>OW026416.1:2500000-3750000 GCA_932274075.1 Diarsia rubi | reverse complement strand
CCACTCAGGTCGATCTTCTGGTTTAGGTGAAAGCCCGTTAAGCCGTTGGTCCCGGTTGACATTTGAAGATCTTTGACAAATAGTCAGTGGCCTGAAAGTCTGACAACGAATACTAATTGCGCTATGAAGGTTACATAGGCAATCACTGCATGTGAAGTGCTGGTATTCTGCTGCATCCGCTTAAATTAGAACCCGGCCCCAACATAGTTGGGAAAAAGCTAGACAAATGATGACCATGACCTTATGTTTTGATTTTTCGAACAATAATAAATTACAGCCTTTCCTTTTAGGTGCGGATTTTCAAACTCCGAAGCTCCTGTTTCGACCCATTAATTATTGTCAGAAGTTTTGAACGATCGTGTTTCGTTTACTAATCTGATATGGTAACTAATTTCAACATTCTGTTCAGAATGTCCAAATTGTCCTCCAGATTTTCAGTTTACGTTAGTTGTTTGTTTAGGTCCTATTAGGCAATTAAGACTATGTTCGTTAAATGTTTGTTTTGAGAACAATGTTTTGTGTTGGAGGACTTTTTGTGCGTTTAACGAAGGACCGGTGTTTTTGGGTTCGGTAACTGGTATTATATTACACTATGTGACATAGGTCTCAAAATATGCAAGTTGAAGTGGCAATGGGCAGGCCACATCGCTCGAAGAACCGACAACCGATGGGGAAGGTCGACTGACAGGAATTCTCCCACCAGGTGGACTGACGATATCGTGAGAGTTGCGGGCAACCGACGCAAACGGCAGTCTGCCGTTCTGTATGGCGTTCTACGGGGGAGGCCTTTGTCCAGCAGTGGACGTCTTGTGGCTGATGATGATGAACGACCAAAGAATTGTTTAGTAGTCGAGGTTAATAGGGCCAAAAAAATCTAATTAGTCCGTTAACAACTTTAACAACTTATTGGCAGTTATGTGTTTGAGCCGTTTAGGGTTGAAACACTGGGGCCTTGGGGTCCGAGTGCTCACCTAATATTTAAGGAAATTGCCAAGCGGTTGGTCGACTCTTCATGTGACTAGAGGACTGGCCTATTCTTTGGCCAAAGAATCAGCATTGCCATCCAACGTGGGAATGCTGCCAGCTGGGCACTTTTCCTGTTGACAGCATTGTGGACGAATTTTTCGACGCCCTGTAATTCTTCTCTTTTTGATATTTGTATATAATTTAATATAATTTTAGTTCTGTAAATTGTAGTTTATTAGTCCGTTTGTTAGATTATCGAATATTGGATACGTGTTTTTTGTTTTATGAAATTAATAAGAATTGACAAAAATAAAACGTGTTAAAGATCATGAGTGGGGGCTGGTGAGATCACTTTGTGGGTTAAAAAGTACCAACCTTGTGACGTCACACACCTGACACGGCTTTTCGGAGCCCTGTATCGTCTTCATCTTTTGTTTACGTGAAAAAATAAAAAATACGTGTCCATTATTGGAAAACTATCTGGCGGACTAATTAGATTTTTGTGGTCAAATACCCTATTCAATAGGGGACAGCGAGATACAATAGGGCCTATTGTATCTGGCTGTTCTAGTGTCTAGCTGAGGGTGAAGTCATGGGATGGATTCAATTCGGGCAAAATATTGTTGGATTATTTTATCAGGAATTTCACAGTGGAGCAGGCTGATGTCTACATGTATGCCAAGCTGATGGCATAGACTCGTCCCCCATTAAATGGGACTACATAGACTTCGGCATAAAATGTGGCACACATCTGTCGTAAACTTAAAAACTACTGGTGCGATTTGAAAAATTCTTTCACCGTTGAGAAGCTACACGATCTCCAGGTAACATATATAGGCTACTTTTTATCCCTGTATTCCCACGGGAACCACAACGCGGGTGAAACCGCGTGACATCCGCTAGTAGAAAATAAAAACTGATACCCTTTGGGATTTACAATTTTTTTTATGAGCTTCAATAATGATGCGATGAAATAACCAATTTTATTAGCAGAGAGCAACATAGATTCCAAAGCTTTGCCATTCAAAAGTTTCCATGCACGTTGTTTTACAATTGCAATAGATAACATAATACATGGAAGTAAGATAAGTGTTTGTAACATGCCATGATGCAAATGGATCAAAAGGTTTGATGTATGACGCACCTGCTGTTTTTATTAGAAACACTTTTATTAGTAATCTTTAGTGCACTTAACTCTACTACGATACAAAGTGATTTGTATTTTTTGATATAGCATAACTTTGTGGTTATATTCTATCATCATCATCATCAGCCTATGAATGTTTTCACTGGCCTAACGTGATAAATCATAGCCCATTCCCTATCACAGGCATCCTTTCTTTGAGAGGGAATGGACTATGATCCACCACGCGGGCCCAGTGCGGATTGGTAGTCTTCGAATTTTTATATTATGTAAGTATGAATAATACGAAAATTCCCAGAATTTGTGGTCCATAACTGCATAGTTTCGAAGATATCATAATTTCGAAGGTCTCTAAGTTTAATTGATAAACAGTCTTATCTCATGATCGTCTTTACTTACAATTTTGATTTTTCACGGCACAAAAGGGTACCAGATTTGGGTGTTTAATTAAAATTAAATACCCAAGTCCGCTACCCTTTTCAGTTTGATACTTCCACGCGTTCCTAAGAAAAGGGTTTTGACAGATAGATAACAAAGTGATCCTATAAAGGTATTGTTTTTGCCCACTGAGGTACGGATCCCTAACAAAACATTAAGGTATGTAGTGACATAGCGTTGAAAATGCTGTTGTCTTACTCACTCTGCTCTCATCAGGGGTTTCCTTCCATTCTTTTTTGGACGGTGGGAAATCAACAAATGACTCCTCCCGGGGAGGGTGGGAGTGTCAGACTTCTACTGACTAAAAACCACCCATGTTCCTACTTAGCCCTTTGTGTTTTGGGCCCCAGTACCTATCTCTTTCGAGCGACCCGGAGTCCCGACAGGCGTCTCTTTGAGGCGTGCGTGGAATACGAACGCGCCGTCGATACGGCCTGTCATCGTTATAGGACGGACGGACGGTGAGCTAGCCCATTACTCACCGTCCAGAGGTTTTCACCCCTTGAAGTAAGTAGGCATTCCTCGTCTTTGTCACACATCTTGTTACCGAAATCACTTGGATCCAAAGAAGCGTGCCTTTATGCCTGATCGTAAACATTAACAGTTTTGTGGCCGTCTACTGCGGCATAACGTGTCGTTATTCTACACACCGTTTTATAGCTTATGGCCACAATACTTAGTTTATAGCCCCTTGGCATAACCGGTTGTTATTGTCCTTAAGTATATCGGATACAATTTGATTGTGGATGAGTTTCCAGATTATCAGTGGATACAGTCGCGAGCAACATTTGAAAGTGATTTTCGTCTACAATCTTAATCATTTTTTAAATGGAAAGTGATATCACAAGCCTACTCATGATCTTTGAAGCGCCTTATCTTCGTGAATTTTTATTAATTTGATAAAACCAAAACGCATCCAATATTTTTCTATGAGGAAACAACCCAATTGTGCTTGTGGCTGTAAGTCCCTCTATAAATTTATTTTTATTTAAACTGATGACACACCTGCGACCATCCCTGAGGACTGAGTAGAAGGCAACGTTCTGTCGATTAAAATTTTATTGATTAGATTATACCTACCTACAAGACAAAGTGTGCTAGAAATGTAATTATCCAAAAAACATGGCGTACTTTCATGCAGACCTTGTATCGTCTAAGAAACCCCTTTTAGGTGATGAACTGTAAGTTTCTTTCCTTAGATATTACCTACGTATATTTAAATAAAAATGTTTCTCGACTCAGCTGTTCAGCCTGTGCCTTTAGATCTGTCAGTGAATTAAGAACCAACGAATTTAATAATATTTAGTTCTAGTGAATTCGGCATCTGCCTCGCGGCCTAGCCATTTCGCAACTAATGTTGGGGTCGGCTTCCAGTCTTCAGAATATCACCATTTCACACTGTGTGACTGCCTGACTTCCGCAACCCAGTTTGGTTCTGAGTAATACGATACAACTACAGCTTAATGTGTATTCCAAAGCACGGAGGAACTTGGTATACAAGACCGTACAAATTCTGATATATAAATCTTTGGCGAAAATCATTGAATACGTTTTTTTTTAGTATCACTCAATACAAAAATGTTGATATATCACATGTCAAAGTTTTAACGTTTCACGGAGAGCGGATAATTATTTTGAGAAATTGATTTAATGTGAAAATTTTAGGTAGGTATCGATTTTTTTCAAAAAATAGTATTATAATAATAATAATCATTTACTTATTTAGACAAATAAGATCCATTGGATGAGTAAATATTTCTAAAACCTATGTTAGTACTTAATTAAAGATCCTTGGGTTAGTAACAATATTCTTAACCTATTTATTTATTTATTTATTTATTTAACTATTTATGTACACACAGTAGACAACACAGGAAAATTATAAAATATAACATTAGAGTACAAAGGTACTGCTTATTTCTCAAGAAATTTCTGCCAGCAGACCTGCAAAAGGAGAAATGAAAAAAGAAATGTAGACTATAGTGTGTGAGAAGCGGAAAAGAATTCTGTGATTATGTGTCGTACGTAACTAACTTAACCTATATAACAATATATACACATATAAGAAAATAATAATATAAACGTATATTAATACACAAAGTTAATATATATAAACAAATAAAATATATACTTATGTACATAAAAATCACAATGGAGAGGAAAGGTAATATTCTTTCACTCTGGTTTTGAATAATGAGATAGTCTTAAGGTCCCGAATGCTAGGCGGAAGTGAGTTCCACAACCTTACAGCATGGACAGAGAAGGAATAGGAGTAATAGCTGGATTTGTGAGGAGGGGATTTAAGTATGGATCTAAGGTGAGATCTACACGGAGCGTCAGTGGAGCGGGCATAAGAAAAACGCTCGCGCAGGTAAGAAGGATAGGACGGGTTGTGTAGGATATTGAAGAGGAGACATAGGATCCTAGTGTTCCTGCGAAGACGGATTGGGAGCCACTTGAGTTCTTTGCGAAGGTGAGAAACGTGGTCATATTTACGGAGACCATAAATAAAGCGAATACATAAATTTTGCAACCGCTCAAGCTTATTTAATAGCTCCTCAGTAGCATCCAGGTAGCAGGCGTCGGCATAATCTATTATCGGCTGAATAAGCGTTTGAGCCAGATTAATTTTAGTCTTCAAAGGCAGGAGACTCTGAAGGGATTTCAGTGAATGAAAGGAGAAGTGTACCTTGCGACTGACCTCGTTGACCTGAGCTCGCCACGACATATTGGAGTCAATAGTTACACCCAGATCTTTGGCAGTATCTGTATAGTCGATGCGAACACCATCGAGGTACAAAGGCATCAAGGATGCAACAATAGCCGCACCACGAACATATCGGCTGCCTATAACCATGGCCTGAGATTTGGTTGGGTTAATCTGTAATCCAAATGACTTAGCCCAGGCACTAATACAAGCCAGGTCATGATTCACAGCAGCAATCGCGGAATCCGCATCAGCTACAGTGAAATGCCGGTAGAGCTGCAAGTCATCTGCATACAGGTGGAAATTGGAAGAGATAACACTAGTAACCATGTTATTAAAAATTGAAAAAAGAAGAGGAGAGAGAACGCTACCCTGAGGAACACCCTCGGTGAGGTTACACCAATCAGAGAAAGTATCATCAAGGCGAACACACTGAGAGCGTCCCCGAAGATATGAATTGAACCAGGCTAAATCAGAAGAAGAGAAATTCAAAGATTTGAGGATACCAAGCAGAATGTCGAAATCCACTGAATTGAAGGCACTACTAAAGTCAAGAAGTACAAGAACGGTAAGTGACTTATTCTCCATTGCCCAGCGGATATCGTCAGTCACTTTCAATAGTGCAGTGACAGTACTATGACCTGAGCGGAAACCAGATTGGAAAGAGGATATTAAAGAGTTGGACGACAAGAAACATGTTAATTGTTTATGAACTAAATGCTCAAAAACTTTAGAAAGAAATGGAAGAATAGAAATAGGTCTAAAGTGGGATAGCGAAGATGGATTGTTAGTTTTAGGTAAGGGTATAATGTGAGCCTGCTTCCAAGCTAAAGGAAAAGAGGTAGAAGAAAAAGAATGATTAAAGATGTGAGTAAGAACCGGAAGTAAAGAGCCAAGGATAAGATTAACCATTCTAGAACACAGCTTATCGTTACCGACTGCAGAAGATGTAATCGCAAGAACAGATTTCTTAACATCATCCTCAGAAACATCGCTAAGGTTAAAAGGAATACATTGTGGCAACGGCAATCTGGAAAGGCTCTTCAGGGTAGCAGCTTTGACAGTTGAATCGAGAGAAAAGGGAAGGAAAGAGAAATGTTTATTGCGGTCGTTGAGGTTCACATCTTTGCATTGATTGGTAGGTGATTTGCCTATGCCTACAGTTTTGAGGAATTTCCAAACATCGGAAGAACTACGGTTGTTGAGTTGATCGATCCTATGTTAGTACTTACCTAAAAACAAAGACAGAGTACAGGTGACTATGACCTCACCAACGGGCGGTCATGCCTCTCGACTATAGCTCTCAGAATGCTGTTAGGGCTGCCACGGATTCTGTTCAGCAGCGAGGCCACTTTCTTACGCTGTACCACATTGAAGCAGTCGGTACGTGCCTCAGCGAACATAGATGACGCGCTACAGAACCGAAGCAGACGCAACTGCACCCTAAACGCGTTGTTGTAACCGACGAACGAGGCGTTAGGGACGCCTAGAAATAATTGAGACGGTGACTAAAAAGCCTCTTGTATAATCCATTCCATCTACAGACCAACCTAGACAAGCGCGGCTTAACCTGAAGATTGATCAAAGCGTTTGTTATTATCTAGCCACGAGTCCTAGTGAAAAAAAATGGATAAAGGAGAAATATTTCCTCACCTTGCCTAATGGCTCTTTCTCTTGTTCTATTTCTAACACAATATCTGCCCTCATGATAATATAAGAGTCCCAAATAGGCCCATTCAATATAAAAATTTCCCATGCCATTATTTTAATCACTTTCCCATTTAACCGTTCACAATAGCAACATTCTTAAACAGAAAAACCCAATCAACTTTGCACGATATAAAAAGGTATTGTGCGACCAATCAAGCAAACCAGGTTTTTACGAAACCAGTTTAAGCAGATGAGCGTTGTACGGGAACTTTATAAAAAGGGAGGCCATGTTATACTGGAAATGTGTAGGTTGATGTGTCGACAAGTGTAGGTACTACAATCGTGGCAACGATCAATAGAACGATTATTAGAAAATATAAGCTTTATAAAATCGATTGACCATAATTTTTATTATAATCGGTTCATAGAAAGAGTTTAATAAACGCTAGCAGTTGATAGGTAAGTACAATATGTTATTGTAATATACTTTTATTGCTATAAATGGGAAAGTTTCTGAGGATGTATCCGGCTCGAAGGACCATTTAATGTAAGGTCCCGTATTGATACCTTACACTTGCTGTTTAAGTTAGAAGTGGCAAGTAAGTGAAAAGACGTAAACACACGCAGATTTGGTAACACTAAAAGTTTATTAGATATACCGGTGCCAACTAAGTTAGAGTAAGTAGGATGCTAATCCACAACGTTCGGGCAAGCACTTAAGTAATTTTAAACTTACTTAAAATTATATTAAACATGGTTATGGACATCAAAATACGAAAGAGAAAAGTAGTTTGTCGCGTTTATAGTTTAGGTGTTTGTTTCTCTTTCAAGCCAAAATACTGAACGGATTAGGATAAAGTCTGGCATCGATTCACATTATTTAGAGCCTGTTGAAACAACATAGTATATTTTATCCATGCAGGCGGAGCGACGGTCATAAGCTAGTATTTCATAAAACGTACACCACGTAATATACGTAGAAAACATTCTGCCGTAACCCCTCGGGCTTTACCAAATGTAGGGTAGGGTTTTTTTTTTATTATTCGACCTTGCTTTCTAGTCGCAGATCACTAGTCAAAGCGCTGAAAGGGTTGGGGAGAGTAAGTAGGTTTTAGGGATGCGTACAGCAATAATAGTGCAAAGTCATGTTTACACCAAAGCTGTACAGTAAAGTCTTGTTAAACCTACAAAAATATTATACAAAACAAGGTTTTGTTACCGTTGTATAAACTCGTACTTAGTAAAATTCAAAAGCTATTCTCGTATTTACTTGATGTCCTGGTTGGATTTCAAGAAGAAACATTTAAAAAAATTGTTTTGTGTATAAGGATATTGGTGCTCGTGATTCTACAAGGTTGGAATAAATAAGCTAGCGACATTCTAGAGACGTATTATAACTACACATAATGAATTAGACAATGCATTTGATAATACTATAGTGCAGGCGGTCAAAGATACAAAAAAGTCGATTCGTACCCATTATGCTGGTGGAGTCACTAGCTAATCTAATCTGAACTAGTAAAATGTTACTAGCCAAACCCGATTTCAGGTCAAACTAGTTTGTCCCAGGCCTAACCGGTTTACTGCTTTATCGTGTCAGTATACACTGGCCTAAACAAAGTACTTACATTTGGATGTAGCGCTCGCCGGTCTCTGCAGCGGTAACGCTCGCTGCGCTCGCACGGTTGGTTCTCTAACCTAATTAAGTCCATCAACAACCTAATTTAGCCCATTAACACTGGGTGCGCTATGATCGTGCTTTTGTGATGAGCCCTAGTTTGACCAAGAACAAACTACTTTAGCTAGAAATCATATTCGGCTGGTAACAAATATACTGACAACGGGTGCCTTGAAACCTTGTTTTGAAAAATATCTCATTTTTACCGACTTCCAAAAGGAGGAGGTTATCAATTTGTCTTACTTTATCATAACGACTTTAAAAAAGAAATACAATAATTAATGACTATTATGCTTCAGAAGTAGGTGGCAAAAAAAAAACAAACATAAACAAATCACCGACTTCACCAGAAGCTCTTTTATTTTTTGTAGTCGGTTTTTTTTAAGTATTCGTATTCAAAAACATTCCTCCTTCCTATACAATTCTGCAATGCTAAATATTTCTTCTCTGCCAGATCCATTTATAACAACATTTATTTTAAACTGCAAGCCTTTCTCGTAAATAGTTGTGTAGTCGGACATTCCGGAACGTTTCCCAATGCCGACAACTTCTCCAACTAGTGAACAGTTGGAATAGCGGGAGGAGTGAAGTTTGTCACAATCGTTTTGGACGGACACCGTCGTTGGTTTGTTCACTAGAGTTCGTAGGACGACCGTGTGACCGCTGTAATAATTATGGTATCTATTTGTGTACAAAAGAAAGGAAAAATATTTGTTTGTCGCAGGGACATGACGTGCAAACAAAAAAACACACAAAGCTTAACCAATATATTTTATTAATACAGGGTGTAAATGGTCTCTTCATGTAAAAGCCACAAACCAAGCATTCTGTACGCTCGCGTCATTCAGAACTGCTGAGCACGCCAAAATGGCTATTTAGCAAGATTTGTGTCCCTATGTCGGGACCACTGAACTCTTTTTTAATCATAATACGATCAAAAACAAGGGACAAATATTTAAAAAATGCTGTCCATCACATCAATGCTCAAAAACAGTGCTAAAACCGCATAAATCAAATCTTTTACACAACAAAAAAAAGCACGGCCATTATGATCGCAAATCTTTTCAAAGCGACATAACGAACGCGCCCGTTTCATTCGGAAACGTTCATTTATCACACTTTGTGATTGTGATACACGACAGATGTCCTCGTGAACCAGAGTTTCGTCAACATGTTACTAAGTATCGACATTTTACTCGGTAGCATACATTTGTACCTAGGTACGTATAAAGTCTATACAGGGTCTTTGTTTCCATGTTAATGTTATTTCCAAGTAAACGTACCTTAACTTCAGCGTGCAGTCATTTTAATTTTCATTTCTGTTTCACTGAAAAGTCATAAAATAATTTCAATTGCGGCACAAACTGAATTTCATGTATAGGTTTTAAAGTTGATTTTGGAAAAAATATATCTCTTGACAATGTTTGGAAACTACGAGTAAATTGCGAAAGCAGTATAAGCATATATAATGTATAGGTATGAATGGTAGAGGTGTCGCCTGGATCATTTTAGGTGTTTACGCAACAAACAATAAAACCCAAAATTAATTTTGTTGATATACGACTTAATACGAGACAGGAAAATTGAACAATAAGCTTCCTTTCTCCAACAAAGGAAGGAAAGCTGTGATGGCTTAACACTGACTTTAGGTAAAAGATAAATAAAATGGTGAAGGAATTTTGATGGCAAACAGCAATATTAACAGTCTAAACAAAAGTAAATAATTAGGTTAGACTTGTGAATGTGCCGTCACCGTACTTATGTAAAGTGTTTGCGCAGGTCACACATTCCTTAAGACACAAAAGAGACACATTTTGTGAAATCTTTAGTAGAATCAACAAACTGGCTCGTTGGCAGTCAAATGCACTAATTTGCGCCAAGAGACGCAACATGTGTTGAAAAAGGGGAGTAAAGGGGGGGAAATGGGGGGGGGGCATTTGCCTAGAAGCGGGACAGCTCAGAGTAATACAAAATACATAGTACTAAAATATTTCAAATTGTAAAGAATAGTGTGTTACGCAAATTAGTGTGCCTCATCCAAAACAATACTTAAAACTGTTAACGAACCTTGAAATATCAACGCTGCCATTGCTCACTCAGATGACATGAAAGCTTCTCTAATTTGCTCATCTATTTCAGGACTTTGGAAGGGTAAGCGTGACCCAATCCATACTGAAGGCCTCGAAGAAATTGAGAGCGCTCGTGCAGATAGGATACATCAAAGATCTCTTTTGAAGTATTCCTTAAGCCAACACATTCCTGTAACTTTGTATGAAAGTAGTTATACGGGATGAAGGTACACTGACGCGAGAACGGTTACCAACCACGCATTCACCAAAGCATTCTGAGGAGAGGAGAAGCTCGTGGCTCAATAATAGTAGCCGCACAGGTCGATATGACGGCACGGTTGGCGCAGTGGCTCAACAATAGACTGCTGCGCTGCGTGTCGCGGGATCGATCCCCGCACGCAACAAATATTTGTATGACCTACAGATAGTTGTTCCGGGTCTGGGTATTTGTGTATGTGAGTTTAAATGTTTGTGAACGCTCCCACGATACAGGAAAAATTCCTGTTGTGGGACAACGTTTAAAAAAAAATCCAAGGTGAAGCCGCGCTTGCTGAGGTTAATCCGTGGATGGGTGACCATCATTACACACCGAGTTTTCTCTGTGCTTCGGAAAGTACGATAAACTGTTGATCCCGGCGGTCATTTGTAGGAAATTAACAGTAATTACGAGTACTCAGAAGTTGAAAGTCTGTTATCCAGTCTCAACAAGAGGCGAAAGTCCTTAGTAAGACTGATATCAGACTTTCGTCTCAGTTACTGGGTTGTGGAGGTCAGATACACAGTCACTTCATGTAACGTACTGATACTTAGCTGCATCTGGTTAGACTGTAAGCCGACCCCAACATAGTTTGGGAAAAGACTTGCCAGAAGATAATAACTTATATAATGTCACTGACTAATTACAATAAAAGTACTGAAATTAAATGTATAAAAACGTAATTCCACAGAAATTTCCAGCGCAATTAGTGCCAGCATAATTTATTTATCTGGAGCGCAACGTTCCTGCATGTTCTACTTTAAGTTATGGGTGCATTACCACGGCGAGCCCCTAACCGCCCGTAAACAAGACCTATCCCTTTTTGAACACGCAAACTGCATTAGTGAAAAAAACTAAATAAATATTACATAGTAACACGTCAGTAATCCTCAAAGAGTAAATCAGAGGTGTTAGTTGAACGCAACCTCTTTTCCTTAGTTATGTTTTTGAAGATTGAATAGAAGGTGAAAGACTGAGGAATAAACGGTTACCAGATAAATTTATTTTGTACATCAACCTTTACATTTACTATATAGATTTTTACCCGACTACGGCGAAGAGAAAGGAAGATTCCAAATGAAGCCAAAGGTTATGATTTTGGCACCATATGCACCATAGCGCCTAACCTACTGACCGGATTTAAATAAATGAGGTGTCAATAGATTCATAAAAATAGCCCAGGTGACATAGGCTATATACATTTTATAAAAAAATATATAACGGAAATTAAATGTCAGATTCTAACATCGAAAAAATTTAATTGAGGTAATCAAACATGTTTGGTATTAAATGAAAGGTCTTAGCGAGCACATTACAAATATGTATCTTATATTACAGTTTTAGTCAACATATACGTTTAGAATGCGGTCAAACAGTTCTGGCGGGCTAGTCTGTGCTATTTACTCGTATTATGTAAATAATGAGCCAACATTAAGTAGATTTTTACATTATGAAAGTACACGTATTTATTAAATAACACAAAAATAAAATACAAATTTAAAAAAAAAGTAAAAAAAAAAACTAAAACCCGACTACTCAAAAAATCGCAGACTAATAAAAGCGCGATCTTAAAAGTAGAAAACGTTTTTGAAAACATGCAACAAAATTGTTTTTTTTTTAAAGTTACGACAAAAGTTAGAAACTAATCTTGGACTTGCGTCCTTTACTGAATAATGTACTCTGAAAGTTTTACGATCGCCTTGGGATTAAACTGTGAAAACTTCACATCTTAATATAATGTTCGTTGGGCTAATTCATGGCCAACTAGCCTGGCTAAAATTAACCTTGTACTCGCAATCTGTTGCATAAATAATTAATTTGTACACTTGCACAGTAAGCTGTAACACAAACCACTATATTCTGAACTCTTATTCTATTAAAATTCCGAACTAGATCAGCTCAAGGTCAAAGAGTGCGACCACCGATGTGCGGTTGGTAATTAAAGCCGGCCAAGTGCAAGTGCATGTTTGTCCATAATTGCCCCTAAAAATATGTGAACTTACTGAACTGATTAACTACCCTGCCTACCTTTTTTTTTTTTTTGGTGGGTGTAAAATCATCGAATAACCCCTCCCGCTCTTGGGCAGAGCGAAAGGGAGAGTCAGACTTCTACTGACTAAAAACCACCCATGTTCCTTCTTCGCCCTCTATGTCGAGGCCGCGATAACCGTTGGACTACCCGCCGCCCCGACAGGCTACCCTGCCTACCTGCCTTCGAAGTCCGAACTATGATTAGGAGATGCTGATGACAGACGGACATGGCGAAACTATAAGGGTTCCATATTGACTACGGGACCCTAAAAATTGCGGGTGCTTTAGACTTTGACTAGATGATAGTCAATTACTGCAAACTACAGAAAATAAGTTCTGACCCTGGAACTCAACAGTGAATTACTAAGAGAACTAACATAATTACAAAAAAATAAATTACTCATGGGGACCCCAAACAATCCAAACCCTATGGGTCTCATAGAACGTTTTCATTCCACAATAAATTCCAAAATAATTATGTATAGAAATTGATAGACATGTAAAAACAGAAAAAGGTTAAAAATACCAAATATGTACAATTAGGTTAACAAAATAACGAGTTGAACTTTACTTGAACAGTTGGGTATGGCGGCGGGTTGTTCAGAGGCTGTGGGTTGTTCAGAAGTTACCGCGGCTTTGACATATAGGGCTAAGCTATATTTAGGTTATTTAATGATTTTCCAACTGCCACAATAAAAAAACAGTTGGGTATTTACATAATTTTAAGAAATTTTTCGTTTTTAGCTTTTAATCATAGGTATTGTATGTCTTCAAAACCATTTTATATAAGATTAGCTGATGCCCGCAGCTTCGTCCGCGTGGATATCGGTTATCGCGAACAAAAGTAATCTTTTCGTCCCCCCTTTCAACCACTTTGTTTTGGGGGGTGGGAAATTTTCAAATAAAGGGGTTATTTGAAAATTTCCCGCTCTTGGGCAGAGCGAAAGGGAGTGTCAGATTTCTACTGACTAAAAACCACCCATGTAAATTCTTGGCCCCTTATGTCAAGGCCGCGGTATCTCTTACAACATTCCGCAGCCCCGACGAGCATACAACCGTTTTTTCGCATTAATAAGTAGCTTTAGCATTTATAATATTTACATTAAGTAAGGATAAAGATTTAGCTTTAAGAAAAGTGGTTATTTATCGCCAAGTGCTACGCCGTAGCATGGCGCGTAGCGAAGCGTAAGAAGTGAGAAATTATGTCAGTCTTTCGCTTCGACTCTGTTTAAACTTTACATCAACACCCAAGTTATATCTTTTAAGATTCCTAACGAGAACCTATAGTTAAAAAAAAAATAGTTAAGAACTAAAAACCCGACTGAAAAAAAGCAAAAAACAAGCACCTTTTAAATTAAACATAACTTGGTAGCCAGTGCACACTCGGTACACTCGCGCCATCAAGGCGAATCTAACGATGTAAGTATATTTTATTCAACTCCCTTCATCCATTTAGGAGTTATAATAATAATAATTATATAATAATTTATTTATTTCAGAAAACAATGTTCCATTATTATGGTTAGTAACAATTGAAAACTTATAAACTATGTTAGTAGGCACAAACAACACAAAAACAAGATTACAAAATAAAACGCAACAAACGTTAAACGTTATGACGCAACAAAGAAAAGGACATACATACACGCCAAACACCATAACCCTCCTTTCGCCGCTTCGCCACAGTCGGGTAAAAAGAATAATTGCGATTTTTCTAATTAAAATCAATTGTTATCTCGGAAAAGCGGTCTACCGTTACCAATAAATGGCGGTTCGCGCCCCTGTCACGTTGGCATTGCTCAGACCTTTATATCACAAAATCAGGGCGTCCCGAAATTATTTTTGCACTGGTTGGTTAGGATTGCTAGTGGCCAAGAGGTCCTGACCACGACCTACAATCTTGTTTGACAAGCGTCTGGAAAAACAACATAATTATGAAAGAAACTGTTTACAGATTAGTCACTTTAGAATAAGAGAAATATAATCCGTTCTTTTCAGTCTTGTAAAAGGAGGTCAACCACGGAATACTGAATTATCGTATACTATACCTTTTTTTTTTTTGGCGGGTGTAAAATCATCGAATAACCCGTTCCGCTCTTGGGCAGAGTGAAAGGGAGTGTCAGACTTCTACTGACTAAAAACCACCCATGTTCCTACTCTTCTCGGGAAGTTACATTTAATGTAACGTGAGACGAGATATGTTTGAAAAGTCCCGAACCAAAAACTTGTGCCTCTGCGCAGTTCTAAATTTGTACCACCCATGTTCCTTCTTCGCCCTCTATGTCGAGTCCGCGATAACCTGTGGACAACCCGCGGCCCCGACGGGCGTCGGCCCTTTCGGGCCCCTCCCATGTTGTTGACATCTCTTTGAGGCGCGCGTGGAACACGAACGCGCCGTCGACACGGCCTGTTTTCGTCGTAAGACGGACGGACGGCGAGTTAGCCCATCACTCACCGTCCACAGGCCGCTACGAGAACACGGCGGGGCTCCACCCAAGCGGGGCACACCTCCAATGTGTGCTCCACCGTGTCCTCCGTCGTATACTATACCTTCATTTTGGAGTTCTAAAAGTTGTCCCAAAAGTGTCATAAAGTCTGTGGCGCAGGTGGATCACGTTTAATCGTTAAGGTTTACTAGCTCCTGTCGGGGCTGCGGGTTGTACGAAAGAGATACCGCGGCCCAGGACACAAAGAGCTAAGATGGAACATGGGTGGTTTTTAGTCCGCTCCGCCCAGAGCGGGATTGATGACTTCCCAAACTCCAAAAAAAAAAAAATTCTAACTGCGACTGAATCTCGTTTAACGCGCGGGTCGTCTTAGCCAAAAAAGTACGCCGTCCGAATAGGCTCGGAAATTATTCGTGAAGGAAGCAAGCGCTGTACGTGCGATCGCTTACTTCCCAGCCGTCGCATCGCCCGAGGACGTGGTCGGGCAAGTCTAATAGGTGAAACTGACCGCGCCGAGTTCAAAGATTTCGGCAACTTGAGCTAACTTAGTTGGAAAACAGACCTTGGAATTAACGTATTAGGATCGGGATTAGAATACCGGGAAGTTTGTTAAGTAAATTGTTAAGCTTCAAAGATTATTTAGCGGGTGCGGAAAATATTTACGCAAATGGTGTTATTAATTTCTTTGTTTTATGGCTATTATGAGACGATCCAAAGTGTTAATTAATCCCTTCGAAGCTTGTTAAAATCTCTGAGGATACCTTTAATTGTTTATCCTTTTTTTGTGTTTTTCGTATATAATTTGGTCTGAAGTTAAAAGTAGATAGGCATAACGAATTTTTTCTTTCATTTATTTACGTAAATACAGGTCTTTACAGCCGTGAATGACGACGTACCAAATAGTACACCCACATTTCGTTAATTATGTTTGAAATCTCAAATTAAGGTAGCGCCAAATAGGCCCAGTTCAGTAAATTGCTGCATTTTTGCACAAAAGCATACAATATCCACTTATCCATCAACCTAACCTGTACCATTCATCATTCACGCAAACCGAACACAAAATGATTCCAAACATAAATACTAATAATAATATCAATGTGCGCCACGTCCCCCGGATTTATGACGGCCATAGATAAGGAAGCTTGTTTTATTTACGCGGCGTCTCTTATTTATGGTCGCCGTCCATTCCCGCGTCGGACATGTGCGGATACGCCATTAAAATCGGTTTATCGTTTCAGTTTCAGTGACACAATAAATTGCAGGCTCATAAACTCTTAAATCTTGTCATGATAAAAAATGACAATAGAAATTCTATGTTTTTTTGCTCTGTTATGCATGACATTTAATTGACTCTTCTTCGATTAACCCAAATTTTGTATAAATGGTTTAATTTTAAGTTTAGTTTTGAGGCAAACTAATTTACATGTCTGTCATCACATACAATAAACTACTTACTTTTCTTTCTTTAGTTTTGTCACATACTTTGTTGCTATCACAGTATCAAGAGAGCATGGGCAAAGTGACATTCCATCGACCACATCTTCATCTGCCTAGACTTTTCCCAAGTATCGACGTCGGCTTCCAGTCTAATTTGGTGTATCTGAATACTAGTATTTTACATGGAGCGACTGCCTATCTGACCTCCACAACCCAGTAAGAAGTGAGAGACGTTGATAAAAAAGACACATAATATTGTATTGACATAAGCCGATGTTAATTCTGTTTCAAGTCGTTCTCTAAGTCCTCGAGAGAATGAATATGGTACAAATAAAAACAATGATGGCTCAAGGCTAAACAATCAAAACTAACAATAAAACAAATCTAATTCCCAAAAACAAATAAAACAAAACCACTCTTAAAACTGTTACAGTTTGAAATAAGCACAGATGAAAGCAGACAGAAATAAAACTTGAGCCACCGGTGGTGATAGTTTTCTTCATAAATTAATTAGCTGAGCGTCTGTGGGGTAGTTGGAAAATGGGGGAGTTGGGAAGTTAAGCCAAAGCCTGTTTAAACAATGCTCCACGGGTAGTTAATGTCGCAGCCAGCTGCTTCATCGTTAGGGGTGACACTTGCTTGGTGTTGATTTTTTACCCGACTGCGGCGAAGCCCAAAAGGAGGGTTATGTGTTTGACGTGTAGGTACGTATGTATGTATGTCTGCTTTTTTGTTCCCTCATAACTCCTAAACGGATGAAAGGATTTGAGTAAAATACACGTCGTTAGATTCGTCTTGAAAGCGCGAGTTACTGCTACATAAAAATTAACAGACAAAGAAAATTTGCGCAATTATCGTGGGCCCATATCGTGGAATGCTATTTGTTTTGTGGGTTAAGATGTTGTTTCAACATTGATAAATAAAATGTCTTGGTAGACTTAACTTGACATTACTTAACTTTAAGTAGCATTTATGAAAAAACCCAAATACATTTGTGTCATCCCCAATATTTCCGAATCCTACGAATAGATAAACCCATTTCAAAATAACGAAATAAAATTGCTCGCCAAATCCAAGCGTCTTTTGAAATTCTGCCAATAAAGTACTGTCAATCAATTCCAATCTTGGCAAAAGGCATCGTCAGGAATAGCAAAGGATTCCAGGCTATGACAGCTTCAACTCAATCAAAATGAAAACCTCCCTGTTTCCCGGGATTTCCAACCCATTTTCCTTAACTAGTGAGTCCGTTGTTAAACACCCTGAAGCTGTGTCTACATAATAGCCAACCATTGTGAAAAAATTCCGACATTATTTTCAGGAAAGTTTAAAGGAAAATGAAAGCCTCGGAATGAAATTGGTACTTTTAAGTGAGCCTCTTTGTCGCCATCAACGTTTTACGTTTGAGTGCGATAGTGATAACAGGCCGGCTATTAACAATCAGATTATTATTTTGTGCCTGTTGTTTCACGTGGGGTGATCTACGTACTCGTACGCTCTGAGGTAATTTACTGCGTACTAAAGAATACGGCCAACAAGAGACCTGAACGAAAACTACATACAAAGTATGTCTTTCTTAGTCATAAATGTCCCCCATTTGATCAAAACCCTCCTACAAATCGTTTCAGGTACTGTTTCTTGCACCACCACGATTTACCTAGTTATAAAAATTATTTCACTGTAGTAACAGAAAAATTATACCTTATTTTTAAAATAAACATCAATTATTATCTATCTATCAGTCTTTCTTCTATCGTGTGGTAAATGCTTAACCTAGTATCAGAGTTACGAAACATTTACTGAAATTAAACGACATTTAATCTCAGATACTGTATTAGCACATTTCAGTCAGAATGCAACTATTATTTTGACAGTAGATGCGTCACCGTACGGACTCGGCGGTGTTATCGCAAGTTGACAGGGACAGACTTGAAAGGCCAGTATCATTCAGTGGCTTGACTTGGCTTTACATGCCGTCGAGAAATATTACGGTGACACAGGTTAAATATGAAAAATTGTTCCAGATGACAATCCTCCATATTTAATTAGTCTCAGTGACTAAACTAACAACCTTTCTAAAACAAATAGAAACAACTTTAATAAACGTAAAACCTTCAATTCCTCTAAGCCCACACACCCCTAACGAGTGACTCTGGTGTTTAGCTACCTCATCGCTCGAACAATATAGTGTTGGCCGACGATAATGTATTACTTGCCTTATAGTGCTGAGACACCATGACATCGCGATATTGTAGGGGCATTTGTGTTAACACGAAGCGGTATAAAACGTATGTTGGAGAATTTAGGTTTGTGATGTGATAATCCATCATTTCATAATTTTATGTGGGGTCGGCGTTGCATGTCGTCATCTTACAATCTTCTGTTTTAAGTACCGAGTCGTTGTCTCATGAGTCACATCCGTTCTAGTTAGATCATTTGCCACAAAATCTTTGGTCTTTCTCTACTTAACTCAAGTCTTTTTTCAAAAGTACACGTTATAATCCGTCCTAGGTTCATACTTAGCAATAAGTACATGCTAGAAACGCGAAAGCTACTGTTCTATGTTACCTTTTGAAAAAAAAATGGGTATTCTGGTACCGGAAAATGGATGGAAAGGCTACATTTAATGTTAAATATTTGTTCAAAATAATGATGTAATACAGAACAGACGAAGTAACGAGCAACAGCTAGTCATGCAATGATCGATTACGTAGTAAGGAAACTGACAAAATTTTGAATTCAAGTCCAGAAGGGTCAAGAAGAGTGAGTCTGTAAAGATGCCACATTAATTAGGCAGTTGAGCAGTACCGCTTTGTTGAGGAGCAGTAAGGAATTGTATTGAATACCGTAATCTCTAATAGAATGTTTTTGAATTTGGAAAATGGTTAGTCATATATTAAAATGCAAGCATTCCGTTTCTAACCATTTGTTAAAGAAAGAACTTGACGCAAACTAAATTAATAATAAAGAAACTAAATTAACAAATAAACGTGTGATGCGCTATGAAAAATAAATAGTACATTTGTATTCTCTGACGTCAATCGTAACTGCAAACACAGTAATTTTCATTTAAAAGTACCAACAGTTACTGTGTTTTCAATTACGAGGGTAGAATTGCAGCTTTTAAACTTTTAGGGTTCATCCAATACGCTCAAAATCCGCCACAACACCAAACTCCCACGGGGTGACGGATACTTCCACAACAAGACGAAATCAACCCTAACAATGTCCCTAAAGATCTTTCAACCCTAAAAACGTATGCAGCGTACTCCGTAATCCCTTAGGCACCAAAGGTGTGTTATTCAAAACCACAGCTTCCCTGTAATGTAATTCAAACTGTACCCTACGCTACTAGCTTTCAGAGTTCAAAGTTAAGTGAATGTATTTGTATAGAGTCATGCTAAAAGCTTGTACGGGATTTTAAGTGCTTTAATAATTTTATTATTGGTAGCAATATATCGATATTGTTTTCAATTAAGAATGTAAGAGGTAATATACTGTATTTTACCCATAATTAATGGCAGTTCATTATAGGTAAAATTATTCCGACATGACAATAATGTGAGTGTACTAGCGCGACTGCCGCTGCTGTTTTTGGGTTTTAACATCGGGTGTTTCTCAGAAGCAGCCATGAAGTCTGGATTCATGCCGATTTATTGCAATAGGCAGGCGCCCTTTTACGTAGGATATAAACATGCGAAATGTGGGTGTACACTGCCTAACATATCGGGGTTCACTGGTGTGGGTGTGATGTTATGTTATGTATTACCTACTAGCTGTAGGTAATATTTAAAGCCGCGTTGACATCTCAACTTGAGTATAACCTGCGTGTCTCGTCTGCTCATGTTTTATAGGAAGATCAACAATATCTATTTGTAATTGAAAATAATCCTGCTCCTGTTTATAAGCTGAAAATCAAGCCGTGGTTCGTCTTACATATTTCGGTTTTCACCGACACTCATACAATTGAAACGGGAATACAGCAATGCAGTAATGCGGCTGCAGTCAAATTATGTGCATAGCTATAGGGTTTATGATTTGTCAAAGGAACTATTTCAACGAGTTTTGTTCATTAATATACCAATCCTATACTTCAATCTATTTCTTTATTTGTTTGACATAAAAATCTAAGCTATTCTACAGACAAAACACAGACTGAAATAGGGAATGATAATTTTTTTAAATTAAAATACTTATAAATAACAAAAAATAATCGTTTACAAAAAACAAAAAAATAACAAAAATATCGACCCATCTCGAAGCAAACAAATCACAATTCGGTGTCGATGCCAGTAGAGCAAAATGATAATGCTATAGTTTGAGAAAGCTCTCACCTCTTTGTTATTAGAAAAATGTTATTATACGGTCCCACATTTTATAAATGATGATTTTTAATCTTTTTTACTTCATTTATGGTTTTTTTTTTTTTTTTTTTTTTTTTTCACACAACGCCATCTAGTCCCAAGCTAAGCAACCTAATGCTTGTGTTATGGTAACGAGATGGCTGATAAACTACTTATATACATTTTTTTTTTGTAAATACATACATATTATAGATAGAAAAACACCCAGACTCGGAACAAATACTTGTAGGTCGTACAAATATTTGTTCCGTGCGGGAATCGAACCCGCGACATGCTGCGCAGCAGTCAATCGCTCAACCACTGCGCCAACCGTGTCATCATTCCGTGTCGGTTTTGTTTTCGAATTTAGTTTTTTATTTACATTTTATTTTACCATTTGTATGCCTTCACGACAAAACGCTCAACTATATTCACTTAAGACCTTTGCCTTTATGTAAATACCTATGTTTTACAAACAAACATTCAGATTCAGATAGGTAGATTAATGACTAGTCATCTACGGCGATAGATGTACTACAATAAGTGTAGCAATTTAATTTTACAAAGACTCAAAGAGATCCGCATGTTCTTTAGAATACGCTAAAGTCCCTATGTTGTATGTGTATTTCCGTCGATATACTTTGAGCCTTAAAAACACGCACACAATACCAAAGAGCCGTCTTTGCGAAGAGCTTAGGCAATGTGCCAGCGCGGCGTCACGGATCCTTTGATGTATACCTAATGCTTAGTAGGTGTAAGTAAGAATATATTTAGGAATATGCTTCACCTCTGCTTTTATGGTTTTAACAAGTTTAACACTACCTTTGAGTTTCTTCATAGACGAATCGACCTGTAATAAGTTTTAATTTAAATACTTTTAACGAGAACTCTCAAAAATGTCAAACTGAATCTCAAAGAATATTATTTTAATTATACACAGGCACTTTTCAAAACCAAGAAAGCGAAGCTACAGTCACAAGCCATAATAACTTGTAAAAGTACTGTAAGTAGTTGCCTATAGCCGTTCCGATACTTAACTTCGGGCGGAAAGTCGACTGAACGATTGTTGGAATGGAATTTATAGCAAAACAACCTTTTATCGCCATAGGCGCTACTTCGATTTATCGAATATTAATTAATCGACGGACTGCAAAAAAATATTGCCTGGAAACGACCTGGGTCATGGAGAAGATTGGACAATAAACTCCATGGACACTCTTTTAAATCAAAATGTTGCTGCAAAATGTTGGTAAGATGCTAAGATAGTGAGATCATACATGATAGGTACATGAAACAGTGTAGAGTGTAGACAGACGTGCAAGTCAAGAGCGTCAGACGTTTAAAATCCAGATATTCTAAACCAGTCTAAATACTCGTAATATAACCGATTACGTAAAAGATCATGCCGTATACCTGATATTATCATTTAAGAATATCAGCTTCCCAAAACATTCTGTAAACAGATTTCCTGAATGCAACTTTCAATATTCAATAAACAGCCATATTGATTTTTAAAAGCTTACAGTATCCATTATGGATGCATCGCCGGCACCGTTGCTGGAAAACTAGTCGATCAACGATTTCCACTTGTTACTAACTATGCGTATAACTGAGTCCCGGCTGCTAAAGACTTGGTAGCAGGGATGTTATGGATGTAAATTTTCGATTCTGGATACGGATACGGATATGGGAATAATTTATATATATAATTATATAGGTTTTGTATACGGTTACAGATATGTTTTTTTTAGAACTAAGCTGTTGCCAGCGGCTTCACCCGCTACAACTCGAAAATTATCCCAGTGAAAGATAAAATCGAGATAAAAACTATTCTATGTGTTAATCCAGGTTATGAACTATCTGTGTATCAAGTTTTATCCAAATTCGTCCAGTAGTTTTTGCGTAAATAAGTAACAAACATACACACTCACAAACTTTCGCCTTTATAATATTAGTGTGTAGTTTGATAATAGTGTGATTATCCACTAGTTTCGGATAATTTCGATTAGCGATATTAGAATCTTACAACACAATTTGAAAATTGACAAGTGACGTCTCGGCCGGGCAAAACAAACAATGCTACCAACTTGTAAGAATATTATCCCTTTTGGTGGGTGTGATATCATCAAATGTCTCCTCCCGCTCTGGGCGGAACAGAAGGGAGTGTCAGACTTATACTGACTAAAAACCACCCATGTTCCTCTTAGCCCTTTGTGTCGAAGCCGCAGTATCTCTTTCGAAGAACCCACAGCCTCGACGGGGAAATATTTATCCCTAAACTATAATCTATCCCTAACTAACTAGACTCGAAAACCCCTAAAATCTTGCAAATTCTTTGAAAATACCTCTAAAAATTAAATGAATAATATTTAAGGCCGCCTTTACCCGAAACTATCCGAAAAATTGGTTTAGGTTATGTTTATGGATATTTTTTTATTTCGGATATTCGATAGTTGCGGTTACGGTTACGGAGCTCCATAAAATCCCTGCTAAATACTTAGTACATCTAGGTTTATTGGAAAATTCAATTTTATAGGTAAAGTTGTTTCGCTTGAATGATGCGTCGGAACTGCCGGGAGGTGGCTTTGCTCCTAACTTTGCGACTGAGAGAGATGTTCAGGGATATGCAGTATTTGTTGAGTTAGTCTCAAAGATTATTGAATTTTAGTATATCGCACGAATGTTACCTGACAAGCAGGCGTCCAAGATAACAGAGCCCCCAGACATTACTTATTTTTTATAACGTTTTGTTACTAACCCTACAGACAAAGGGTCCTTTTGTCTGTGGAGGGGACCAATTGGTCCCTTTTATAGTTTTTAGGCTAGAATTTAATTATGATTTTGTTCGCCTTATCCCACTTGTAGGTATTTTTGTTTGGCATAAGTCGCAATAAGTACTTACACACACAAAAATAAACAAATACAAAATACTTCAATCTGAACAAGAAAGATGGATCAAAGATAATATAACAGACAATCCCATAATCCCTTGCATATATTAATATGCAACTATGTACAAACTTATTGAGCTGTTTAGATCGGTTAAATAATCTATCTCTCAAAAAAATAGAACTCAATCAAGGAAAACATAAAAACATTGATACAATCATATTCATCACATTGATCTTCACTACACAACTATTAATGATAGATTAATTTGATAGATATCAACCTTCAATCCTTGATTCATTACATACACTCACATTCATTGAATGCCTTTCAGTCATTACTTAAATAACCCTACTATTGATAAACCTATTCTTGAATAACTCCAGAAACGTGTGATAATAATATTGTTAATAAAGGAACTCGGGTGCCTCAAAGTAATAAACTACTTTTTATGTACTTACTGAAAGGTTCTCTTTTGGGATTGTACAATAGAATATTATTATATTATCTCTTTACATTGTTATGAGATGGTTTGATGGTCACGTAGGATATGGCTTTAGGAGTTGCGTGTCTTACTTAGGGCCTCTTGGGGGTGCTAAAGTGCCTTTAAATGAGAAGTGCAATGGCTTGATAGTGTCATGTTAGATAGAGTAGGAAATTGACTGATACATTTCAGCAATATTTCATTGCACGGCACTTTAAAACTAACCTTTGTTTTGCGTATTTAAATTTGTGTAAATTAAGGTTTTGTTGGATTTCATTCTTTGCAATAAGAAGAAAAAATATTTATTTGTCGCAGATACATGAAATGCATACATCACCAAAGTGGCGAAGCATGAAGTATTAGAAAGAGTAAGCCGATGAATAAAAAAAAGTAAATAAATGACGGAGTTATGGCTTTTCTCCCCTACATAGCCTCGATTCCCTTTCATACGAACGTAGTTCTGAATTCTGACACCCAAGCACCAGGATATTTGGCGCTGGCTGTTGCTTTCTTTGTTGACATGAAAACAGTTGGCATTTTTGTAATACTTTTGATATTAAGATGCATTAAATATTTTATCACAGATCGTAGTAATGTACGTAATAATTTGTTTTTTTATTGTTATTTTTTTTTGCTTCATTTTCAAAAGGGTGGGAACGGGCGCGCCTCGTCACTGCATCATCATCATCTGCCTAGGCTTTTCCCAACTATGTTGGGATCGACTTCCAGTCTAACCGGATGCAGCTGAATACCAGTATTTTACATGAAGCGACTGCCTATAGGACCTCCACAACCCAGTTAAACATTTTTGATTTGATTTGATTTTGAAGCATAAAAGTTCGCAATAATTTCATAGACTAGAGTTCACAGAGAACCTACCTTCCTATCTACTTACCAAGTAGGTCATTCATAAACTCTAATGGACAATGCTACATTTATAAATTGCCTCTAGTTTTGTACTGCACGGAAAATCTAAACATGTTTGTAAAATAACCTTCATGTATATTTTAAGCAACATTTCTTTTATTGGTGTTCGTTAGAGTTGGACTTCGTATACGCTAGATCGTTGTAGATATCTTTTTAGAATGATCACTCGTGCAGAATTTGTACCTAAAGATTTCATAATTCCCAACACGAACTGTGACGATATTAAAGCTTTCGGAGTAATATTTCAAGGAATCAACTCGAAGTTTTTCGTTTACTTGAGAGGTTCAACGTTTTGTTATGAGGCGTTGGGTAAGGCTGACTACTCACTCAGTTACTGAATCAGATGTCAACTCGATTTGACTGATATTTCTATTTTAAAGCCGGTATAGCCGTATGTACCTATAGAAGTATCAGTCAGTTCTTTATTTGAATCGGAATTCATACTCGAGTGTCGTTCTAGGAAACGAGCCTCATATTTTGTTAGAACATCTAAAATATCACGATCACGTATTTTTTTACTTTTGTATTCTGTCTTTTACGTTTAGTCCACTTTCGGTCCCTCGGCCCCTAAAAAAAGATTTGTTCATTGGTGTCCACTCGGACCCTAAACATAGTCCACTTTGGGCCCCAGGGGGCGAGTTGGAATTTTCATACAAAGGACATGCATACTTCGTCCACTTTCGGCCCCTAGTTCGATATGTACCTAAAAATAGAATTTTGGTATAGTAAGGTACAGCAGACTAACAGCAAATTCAAGAATTGATATTGAATCTTTATTAATTTTATTTAACCAGCAAGAAAGAATTATACATGTCGCAAACTGAAATAAAATGAACAATAAAATAGAATAAAATGGCTTCCAAGAAACTCTAAGGAGGTTTCAATTCAGCGAAAAAGATTTTCTTTTTTTTCTTAAAACAGTTGCTAGGCAAGACAGAGAAAACTTACCTATTTACCATAATTCTATGTAAAAATATGACTGTGACGAGTCAGGCATAAACCACTGTTTTGCAAATAAAGCCAATTGTAATGGTTATTCTTTAAATTGCTACATGAAGTCTTGAATTCAAATCTCCCAATCAACGTACGCAAAGTAGTTACCGATTTCCTTTTAGACGATTTCTTTGAGAAGAGTGCCCGATGAATAAAACTGGGATTGTCTCTGACAGCCTCGTTGGGCTAGTGGTCGCGAGTGCCACTGCTGTGCATGAGGTCCAGGGTGTCTAAAATGGCTGCTTTAGCAGAATCGTAATATTATAAAAAAAAATCTTAAAATGGACTTTATAGTTATAGACATATAGACCATTTTAAGAATTTGACATTTTTAACGTGATTCATACTAAGATTCTGCGTGGATTCTGATAAAGCGGCCATTTTAGACCCGCTGAGTTCGATTCCCACGTCGGGTAAAGTGTTATTGGGTTTTTCCACCTGGAATTTCTCAGTAGCAGTCTCGTAGTCTGGAATTATAGTCCGCTGATGGCAATAGGCGCACCCCCTATTACATGGGGCTTAAATATAACTGGCTAAAAGTGGATGTACTAATAGGGACACATTTGTCTATCCCTTAATGGATTACAGGCGTGATGTTATGGTGTCCATGCTTTATTATGAAAATAGATGTAAAAGCTAAAACTGCGCTTCGTTCCATCATCAGTCTATATTGTTCCCACTGCAGGGAATCAGGCCTCCTCTCTAGGATAGGGCGCTTCGTTTAATAAAGAATATTAAGCCAACCACACTCGTATTGCGGTTTGGATTCCACGACATCATATTCAACGGATCTGAGTTTAATTAACCAAGCCGCAATCAAGCCGAGGATAGCACAAATTAAGCTATTCCAGTTACCTATCATATTTGGAGCGAGACGTGAAACATTGCTACTGAAATATATTGGTCTCATTAGTTTATGTCAAAAATGTTTTGTTTTTGCATGTTATGTTGTGTGTTTGTACCTGAAAATGTTGTATATATCTATAATTGGTACTTACATCAGAAACTAAACCTTATTTTTTTTATTCTTCCGTGGTGTACCTGTTTTTAGTAAATAACGACGTAAGAGTAGAAAAATGATGAACTCGGCAATTATGCAAATAATGCACTTAAATGTAATTAATTATGCTCAAAAATTGTGGTTTTAAAGGCTTTTACATAAGTAATGGTATCTTTAAAATGTAACGGACTCTTTTGAGTTGAGATAAACACGCTTAGCACAGCATTAAACAATATAAAGCAGTTTTCAAGCTTCGGAAAACAAGAAAAGAACAGAATAATCATAAAAAGAACAGAATAATCATAAAAAGAACAGAATAATCATAAAAATATTTATTATATCAGAAACATTGGAAATTGGAATTCCAACGCTTCTACATTTTCATTAACTGTACTAATTTTATCTACGTTGAAGTGTGCGTCTTTACTACAGAACCTTCTTAGTTTTATATATTTATATATAGGTGAGTAGGTGTATCCGTGCTGACGCCTCATTCTATGCCATTATCTGTAAAATGTCTGAACACAAAATTAATCAAAAGTGAAAAAGTTCCAACGATGTAGGGTTTTGACACGCGGATTATTTTAACAGCTTACGGAAATAACCCAAAATAAGAATACCTACTTATGTAATAATAATAAAATGTATTATGTGATTCTATGGGAATCTAAAATCTGGTATTTATTTGCTTCTGATTAGACCGGAGGCCGACTCCAATACAGTTTGAAAATGGCTAAGCAGATTATGACGTTCATGACTGAGAAATAAAACAAAACAGTCACTCGAGTGAAACGTTTCATATTTATCAGATATGTTTCATTATTCAATGATAGTTCTATTCCATTCGCAGTATTAATTAATTATTTATAGCAAAAGGTGTCGTAAAGGGCACAAGAGGTCTTTGCTTAAAAAATAATTTCGATCACGGATCCATTGGCCGTAATTATTATTAGGTAATTCATGAAAGGTCATGACCATAGAAATATAAATTTATTATATCTATGGGCATAATAAAGCATATTCACGTCACGTACACCAATATTGTTAAATATAGGTTTATTGCAAAAGTATGAGCAATACCATAATTTTGTTGTTCACAGCTAATTTAGTTTAGTTTGTTTTGTTTAATAACACCTTTGTTTTATTTCTTTGGGAAGAAGGCGATGCCTTTTTAAGGTTTTGTGAATCAAAACGGGGTGTCTGGGATGTTTACATCTTAAAAACCACAATAGTGGTCACCAGATAATAATATTATAATAATGATTGTCCCCGTAAACGAAGACCCCAAAAACTGCTGTGTAACTTTCCTGCGGAGACTGTACATACAAAACTGCAATTCGGACTTGTTTGTGCAGTTAATCAATTCCCTGCATTTAATTGGATTTACTCAACACTTTATCTACATTATTATGTTTGTACTCGTAGCGGACTCCATGGCTTTAGGCGAGTTTACAAGGTAGTTCAGTAAGGCCCAAAGATTTCGTACGAACTTTTTCGTATTCGCATATGAGGTCTCGTAATCGCAAGCTGGACTGCTAAGCGTTCTTGAGTTCGATATATACGGGTCTGATCAAGTGTTCTTGGGTATTCCTTTCAATTTATTTATTTATTTAAACTTTATGCACAATAGTGATACATAGGCGGACTTAATGCCACAAGGCATTCTCTACCAGTCAACCTTAGGGTCAAACAAGACAATATTGTGGTAGGCTACAAACTAACTAGAGAAAAAAAAAAAAACAATATCAATTTATTAGTACAGGCCCAGATTTTTCAGTCCTGCGCTTCATCTTTCTCCGCTAGTGTTAGATTACCATCCTACTAGAACACGCTAGTGGAGACAGATAGAGTGTACCTGATTTTGCCCACAGGCTTGTAAAACAATAGTATTCTCTGTAGATAGCTGATTATCGCTTAGACTTGCTGCCATGACCGTGAACTGTCCGTAGAATCACTTAGTGTTGTAAAAAAGATTAATCACCATCCTTCTTCTCTACAGGTGGTGGCAGAGTTCGAGGATGTGGAGCCAGACGCCCTGTACGATGTGCTCCACGACCCTGAGTACCGCTCAGTGTGGGACACACACATGTTGGCCGCCGAGGATGCGGGGCACCTCAATGTTAACAACGACGTCGGCTATTATGCCAGTGAGTTTCATTATTTCCTTCTTGCCCTTGTTTTTGTAGCGGATGAAAACGACGAAAAGAACGCAGAATTCCAATGAGATAAAAAAAAATCTATTGGACTGATGTATTGGATTACCATTTTAGCGTGGGACACCAACGGTTCCACCCCGTATATTCAAAATTCTTTGAGTCACAGGTCTTTCGAATTAGAATATAAAAGAGCATGAGGTTAAGTCTGACCTTGGCTTTCCATAATCTTTAGTAAAGGTAAAGCAAGTCAGGTTATCTGACTAAAGTTATAGACAGAGTATTGCAAGTTGTCGAAAACTATAAGAAAAAATATATAAATATATTCTGTCCATAACTAACATAAAAATTATCTTTTTAACACCCTTGCTCGTAAAGCTGATGTAATTCCACCGGTTTTAAATATGTAAAGAGGGTCATAAAAAACGCGTGTGTTACCAAAGCAAATAGTTAAGTTATAGTCCATACAAATTCCATAACAGTATTATTTGCCATTTCAAATTTGGAACTGATCGCCGCCGCACGAGTCACGACTCCAGCTGAGCAGCGCGCTGTTGCTATTCAAATTTCGAACTAATCGCCGCGCGGCGCCAGTCAGTAGGCAGCGCTAGCGCGCTGTTAAAATGGCGGGAAAGCAACAGTGTGCATTCACAAATTGAGTTTATTTAAAATTAAAAAAAACAGTTTATTCGGTAATTTAAAAACTTGGCTGAAGGCTCTAGTGTCTTTGCCAACATTTTCATGCAGCCACGGCAGAAAATAATCCTCGCGCCATTTTTCTCAAATTTTCTTTTCTTTGTACTTGTATTGTGAATATCTAAAAATGACAACTTTCAATAAAGAAGATGAGCAATATATTACTTCAACTCCACCGGGTATACTAACAGAAGCGCGAACCGCATGCGACTGCTTGCTGCCATATCCAAGGACAGATACATAACCTGGTATGAATTTTTTGTTCTGTTTCCTCGCAAATGTGTTATAAAACGTCGTACGATATACGTGCGTATTGGTTATAACATGCTCGGCTCAATTACGCCCTCGCCTTCGGCTCGGGCTGAAATTCCGCCTCGCATGTTATAACCATCATATCGCACTAATATCGTAATGTACTATTAAACAATTTTGTAAAACCAAACCTTGTTCGCTAGATTACTGAAAAAGTGTGAGCCGGGAGCGATAGGCAACAAACCGCCACAACGTTTTACTAAAATTGTTTGTTGTGTCATGTGTCAGCTTACGGCACTTACTTTGAAGAATACGGTCTTCTAACGCTCACTGAGTTGCTCCGGCAAGTGAATTGAGTTTAGAGGCCTTTGTTACGGAACGCTTGTTTGGTGAACCGTTTTAGAACGAATGGACCGTAGGTAAACTAAGGTAAGTTACTGAAGAAGATGACTACAGTAAACGTTTAATTTTAATAAGTTTCGATTACGACTGTGAATAATAAGGGAAGAGCAAATTAACGATGGATAGACTGTGTAAAGATTAATATGGCAAGAAAGGAGGCTGATTACATAACAAACTAGCTTTCGCCAGCGGCTACGCCCGCTTTAACTCGAAAATTATCCCACGGGAAGATAAAATCGGGAGAAAAACTATCTTATGTGTTAATCCAGGTTATAAACTATCTGTGTACCAAATTTTATCCAAATCCGTTCAGGAGTTTATTCGTGAAGAAGTAACAAACATACACACTCACAAACTTTCGCCGGTATAATATTAGTGTGAAGTGTGATAGTGTGTTTTGGTTGACCCCAAATTTATTGGGATAAAGGCCTACCCTAATCCCAATAAATTTGGGGTTAACCAGGAAAAAATGAGAATGATTCTATAAGTTCAGAAGTTTAGAAAAAAAAAATCTTGGGTAGGTAGTGTCGTAGATTTTTAACTGTATTTATTTCAAAAAAGCAATGGTAGCAAAGAATAGTTGAAACTTGATGATTTTTAAAAAGATACTACTTTTTTGGTGACTTAAGTACATTTTGCATCACAGCATTAAAAATAAATAAAAAACTTTTATTTTCATGTCTGAATAAAGACAATCCAACACCGAAAAGATCTACTAGATTAAGATAAAATAACATTTCCACTCTACTTGAATTGTAATCAAAAGATAACGAGTACTTTCCACATAAAGGAAAAAGTTCTCATTAGTAGTTCGAACTATTACAGTTTCTATTTCCAACGTTTAAAAAGTCACTTAGGAAACGTGCGTGTTTTTAAATGATCACTTACTGATCTAGTGTCTGAGAAAATACTCCTTATTATCATAAATGTGGAAGTTCCTATGTTTGGATGTTTGTTCCTCACTCGCGTAAAAACAGTTGAATTTTGATAAAAGGTCTTTCAATTATTTAGCCTGCATAACTTTCGCCATTTTATATTATATTCAAAATACGGGCCACTGACAAAACTTGTATGAAACGATATCTATCATCAATACAAAGGAGCATTGCATGACACATAATCTTCTGAAATGTCACGTGTCCGTTTAATAATGTTACAATCTCGATTCAACTAAACTTCAATTCTCAAAAACGTTAACTTTGATGGCTTATATTTCGGAAATATGACATGACGCTTTAGAAGATATCGTCTTAAATAACAGTTGTCTGTATTCATATCAGCTATGGATTTTATTGGTGGTCGTATTTTGAAAGTGGGCCACGCTTCGTACAAAAATCTTCCAACCACCTAAAATTAAACCGATAGCAGATTAAGCGTACCGATAGCTTATAAAATGGATCAACACGAAAAACTAAAAAAAGGTATCTATCTTTTTTTATCTAGATAGTAGTGTTAGTTTAGTGGTGTGACCGTGGGACTGCCAAGTCATAGGTCTCGAGTTCGAACCCAAATACATGCACTTCTGATTTTTCGAATTCATATCAATTGCTCCGGTGAAGGGAAAGCAAGTAGGGCCGAAGCCCGTCGGGGCTGGCAGGTTGTTCAAAAGAGTTACCGCGGCTTCGACAAAAAAGGCTAAGAAGGAACATGGGTGGTTTTTAGTCAGTAGAAGTCTGACACTCCCTACCGCTCTGCCCAGAGCGGGAGGAGTCATTTGATGATTTCCCAACCCCCAAAAAAAAAGAGGTGAGATCAAAACTGAGACACTGCGGTAGACAATAAAGAAAGAAGATCTAGGTAAATGATATAGCGCTGCCGATGTCACGGGCTGAAGCTAGTATAACGAAGATAAATGCTTGCTTCTATCGCCAGACGCTCTTGAAACAATTATTTATAAATTGGCACTTAATAAAGGCACCCCTGCTGGGCCGGACTGGAGCGCTTGATTGATTTGAAATGAACCTCCTGGGAGCAAGTGGTGAAGCTGGAAAATTATGTTATACATGCCTTGTACTTTTATGAACAAGTGAAACATAGGTAAGAGAGGTTGTACAGTCGAACAAGCTAATAAGTTTACAGCCAGCTAACTTGTATTTAGTTTTAAGATTATACAGATACATTTAGAGACTGATGTCAAACGATACAGTGTTTGAAATCAGTCGATTAATGCGAAACTCTTGATAAAACAAAATTACAACCACTATTTTAAGTGATATACAATTATAACGATCTCTACCCTGTATACTTATTAGCTTGTTCGACTGTACCATGGACTAACGAACTGCTAAACCGAATATATCAATAGTTAATTTTCCCTTCCGTACCAATTTTTGTAATTATAATTTAGCCTTGATTTCTTTTGTTGTTATTTAAATTTTTCAACTGACAAATTATCATTGACACTGAAAACAGGATATTTATATACCATGTTTACTATTTGTTTTCAGTTCTCGACATATACGAGTATCTATCGATATTGATCGATATCGTGTTTTATATTTTATTTATTATTTTAAGGAGTAAAGTAACATAATTATTATATTATTATGGATTATACCTAAAAGTTATTGATCCGCGCACACTTCCTGTGATAAACACAAGGGTTGCGAGACTTTTCCGAAGTATTTAGTATGTTTCTGTCTGTAATTTATCAGTGTCTTTTTTAGTATCATGTAAGCATGCCCTATAGCAGGTTTCAATATGTCACTCGTTCAAACTAACATATTGTATTAAAGGATTCTTTATAATTTACTTACGATTCACGGTTTTTTGATCCATTTGGTAATCATTTCTATGAAGTAAAAGTCGGAAAAAAGTTCGTGGTATTTATTGTTTTTTTTTTCTTTTATAGGGTTTCGTACCAGACCAACAAGACCTTGTTGCTAAGCCTTCAATGTTCATCCATCTCTCTGGCTGTAACTCATGATCTGTAATAGGAAGACCTTTGAAGCTGTCCCGCTGTGGTACGGATGCCTTTATGCGCGAGTCCAAATCGTAATGGTCTAGTAGGCCATCACGATAAATGACTATTTTGTTGATAATTTCTCCCAAAGTCAATCCATTGCGTTTTAATATATAATTTGACGGCACGGTTGGCGCAGTGGCTCAAGCAATGGACTGCTGCGCTGCGTGGTATTTGTGTATGTGAGTTTATATGTTTGTGAACGCACCCACGATACAGGAGAAATTCCTAGTGTGAGGCAAGGTTTAAAAAAAAAAAAAAATTATATTTCCTTTTTTTTTGGCTCGTGGGAAATCATCAAATAACCCCTCCCGCTTTTGGGCAAAGCGAAATGGAGTATCAGACTTCTACTGACTAAAAACCACCCTTCTTAGCCCTTTATGTCGAGACCGCGGTATCTCTTCCGAACAACCCGCAGCATCATTATATTTCCTGACACTGGAAAACAGGTGTCGCAAACATTTTAATTTAGTCTAACATTCAGAACAATTTCAGCGAGGTCAGATATATCCTTTATTAGGCTCATAAACAATACCCCAGTTACTCCCTACTTATAACTCATAAGAGCTCGTATATCAGGCACTTACGAGCTGGATTAAGCTGCGTCTGAAATTACGCTATTACCTTTACTTGATGGCCTCACTTTATTGGTACTGCTAAGGTCTTATTATGGTGTCTTCAAGAACTTTTATAGCAGGTAAAACTAGTTTTTATTAATGACGGTTAACGGGAAGCAGTAAGTTTAAATGATTTTTCAGGACATTACCTGAGAAGGTAGTAAAAGGAATTAGTAAATTAATTGACGGTCTTTCTATTTTGTGTGGTTAGTACCTAACCTAATGTCAGAGTTTTAGGCCCATCATGGGCATCTAAATCAGCTTAACATTCCCTCGAGAAATATCTCTCAGGCATACTGGGTAACTGTGGAGCACACCGTGGAGGTCTGCCCCGCTTCTGCGGAGCCCCACCGTGTCCTCGTAGCGGCGATCTCTTGCGCCCTTGAACCAGGTCAAGCCATGATCAGAGGCGAGAGAGAATGGGACACCGTCGCCTCCTTCTACCATGCAGTGATGCTAGCAAAGAAGGTGGCGGAACGTGTGAGGAATAGAACCTCTCGTCCCAGCCGCTGCAGGAGACGCTGCGGGCGTCGGGGGCCACGTGTTGGCTTCCAGCCAACTAGGCGCAGGCATGTGAACGGTGAGCAATGGGCTAGTCCGTGTTATGACGACGTCAGGCCGTGTTGATGGCGCGTTCGTGTTCCACGAGCGCCTATATTACCCCTATTGTCCCTCCCTGCAATATTGCCAGCAATATTGCAGGGAGGGACAAGAGTCGTCGCCTGCTGGGGCTTCGGGTTGTTCAAAAGAGATACCGTGGCTTCGGCCACAAAGGGCTAAGAAGGAACATGTGTGGTTTTTCTGTCAGTAGAAGTCTCACACTCCCTTTCCTACCCTCCAAAAAAGGCATTTTGGGTTTTTCACGATGTTTTACACTGAAGCAAGTGATAATAATACAATACGCACATGAATTCAAAAATCAAAGGTGCAGTTCTAGGCTATCACTGGTCTGCCACTGGAACTGCTCAATGAGGAGGAATTTACGGTGAACATTCGGAATAATTTCTGGGATCCGTCACAGAGTATCCTAGTATGGACGCCATGCAGTCTCACATACATATACAGGGTGTAAATTAACCCTTCGCACATACGTCAACCAAGCATTCTGTACATCAAACTAAGGACACCTACGCAAACAATTTTGCTGGGAAACGACTTTTTTTTTTGGGGTCAAAAATTACTTTTTACGGTAAAATTCAATGTAGCACTATTTAAACATTGTGCTAGTGGATAATAGTATTTTAATAGTAAACGGGTCATGGAGGTAATTTAAGTAAAGTTATAAACTGAAAAACTACTATTTACAAAAACAGCTGTGCAAAATTTGGACTTTGACCCCCAATATCTCCGTAACTAGGGGGTTCCCAGGTATGGTCTAGAACCAAAAAATGGGGAGAACCAGTGCCCTTCGTTTGCGTGAAGGGTACTTTTACACCCTTTATAGTAAGTAGTATTTCCACAAAGTAACCTCTTTTATATTGATGTTGGTATCAATTCTACTTAGTAACAGCCTTGTGTTGACACGATTCATAGAAGTGAAGAAATAAATTGGAAAATTATTTTCTTTTTCAAAGAACCATTTCACAATACTTTGTTATTTGATAGGTGCTTCTTAGCAGTTATTAAACGTTGCCGCGTTGCTAAGTTAAATTTATGAGTACCCAGAATAGGCAATTGTTCCAAAAAAATTATACCTAAAACTGATTCTTTCTTGGCATATATTTATTGAAGGTTATAAACATTTCATCAAAAATGTCAATGAATATCAAGTATCTTTTAAATTTATTGATAATTAAATGGTTTGGAAATAACACAATATTTAGAAAACTGATAATACACCGCAAGTAACTATATAGTTTGTTTGTGTAGTAACTCTAAAAAGAACACAGTAAAGCTACGAAAAACTTATCTAAACGCATTTCTATCCCAAATATCCTTTCATCGGGGAGTTTTACGTGCGGAACGACTCATAAAAAATAGATTCGTATAAAACGGTTCGACGGGGAATTGCTGTTCTACCGCTAAATCACAAGGGAGCATGTTCAAGAAAACTTGTGTTTTATTCGCACAGGAAATGCAGAACTGACATGTGCTGGAGTGTATGTATTACTAGATATTGTAGGCTTGACGGTTGAAGATAACTTGAAAGTTACCAATGTCTCAAATCCTTCGGCTTCCAACGAAACTGCTGGTTTGTAACCAGTTGAAAAGGAGGAAAAAAACGGTTCGAAACCAGTTTCGACCAAAGAATTAATAGTGGTCAAGTATATCTCAATGTTTTCATTTAGGTATTTCGTTAATATTACTGAAATAAATATGTATAATTTTAATTCTTTTTCTAAATTTATAATCAATATTTTAGTGCAAAGAAATGCGTCATCAGCAAAATACAAGGTATAAACGAACCCGTCAACGAAGTATTCTGTACATCAAACTAAGTAAGTGTACGCAAAACATGTTGTTGGGATACTACTTTTTTAGGATAAAAAGTACTTTTTACGGAACGAGAGGTAAAATAAGTGTGAAAGGGTTGATGAATATGCCAAGAGTCATCACTATCCAAATTACATACGGGATGGTACTCACGTGAATGAAACAAGAGACGCGCTTGCCTTTCACTTGACGCAAATCGCATCGCCGGAGGTCGGAGACGAGGCCTTAGAAAGAACGCTTGAGAAATTCTAAGCATGGCAGTTGAAGATAGCATTAAAATTTTCTCAGCAAAGTGTGCGGGAGACGTATGAAAAATGTGTGCTTGAGATATATGACAGAATCAATTTAACGTTTGAATAAGAAGGGGTAATATATTCTGCAGCGGAGTTGAGTGCAGTGAATATACTTGATTTGATTTAAGCTTATTTTTAGCATACGTAGGAAGTATGATGCTTTCTTTAGATACAAAAAGATGAAAATAACGTTATTTTCATGATAACTTTTTCTTTTCAAGGTGATTGAAACATTATTAATAGTACAGTCGAACAAGCTAATACGTATTCTGGTAGAGATTTTTATAATTTTAGTACAGTGAAAATTTTGTTTGCAATTTTGTTTTATAAAGCGACTGATGTCAAACGCTGTATCGTTTAACATCAGTCTGTAAATGTATCTGTATAATCTTAAAAGTAAATGTATACTTATTAGCTTGTTCGACTGTACAAACATGTTACGTACGGTGACCAATCAAATTAGACAAATTCAGTTTATTATGATCATTCATTGGACGGGAAATCTATAAAAAGCTAGGTCATGTCAAACTGGAAATGTATAATTTAATGTGCCGCCGTATGTCATCATCTTCTTATTTCCCTTATCCCATGTTACTTGGGGTCGGCGCAACTCAGTTTTTCCTTCCTGTCAACCAAAATATTTTGTACAAATTCTGCCAAGAAACGTAAAGTTGCCTACATTTTTCTCAAAACTATTCTGCGTAGCGCTACGGCGTAGCATTTGTAGGTCACGTAGCATATTCCGCGATTCATTCTTAAAATGTGACAATTTAATAAATACTAGTTTTAAACTAAACACTGGATAATGATTAAATCTTCTTCAAAGTCTGCCAAGCGAACAAATCTGTTACATTCCCCAAAATGATTCTGCGTAGCGCTACGGCGTAGCATTTCGTAGGTCACGTAGCATATCTGCTTTGCATTCCTAGTGCAATAATATTGTAAGGAATGTCATATGAACTAGTTTATGGGTAACCACAGCATGTATATTGATGTCAGGGTGTAGAATATGAATACTAGGAATTTAATAAAACTTATAGATGAATGTGGGACGTTTCTCATGACTTTCAGCGATGTTATTAATACTCATGGGAGTAATACATGATGGCTGTGAAATTGTTTTTTTCCTCCTATAAGAGCTAGGTGTGTATTTATAATATGTTTTTCATTTCTGCTATTGCTATAAAGCATGTACTTTTTGATCAATTAGATCAAGCACTCACTAGGCGAATTATTATTAATCTTCGTCGAATTGACGAATAATAATAATAATAATATTTCACAACTATCACACAACGCCATCTAGTCCCAAGCTAAGCAGAGCTTGTGTTATGGGTACTAGACAACTGATAAACATACTTATATATTTCTAAATACATATATATTATAGATAAATTACACCCAGACACAGAACAAATGATCGTGCTCATCACACAAACATTTGTCCTGGGTGGGAATCGAACTCACGACCTTCGGCATAGCAGTTAGGGTCACTAACCACTAGACCAAAAAATTCATTGTCTGTTCGGAACGTACATAACATCTGCGTTCGATGAAACTTAGTTGTCTAGGGTTAAAGATGGGTGGTTTTTAGTTAGTAGAAGTCTGACACTCCCTTCCGCTCTGCCCAAGAGCGGGATGGGTTATTTGATGATCCCCCCCCCCCCTTCCAAAAAAGGTAGAGCAAAAGCATACACAAACACCAGGAATGTTTAAGTCTCATGTAATTCAACAAGCCCGTCACTTATCTTTAGCACCTAGTATTTTTATAACAATGGGATGTTTACTGACTTTAAAAAATGTGATTCTAATTAGTCCGTCTGTTAGATTATCGAAAAATATTGGATACGTATTTTTTTATTTATTAAATCAATAAAAATTTACGAAGATAGAACGCGTCAAAGATTTGAGGGTTGGTGACGTCACTAACCGCTAAAAATTTCATACTAATGTATTAGAGTATGACGTCACACGAGTTTTCAAAGCACTGAATCGTCTTCTTTGTTTGTTTACGTGATAAAAGAAAAAATACGTGTCCAATATTTTTTGGTAATCTATATTATATATATATATATTTTTACTAACTACTTTTGACGAACCTCGCGGAGCTCAGCTAGTTTTCGAGACTACGTACATGAAGACCAGGGACCCATAAAATCATACATCGGTATGTAACGATTAAATCATGGCTCAGGAAGTTCCCAACTTCTCTCGGGATATAGTTCGCGTTCTCGAAACTACGTGATCTTGCCTAACTGTCAGAAGTTATCAAGCGGTTCCCGTTCAATAAGTTCTGTACCCACTAGCGTAATAATATATTGGATAGGTGTTTATTATTATTGGACATGTTATAAACAGAGGGTCTACGAATGGCTATATTGAAGTGTGTGTCACAACAACTGCCAAAAGGACTTATACTTAAGTTTGTGGTTGAACTTAATTGTGTTCATCCATTTTGTACTGTACATATACGTATTAGTAATTCTGTTGTTTTGATATTGGTTTTAAAATTGGACAACTGCCCCTAGTAAAGACCCATGGTCCAACTAATAGGACAGAGCAGTTGGACCATCTACCCCGGACTGTTAAAACCAATGTTTTGACTGTTACAATACATTTCATCGTGCACACAGTAACAGTTTTTGTTAGTTTATATTAATCCATTTCTTGCATCATTGCGTAGATTTCACATTCTTAAAGAGCTCAAATCAGACATGTCTATATTATTGACGCTCGAGTTGATGATTTAGATTCCTTCTTTTTTCCCTATGTCCTATTTTTCCTCTATCATCAGCTGCCTAGTTTATCCTAACTATGTTTGAGTTGTCTTACAGCCTGATGTTGCAAACATATATTGCAAGGAGCATCCCAGTTAAAACTGGGTAATACGCGATACCCTTTGGTAAGACTGGTTGTTATTTACCAGTCATAACTTGAGATATAACTAAGCTGGGTCAAACATCTATATCGCTAAAGTGTTGTATACTAATAAAATAAATATTTTACTAGGGTACCAACCCTATATTCACTACAATACGGACAATTTGTAGCCTATAGTAGGAAATACGGTCATTTTCGTTCGCAGTTGGTACTGTTTACCGACCATTTGTTCCAATGCTACCGGTTTTTATTGAAGCCCACCAGCTATTTGGAGCGCTGCCAGATTTCGCCCAAAAAGCTTTGACTAACAATAAACTAATATGACTTATTTTAAAGTTATCGTGTTATGTTAAATTGAGTTGTAAATCATGTTAAAATTAATTATGAGGAAAACAGATCAGGACATAAAACAAAATTATATTAAAAATTTTGTTCAATAAAGATATTGTGCAATGAGTCAGATTCCAAATACAGTCGGAGTAACATGTGACAATAACTGTACGGTGCAACCGCACATTCTGCAATTCAGCAGTTTACGCCACATTCATTTCAACTCATAATAATCAGTTCAGTTCGCGTTGAGCTATCAAGTCAGCCAGGCGTTCTCGTTACCGCCAACAAGGGCCGCGTCACTCACTTCATTTCCACACCATCAGTCCATTAAGCTCATTTTACTTTAAGTACCTTTGAGACAATACAGTAGTGTTTCAATACTTTACTTCTTTTATTCCATTCATCTATCATATAAAAGTAGTGTCTGGTCTAGCAAGAGATCATACATCTTTTTGCAAAAAGATGTATGATCTCTTGCTAGACCAGACACTACATCTTTTTGCAAAAAGATGTATGATCTCTTGCTAGACCAGACACTACTTTTAGATGATAGATGAATGGAATAAAAGAAGTAAAGTTAGTTTTCCGTGAGTAGCTTAATTTTGATGAGACGCCCGACAATTTCTGACCGAAAACATTCGATTGTGGTAGGTAACAGGGATAGCAGGGATGAAAGATGTTAATATGATGCTTCTAAAAAAAATTAAAAATTTAAAAAGTATTTGTCCTACAAAATGTATGGTTTGATCAAACAGTCCTCTCCTTCCAACACGTGTCGATAACGAGGTCATCAAAATTGAGTACTAACCAGCTGATTTTTTTGTTTTTACTACGTTAATATTTACATAATTTAACAGTTACACACACACACACACACACACAAAAGTTTGATCAAACCATACATTTTGTAGGACAAATACTTTTTTAAATAATTTAGGTGATTTTCAGCAGATTTAACAAAAAAAAACTCTGTTAATAATAATTTTTTAGAATTATCAAATCAACATCTTTCATCCCTGCTTCCACAATCGAGAGTTTTCGTTCAGACATTGTTGGGCGTCTCATTAAAATGAAACTACTCACGGATAATTAGCTTGATAGTAATCAAGTGCAAAAATGTACCGTGGAACCCGGACCATAGGTATTGCCAGCGGCTTCGACCGCTACAACTCGAAAGTTATCCATCCCACGGGAAGATAAGATCGGGATAAAAACTTTCGTATGTGTTAATCAAGGTTATAAACTATCTTTGAACCAAATTTTATCCAAATCCGTTCGGTAGATTTTGCGGTGAAAGAGTAACAAACATCCATTCGTCCATCCGTACATCCATACTTACAAACTTTCGCGTTTGTAATATTAGTAGGTTATGATAACTCCGAAGTCACGGATAACTTTAATAGGGTGATCCCTATTAAAGTTATCCGTAACTAATTAGAATCATATTTTTTTGACCCAGTCATCAGTCTGGGTCAAAAAATTAGTCCGTCAGTTAGATTATCGAAAAATATTGGATCCGTGTTTTTTGTTTTATCAAATTAATAAAAATTGACAAAAATAAAACGCGTCAAAGATCATGAGTGGGGGGGGGGGGGTTGTGATGTCATCTGTTGGTGAAAAATGTGACGATTTCGAGGAATTCACGAGTTTTCGAAGCATTGTATCGTCTTAATTTTTTGTTTAGGTATGTGAAAAAAGAAAAAATACGTGTCCAATATTTTTTGAAAATCTATCTGACGGACTAATTTTGGGGGTCATGAGGAACAGGGTGTAAAGTTCCTCATCCCCCATAGAAAAGGGAGGATCCTCCGACCAGACGGGTGTTGTGTCTGGTGGGCTAACTGCCCAACATCTGTAAGTCGGGATTTTCTATATACGCTAATGTGGCGGATAACTTTGATAGCGCGATGCAGAATTGCTAATGTTAGTTCGCATCTCTTGCGATAGATGGCGCTGTCGCCACATCACTCCCCTCCGAGACCGGAGGTCGATTGCAGGCTGAGTCTTGATGCTTGCCAGGCCAGTAGAGGGTTCCAGTGAGTCGGAACCGGATGCCGCATAGTTCACGGTGAGTCGGAACTGTCTGCGGTGGTACCCCAGTGAGTCGGGGTGATGCTGCACATATATGCTCCAGTGAGTCGGAGTGGTGCAGTGCTGCGTAGTGGCTGGCTGCTGCGTCGACCAGGAGAGAAGGGCGTCTCTGCTTGTTGACCGGCCGAAGTGCAGTGTGCTGTGCCAAGGTCGCTGATGAGGCTGAGGGTGATGACCAGGAATGCGCTTCCGCTGCATGCTGGTGGTCAGGATACCCGATGAAGCCGTAGTTGCTGGCTGACGGTATGACTCGCTGCTCGAAGGCTTGAGGAAGTGATGATATTGAAGAGTTGCACGAAGGCTGCGCTGACGTTCATGCTCGGGGTCACCAGTTTGGGGGTGATGAGGAACAGGGTGTAAAGTTCCTCATCCCCCATAGAAAAGGGAGGATCCTCCGACCAGACGGGTGTTGTGTCTGGTGGGCTAACTGCCCGACATCTGTAAGTCGGGATTTTCTATATACGCTAATGTGGCGGATAACTTTGATAGCGCGATGCAGAATTGCTAATGTTAGTTCGCATCTCTTGCGATAGATGGCGCTGTCGCCACAAATTATTATTTTTTTGTCCGATCCCCTATTGCTCGATTAGCAGAAATATGTTGTTAATTTTTGTTGCTTTTAGTGATCCCACTACAAGCTTTTCGGTGATTTATGTCAATCGTATAGGTTTTTGATTTTTCTATTATAGTTATCGTAATAAAATGTGGCTTTACTTAGACCCTCTTAACTATTTGTCTAATAGGTATGAAAAGAAACGAGAACTACTTAATAGAGGAGTACTAAATAGAGAGATAGGATTCCCTTCATCCGAATTTACGATTTTTATGGGAAACCCGAACCTCATACACTCCCTTTTATTTGCCTAATAAATAAAAGATCTCCAACACACTCAATTCCTAATTCATGAGACATGGAAACGAACTCATCGTTGAGTTGAGCCTTATTTTACTTAGCTCTCTGAGTTGTTTGTGGGTTAATGAATTAAATTAAGAGTAACGACCGGTTTCACTAGCACTAAATTAATGATTTAATATTATTGCGCTGTTGGAGTTTCAAATCTCGGGACTGAGCTAGGCGTTGAAAATCCAACATCGTGTTTTCATTTAGGCATTACCTAGTGTAAATGAGTACATGCATAAGTTGGTAATAGGGTAGTTAACTAAAAAAATCTAATTAGTCCGACGGATAGATTGCCAAACAATGAAGACGATAAAGTGCTTTGAAAACTCGTGTGACGTCATATTCTAAGACATTATACAAAAAGACATAAGACATTGTATGACATGCTTTAGCGGTCAGTGACGTCACGGACCCACACTCAAATCGTTGATGCGTTTTATCTTCGTAATTTTTTATTGATTTGATAAAACAAAAAATACGTATCCAATATTTTTCGAAAATCTAACAGACGGACTAATTAGAATCATATTTTTTTAAGTCAGAAAACATCCCTATTAATTAGTGGTCACTAGTGGGACTACTGAACGGTGGCTTTTTAATTTCTGATTCCTTTGGTTGGTTCAATATTACCCCATCAAAAATATACATACAGAAATGGGCGTCAAGATCAATATTAAAAATTTACGAGGTTGTTGACTTCGTCGACAACAGAATTGCGATCTAAATATGTGCCAAGTTCTGTTGAGTCCTGTTTATTTATAAGAACGTACACCATTGCCAGTTCCTTCTTGGCTTGACACGCTGCCGCGTGTCTAGATTCGGTTATTCTATTAGAATTTTTTTAGGGTATTTATTGGCTCGCCTTGCAAATTATCTGCTAACCTATTCCCAAATGTGTTGGGGCGGCTTCCAGTTTAACCGACCGCTGAAAACTAGTATTTTATATGAAGTGACTGTCTAACTGACCCCCACAACACAACTCAGTTAGTCAGTTTGATCTGTGACAAATATTGGCAAACCTGGATTTTCCCAGATTTAAGAACAAGCTAGATCGAAAATTTATGCTCCCGTAAATCCCCATATTTATTATTACGCAACTGTCATTGAAATCGTTAAAGTCGTTCTCGAGAAAGTTAACAAACAAATATGTAAATACAGTTATTGTTTATTTAAAACTAGCGGACGTCACGCGGTTTTACCCGCGTAGTTCCCGTTCCCGTGGGAATACAGGGATAAAAAGTAGCCTATGTTACTCAGCGCAGTAGTTTTTGAGTTTATTAATTACAAACAAACAAACAAAAATACAAATCTTTCCGCTTTATAATATTAGTATAGATAGGATAGGATACAATTTTTTTTCTATATCATTTTGTCATCGCATTCGAAACGGGAGCGGGTTTCTAGTAAGACATAAGGTAAAAGGACACGTTCTTCCAAAAGAATATTCCCAGTTTGAACCCAAAAGCAATTTAGACGGACACGTAAAAATGCAGACACCTTTTACTTTTCGGCCACGTGAGCGAAATCTCACGACGACATAATTGTCTCTTCAGTTCACCCGTCGGTTTTCACACATCTTATAAAAAGAGACGCTTACAAAGAACGTTTTTCTTAAACCAACCACATCTCGCTGCTTTAAAAAGGTCTGTTATCATATGAAATGGATGGAACTGAGCTGGGCGAGGCATAGCTTAGGTATAATGAACCACCTCGACCTAGATTGTTTACTTTTATCTAGATTAGTCACATTCCGCTTATCATAACATAGCATCACAACTGTATTGCCTGATGTGATAGGCTGAGCTGTACAAGGTCGAGGTCGATCAAGTTAGCTAAAATCGTGGTTTTTACAAGCTTTTATTCGACTTGCAATGTTTGGTTGTTTGTGTATGGCAAAGTTTGCAATAGAACTTGAAAACTGTTATACCCAACCGATTTAGCTGAAATATTGCACACACGTTGAGTTTGGATGACAACGCATGGTTATCCAAGTGACGTCATTCTTCGTTCAATATGGACTCCCAAAGATGGTGGACTAGTTTTCTTTATTATCCCAATGAAGGTATCGTAATTTAATAGTATAGTAATTATGGAAAAGACAAGTAATATTTATTGAGATATAAGTAAGACTATACTAAATATATAAACTAAACTAACCTAAAAACAAACTTACTATAAAAGGGCATCGAAAAACTCCTCCTCAACGCTGACAGCAGGTAAAGTGCCCAAGAGACTGGCAGCGTTGCCGCGTTGTATGGCAACACTTAGCCTCTGGCCAAAGAAAAAGCCAGCCCTTGGGTCAGAGGAAGCGTCAACAAGGCGTTTGGAAATATCCTTAAAAAGACTGTGGGCACTAGGACCCCACGGCCCTAGAGTTTCAACCCCAAACGGCTCGAAAATATACTTTCCACAAAGGTCACAACACGAAGAGCTTGGAAGATGCGATGGCGCAAGAGTATCGACGCAGGTTGCGTCCCACACTAAAGGCCTACCCATCTTTCAAGGAAACAAGGAAATAGTAATTTAAATGATTTGCTCAGAAGAACATGAAAAAAATTAACGTCACATTTTTTCATAATGTTCTTTACTGAACCACATCAAAATTCAGTTTCTAGATAGTTTAGAAAATCTAAGTGAATTTAGAGATAGCAGATATCGACCGCGGTTAGTTAACATTCTACTCTCGGATTACATACCTACATAAGTATTTCGTAACATCCTTTACCTTTTATTGCTAATTCTAAAGATTGTCATATCTCGGGAATATTCTACTTCTCGTTTAGATCGAATTATTTTGCTTGGAATGGGCATGGAATGCGGAGGAATTAGGAAATGGTCGTGAGGAAAGTTTTGAGTATGAATGAAGTGTGGTATTCTTATAATACCAGTAGGGCTAGCCAAGTTACAATCGCTTCGTATCTATTCTCTTTCTATAATAGATAACGCTTCGGCGCAAGCGATTGTAGAAAGCGCTAAGTTGGTAGCCAACTTCACGCAACTGAGTCGATCGCTCATTCTCTAATAAATGTAGACAAAACCTACACTTTAGTCTATGGTGAGCGTTTCTACTAACGTCAAACTAATGTCAAAATCACAGTTGTTTACTTTATGCGCGGGTTGAAGTTTTGTTTGAATTGTTAAGAAAGGAATAAATTGTTTTAAGTGCTAAATAAGTAAGCGAAATAATATCACAGTGCGGAATGTAATTTTAGACATTACTGTACCTAACTCGAAATAATAATATAATAGCATTATCATCCTGCGTTTGAATGAAAGTGGCCTAAATGAAGTGATAACTTTTATAAGATGGCCCGGAACAGTTCGCAGTTTTATTAGAATTTATTGAGAGGTACGTAAATTATTAGTAATATAGTATTCTTCCTACGTTAAATTATATCATTCTTGGGCATTTGAAACTCTTGAAAGTTTGAAACATAAACAATGACGTGATACGCGATAAGAACTAATACCACTACTTACGAAACAAACAAACCAAATTGTATTTGACTCTGTAATTAATCAATAAACCCTTTTGTTTTACTAGAAAATAAGTTAAAACTAGTTCAGAAAAACAAAAGGGTTTCTTTTGTTTTTCTGAACTAGTTTTAACTTATTTTCTAGTCGTGGCGATATAACTAGCCGAAAGTGCTGCACAAATAAAGTTTCCGGCATTTCGCGTATTGTTTCTATGCACTGACGATTTATGTCTCTATTTCGGCGCCTAAGCCACACTTCTTCATTATGAGTGCACCACAACATATTTAAGGTATGCATTTTAAATGTTAAATGGTACAAACCTTCCAAAATTGTAAAAACCAAACTTAACACTTCTCGGTCTCAAAACAGCTGGATGATAGAGACGCCATTTTTTAGCGCTTTCTACTGCCTCTCGGCGATCGCTCAGTCAACGATCAAAATAATCGACTTCGTTTCGTTATCGCTTGTCAAAAGTGTCACTTGGCTAGCATTTGTATGGGATGCAGCGATCAACGTTGTAGAAAGGATCACATTTCATTCTATCATTTTGAACGATTCGATAAGTAGTCAACATGGCTACGAATTTTCTATTCGTTTGTTCTGACCACGTGACTTAGCGTTGCGATGACGTCATCCCCATACATTGGAGTCGTTTTCTATAACGATAACGATTGTAGATTGTCAACTTGTCTAAGCCTACTGGTATAGGAAGAGCAAAGAAACGATAGTCTATGGTCTGCTTAAATAATGATATGGCTTCTCAAGCAATACCACACTTCATTCATACTCAAAAATTTCCTGTCGACAATCTCCGCATTCCATGCCCATTCCAAGCAAAATATTTTATCTAAACGCCTCTGATAAATATAATACCTCCGAGATTAACAGAGGAGTAATTAATAGTGGAGAAAGGAAGGAGAAGACATGCTGCACCAACCCCAAATGAATTCGAATAAAATAATGGCAAGAGGTTTAGTTTATTTAACAATATAAAGCCGATAGCAATTACTCAAAATCACTTTTATCTAAACTAATCCATAAATCTCTCGCGAACTTCAAAAGCCTTCAAGGCTTTTGGTACATACTTAATAAAAACATCACTCAATTCTTGTACCAAACAAAATTAATCGCAAACCATTCATTATCGGTGTACCAGTTCATTTTCTCACTTAGCTCGCGGCAGTACCGATGTACAGTTACGGGCAGAAATATCTATACACTAAGTAATATTTTGATTGTAATTTTATGTTGTTACGAACATGGTATTTTAGAGGTCATTCTTTTTAGTATGTATGCAGATGAGTATAAGAGTAGAGGAAGACTAAAGAAATGACAATGGACTGTGTAAACGGTGATATGGTACGAAAGATGTCTGATGAGAGGACGACAATACAGAAGTACTAATACTAGAAGAAAACATGCTGCCCTAAATGTATCGTGTGCCCGAATCCTAAATGTATTTGCATAAAGGCAAGAGAATGATGACTTTTCTGAAATTTAAATAAAATAAAAATGCCTTTTATTTCATGCCTTGAAAGAATAGTAATACATTTTTTTTTTAATTACAATTAATTACAAAAGCTGTTACATACATTTTTTTTGTTTGTTTTTTTTCATATCGGTTGATATTTTCATTACATTTCACTCTATCAATTTCATTAAAAAGAATAGGTAAATTAAATTAAATTTCAATTTAAAAAAATAATACTTTATTTCAATATGAAAAAAAATATCTGAAGTATTACAAATAGTAGTACAAATACTGAAATTATCTTAAATACTGCTTACTGCATACCTACGCGTTAATGCTCGTGACTGTACCTACGGTCCTATCGCCAATATAATAAATGATTGTACGAGCTCCAAGTTTCTCCTCGCCTCCAACTTATGGCATTTCATTTCCCTCGAAACTTTGCTAATCATGATTTATATTCGTATAAGATGTGATTAAATTATTTACGCGGTGTTTCGCACTGATGAATATTTATTGGGGTCGTAAACAGCGGTATATTGCGAGAGTTCACCCCTATTGTTGGGGGTGAGGTAATGCCATAAACGTGAGAAGATCAAAAGTCCTAAAAGTTCAAATATTTCTTCGGTAAACTTCAGTAAAGAATCATTCCAGCTGCTGAAAATTTTACACCAGAACATGCCTTGCCATAGCTGACCTAGAAGTTTTTAAATAGACTCTGGGTAAAAGTTGGTTGCAGCAAGGAAAATTTGCCAAGGGGGTAATTAATTAATTAATCTGCCCTGCAGTGTAAATGTGGTGCTGCGATTCAGTACTGTTCCAGAAATGATGGGACACTTAATATCTTGTCCGGCGTGTCCTGATGTTTGTTCAAAACAGGAATTGATGGACGCTGCCGAAAGCGCCAAACTACGAGCTCAGTTCTGGGCCGAGACAACTTATATTGCCATCGACATGGTAAGCACAACTAAGGATTAAAGGCGTGTCTGATCAGGTATCAACATTATTAGCCTTCAGAAATACAGTGTTAAAAGAAAAGACATCTCCAATTGCACGCCTCTCAGCTTGATTTTTGGAAACTCTCATCCTAGTATATCATTGAATCGTTTTAATATTTCAGATTATGTTTGTATGGAGTAACTATAAAACTAGCAGTCACACTGACTAACTCATTTCCCGCGATGTAAAACGTACCTAGTTCTAAAGCCAAGTCAATATTATGGGGTCATAAAGTTTCTCATAAATCCTACGAAGCTAAACATTTCTTGTTTTTAATTAACTTTTGACAAATTTTAGTTCAATTATTGTTCTTAAATTTAAGAGAGACCGATCTAGAGAACGATAGATTAACTATGTGACAGTTACAGTAAAAATATAGTTAGAAAGGAACCCTTTTCAACTGTGATGAAGAGAGGTCCTGCATAGAGGTCTACGGATTGTCTTTATGCCTTTTGATTGTGACTGCAGTTTTACTTTCTTTATTTTTAACCGACTTCCCATAAAGGAGGAGGTTCTCAATTCGATTGGTATGTTTTTTTTCTGACATTACAACGTGGCGGTATTGTGATGGTTTAATTGAAATAAATGCTTTGAGTTTCTTTTTATGTGCTGTGCCGACCCCAAATAAGTTGAGACAAAGACAGCTAGGTGACTGATGATAATGTTGTAATTGAGGATTACTCTTTTATTCTGTGCAATAGTCATGAGTTCCAGATTAACAACCTCGTCTGAGGTTAGCAGTTAGAGTAATATTTCAACTTCTAGGTTAGCAAGAAATCGCGGTACATTTTAGACAAGATGAAGCACTTTGTAAACTTGTCTAGAACCGCCTCGCTTTGCAGTTAACTTATAACGAGCTGTCACAAACTATTTCTTGATATATCCTTTCTATTGTGTTTTACTTTGTGGGTGCGGCTTACAAAGCCTTTATGGTACAATTTCCTTCCAAAGTATTGTGTTAAAATCTTGCAATTTGTTGCCATCCATTTCTAGGCATTGGTTTGATTATCCTGAAGCAAATGTATTAAAACTACCTTGAGCCCTACGGTTTCGTCCGCGTAGAGTTCGGTAACATATCATAAAATGTGTGTTAACTCATGATACAATTAAATAGGTATTACAAGTAATAATAGTAAGAAAGATAAGATATTCTAGTATTTGTAAGAATAAGAAGATAAGATTTGATTAAGCACCGTATAAAGTAATTCTTTTTCAAAGGTTCCCAGTATTTACCCTCCTTTTGCCTCATAATCTCTCACAATATTTATGTGTTCTCTGGTCTGCTTCTGTTATAACCATCTTTATTTAATCAAAAACCTTTGCCATATACATATAAGGAAGAATGAACAACTTATTTATGGACTGGATTTAATATAAAGTGAATATAAAAAAAGCAAGATAAACGCTAGCATGCCTCTTTTTTTGTTTTGTTCATAATTAACAAATACAGTACTAATTACAGTTTTAGTTTCGCACTCTATCTCCAGTGGCTATTTATCTTTTCTGAGACCACTGCTTTACCCGGTCAATTTTTTTTAAATTTGGGACAAGCCTATATACTATTCCCAAATCACTGTAACTCCTTGTTTTATTTTTTTGGCGGGTTTAATATAGAAAGTTAAGGGCAAACGATAAAATTAAGGGGAAACTGAAGCTGTAAACATTTTAAAAATAATTGTGCAGCGGAAAACACACAATAAGTTTTTTTTTGGTTTAAATAAGTAGCTGTTTAGGCGCATAATAAAGTGCATGTACGTGCTCTTTTTGAAGGGATGGAGCACTTAGACTTTTTTTTTATGGCGGGTGGAAAACCACCAAATAACCCCTCCCGCTCTTGGGCAGAGCGAAAGGGAGTGTCTTCTACTGACTAAAAACCACCCATGTTCCTTCTTAGCCCTCTATGTCGAGGCCGCGATAACTAGTGTACAACCCGCGGCCAATCACTGTAACTCCTAAAAGCCAAAATTAACAGTTGCGAACACCAGAAAAGCGCCGAGACAATGAATCTCAACGAAGTCCCAGAGGAACGGGTTAACTGTTTTGGATCCACAACGAAATTAATCAGAAAAGAACAGCGGAGGAGTAGGAAAAACATAATTTCCACTTACTAGAAAATACTCCAGCGACATAAAAATTAACTCGCTGTGAAACTACTAAAGTCCTTTTTTTTTTGGCGGGTGGAAAATCATCTAATATCCCCTCCCTCTCTTGGGCAGAGCGAAAGGGAGTGTCAGACTTCTACTGACTAAAAACCACCCATGTTCCTTCTTAGCCCTCTACTCGTGTACAACCCGCGGCCCAGATTCTGCCCTCTCAACTGCCAAACTGCAAGGACTGTTGACAGTCATACGGAAGAAATAGAACTCCTTTACTCGGTTACCCCAGTTTCTACATTATATTATTCACCATGCTTTTTGTAAAATATAATTTTAAGAACGATAATAGTTGTATTTCTGTGGCTTCATCACGGCCATATGGGTTATTCGTATGCAATTCAGAATTATGGTCAACCATTCCTGCGATCCATCGTCCTACTTCGATTCCGTGACGAGAATATAGAGCGAGAAGCGTACAGCTTTGATGAACTTTACATGAATGAATGAGTGAATGGAATAGAGAATGAATAAAATGTGTTAAACTTCACATGTTCGAATATTGATACGTGTGTGAATTCACACAGGTGTTTTAAACTGACTAGTGAGACTAGGAATTATTCTAGAGCTTGTGAATGGATGCTGAATCATCAACACTGAAATGGGTAATTTGTCATATTTACTACTTGTTCTGACAACCAGCCTTACACAGTATTAACTGGGTTGTGGAGATCAGGGGGTCTAAAATGGCCACATTAGCAGATCATAATATGAATTGCGTTAAAAACCATCAAATGGACTTTTTATCATAGTAACTGCGTCTGAGAACATTTTACGAATTTAAACACAATTAATATTATTTTCCTATTATGATCTATTTTTCTAAATGTTCACAGACGCATTACTATTATGATAGGTCTATTTTACGCTTATAAACGCAATTCATATTATGATCTGCTAAAGTGGCCATTTTAGACCCCCAGCCCCAGGTAGGCAGTCACTCCATGTAAAATACTGCTATTGAGCTGCAGACTAGAAGCCGACACTAAAATAGTTGGGAAAAGGCTAGGCAGATGATGATGACTACTTGTGTTAGCAATAGGCCATTTACATTGTGGGACTTAAATAATTGGTGAAATGTGGTTCTACTTTTGGTACATCTCAGTCTAACCCTTCGGTGATAACAGGCGTAATGTTATGTTATTACATGTTTTGAGTTCCCGATAGTTCGGAGCTTGTGAAAACTCCACGATTCAAGTGCTGCAGTTTACACCTAGTTCGATATCAGGGTCAGTACAAAAAGTACTGCAGCGCCATCTATGACACAAATGAAGAACCGGCCTCAAATGTCTAATTTTTTTTTGGGGGTTGGCAAATCATCAAATGACTCTTCCTGCTCTGGGAATCCCACTATTAAACTTATCCGCGACTAAGGACTATTTAGGGAAACCCGAAAACAATAATTACGGTCATCCAACGGACATGCGTTTAACCAGACGACCCTCCCTCTTCTATGAGGGAACTTTACAACCTGTTCTTCATATCCCCATAGTACTATGTCTCTGTTTTTGAGGTGAAAACTTCTTTAGCGGCACACTGTTTTGGGATGGGTCAAAAATGTTAAACTCACGTGACCTGACCGAAAACTCGTAAGACGGCGCAGGGCGCTTGCGCGAATATGTGTCCAATGTCAAGCTGTCATGATGAATAAATAAATTAATGTCATGTCATATTTTAGTTACCTAAATTGTCATGTTTGTGTACGATAGCGCAATAAATGAATATTGTATTTCACCACATAAATGATATTAATTTTATGCTGATAAATAAAGCAATTAATGTTCAAGTTTTCACTTCTACCGGCACTCCTGGAGTGCAACCCGTTGTTTTATTTTAATCCTAACTATGACAGTCCTCTTTTCAAAACAGTATTACTAACAGTTGTACTAATACAAACTATATTGTCCCCAGTGTCATGTCCGGCCCCGCTCAAGAACCGCGACTTCGTGCTGCAGAGGTCTTGGCTGGACACCGGCTATGAGAAGATGATCCTCAACCACTCCGTCTTCCACAAGGACTACCCGCCAAGGAAGGGATATGTAAGGTATGAGAAACTCTGGATTCAATGGGAAACCTCTTGTTTCATGATCTGACATTGTTTTTTGCGTTGAAAATTTTCATTGATGTCCTCCAGCCTGGAGAGGATGGCTGGCTGGGTTGGGTTCGGCTTCGAATCTTACAGGATTCATCTAAAGCAGTGGCTCGTATAATACTGGTACTTTAAACAGAGCCACTGCTTATCTGACCTTCCTCTGGTAAAGCTGGTTTACTGCCTTTATGGTGAAGAGAAAAAATAACTATAAATCAATTTTCCAGTGCAGAAACAATCTGCTATTTCTTGATGTCTGTCCAATTATATCAAAGGACACAAACTTAGTTGTTCTCTTTATCCATTGCAACGTAAAATAATAATATGAGACAACACAACAATTGGTTTGAATTAGAACAGGTTATTCTAGCTAGAAACGTATATTCCTGAACATGCATACTGAATTTATTACCTAGCTTTCACGTTTACTGCACTTGTACAGTCATTTCCTGACTCATCGAAACCGGAAATAACACCAATGGTGAATTTCCTCGTATGCAGAATTTGCATTTCGTTTCATATAGATGCAGCAATACAAGAATGTACAAAGCTACTACAATCCCACAAATAACTTAATCATACATTTTCTTGAAATATTACGTAAGCACTATATGGGAGCGGGGGGGTCTTTGCTTTGCTTGTTTTTGATGACATGGTGAGGGAGTCTATATGGTGACTACGTCAGCAGTAGTTATTTACTTTTTTACACATATGGCAACCCACACATTGTCTATGCTTGAATCGAAACGAATTTTCGGGAATTGCCACAAATAATGAACACGTTTACGTATCCCGTGTCAATAAAGTTTGCTTTAATGAATATTGTGTGCGTTAAAGTCCTCTATCCTAAGCCTATTTGCCTATTTTAAGAACTATATCTGCTGCTCATTAATCAATTAAAAAAAACAGAATACATAAAGAAAAATGCATGTACTAATGATAGCGTAAGCATGAGGGAGAGGGGGGGGAGGTTTAGAGCTTTGATTACTTTTGTTGACAAGGGGCAGGGGGGGGGGTAAATAATTGTAGTAAATCTGCTTTCGTAATGTTTGAACGGTTAAGGTATTGAGATATTTTTCATTTTCGGGTATTCTGATGTGCTGTAAAAAAACTTAATGTAGCACTATTAAAACATTGTGCTAGTGGATGCTTTGAATAGTAAATGGGTGATAGAGGTAATTTAAGTAAAGTTATAACCTGATAAACTAGTATTTACAAAAACAGCTGTGCGAAATTTGGAACTTTGACCCCCAATATCTCCGTAGCTAGGGGGTTCCCAGGTATCGTCTAGAACCAAAACATGATCGCAGTGGTGGGGAGAACAAATGCCCTTCGTTTGCGTTAAGGGTACTTTTATACCTTTTATTATGCGCCTAAACAGCTATTTAAACAACAAAAAAAACTTCTTGTGTCTTTTCCGCTGCATAATTATTTTTAATATATATATAATATTAGTGTGATGTTGTAACGTCAACAGAAATACAAATTCAGTGAAAATTTCAACTGTCTACCTATTACAGACCATGAGATACAGCCCACTGATGGATAGACAGACAGACAGTAGCGGTAACCAACAACGGGACCCTATTACTAATAATAGGGTCCCGTTGTTAGTTACCCTTCGTGTAGGGAACCCTGAAAATTAACTCCAGTGACCTTAATAATATGGCCCGAAATGTCAGATCTCAGTGACATTACATCACGCTTGCATTCCTCAAAGGTTTAGCCAGAGATATGAACTACACCCACCCATGTCTAAATATGTTTCTGATAATGTCATTGTCACTACATTTAACGGTCGTGACGTCACTTATCTAATATTGTTGTTATCACTACCTACGTTAGTTAATTCATTAATGTTTCATTTGGTTACGTGTGCTATTTATCTGCGTGGGTTTATTGCCATATATATCGATGTACTTGGCAATAAACCCACGCATATATCATATCAAACGCTTTCTAGTGTTCTGAGAAATGTTCCAGCGTACGTTTTAGGAGGTAATTAACTCGTTAAAAAATAAATTTGGCTCGTGGCTTCGCCCGTATTGGGATTAAAAACGTACGATCACGAGTCATGGTGTATACATACGTGATAATATAAAGGGTGTAAAAGTACACTTAACGCAAACGAAGGGCACTTGTTCTTCCCACCACTACGATCATTTTTTGGTTCTAGACCATACCTCGGAACCCCCTAGTTACGGAGATATTGGGGGTCAAAGTTCCAAATTTTGCACAGCCGTTTTTGTAAATACCAGTTTTTCAGGTTATAACTTTACTTAAATTACTTCCATAGCCCCTTTACTATTCAAAGCTCCCACTAGCACAATGTTTCAAGAGTGCAACATTGAGTTTTACCGTAAAATGTGATTTTTGACCCAAAAAAAAAAAGTTATTTCCCAGCAAAAATTTTTGCGTAGGGGTACTAAGTTTGATGAACAGAATGCTTGGTTGACGTATGTGTGAAGGGTTACTTTACACCCTGTATAATAAGGCAAAATACGCGTTTTGAACGTGGCGTTGTGGACACCAGCCTAAAATATAATAAAATACTAAAATACGGTACTCAAGTAGTGCTGAGTACCGAGAAACGGAGTTTCTTAAGCATTTATTCCAAGAGTGTTTTGTTTTGCATTACTTTCCGTGTATTTCACAGTCGTAAAATATCGCAAAGGATATACAGAGGAAATATCGTCCTCTATTTTCTTCAAAACGGATATGTTTCTTTCACATTTGAACTGAAACAAAACTTTACTCAGTATCACGCAAAACCAACTTACTCACAAAAGAAACAAAGACCCTGAAAATCGATAGACGAATACTACCATTTACTTCCGTCACTTAAAATTCAGCTCTATTGTATTTCACAAAGGAAATAATTCCTTAAAAACGTTTTAGTAAGTGCTACAATTTCACAGAGAAATTAGTCATGAATGGAGCCTCAACTTGAAATGTTGAAATATATATTTAATTACAGCCTGGCGTAGTCGGGTAGGCCTTAGGGATAGTCCGGGCTCGGGGAAATTGATTTTAGCTCAGAAACTCAGCTAGTTGATCTCGTTCGTTAGTGGTCACTGACGCTATTGGTTTAGTGGAAATAATGTTTTTCCTACTCCTACGCTATTCTTTTCTGATTAGTTTCGTTACGGGATCCAAGAGAGTCAAATTGTTGCTCTGGGATTTCGTCAAGCTTCATTGTCTCGGCGCTTTCTGGTGGTCACCACTGTCACCACAGAGAAACGATTTATCTGTCTTGGAATCCGCAACGAAATTAATCAGAAAAGAATAGCGGAGGAGTAGGAAAAACATCAAAAAGATCAGCTGAACATTTGATTCTGGGCTTCGATTTCTAGGTCGAGTTATTGGGTTTTTCATCAGGAAAATACATATCTCAGTAGCATAGCTGCTGCCTGGAGAAGCCAGTCGCACCATTTACATAAACTCACGCCCTTTTCCAAAGGGGTAGGCAGAAACCACAGAACGCCACCTGCTACGATCCTAATATACCTACTCCTTTTGCCTCGTCCACTTTGCCCAAGCACTTTGCTTTTGCTTTGCTTTGCTTTGTTTGCTTTGCTTTTTTTTTTCTTTTTTGCCCTTTCTGAATAACAACATTATTTAAAACACTGTTATATAGTAAGCTAAAGCCGCTAAGGCTGGAAAGAGACCCTAAGATAGTTGGGAGAAGTCTAGGCAGATGATGGTGGACCACAACCTGGAGTATGGTGGGTGGGTATTAGTGCTCGGTAGTTAGTAGACGGACATCGACGTGCAAACTTTAACTATGAATACAGAACATCAAATCAAATCAAAACTCACTTATTCAAACTAGGCTGATAATCAGCACTTTTCGAACGTCAAAATTTACTTTACTAATTTACAAGAGACAGTCCCCCAAAACGGCCCCCCCTTCGACACTTCCTAGTGTTTTAGCTGGAAAGAAGAAGTGGCGGAACAAACTCATGATATTGGATTCAACAACATTGTAATAATATGTGTTCTTTGTAAAATTGTGAGCTAACCATGTTATCTATGGATTCTCGGCAAGTTTATGAGAAAAGACTGATTAGTTTTTCATTAAAATATGTCAGATTGGATAAGTTTCTGACTGACGATAGGAAAAATTTCAGTTCGGTAGGACTTTTAGTTAGTAAATATTGGCTTGTAAATTTTATGAGCTTTTGGAGTTTTCTCGTGAAATTCTGGTTCGAAAGTAGTTCGGAACTGTTAATTTATCATAAAGTTTGGGAGACAGGAACAAAGTTACTTCGATTGTAATTAGCTATCTCTTTGTTTGTCTTAGTTTCGTTGTTGCTTTTATCTTAATTGATCTAAAGTGCTATTTTCTGCCCTACCTTCACAGGATGTATACGGATGCTTTACGAAGTCATAAACCATACTTGATCTAGATTAGTTTAGATCAAATCAAGCAACTGAACGTAAAAGTATTTCTGGATATGACTTTTTTGAAAAAAGGGTGAAATAGTAGGACTTAGGAAGTTTAATGGTAGGACTTGTGAAAACCTTGAAACTTGGTCCCCCAATATCTCCGTAACTTCAAGGTATACCCAGGAATACTCAAGAACAAAAATAAATCGCAATGACGGACGGGGAGAATAAGTGCCTTTTGGCTTCGTTAAGGGTGTATTTACAAACTTTATAGGCTTTACAAAAAATCTCATTCATTTATAGTCGTTACCATGAAATAGTGCTTTGTTATTGGTCGCTAAAACGATTAGCTGAAAATAGCGATGAGTGAGGTACATATCGTCGACGATAACATCGAAATAATCGTTTTACTACTAACCTCATAACACCGCAAGAATAATCAGATTTGCTCTTGGACGTGATTTAGAAATGCTGATCACGTTCAGTTACTTTGTTGAACTTTGGTTTAAATGGCTGGTCACGTCTTCCATATATTCAGTTATAGATATATTTTATAGTTTGAGCCTTGATTTAGCCAGAAAAGCGCTGCGGTAGACTTAGTACAATATCGGGACGAGTTGGATAAATTCAATACCCAGTGATCCACTTGAGCTCTGGATCGAAATAAATGCATGCAAGTTATAGAGGGACCAGCAGTGTGATGTCCAAAACGTGTTGGTATTTTTATTATAAATGCCAAATAAACATACTTTTTTCTTATATGTCGAAGGTTAAATGAAAGGTGTGTCTAAAATACTTTTTATTGAGACAGCTTCTATAAAATCCTGATAACTCTCGTTGCATTTCATGCTAACATCGTCTCAAACTAACCTAATCTGCAATATATAACACTAAAAACCTCCCACTACACACCACAAAATAACAGTAAAATAGACCCTATAAATAAATAGTAACTGTGCCCAACAAAATCTAGAATGACAGTTAATTTAATTTACCTAATTTATCCCTGTGGAACCTGATCAAACATCCCAACTGCGACCTTTACCTTAATAATAAGGTTAGATACAATTATCTTTAACGAACCTTTACTCGCCATGTGTAGTGTAGGCGTTGGTAGGCAGTGGCATTCAGAAGAATGATATTTTAAATATAACTAGCGGACCTGGCAGACGACGTCCTGCCCGGACAGCAGCGCCACCTACCGGGTCTAATTGTAAATCTAAACCATTCTCAAAACCACTTGAACAAAATGAAATGACAGAAATGAATGACATAACTGTGTGTGTGGAAATTGTTGACTGCTGCCTCCATCAGTAGCCGAAGGCGTTTAGTGCTGGCCGCGGGTAGTCCTCTGGTTATCGCGGCCTCGACATAGAGGGCGAAGAAGGAACATGGGTGGTTTTTAGTCAGTAGAAGTCTGACACTCCCTTTCGCTCTGCCCAAGAGCGGGAGGGGTTATTCGATGATTTTACACCCACCAAAAAAAAAAAAAAAAAAAGGCGTTTAGTGCTTTGTTGTTTTGACCAACATCTTGAAAAGCTATTGCCTATTGCTGTTTATATTTTTCAGATACGGCGGATATTTTTGTATTCCCCGGATAAAGTACCCTTTCTTTTAGTTTCCAAAGTCGGCAAACTTTTATCCATCCATTTTTCGCCTGAAAGTTCTCAGTAGAAGGTAGCAGATGTCTGTTAAATAGGAGCATTCGTTATGTCATACATACCTATACATAATTATAGTGAATTGTGGCTGAAATACATACCTATTAACTGTCATCCCGTTACGTATATTTATTTAAAAGCTCCAAATTACCCTTAACCATCCTCGTAGGTAGTGTAGGCGTAGAGTGGTGGTGTTTCATTAGTTTATTTGTACAATTTACGGTCGCCACTCCAATGATAAGATAATGGTATCTCGCGCGTCAATCCGTGACTGTGTAGTGGGGATCAAGAGGCTCCACAATGCAAGGTTAGTTGCAATTTACGGCTTTTGTGCATCTGAGTGATAGGAATAAAAAGCTTTGATTGCCTTTTTCGGTTTTCGGCAGTGTTATGGTGAAATTTGCCAATGAAGCTAGATGCAATCAAGTTCAATCAACGCATTTTAAATATGTTTAGCAACTGTTCTTGGAAATGAACACGGACGAACAGCTTTTGAATGCGATTTAGATATTGAACGCGATTTTATTGGGGAATTCGCCTCGTATGCTATGGTGGGTACTATAGTAGAGACTTTTATAATGACCTTTTTTTTTGGCGTGTGGAAAATTATCAAATAAATCCCGCTCTTGGGCAGAGCGAAAGCGAGTGTCAGACTTCTAGTGACTAAAAACCACCCATGTTCTTTCTTAACCGTGTATGTCGAGGCCGCGGTTTCTTGTGAACAACTCGCAGCCCCGACGGGACCCGCTGCCCCGACGGGACCCGCAACCCCGAAGGGACCCGCAACCCCGAAGGGACCCGCAGCCCCGACGGAGACTATTATGACCTAAAGATTAAATCCCATGAATGTGTCCTTTTATCGTATAGGTCTATAGAATATGTTTTTCAACTGTATATTAGTCCCGTCAATTGAGCAACAATTCCAGTTTCTTTTTCGTATCGATGGTACTTATTTGAATTTTTAGGGCCCAATGAGTGTATTAAATGTAATACATACCTAATGTAGTGATTTTGTGTAGATACCGACAGAAAATTGAACACCTACGACACCATCATTATCTATTTATCTTCAAAGGCTCAAAGGCACGTAAAGAATTTCCACCTCTGCCAATATTTTCTGTAATATAGGCACGTAGTAACTCCTAATTTCCTTTGTCAATACAGTGAAGCAGATAAGCTGCTTACCTGACTGTCATGATTTTCCCAGATTTTGAGGAAAATGAAAATGCTGGCTGTTTCTATGTTACCTACTTTTCAAGGTGAATGAGCTGTAGGTAGGGGTTGTTGATAATATTATGTTTTTTCTCTCTGACAGGGACTTATGAAGATTTTTGAATGCCCACGTGAAAGAGATTTGCTTTTGACTCAAAATGTAATAAACAATTTGCGACAGTATTTTAGTACGTCATTACTGCCTCGTTGGTTTAGTGGTTGCAAGCATGAGGTCTTTTTTTTTTTTTTTTTTTTGTTGGGTGTAAAATCATCGAATAACCCCTCCCGCTCTTGGGCAGAGCGAAAGGGAGTGTCAGACTTCTACTGACTAAAAACCACCCATGTTCCTTCTTCGCCCTCTATGTCGAGGCCGCGATAACCGTTGGACTACCCGCGGCCCCGACAGGCGTCGGCCCTTTCGGGCCCCTCCCATGTTGCTGACATCTCTTTGAGGCGCGCGTGGAACACGAACGCGCCGTCGACACGGCCTGTTTTCGTCGTGAGACGGACGGACGGCGAGTTAGCCCATCACTCACCGTCCACAGGCCCGCGTCTACGGTGGCCGGAGGTCATCGCGGGAAGCATGAGGTCTTGGCTTCGATTTCCGGGTCGTACAAACTTATTGAGTTTTTCCATAAGTAGTTCGATTGATGACAACAAGCAACAGGCTCGCCTCGTATAACATTGACGAAATGTTGGTGTACTATTCGGTACACTTCTACCTGAAACCTTTCGGAGATTCCACGCGTGATGTTATGATATGACTATGTCGTGAATTATTAACCGAGAATTGGACTATATAAGTATGGACATCGCTTTAATACTCAAGTTCGTCTATGAAACGTACTGTTGTGTGTAAAACTTGTTTTACTGGTCTCAATTCTTATTTCCACAGTGTGTCTCCGAATTCACATAAAGAAAGCTCATGCAAACGGACATTATGCAACGTCCTCCATTCAAAGCCCGTTCCTTCCTTTAGAAATTCTAAGACCAGTCGTCTTGTCGTTAAGCCTTCCCCAGTTCTGTTTATTTAGGTCTCAGAATTTTGGACAGACTTAAATACTAAGTTTAACCTTTAGCCACGAGGAATACGTTCACGCGGCGTCCAAATATGTAACAATCATCAAAACACCAGCAGTTTGATTATTAGAACTCAACTTAAAACGTAAACACTACGTAACTGTATCATTTCCTTCGTTGATTCTCTGTGTTTTCAAATTGTCCTTCGTCGTCTGATATTATTTGTAACAGTAGGAATAAACGGTCGAGAAATGACAATAAAATGGAGGAGGAGCTCGAGGCTTAATAAGAACTGCCACTCGGGTCGATCTTTAGGTAAAGCTGCGCTTGCCTAGGTCGATCTGTGGATGGGTGACCGCCCATTACATACCGAGTTTCCTCCGTGCCTCGGAAAGCACGTTAAGCTGTTGGTCCCGGGTGCCATATATAGATCTTTGGCAGTCGTTACGGGTAGTCAGTGACCTGAAAGTCTGACATCCAGTCTTACCAAAGGGTATCGTATTACCTAGTATTAACTGGGTTGTGAAGGTCAGATAGGCAGTCGCTCCATGTAAAATACTGGTATTCCGCTGCGTCCGGTTAGACTGGAAGCCGACCCCAATATAGTTGGGAAAAGGCTAGGCAGATGATGAAATGACAGTATAAAATATATTCGTGAAAAACAGTCGTTTTAATACATTTACTCGAAACACATCAAAATAAGCGGTAATCGCGCACATACAAGATGGTCAATTTTTTCATGTCACAAAACAAATGTAAGAATCGAACATACTACGCGCCACGTTGCCTTTGCAGGGCGACGGCACACACATGAAAAAAAACATGACACGTGCGAGTTTCTCCTGACGCTAGAAGTAATGCCCGAGGTCGAGGATGAGGCTTTACTAACGCAGAAACCCTGACATCTTTGGAACTTTTGTTGACAATTTATCTAAGTGTTACTTTTGTAAACTCCTAATCTCTAAAGAAAGGTAAAAAGCTTATATATTTTTTGCAAAGCCTCTTTAGAAATATAAGGAGGAAAATGAAAATCTCAAGAGGCTTACCGAGGAGTCGGCTTAAGCGTTAATGAAGTAACCAAATGCTAATTAGTGTCGGAATCGCGCTTAGCGGGTAACACAGAACAGATTTATCGGGGAGTTGATTAGGACTTGATTTTGTAAATTGGACTAGTAGAAGGTTACGATCGTATCTCACTTTATTATTACGTAGGTACGTGTTGCTATGCCGTCTCTGAGCCCATGGTGGTTCGACAAGTCGTTTACTTTATGTAATTTATTTCGTTACCACTTCTCACCAGAGCCGGGTCGGTGTTCTAGTTAAGCTGCGCTTACCTAGGTCCGTGGATGGTCGACCAATAATTACATACGGACTTCTCTCCGTACACGTTAAGCGGTTTCTCTTCACTGTTATTTGTAGCTCTTTCACAGACAAACCCTCCGTCTAGGCAGAGCGGAGTGATATTTCGGACTCTCACGGACTAAAAAGTATAACTCACTGTTCATAGTACCATGTGCCGGGTGTCCGGAAGATACAAGTACATTGGCGCGCAAAGCCGACGACTGAAGAATGTTAACCTAAGTTATAGTGGTAACGATTGTTGAGGAATTCCCTCATGCTGAGACGATTTTTGGCTTCACAATCAGTCTACCAAATAAATATCCCAAACAATCATAGCCAGCGCTTCTCCTCCACGTTTATTATGCACACATTCAAAGTGTGGAACTCTCTGATGTTCCTTCATCTGTGTTCCCTCCCATATTTAACCTGTCTGCCTTTAAAAAAGAGGGAACATGCATCTTTTGGGCACGATTGTTCCATCATAGACCATATCCGTCGCCTCTATCAGGCGTGATCGAAGTTAAAGGCTCGCCCATTTTGCAATAAAATAAATATACATACGCACACACGCACACGAAAAATAAACAAAACACTTGATAGACCAAGAGAAAGTTATTCGAAAAGTGAAGCTCAATAAAAGCCCGTGAAGAAACTTTTAGGTTATTTCATCTTATATTTCGTCCAGTATATCACTTTTCGTAGTACCTTAGTAGGTAGCGTTACGTCATCAAGCCCTCCCACTTTGTTTAGAGGCTGAGAAGTAGAGCAGCTTAGCAAAGTCACTCATTTACTGGCAAGTAGTCTCGATTTCGACAAGTTTAAGTAACTGATAACGAATATCGGCTTTCGTTGGAGGAAACGATCTTGGTTTTATTAGCTTTGGGAATATTGAAGGTTTTATAACTTTTTATTTGTTTTTGCAATAGGGGATCGGACTGAGTCAAAAAATAGTCCATCACTTAGATTATCGAAAAATATTGGATACGTGTTTTTTGTTATATCAAATTAATAAAAATTGACGAAGATAAGACGCGTCAAAGATCATGAGGGGTTGTGACGTCATTTGTAGGTAAAAAAATTACTAACAAGTGACGTTTTCGAGGAGTTCACGAATTTCGAAGCACTGTATCGTCTTAATTTTTTGTTTATGTGAAAAAAGAAAAAATACATTTCCAATATTTCTTGGAAATCTATCTGACGGACTAATTAGTTTTTTTTGTCCGATCCCCTAATCACTCATTTTTACCCGCGTTGCTACCGTGATTGGTTCCATACTAGAACAATGTAGGTATCCGGGATGAAAAGCAACTTATGTTATCACTATTCGGTCCATAAACTATCTTTATGTTAAAAAAATGCACTAAAAAAGATCATAGTTTGGGTGCTTAATAGTTCGACGGGAGAAACAAATCTTTATGCAAAAAAGTGCATTAAAGAAGAACACAGTTTGAGTATTTAATAGTGGACAAACAAAAAAATCACCATCTTCATCGTCATCCACAGCCACACTATGTCCAGCAGTCCAGTCGGCCTATGTCCAGCAGTGGGTAAATGTTTACCCACTGCTGGACATAGGCCTCTTTTTGGTTTTTCAATCCCCCTAGTCTCATCCAGGATATTCCCGTGATGGCATCAAACTCGTTTGCCCATCTCGCCACCCGGTCGCCCAATACTCTTTCGTATTTATGAAAATAGTACAAAACTATTGCTACAAAGTAGGAAAATGGAAAACCAAAACTATTTCATTTTAAAAAGGTGTCTCTAAAGGTGCTTATACATTGCGCCACATGTTCAGGTTGTTACCAGCGAGCGTTTACGAATATCGACACGTTGGTTTTATTGTCAACGCTCCCACGAGCAATAATATACCGGGAATACATGCGACAGTGCGTTTGCGACATGCATGACACATAGTTGGCTGGTATTGCTGCAAAGCGGTGTAACAGTGAATGGGAGACATCCCTTCTACCACTTATATTTCAAACGGCTCACTTGAATCGCTTTACGGTTTACTCGAGTATTCATTTTCGTTACATTTCAAGTTCAGTACACGGCACTAATGAAATATAATATAGGAATGGTCACGCTATTTTGCTCCTTTTATTTACTTACTTACTGTTGCCAGCTGCTTCGCCCACTACAACTCGAAAATTATCCCACGTGAAGATAAAATCGGCATAAAAATCTATGTGTTAATCCAGGTTATAAAGTATCTGTGTACCAAATTTTATCAAATCAAATCATTTTAGTAGTTTTTTCGTGAAAGAGTAACAAACATCCATCTATCCATACATACTTGCTTACAAACTTTCGCGTTTATAATATTAGTAGGATTTATTGTTCATTCTGTAAGCAAGTGAAAGAAACAGCGTGCAAAAATCTATCTGTTGAATAATACATTTGACTGCCGCGTTGGTCGGCGGCGGCGTATGGATTTGTGCCCGGTTTTTGACAATAGGCTTGCCCTCTCTTACTTACAGGGGAGAACAGGAACTAAACGCGAGTTTTATAATGCTTTAAAACATATGATTCACAGAAGTAAACAAAATTAGAAATATATATGATATTCTTCAGGATAGGCTAGTGACATAGTGTGTGAAAATATAATACAACAAATTTTACTCGATAGAAAAAAATCGCGAAGATACCTCAAAATATTTTAACGAGTAAAACGAGTTTTAAGTTTTTTTTAATTTAAAAGAGATACTAAATCATCTGATAAGCAAACGCCTCGAAACAGTTTACTGCAACAGCGAACGTCAATTGTTCAAAGACGAATGATATTTTTCAGGATATACGCTAGTGACATAGTGTGTTGAAAATATAATACAACTAATTTTACTCGATAGAAAAAAATCGCGAAGATACCTCTAAAAAAATATCCTTACGTGTAAAACGAGTTTTAAGTTTTTTTTTTAATTTAAAAGAGATACTAAATCATCTGATAATCAAACGCCTCGAAACAGTTTACTGCAACAGCATTGAGGTATAATAAGACACGCTGTCGTCTAGTATTGTGGCAAAGCGGTGTGACATTGAAGGGGAGACATCCCTAAGCGCAATGACGTCACCGGTCGCATTCTAGAATGGAATTCTAAAGTCTCCGGAAACCTTCACTTCGTTCGTTCGTTTTCTAGATAGCTTTTTGTTCAGATTTCCTTTTTATAGCTATACGGCGGGTAATTTTACATTTTCGCTGCTATCTCATTTCTTGATTCAAGGAGCTACTTTCTATCAAAGCCGGTGAATAGAATGTTTCGAAGCAAGATTTTTAAATTGAATAAAGCTACTTAGTATAAGAAATCGTTTTCTTTCTTTTCGTCGAAGACGGTACGCTGAATATAATAATAATAATCAGCCGTCTGTTTACGTAAATGTTTTTCTTAAGAAATTGAAATAGTTTTTGCCCGCGTTTCCGCTCGCGTTAATTTATAATTTGACATTCAGTTCGGGTTGTACTCTGCTTTGTAATAATATTATTCAATAATGCTTCGAAAGTCACATGGCGCCATCTATTACCACAAAAAAAGTATTGTTGTGTTAACGGGAGCAGTATTTTTTTCATGATAAAAAATACCCTATATCCGTTTCTGTACAGCTGACCACGTAAATGCGAAATTTTCGAATATAAAGATAAATACTTACTTTCGCATTTTTAATATTTTAGGGTGAAATGAAACTCAAGCAAACTACGTCCAAGAGCAGTCATAGTTAATATTCCATCATAATTTATGACACTCACGTAGGGAATTGGTATACTGTGGAATTGTCATAAATTTTACGAGAAGGATACTCTACAAGTATACAGGGATATATACATATTTTATAAACTGTTATTTGCTTCCATTTACTATTGGAGGTTTCTTCTACACTAATATTATAAAGAGGAAAGATTTGTTTGTTTGTTTGTAACGAATAGGCTCCGAAACTACTAGACCGATTTGAAAAATTCTTTCACCGTTGGGAAGCTACATTATTCCCGGGTGACATAGGCTGCTTTTTATCCCTGTATTCCCACGGGAACGGGAACTACGCGGGTGGAACCGCGTGACGTCCGATAGTATTAAATAAAACAATTTATTTAAATCCATTCAACGTAGACCCCAATAGGGTTGAAAGTTTGAGAGAGAATTAACATCCATTATAAAGGTGTTCAAAGACTCAACAGGTCGAAAAACCGACACCTGTTAGATATCTGTTATCTCTTTAGTTAATTAAACCTCGTCGCGCCGTCAATTCATTATCAAGCCTTTGGGGAGATAATTGACACTCTTTTAACTTCTTGCTTTGAAATTGTTTAGTTTTGCTGGTTGAGGTGATCGGGTTCCCGTCGGGGCTGTGGGTTGTAAGAAAGAGATACCGCGGCTTCGACACAAAGGGCTAAGAAGGAACATGGGTGGTTTTTAGTCCGTAGAAGTCTGACACTCTCCCGCTTTGCCCAGAGCAGGAAAAGTCATTTAATAATTTTCCACAAACCTAAATAAAAAGATGATCGAGTTGGTTTTAAAAGTTTAAAACATCCTGGTATAGTTTTGGCTTCGACGTAATAACTACTAGCAAACAGTACATTTTCCTTTACATTTTTAGCAATGAGTGGTTAGTGGAAATGGCTGCAACTACTCTAAACGTGGTCAGGCAATTTTTTTTGCAAAAAATATTGTCACCTCACAAGTCTAAACTAGCCTGCTTGTTTGTTGCCTTACTGTACCTCTTAGACAGGTCACTCTTTTTTATTTATGATGTGGTTAGTGTATAACGTGGTGTCAGAGTGTTTATGCTTGGTCTTCATGTTTAGGCCCAAAGGAATTAATTGAATCTTGAATTTACATGCCGTCGAGAAATTACTTTCAGGCGTGCTGGTTACCACACGATGTTATCCTTCATAGAAGCAAGTGATAATTATACAAAACACGAATGCATCCGAAAAAGAAGTCACATTGCTATATCACTGCTATAAAACAGAAGGCCACTGGAAAACGATGTAGGTTAAGATAAGAAAAACGTAATGACCTTGCGAACGCGAGGCAGATTGAGGACTACTGTCTCTTACAGAGAGTAAGCCTGACTCCGAGCTGTGGGAACGAACTGAACTGATTATACTATCGAGTCACCACCGTAACCTCACTAAACTCCTTAAAATTCTTCTCCTCAGAGCCATGTCGTTGCTGACGGGTTTCGTCGTGCGAACGCGTTCTGGTGCGGGAAGCTGGCTGGGATACGTGTCGAGGTCAGACCCCAGGGGAGCGCTGCCGGCTTGGCTTGTTAACAGGTATGTTGAGATTTAATTTCATTTATTTTGCCAGTTTTCCTCAAAGGCACAGGTGTTTGTGCCGACATTTCAGCCTAAAAATAATATGTTTATTTTGACATAGTGAATTGTTTGATCCGTTTAACCGTCTTGCGCCCCCGTCGTGTCTATTTCGCAGTTAACAACCGAAGTCTCGTGTAATAGAGGCTTTGACAAGAGATCTAAATACAGTTTGCTGGACTTTATTGAGCGATCACTTTCAAGTCACGCACTAAATGGGCTGTCCAAACTTATCCAAAATGGTCTATGCATATTTATAGCAAGCCCCATGATTAAACACCACGATAAAGCTAGTATTGAAGAAAATCCTAGATTGAAGCATGGATTTTTAACTGAATGAAGGAAAATGCGAGCGTCGCGCGGAAGTGAATATAAAGTGGAATTTATAATCTACAGTAGGTTGGGTCCCACCTGTTATGTATTATAGCTACTATTTCCTTTCCATTCATAAATACTTTTGCATATTGAATCGTATATGGATGGAAGAAAAGGTGTTTTTCCTTTTCTTGTTTTCGTATTTACTTAGCATTTCTGGTAAAACGTGGATGTTGCCCACATTTGTCGACCCGTTCTAACTTAATTATATCGATGAAAAAGAGTAATATTAAGATGGTGCTTGACTTAATTACTTATTTCAGAGCAAATAAGTAATTTTCTGAGTTCCTCATTGGTCTAGTTGTCGCAAGCGGGACTGCGCAACGTCCTAGATTTGATTCTCGGATCGGGCAATGTTTTTGGGTTTTTCCATCAGCAACGGTGTCTGAGTTTGTGCCCGGCAATAGACTCGCACCCATTATATAGAACTTAAATATAGCTGGTGAAATGTGGGTGTGCTATTAGGTACACTACTGCCTTGCCCTTCGGGATTACAGGCGAGATGTTATGTTATGTAAGTTATTTTCTTTTGCAAGTCTTTTAACATGAACACTAGAGAAAATGACTGGCTATTACAAAAGTTTAGTCCTTTTTTGAAAAAAAAACTTACCAAATATGCAATGGTTTATCATTTTATTCCTAGCGTTATCATTATTTCCTTTAAATGGTACGGAACTATATTACCACTAATATTTTTCACAATCCAGGGTGACAGCACAACTAGCTCCCAGACTGGTCCAACAGCTGCACGCGGCCGCTCGTCGCTACAATGGGTGGAAGGCGGTCACCGACCTGCCCTACCACAAACCTTGGAGACACCCTGAACAGGTCCCGCCGCAGAGGATCTCTTTAGCTGATGTAAGTATACCAGTGAAGTCTACAGGACACCTTCATCTTCCCATCCTTACCCAATGTTACTTGGGGTCGGCGCAAAACTTATTTATCTTCCACTCTCCTCGGTCAACTGTCACGCTATCCTTTCATCACTATGTCAGGTCCAGTTGAAAACCAGCGTCGGGCACTAGCTGCTCGACAGTATGCTGAACTGGGCCTATTTGGCGCAGCCGTGAGCCGCACAATATTATTATTATTTTTCTGTCTAGATTATATTTTTTTTAATTTTTGTCCATCTATTCATATGAATTCATCGCTGTTTTAATTCAAGGGATTCTTGCATTTTCATCAAATGTCCACACCAAGACAGTCAGTTGCCTTTCAATTTTTCCGTAACTGGTGCAACTTTTAAAATTTCATTTCATTCTTGTCTCATCTGATATCTGATCTTTCTCCGGATATTAACAAATAGAAGGAAAAAAATAAATTAGTAAATCTGACTTAATTCAAATAACCAATAGATCGCTATATATCAAACTAATTCAGGAGATAGAGAGGAAGCAAAGAAATGTCACCTTTCTGAAATAAATGTTATTGAAACTACTTAATTAATAATTTCAAAGAGAGAATAAACAAAAATGTACACTACTAATTAGTGTACACTACCTTAGTAATCATTAATCAAGTCACTAATAAAATATGTACTTAAAAGCTTAATTCGTTGATAACATAATTCACTTTCAAAAACTCATAAAGAAAGTTTATTCTCAATCAAAGCAAAATAAAAAGAAACGGAATTATGTAAGCAATTACCATAGCATTACTATTTTCTTAACTTCTTAAAAAATAAAATGTGAACGAAAAGAGCAAATCTGGTAACATTTTCGACCAAAAATTAAGAAACAATAAAAACTTTTTAACGAGTCTACAAGAAATCCTCCAACTTTTAGGTTTTTTTTCTTCATTATAGAGAACTGTCTTTTCACAGCAATTGTTTCTTGACTTTTCTTTACTGTCAGACCAATGTGACATTTAACTTCTAGCAATAAGGTTTTCGTTAGGTTGCTATCTTTGAGTCATCATCATCATCAGCCTGTGTTCCCACTGTACTGGACTCAGACCTCCTCTATAGGAGAGGGATGGAGTCATAACTACCACGCGAGTCCAGTTCGGGTTGGTAGATGTCACATTTCTTCGATTTTTATTTGGTTCTAAGACATGCCGGTTTCCTCACGATGTTTTCATTCACCGTTTCGAGAGCAGCGGTGAATCCGGCTGCCTGGGTTTGAACCCACGACTTACTATTCGTAATTTGGGGCCGCCACGACTAGGCCACAGCTGCTCTACTGGCTCTATCACTGACGAGTCTGTCAAAATTATGTTGAACTTTATTTTCAAGACTTTAAGGTTGCTCATGGGAGTGATGGTGGATGACTTCCAATGATAAGTCTGTCAGAATCACAGTGTCCTTTACTGTATTAACTATTTTTTATATTTAAAACGTTGTCCCATGCTAAGAATTTCTCCTGTATCGTGGGTGCGTTTACAAACATTTAAACTCACACATACAAACATGGAGTATGAGCACCTAAACCCGGAACAACTATCTCTAGGCCATACAAATATTTTTTCATTATGGTGCTCATACTCTGAAAGTAGTTCATAACATGCCTGCGGAGCGGGTTGAAAGTACTACTTTTCAGCCCTAGGGTGAATCGCTTTCAACTGAGAGCTGTCAAATTATTAAAAAAAATTGGTCTACTTTCACTTTTTTATTGAACCATGTTCCAATATTTTAAACACTCAATTACAGCGCGATTTAAAATTAAAATAAAATAAAAAAAAACTATAGTATGACTTTAGTATAATTTAGTTTTAACTATTTCTATAAAACAACATAGATTTTGACAAAATCTTTGCCATTATTTTAATGATGAACATGAAAAATACTGGCTGTATAGCTCGACGACCAGAGAACAAACTTGGCTTGTGGCTAATAACAGCAGCACAGGCTGGCCTTCAGGTTTAAGCCGCGCTTGTGACGGTCTGTCTTTGGATGTGTAACATACCGAGCTTCCTCGATGCACCGGGAGAGAAGACAGCTGCCGTTTTTGCAGTAGTTACAGATAATCAGTGGCCGGGAAGTTTGTCAACCAGTCTTACCAATGAGTGTCCTCTCAGATCATAAATATGGGTGTCCTATTTCCAGTACTAACTGGTCAGATAGGCAGTCACTCCTTGTAAAATACTGGTATTTAACTGCATCCAGTTGGACTGGGTGCTTACCCAATATACATAGTCAGTTCAAGACAGATATTTTTTGTGACTGAGTTTTGAGAGCAGCGGTGATGAAGTAAATTACATAAAGTAATACACCTGCCTGGGTTCAAACCCTCGAGCTACTGTTCGTATGTCGTGGGTTTGAATCCACCACCGCCACCACTGGGCCGCTGAAGCGAGGAGAAGTGAGAAGCTGAACTTAGATTTAAATAATCGCCAAAGTATTTTAGGCACAAAAGTAGCTTACTCTCAAAGTTACCACAGAAACGAAGTTACATAAACATGAGAGCTTTCAAAGGTTTTCGAATAATTCCCAAAGTTACTTCGAGGTCCCAAAGCCCTTATTATCGATTATATTGTCCCCAACTTCAGCCAATTCAGTATTTGTTAGCTAAATCGGTTTGGACTTTCTTCTCCTACTTTAGTAAGTGTTTTATTTGATTTCACAAAGTTGACTCAGTATGAGTATTTTTTGTAACAAAAATTATGGTAAAAGAAATATTTTGAGTTACTCTTAATTTTGTGGTTATTTTTATGTTTTACTATATTATGCCCAAGGCCGTGATTGGGTTTGAAAATACTACAAAATCATAGCTATAAGTTATATTCAAACATTCAAAGCAACAGCACAATAGGGGATCGGACTGAGTCAAAAAACAATGATTCTAATTAGTCCGTCAGTTAGATTAGGTATCGAAAAATATTGCATACGTGTTTTTTGTTTTATCAAATTATTAAAAAATTTACGAAGATAAGACGTGGTTGTGACGTCATTTGTAGGTAAAAAATGTACCATCATATGACGTTTTCGAAGAGTTCACGAGTTTTCGAAGCACTGTATTGACTTCATTTTTTGTTTATGTGAAAAAAGAAAATAAACGTCTCCAATATTTTTTGGAAATCTATCTGACGGACTAATTAGTTTTTTTTTGTCCGATCCCCTATTGCTACTATGCGCTATGCTATAAAAACTCACAATTAAACAAAACCCCGCATTCACACCGATAGCGGCCAGTACGAAAAGTTTTGAATGCAGATTCAAAACTTTTCACAAACTAACTGAGCTCGAAGTGAGTTTTTGCAGAATACTGCTGTTGATAAGCAAAAAGTTGTACTGACAGCAGTATTTTAGAGATGTTTTACATTAGTTTGGTTACATTTCAACCAACTTATCTGTGCAGCTTATGTGTACCAAGTTTGACATCATCATCAGCCTAGCTTTTTCCCTAGTATGTTTCTTGTCATGAAACAATTTTAGATTATTACTAGGAGTTATACTTTTGGAAATCATGCCAATCCGAAAGTGTAATTTTTCAAATCGGTTCATAACTTTATGTTATGAAGGCAAACATGAAAAACTGTACAACCGAATTGAGAACCTCTTTTTTTTTTAAGTCGGTTTAAAAACCTGAAGCAATTCAGATACCTACATAATCAGTATCAGCCATTGCTGACTTAAATATTATAAAATATTATATTCAGGTTAGTAGGACGAAATTAAAGCTAGATCAAGCGCCTAATTATCATACGAACAGCTGTCTTATTATGTAATGAGCTTCCGCGAATCATGCCAACCCCAATTCATGTGTGACACAGTGACACCCCTTACACACTGTCCCATCAGTAACTTTCAGCCGGTTTCTATTAGAAATAATTCCGTGACAACAGGACATCATGTGCCGTGAATTTATTATTATGCTAATAATGTTTCCTACCATACAATTACGAACACCTTTTATAATATCACTGCTTTTCATACGAAAATGTTTTTTACGTGGTTGGCATAACAACACAAGGCTGAAAGTGGTGAGCCTACCTATGAATGAATAAATGATGTGTGTGATGTGTGTGTATGATGTGTGTGTGATGTATGATTTAATAGAATAAATGGGTCTTAGAAAACTTACTTGTTACGTCCAGACCGGGGGCTGCTAACTTTACGAGCCGGATCACTGGATGTCTTCTTTTTTCTATCTATACCCATATACCCACATTTATACAAATAAATAGACATGTAAATAAAAACCTAAATAACAAATACAGTCAGAAAATTAAAGTTGTGTAACGTAGGCTACATTTACTTTAGAATAATTATTAGGATTCCGAAAAGTTCTGGAGTGGCGAGCACAAACCGGAAGAAAGAAACCGTTGGAAAGGCTCCCACTAGGTAGACCTCCTGGTGATGGTTGCTGGTATCCACTGGAAGCGAGACGCACGGGACCGGTCAATATGGTGACACTATGTCCAGCTTTTTCGGCTGCAATGGTGATTAGGGTTCCGTTAAAAAAAACGAAACCCTTAAAAGTGTTATTTAAGCCCGATTCAAACTTTTTATCTCCGAAACAGCTGCTTATTTAGTTTAACCAGCCTTGGGCCTGTAATAAAGTGTTTAAATATGTATAATTCAACCCGTTAGGTTATTTTACAGATCAACAACGTTTTAGTAATCTGCTTTGTAAAGAAAAGCAGTGTTATGGAATGCTATGTCGGGCGACCTACTGTTTCTTCATTAACTAGGTAACTAGGAGTACTTTAGAGATAAAAAGAAAGCGGCTAAAGTAAACGACGTTGATTACATGTTGTACCACTTGTTTATAATAATATGATAACGAATGGACCCATTTCTCTTCTCCATCTTTATCGTGTGGCAAGTGCTTAAGGCGGGGTTGTTCGAGGCCAGTAGGCGTTTAGCTATTAGTTACCTACGCTTTTGTAAGTCTCTCAAACGCACATTTTAAATCGCTGACCCCGCTTTGAGCCACGGTATAAACACACAGGTGGTAGGTAGGTGGTAGGCAGGCGGTAGGCAGGTGTTAAGCAGGTGGTAGGCAGGTGGTAGGCAGGTGGTAGGCGGGTGGTAGGCAGGTAGTAGGCAGGTGGCAGGCAGACGGTAGGCAACATAAATTTGGCTGACACTTGCCTAAAATTAATATCCCAGTTGGGCGCTCGTAACCGTTTGACCTTTGCACCACACAAAACGTATCAACTTCTTTTAAAAGGTAATCTTAAATCATGTCCTAGTATTAAATTTAATAACGTTCCCGTGAAAAGGAAGCAGTCCGTGTGTTACCTTGGGTTTATCTTAGAGAGGAATTTTTCATTCATTGAACACATAAAAACCGTCGGTGAAAAAGCTAAAAAGAACTTTTATGCCTTAACGAGAATATCTAAATCTACGTGGGGTTTATCATTTTTAACTTTAAAGACGATATATGGGGCTACTTACTTGGGGTGTATGTGCTATGGGGCACCAGTTTGGGCCGATAGGGCCACCATAGGAGCGGCACGACGTAAATTACTTCAAAGCCAGCGGTTGGCCTTGATTTTCTTGTGTAAAGCGTATAGGACGGTTAGTACTGAAGCCTTACCGGTACTGGCAGGGGTACTTCCAGTCGATCTTGAAGTGCAGCGCCGTGCTTCAATGTACTACTGCGCACGAGAGACCGCAGACGCAGACTTTTTATTGCAACGTGACCGTGCTAAAGTAGCTAGATTACTTTAACCACAGACTGACGTCTGGGAGGAACTTTTGTCTGAATGGCAATGTAGGTGGGATAATTCCATCAAAGGCCGAAACCTCCACCAGTTCTTTCCATCCGTTCGTGAGTGGCTGGCCAGGACATGGCTGGAGGTGGATCACTGTGTTGCCCAATTTCTCACAGGTCATGGTAACTTTAAGAGTAAATTATTTTCCTTCAAGCTTGTTGCCTCGCCTTTCTGTCAATGTTCTACATCTGACTGCGAATATGAACAATCTGCACATCACATCTTATGGGAGTGTAGTCTTTGGGAGAATGAACGTAATATTATGTTAAATAGTGTACAGGTTACTTCCGGAGTTATTTATTACACGGACCTTGTAGAAACTAGAACAAATTTCCGTGCGTTCAAGAATTTTTGTCATACCTATTATTGGAATCAAATTAGGACCCAGTAATATTAATGAAAATAATATCCGTGGTGCTAGGCAACTGGGCTTATCCCAGTTGTATACGTCCCTGTGTGCCTATTGGCCTTGTTCAGTTCTGTCTCCTGCTGATATGGAGGCAAGTGAAAATTATGTTTTTCCTACTCCTCCGCTATTCTTTTCTGATTCATTTCGTTGCGGGATCCAAGACAGTTAAATCGTTTCTCTGGGACTTCGTCGGGCTTCATTGTCTCGGCGCTTTTCTTGTGGTCGCCACTGTTGATTCTGGCTTACAGGAGTTACAGTGGTTTGGGAATAGTGTGGCGGGCTTGTCCCATAAAAAAAAAAGACGGTAGGCAGGTGGCAGGCAGGTGGCAGGCAGGTGGTAGGTAGTTTAGTTTAGGTTTGGGAATAGTGTGGCGGGCTTGTTCCAAAAAAAAAAGGGTGGTAGGTAGGTGAACTCGTGTTTTACCATACTATTGAATCAAATCCTTTCATTTGATACCCCACTCGTACCTATATGTTCGCTAAATTCAATAAATTCATCCCCTTCCCCAAAAGTATCCACATGCACCCCTTTCACTCAACCAATTTTGTAGTACACAAATCACAGCCTTTCATTTAATACCCATATTGAGGGAGTTCTAAAAAAATATGTAACTCGCCATTCTGTGGTGGCGGCCATCTTTGATCTGAAATTAACAATCTGTTTTTAACATTTATAGCTCGTGTCAAATAACTGTGCTCCTCTGAAGTTGCCTACGAGTGGCTGCGCAGCAGTCAAAATTACGAACAAAACTGCAACTGCGCATGCGCGAGACATGGGGGCGGGCATTATGGCGCGGGCGGCGCGATTTTATGTCTCACTCACTCGTTTCCTTTTGATGCATGCTTGCGTCCCGCTTGCTCCGCTCACAAGTGTTGCGTTATTCTACATGTTGTTATTTGTTTTTGTTATTACTTAGTCGTTTTTGAATTGTTATCTTGTTATTTCTTGTTAAAATTGTTATTTAGTTTTGTGTGTTAGTTTTTTGGCTAAAATGCCTAAACGCAATACGCCTTTAGGCGAGAAAAATAATTTACAATGTGGTGAATTGTATGAAAAAGGAGAAAGACGAAGGCGTGCATAATGTCGCACAGGTGGAATTGATAATGTTCCTCTTTCTTTCAATTTACCTGAGTTAAAAATTACGTTATCTTTTAAAAATATATATTTATTTTGTTTAAACACTTTTCTACGTAACTCTAACGATCTATGCTAATGGCTAACTTCAGAGGGGCAAAGTTATTTGACGGGAACTGTACTTCAGATTAAAAAGTTCTATCTTCTGAAATAACTTTAAATTCATTATAAAATCTTCTATTTTATCATGAATTTAAAGTTATTAAAAATAAGATTTAGTTTCATGTTTGTTAAAAAAATTATCGAGCCTTTCATTCTAAATCGCGTATCTATCTTTACGATTTACTTGAGGGTAATGGTTAATCTTTACGTAATGATTTTTTTTTATTAAAAATCTCATATTTAGCTAGATTTTCATAAGTTCAAAAATCTTAAAAAGTACTGCAACCTCGCCTTAACCTGATGTCAGAGTTTTTTATGCCACCCATAAACCTTTTTTTTTTTGGGGGATGGAAATTATCAAATGACTCCTCCCGGCTGCCCCCTTTGGGCAGAGCGGTAGGGAGTGTCAGACTTCTACTGACTAAAAACCACTCATGTCCCTTTGTGTCGAGGCCGGGGTATCACTTTCGAACAACCCGCAGCCCCGACGGACACCCATAGACCTCTGACTTGGCTTCACATACAGTCGAGAAGTATGTCTCAGGCATGCTTGTTTCCACACGCTGTTTTACTTCATGGAAGCAAGTGATATCTATACGTATCCCATTCATTACGATGATTTCAATAAGGCCTTATTCATCCATTCCTATAAGGCACAAAACCACGTACTTAACAATGAATGCACGTTTGTACTGGTGTAACACTCACATAAACACAATTTGTATTTTCTCTCCGTCTTCTTAAAGTTAAAATCTTATCTCACCAGGCAACTTGTTTTTGAAGATTCTTCAACCACTTTTTGAATCATGCTCAGGATATTTTTTAGCCGACTAGCTTATTCGGTAATTGTCCCACGGGATCGTACTACTGTAATGGTATAATAATTATCCTATATGTTAATCCAAGTTATAAACTATCTGTGTACCAAATTTCATCTAAATCTAGTATGTGCGTGACATAGTAACAAGCATCCATCCATCCATCCATGCTCACAAACTTGTTATATTAGTAGAATGATAAAGTATTTCATAAACAAGATCTCTTTTTCCATTTTCCAGTGTATTGATCCCGACGCGCCACCACCTCCTGAAGAACCCAAACCAGACACATCCAAAGGTAGACTAGATGTCCCACATCACAAAGAGCCCGAGAGCCACAGCGTCGAAGACCTCGGAGACATATCCTCAGAATTCAGCGTAGAAGTGGAAGAAGACAGCTTAGACCACGCTCAAGACCCAAAGAAGAGAGGGAAGTTCTACAAACTGGTTAAGTCCATGAAGAATAGAAGGAAAAGTGTGCAAGTAGCGAAGAGTGCTGACAACCTCGCTGAAAAGCCTATTGAAGACCGGCATGAGAAGAAGAAAGGGTTCAAGTTTCATAGGAGGTTTAGCCTCAGTCGAGGGAGGGAGGATTGAGCTTATACGAGTTGTGACTTGAGGGTTTAGAGGTAGTTCGAAGGCTTGTTTGTGAACCACGTGATCCATGTTTAAAATTTTTGATGAAGAAACTTGCAGCTAGGAGGTGACATCATTTCAAAGTGATGTGATTAATATAGTAAGAACTGAGTGTGCAGTATTGATTTTTTCACGATGGTACTTTGGTGAAGTACTTTAAGATAAACTAGATCTACATGAGCTGTAAAAAGGGAGCATTCGGAAAGAAATCTCTTTAGTGTCATTTGATCATTAGTGACATCGTCAAATAAATCAGCCTGGAAATGCAACCAGCTTTCTGCTCCATCTTTTCACCCTTCGGTTTTTCTCATAAGGTCAGTTCAAATTTGAGATTTTTACTGTTTAGCTGGACGAAATATTTACATAAAAAAAGTGATGTCTTGTGGGAAAATTGTTGAAAAAAATTAAAATCACGTGGTTCACAAACAAGTCCGTTGTATAAGAGGTCAGGATTGGTTTCCTTGAAATGCCAAAAAGTACCGCATAATAATATGATGTTATAACAATTCCTCTCCTATTGATCTTCGTAGTCATGTATAAAACAACTATGTATACTATAATTGATTTGTTTTATCTACATCTGTCTTCACTAGCCAATCCTTATCTTGTGTGAAACCTACTTTTTTTTGTTATTTTTGTAATGATAAAAATATATTTAGGCCATTAGGGCACTTCGTTCAGTTGCTTGTTACCGTTTCATACCTATTCTATTGTGTCTCATGAGTGCATTAAATCTATGTTTATGAATAAATTTACTAATTTGAAATGTGCACACCTTTGGTGCATTTGTGCACACCTAAAAAGTGATCGTTACAATAGTGACTGTGTCAGTTACTTTAATGACTGTGTCAGTAACTTCAATGACTGTGTCAGTAGCCTCAATGACTGTGTCAGTAAACTTAATGACTGTGACAGTAACCATAGTTACTATCGATGACGATGACAGTAACTGAATAATTACAGTAAAGTGGAAAAGGGCCGGTACGGCTGGGCCCCTTTTTTTCTGCATAATTTTTAAATTAGACAATTTATTCTACGAGTACTTCGGACCGTTAACATTTCAAACGATCCCTTGTTACCTATTTCGATAGTTGTGTGTCCATATGGATAAAGTGATTGTTATTGCAGTAGTGTACAAAAGTTCTAAAACACATAAAACAGACATATCCAGTAGCGCACACAATGTGGACTCGACTTGTAAGTATGATTTTATTTTTGTGATGTAAAGTGTTAGAATAGTCATAGAATGAGTGTTTGAGTGACATGAAGCTTTACCACGAATAGCGCCTTTACAGTATCTTTTTGGCAGAAAATGACGGCTTTAACACTGTTACACCCCCCCCTCTCCTATTTCCTCTCCCACACCCCATGGTTTGCAGATCTTAATTCTCAAAAGCTTAAGCACGTCGCAGAGGCAGGGAGTTATGTAGAATGTATCAGTTAAAGCAGTACTATGACTTTTATGAATAATTAATCTAACATTCTAGATAATATTATAGTCCGAATATTGTTGCAGGAAAGTGTCTTTCAATCTTACCGTTACGTCATGGTAGTAAAACTCAATATATTAGCTATTATTCCATAGTATCGTTGCTACAAAAATAAACTAACTTGTAATATCTCCAAATCTGGTACAAATACAGCAATAATACTTAGTACCTACTTTAAACTGTTCATGATAGAATAGGTCCCGAAAAACTTCAGTCGTATTTAGCGCCGGGTCGTGAACGAGTGCACAGCCTTACATTATGACCCTAATACACGATTCAACTAAATAGATTAATTCTGCATAACATAAAATAACATCACGCCGTAATCCTCGAAGGGTTAGGCAGATGTGTACCTTGTAGTGCACAAAAAAGCATGAGTTAACCGTGTATTAGCTGTTCAGAGAGACTTACTATAGATACTTATTTCTCTGATAAAGATAGTTTAATTCCGGTTATCGCGAGCAAAGCCGCGCTTATTCGCTAGTGTTCAAAGTCAAACTATGTTAAAGTCAAGAGAGAGAAGTAAGAAATCATTGTTGTGTATAAAATGAGAGGTTTTGTATAAAATGTAAGACGTTGCTGTAGATGTTATAACTTTAAGAATAAAACGCCCGTTTTTCATAAATATTAGTGATACTGGATTTTGAACGCACGACTTAGCCCATAAAGCTGACAATTGATCAGCAGTTTTTAAGTGTCGCCTATAGTTCATGAAAACGGGCATAAGATCTAGTTTATACTAACTTCTCATGTTAAATGTACTAACCCTAATATTCATCGCTAATGTATGTGAACTTCATTTTAGTAAAACTATTTTACACTTTCAAAATGTGCTCTATCTCTATCTAGACCGACTACGATCTACGGTGTAGATTTTTGGAAAAAAGATGGATAAAATTTACTTAAAGATTCATAAACTCGAAAAAACTTATCATCAGTCATACATCACACACATACACAAACACACACACATTTCAATTGTGACTTTTGTAATCGTAATTAAATTATTGTTAAAGCTATTCCAATTCTAATGTGCATTGACTTAGCTTACTAAAAATAGTGCTATCTTTAGCTATCACCATTATCAAATGTAAATTAATTAAATTCAGCTAGTCGCAATTTCATTTTAGCGGCAATCAATGTCAAAAACTGTGGGATAAATATATATAAATTAAAAGAGATGTCCGTCGTTAAGTGACTGACTCATCAACGCCCAGTCCCACTCTTGAACCTAGAAAGCTGAAATTTTGCGTAGAGTTTCCCCTTATAATGTAAACATGGAATTAGGCAGGATTTTTCGAAATTCAACCCCTTACGGAGTTAAATAAGGAATGAAAGTTTGTATGGACAATCATCATTTTTCACGCGGGTTAATTAATACTAGTTATGAATATTTGTGATAGATTAAAACTATGACATATTCAGAATGCGAACTTAAATAATAAAAATCCCAGAAAAAGGAATTCTTTTTTTCCTGCCTAGTTTTACCCGTAAGAAATGAAAAGCAAAAGAAGAGCTCGATGCACATTAGATTGGGGGTCTTTGTCAAATGATTGTGAAAATGCCTTCTATCTAACATAAACTTGTTCTAACTATTATAACTTCTTCACTTTCCGTTCTATAACACAACTACACAAAAAATACTTCTATTTTATTATATTTATAGTGCCAAACTCACTACCACAATAAAAAGTTAGAAAAATCCACTTTATCCAATAAAAATGACTTGCTAACAACATCACGTTCGTAATCTATTATAAAAACTTGATAACACAGTTAACAAAAGATTTTTTAGGCTGAATCGAGAGAATTCCGGCAGTGTATGAAAAAGATTAGCAATATAACACAATGGAGGGTTTTTAGAACATTCGACAGGCGTTTAGTTTTTTTGTGATCGAGTTCAAGGGAACTGCGGTTTTAGTATCAAAGGAGAATTTGTCCTTGTTTCTGTTATGTTAATAAATAAAAATGGGATTTAGGTGTGTTGCCTCATAATATTGTTAAAAAAGGCTTGATTAAGGGACGTGATGGATTCCAGTTCCAGCTGAAGATAGGAGAACAGATATTTATAAAACCTTATAATGTAATATTGGTGGAAAAGAGGAACGTCCTGATTTGTAACAGGCAGACTCTTATCTTATAAACGGATTTCTGAAAGAGCGACCATCTTGTTCAGCTAAAAAGTAATAGGTACCTACATGGTACGAGACGTAAAACAAAAGCATCTACCTATATGCTCTGAATCCATGCCCCGTAGCCAACGAAATCTACCTAAAAATTGTATTATATAGACTTATTTGATACATTTCCAAACAACCGATGATATCCATTCAAATATCTATCTACGCAACAAATTCTTTTAACCCTAATTTCCCTATTTATTGCTCTATTAAAAGTGTTACCATTTTTCGTAGGTATGTACAGTCATATTTGTTTTTTTTTTTTACTTTTTTTTTTAAACTGTTTAAAAAAAATCTGCTTGGCTGTTGTTAATCTATAATATGTATATTTATCAATTAAATGCTGTAACGTGTGTACCTTTAATGTAAGTATTCTTCGTACTGTTGATATGTTTATGATGCGTGCCTTCAATCTTTTATCTGTGTAATCTATTGTATATGTATTTATGTATAAGTGTTACACAATAAATGCAAGACGTCTCGGGTGTCTGGGGTCATGAAACTGAACTGAACTGAAGTTATGAATTCTAAAAGATCTACGATCAACGAACGAGAGGTCTTGTGTTTATTCTGTAACACCCTGTAGATATCATTTTTCACTATGTCGTCTGTCAGTTGAAAGCGATTCTCCCTAGGGCTGAAAAGTAGTACTTTCAACCCGCTCCGCAGACGTGTTAAGACCCACTTTCAGAGTATGAGTAATAAAAATTACTTCGCAAAAGATTTGACTTTTGTTACGATTTGTCACTATGAATTTCTTTTAAACATATAATTATGTTAAATATATTATTGCTATCTCCTTTTAAAACCCTTCATTTTGATACCCTACTCGACGGTAATGGATAAATAAAATATTATTGAACTCCGCGATATGGCCCACAAAACCCGCAATTTTTCTTTGTTTTTTTTTTTATTTATTTTTAATGTGTCAAGTGACACTCGCGCTTTGAAGACGAATCTAACGACGTTTATTTTATTCAAATCCGTTTATCCGTTTAGGAGTTATGAGACAGATACAAACATACATACAGGTCAAACACATAACCTCCTTTTGTGGGCTTCGCTGCAGTAGGGTAAAAAGGCAATTTCTATGAATTGAGATCCCGTTTTGGTTCGATTTAAAGTGAAAATGATATCTATTTTTGTGACTGTTTTTGCAAAATTGATTCTCTCCATCAATTTAGCAAGAACTCCACTTAATGTAATTTCTTCAATGTAATCAATAGATAAGTGTGTATAATTTCTGGCTATCTACGCTATGATGTATTTAAGTGCTCAATTTTGTGTAGACAACTTGTTCTTTGGGAATGTCTTGTTTTAATAGTAACTGGTTTTTTGGGAGTTAAAAAAAATGGTTCGGTGAAACCGATATGGACAAATTGCAGACTTAAGCTTCTTTTCCTGTCATGCGTATTTTAGCCTGCACGTGGTTCTCGTCCGCATGCGAGCTGCCCTCATCCTTGCATTTAATACTTGTTTTTCCTAGCATGGCTAGCACGCGCGTGGAACGCGGATTGGCTGCGGGAAATGCTGCGAAATTTATGGCTTGCAACCACGTGCGGGCTAAAATACGCATGACAGGAAAAGGAGTTTAACTGTCTGAGTCCGGACTTTGACAGGTGCTTTAGTTATCATCAGCCCCGTTTGCAATTTGTCTGTACCTACCAGAGTGACCGTTTATTTATTTCGTTAAAAAATAACCTTCAATATTTCGACTTGGCAAAATTGGCACTGTCAAGAAATAATCATCGTTAACTATTAAAACAAGACCTTTTTATTTTTTAAATTAATATTTATTAAATGAATCCGAGTTCCAACACAAAACAGATTTTTATAAAAATGAAAAAAATGTTGTTACTGTCTTGAATATTTTTTTAACTTAAGTCTATCATTTTCATTTCAATAGGGATTTTTAAATCAAGGTGATGCAGTTTTAACTCGTAGAAAATAATACATAATTATGTTTCACGATTGATTAGAGAAAATTCATCATCATAACATCACGCCTGTAGACCCGAAGTGTTAGTAAGAGGTGCCAGTAATACACTTACAAAAAAAAGTGCAGGTGATTTAGTTCATATCAATACTTCGATATTTGTGTCAACCGTGCCCTCGGGCCTTTAATTGAAATTATCACCTTGAGAAATAGTATTAATCAAGTATTTTAAATGATAGAAATAGTTACGAATTGAAGTCCCTATGACAATAAACAATGATTTTAGAAACTAAAACCTATTGTTTCAGTACTCATTAGTATGACTTTTTCTTTTTCTAAATTTACCACTAACTTACTCTATCTTAATCTTTATACAAAAAATCATACCTCTTAGCTAATTTTTAACTAAAAATGTTAACAAGTGTTTGTCCTGTGATGCTTGGCTTGTTTCAATAATTTCTATCCTTTTCGATCTCAATGTTTTGGTAATGTAAAGGGAGTGTCACACTTAACGACGTGTAATCGGCTTGAGCTGGTCTGAAAGGGCTTTATAACCGTACAAAATTAAGAACCTTAAACTACAGCTATCACTTATAATGTCGTCAGTGGTGTTCTGACATAACTGCTTTGTGCTCGGCCAAACTTGGGTCCTATACCAGTCACTTGAGAGCATATGAAAGAGCAACGCACTCAAATTATGCTAGAAAGCCATCGAATGCTGTCCCTGTGACTGAAATACTATCGTCATCACGATGGCCATGGAGCAAAAGTGGTTAGTTTGATGGGTTGACTGTTACGAGGACAGTACGCTCGACGACCAATCAAACTATTACAAACTAGTATAGACTGATCCCGAATTGTACTGGAAGCTTATACAAAGTGAGGTCAGCTTATATTGAATATGTTTAGCTTGATGTGTAGCCATGCTACATTAAATTACTCCTGCGGTTCAAGCCGATTTCTCATCGATAAGAGCGGACACTGCCACATACACCGCTCGGTTAGTCTCAGCAGTAGAATCTGATAGCTTCACAATTATTTATCTTGTAAATAATATTATGTAGAATGAAGAATTATTAATTGCACATTAGCCAGAGGTGTAGTACTTGTCATTGTGTTTAAGTAAATATGTGATGTTGAAATTTACACTTGGCAGGAATGTATAACTTATGTATTATTACATAACAAAAAAAAGTTTATTATTATTATAACCTAGATTCGGATGCTATAATACCGTGCGATCTTAATTCTGAATGACTAAAACATATTTAAAAATGTGCTACCATTACTAACTACATTTTTTGACCTTGCGTTTGCCTAGACAAAACAGCGTCATACCAAGGGCCTATTTCACGATTTCTCAATAGTCACTACTTACCCAATAAATTAAAAAAAGAATTTGTATGAAAATATAAACAAGTGGCCAAGTAGGTTAACATGAACTTAATCATAGGTGGTGAAATAGACCCTAAGTTAATCAAAGTAAGTTTTGACATAAAGCATGGAAAATAAAATATGAAGATCTAGATTAATAATAAAAAAGAAAGACACGATAAACTCCAGACGATTGAAAAAGTCTAACCACTCAATCCATTGAATTAATTTTTTGTGTCCGCATTTCCACGAACGATTCGAATCTTTTTTCTTAACACAAAAAACTTTGTTACGGCCAAACAGACACGTATCTCAGTGAGTGGCGAAAATGGAATGTCCTGAAAGTTATAGTTTTCAACATTATTCCCTTGTGAAATAGCGCCACCATAACATGCAGATATAAATTCGTTTTTAACTGTTTAATTTATTCGTCATTTATTTTGCGAAATAAGGTTTATATCTTTGGAATACAGAATAAAATCATCGAGGCATTTTTCATTTTATAATAAGATCAAGTTCCAAATACAAAAAAAGTTTTAAAATCGAAGACCTCGTATCCTCCTCCTCCTTTTTAAATACTTAACTATAAATCGATCAGTCAAGATAATATGATATAGAAAATCTGACTCAAATATTTCAACTCCGGATAAATATCGATCTTGTTTTGTAATAGACGATTATATTCTATTTTTAAGTAAACAAATTTTGGTAGGTAGAGCGGACGTTGGGAATATATTCATACAAACATTTTAATGATGTACATTTTTGATTTTGACACATGACTGACTATGTACTGCACCTCAAACAAATATTAAATAGTTATGTATCACGCGTTGAGTGTTAGAATGTTTATAGTCATGTTACTGTTCCATTTGTTGAGCCAATTAGTTTTAATATAGAAAATATACATTATGGCGAAATATTGCGTGTTTTCTTTGTCTTGTTGCGTAATTTGTTTGTAGAACCTTTTGTAGAAAACCTTGAATCCTTTGTGGAATACTTCGATTTTAATAGATGTTATTACCGATGGGGCGGCGCGGCGTCGTCAAAGCCGGCCGAGACAGAGGTGGCGAGATGATCTGGATACTTACCGCGAGGGCCTGGTTCAAGGAGGCATAAAAAAAGAGCACATGGAAGGAATTGTGGGAGACCTTTGCTCAGCTGTGACAGTATAGATAATTAAAAAAAAACATCGTATTCTAACAAAAATTATTGAATAAGATGATTAAACGAAGAATGGTTATAGCCTAGATGGTGTAGCGCTTCGGTACATCACATTGAAGTGTGGCATGTCACTTACAGCTAACTAAGGCGACGGTTATCAGCCGATACGTCGGCGACTAGCGGTTAGATCGGGCGGGTAAGCGCGGCGGATCTCACGTCGCATTGACATGTGTCATGTATGAATCCCGTTGATGCATATCCATCACACAAGACTTACCCGAGTGTGCGGACGTTTAGTGTCAAGCGAGAATTGTGTAACCATAAAATAAAACCGACATAAAAATTTATTAATAACGTCAGCTTCAAAAGTCAGTAGCAAAGAACTGAATCAAACAAACGAAAGTCTCCGACTTGACAAGCTAAAGTTATTTTAAATACACTTCCTCGAAAATTGGCTTTTATTGTATGTACTATGATTAGGTTCGACATGCAATGTCTTACGCACGCGTGCGTTTTTCTTATTTTTCCCGGTGGGAAAGTAAATTAGCACAGATAACTATACCATACTAAGTCTAAATCGATTAAAACATAGGAAATTTACGAAATTTAATTTAATTTAAATTTCCACCACCTACTGTAGAGTCGGCGATGTTTTTTTTGTAATGTCGTCACTTCGTTTTGGGTCTTTTCAGCGAAATATTTTTAGAATAATTAAATTGTATTTATAAAAAGAGTACTATAAATTAATAAACATAATTATTTTAAACAAATATTTACTTTTGCGAACAACTTAACATTGATTTGTGTTTAGTTGAAAATGGCTGTGTGACGTCGGGGCTGTGGGTTGTTCGAAAGAGATACCGCGGTCTCAGCACAAGGGCTAAGAAGGAACATGGGTGGTTTTTAGGCAGCACAAGTCTGACACTCCCTCCCTTCCACTCTGCCCAAGAGCTGGGAGGGTTTATTTGGCGATAACCCACCCCCCCAAAAAAAAGGCTGTTTAGCGGCTTCATACCTTTGCTTCTCCTCCAATCTAGCGAAATCAAACCGTGGATAAAATCAAATAACAAAAAAAAAGCAAAATACTTATTAGTTTATTTCTTCGAAATTGAAAAACGTCGATTGATACACGGTGGTAATATGTTTTCTCTAACTCTCTAAAATGCAGAATACATTTAGGACAGTTGTTGGTATATCAGACTAATGGATATTCATTACATATACAGAATTTCTGTTAGGTTAGTTTTCAACATAGCGAAAATCGTTGCTCTACTAGTACGTACACGTGTCTAAAAATACTAATTAAAGTTTAAAAAAAAGCCTACAAGGACATTTTCTTTGTTCTACTATCAAGTAACATGTAGCTATAAACGTGTATATCTAACAACGAATAAATATACAGTGTGTCTAAAAAAAAAATGTTTATTTCGATCTGCCCCCACCGGGCTGTCCCTAATGGTGGCAGTTGTAACTATGGCATCTACCGCCACTAGTGAAGATTAATTTGTGTATCATCTGCCACCACTTTTGACAGAGGTAGGATCAAATGTGAATGCTTCAGAGGCAACCACTTCCAGTGGTAGTAGATGCGACACATATTATAGTTGCAACAACCACCAGTGGGGAAACACATGTGACAGACGATGGGAATTCCAAGAAAAAAAACATCAAGTACCCTTGAATGTGACCACACCTTCTTGAAGTCTTGAAACTTGTTACAAGAGAATAGTTTTTTTTTTTTCTTTATTTCAATACGGAATGTAAAATACTATGCAAACAATGACAGAAAGTGAAAACAAATCCAAAATCGGCCAAACAATACATAAGTTATAACCAATAAAACTTTTGTATCTGTCTGTTTCTTGATAAACAGAATTTAGTATGGATTTTGTACGGCGATCGTGAACAATGACGTCATGAAACTTATCGGATCTCTCTGTCTAAGCATCAGCTTCAAATACTAAAAATAATTTCTATAAATAATCGTAAAATAATTTCACTTTGCTATTTCTGACGTTATTTAATACGCTTTATTTGGAGTGAAAAAAAAAACTTAATTAAGTGTAAAGTACCTAACATGGATGAAAAGATTAATACTATTATAAATCTTCTAACTACATTCGACGAAAGGCTGAAAAAACTTGAAAGTAGCACTAAAGCAGCTACCAAACAAAAATGTAATATACATGGCTAATTTATTAAAAATTATGGCATGGAATGCGAATGGACTGCTGAAACATCAGAATGAACTTACGGCAGTCCTAAATATGGAAAGTATTGATGTGTGCCTTATATCAGAGTCACATTTCACTAAAGAATCTCATATTCAAATTGAAGGATATAACGTATACCATGCATTGCATCCCAATAACACACCAAGAGGTGGTAGTGCTGTCATTATAAAAAAGAATATTTTTTACTATAAAGAACTCAAATATGAAAAAGAAGAAATACAAGCAGTGGCGGTCTGTGTCAAAACGAAACATTGTCTTGTCACCATTTCAGCCATATACTGTCCACCTAGGTATCCACTAAAAACAGATCAGTACATTAATTTTCTAAACCGTCTTGGAAACAGATTTATATTGGGAGGCGACTTTAATGCTAAAAATACATTTTGGGGATCTAGGCTGACAACAACCAAAGGAAGAGAGCTACTGTGCGCAATTGAAGAAACACAATGCAAAACATTATCAACAGGTAAGCCCACTTATTGGCCTACAGACACAAAAAAGATTCCTGATCTCATGGACTTTTTTATATATAAAAATGTATCACCTAATCTTCTCCGCATTATAGAAGGTTATGATATGAGCTCAGACCACTCACCTATATTACTTGTTCTAAGTGAGACTTTCTTGCTGAAAGAAACCTACCCCACATTGGTAAATAAGAACACTGATTGGGCAAGCTTTAAAATAGACTTGGACTCTGTAATAGATTTAAAAGTTCCACTAAAGAAACCAGAAGATCTGGATCGGGATATCAGTCAGTTTATTACACAAATACAACAATGCGCCTGGAATAACACTCCTACATTTAAAATAAAAAACAGACTTACATACTATCCAGCAGAAATCACAAAACTCATAGCTGAAAAGAGGCGACAGAGACGAATATGGCAACAAACAAGATTTCCACAAGATAAAAGGATTCTGAACAACCTTACAAAACAACTAAGTAATGCAATTCAGAAATTCAAAAATGAATCAATGAGCAGTTATCTAAAACAACTAACTAGCTATCACACGACAGATTACTCTCTGTGGAAATCTATAAAAAGTTTAAAAAAGCCAATTATGCATATTCCCCCTATCAAGGATAGTAACGGGCGGTGGGCAATAAGCAACGAGCAAAAGGCTATTAGGTTTGCACAACATCTGGAACTAATCTTTATGCTAAATAAAGAACACCAAGACAGCGCCTTGCTAGATGAAACATCAAATAATGATGAGCAAGAAATAAAACTCGTAACACCTAGAGAAGTATACAAAGAAATTAAGCGTCTTAGACTAAAGAAATCACCTGGCTACGATCTTATTACTGGAGAAGTTATTAAAAACCTCCCACGTAAAGCCATCGTAAAACTTACGACTCTTATCAATGCAACGTTCAGGCTTAAGTATGTAGGTACCTGACCTGTGGAAAGTTGCCGAAGTTATAATGATACCAAAGCCTGGTAAACCACCTCACGAAACGACATCATATAGGCCGATTTCGCTGCTACCGATCATGTCAAAATTATTTGAAAAGCTTCTCTTGAAACGGCTAAAACCCATCATAGAAGAAAGAAACTTGATCCCTGACTACCAATTTGGATTTAGGGAAAAACATTCGACAATAGATCAAGTACACAGGATTACCAACATTATAGAAAAGGCTTTAAAGGAAAACAAAGTCTTCCTAGATGTAGCGCAAGCATTCGATAAGGTATGGCACAAAGGGCTTATTAACAAACTAAGAAATATGCTCCCTAAACAGTTTGCTGACATCTTAGAGTTTTACCTATCACAGCGTATGTTTAGAGTAAGACAAGATGATGCACATTCGGAACTGAAGCCGATAAAAGCTGGAGTACCGCAGGGAAGTGTCTTAGGTCCCGTCTTGTACTTATTGTACACTTGCGATATTCCTGAGTTAGAGTATAATACCATTGCCACATTTGCAGACGACACAGCTATAATGGCCACAGGTGTCACTCAAGAAGAAGCAGTGAAAAAAGTTCAAACAGCCGTCAATATCATCTTTGACTGGACAAAAAAATGGCGTGTGAAACTTAATGAAACAAAATCTGTTCACATAGACTTCACAAACAAAAAGCAAAATTTTCATCGGATAAACATAAACGGTCATGTCATACCATACGAAAATACAGCCAAATACTTAGGCATGACATTAGACGCAAAGCTTCGCTGGAAAGCTCATGTTAAAAAGAAACGCGACGAGCTAGAGCTTCGCTACAAGTCGATGTACTGGCTGATAGGAAAACATTCTTCGCTGTCAGTACACAACAAAGTACTTTTGTACAAACAAGTCCTCATGCCTGTATGAACTTATGGTATTCAGCTTTGGGGCTGTACCAAACAAAGTAACATCAAAATTATACAGCGTTTTCAAAACAAAGTACTCAGAGGAATCGTTAATGCGCCCTGGTACATTCGAAATGACGACCTTCATCGGGACCTCAAAGTAGACCTCGTCATAGACATAATCAAAAAGAACGCCGAAGCTCATGAACGAAGGCTTCACCATCATGTGAACATCGAGGCTATCCAGCTCCTCGATAACACGGACATAGTGAGAAGGCTAAAAAGGACAAAACCTTTCGAGCTAATTTAGTGAAGTGTTAGTGTAATGTAGTGAAGTGAGTGCTACCCATAAGAAACACAAGAACAAATCGTCTTCCCCTTAATAGAGACAATAAGAAAAGTGTTAATGGACACATTCTTAGACGTAGTCTCCCTAGCAAATTAAGTCAAATTAGAATTACTCATTAGCTTTAGTATTAAGCTAGATTGTATTTCTTATGATGCAACCGTATCAGGACACATCATACAAAAAAAAAAAAAAAAAGTGTAAAGTTAGTCATGGCATTGTAAATGCATCATCATGCATACGACCTGTTATGATAACATCAGAATTAAATTTATTATAAACACACAACCGATATATATAAAAACTACACTAAAAAAAAGTAGTTAGAAAACAAAAAAACCCTACTGAAAAAACTGAAAAGCAAAAAACAAGCACATTTTAAATTAAACAAAACTTGGTAGCAGGCGGGATTCATTCGAATATTAAATTATGAAATGAAAATAGAATCGACCCCGCCTGCTTCCAAGTTTTGTTTAATTTAAAATGTGCTTGTTTTTTGTTTTTCAGTTTTCTCCTTATTTTTTGTTTATTACTTTTTCTTTCGTTGGTCGCGTAAAATTCTTCGCAGATGATTAAAAATTATTTTTTGTGTTTGTTTATAAGATTTGTAACTTTGAATTTCTTTTAAACATATAAGTGTCATGTATATTTTTGTAATCTCCTTATAAAATCCTTCATTATACCCTATTCGATGGTAACGGATTTTTTTATTTTTCAAATTCGCGATATGGCCCCCAAAATTCAAAATTTTTCTTTGTTTATCACAATAAAAAAATGTAGCCAGTGGCACTCGCGCCATCAAGACGAATCTAACGACGTATACCTTATTCAAATCCCTCCATCCGTTTAGTAGTTATGAGGGAACAAAGACACAGACATACATACACGGTAAACACATAGCCCTCCTTTTGAGCTTTGCCGCAGTTGGGTAAAAATATATAGGAACGTGTTGACATAGTTGTTTTATCGCTTGTATAATACTTATACCTACACATACAGCGTGCGTTAGTTATAAATAGGAATACTACATTATAGCTAAAATGTGTGTAAAAATCCTATTAAAGAAACTACTTAAAAGGCCCTTGTTTTGTGTTTGAACCTACTAGTTATGGAAATAATGGGGTTAAAGATTGACCTTTTACATTTTTTTTTAATACCTACTATAATTTTTTTTTGTATTATTTATTTAAAATCTGTTTAACAATAAAATATAAAAAGTCTGCCTAACTGCAAAACAGTTTGTCGGCAGTTATTCTCGTTTCACAATAATATGAATAAAACAAATTTCGATTTTAATTACAAAATAATTAACAAAATACAAAAGAAGGTGACTTTGCAGTCATGGAAAATTGCTATGGATACAATGACAGGTACTTAGTGTTTTTTTAAGAACCTTTTTATTGTTGTAAGTACTTTACTTTTAATACCTTCATGGCGCGGCAATATGTTTTTTTTTCACCCCAAAGACATTGATTCCCCGTAATAAATTTAGAGTTACAGTAGTTTGATATACCTACAGAATACATGGTTGACGGGTTCTTGAATGGTCTGTGGGTCTAAAATTAGCAGATCATAATATGAATTTCGTTAAAAAGCGTAAAATGAACCTTTCATAATAGTAATCTGTGACTTTTTAGAAACATAAATCAGAATAGGAAAATAAATCAATTGCGTTAAAATTCGTAAAATGGCCACAGACGCAGTTATATTTAGTGGAATATAAGCAGGCCCATTTAATAACCCTCCTTTTGGGCTTCGCCGCAGTCGGGTGAAAAAATATGGTTTTTGTCATTTCTTCTCATCTCAAGTTACTGGGTTCAAGTAGGGCAAAATGAAGTGTTGTGTTGTGGAGTTTTCAAAAGAAATACAAAAAAAAAATAGTTAGCTGAAATTCGCTCGAAATGATGTACTCGTAAGTACGAATACAATTAAAACATTCGCGGCATAAATAAAAGGTAACATTCAACTTCCCAGTTCAAAACAATTCGTTCCAATATAAAAAATAAATAAAAACCAGCCTGCAATGTTATCCTTGAAACTAGTTTTATAACCTTTTTTGTGAACCGCTAAATTTGCCGATGTGTGTAGGTACAAAGGGTATTCCAAAACTCACCATGTGTAATGAATAATTTACAATAATTCACGCCATTCGATTAGATAGTTTTAATACATTTGATGTTTTTTTTTTTTTATTTTACTTTGTAATCACTATATTTTAGTATTGTTCCTTTAGTGGGTTTGAACCTTAGTTTAAGTATTCCCTTAATGAAACAGAATAGGACATCGCCCCATGCAATTAAAGGATAAAGTGAGTGACTATTAAACGACTTAAAAAAAGGATGTTCTCAATACGATGGGTATGTTTTTTTTTGTAAATTCACTTGTCTAATAATCGTGTTTGTGCCTAACCTGCTTTCAGAGTTTTAATGCTGTTCATGGGCCTCTGCCTTAGCTTTACCTACATGCCGTCGAAAAATATCTCTCAGGCATGCTGATGGTTGCCTCACGATGTTTGGTTTAAACAAACAAAGCCTAGGTTTTGCGTTATGGTGCGATTCAACCGATGTGCGCCACAATGCCGGACAAATGTTTCTTTCGGTGAACTCACCCAAGCGAACATGATCAAAATGTGCGCGTGTACAGCCAAATTGGGGCACATTTGTATGTATATAGTCTTCTGCTGACTGAAGGGATGAATAGGTCAGTTGGCAAAAAATCTAATTAGTCCGCCAGATTTCCACAAAATATTGGGCACATATAGTTTCTTTTTTCACACGTTAGTAAACAAATAATCTCCATTTAAAAACTTCATTTTGATACCCTACTCGACGGAGACTAGATTTTTTTTTAACTACGCGATATGGCCCCCAAAATCCGCAATTTTTCCTTGTTTTTTTATTTTAATGTAGCCGTATATTTTATTTAATTAATCCGTTCAGGAGTTATGAGGGAACAAAGAAACAGACATACATACATCCACATTAAACACATAACCCTCCTTTTAGGCTGCGCCGCAGTCGAGTAAAAATGAAGACGAAACAGAGCTTCAAAAACTCGAATGACGTCACATTGCAGTACATTTTTACCGGCCAGTGACGTCAATGATATTTGACGCGTTTTATCTTCGTATTTTTTTATTAATTTATTAATATTTTTCGATAATCTAAGTGACGGACTGAACAGTTTTTTTTTTAGGTTAAACGAGGGACATATTGAAAGAGGGTATTCATTTGTGACTTAATTGTCCTATGGCCCCCGCACGCTCTCCAGATCTCACTCTATTAAAAGAAAACGTCGTTTCTGTTTCGTCATTGTCCTACGCCAGTTTTAAAATATGAAGGGAAAATAGATTATACCTAAAAGTCATTGATCCGCACACATTTTCTGTGATAAACGCAAGGGTGGCGAGACTTTTCCGAAATGTTTGGTATGGTTTTATCTGTTATTTATCATTGTTTTTTTTTGTTCATATTTTTATTAATATCATGCAAGCATATTGTATATATGTAAGCCCTATTGCGTGTTTTAATATGTCCCTCGATTAAACTAACATACCATATACAGGGTGTAAATCAACCCTTTACACATATGTCAACCAAGCATTATGTACATCAAACTATGTACGCCTACGCAAAAAAAATTGCTGGAAAACGACTTTTTTTTGGGGTCAAAAATTTTATTTTACCGTAAAACTCAATGTAGCACTCTTAAAACATTGTGCTAGTGGATGCTTTGAATAGTAAAAGGGTCATGGAGGTAATTTAAGTAAAGTTACAACCTGAAAAACCAGTATTTACAAAAACAGCTGTGCAAAATTTGGAACTTTGACCCCCAATATCTCCGTAAGTAGGGGGGTTCCCAGTTATGGTCTAGAACAAAAAAAAATATCGCAGTGGTGGGGAGAACAAGTACCCTTCGTTTGCGGTAAGGGTACTTTGGTACCCTTTATGTTAGCTTATAGGTAAGGTAGTTATATATCTATGGGCCATTTGTAGCGTGAAATAAAATAATGATTATTGAACGCGTCCTCCTCGTTCGTTAGAGTATTTCAACATCCATTGTTGGTTTTTGGATTTTAGCCGTATTATTAACATAAACGACGTGCTGCGTACAGAGAATGTAATTTTACATGAAATAATGGAAAGTAACATAAAATTTTAAAACAATCCGGTGGAATATGATTCATAATGAGGAGCACAACAATACAATAATACAATAATAGCCCTCTTCCTACAACCTGTTTTGCTGTGCCCGACAGGGTCCACAATGATCTATGTAAACTGATGTATATTTTATTAAATAATGTACCTACCACCTACGCTAACATTGTGGAATGCAAATAAATATATTGAGTATTGAGTATTGAGTATTGAGCTGAATGGATTCTGCCAGATAAGATAACCTTCGATCCCTGCACGGAACAAATATTTGTATGGCCTACATATAGTTGTTTCGGGTTTGTGTATGTGAGTTTAAATGTTTGTAAACGCACCCACGATACAGGAGAATTGCTAGTGTAGGGCAACGTTTAAATAAAAAAAATTGCCGAGGGCTGTCCCATATGTGTGTGCACCCTGTATATGCGAAGACTGATGTTAGTAGTATGGAACTCCTGACACATTAAAGTCATAGCAATTATTTGCCGTAAATACGATGTCATCGTCATTCTCATGCCCTTTCACATTTTTTTTTTTTGGTTTAGTGGGTTGTGGTCGCTTAATACTGCACCATTGCCTGCAGCTGTATTAGATGAGTTAGAAGAGAATTTTGAGTATATTTTTTATTTATTTAAACTTTTCCCATAAATCATATGGTTATAAAAGCGGATATATTGTCTTCGCAATCGCGTTAAAAACGTAAAATGGACCTTTCAAAAAAAGTAGTTAAAAAACTATAAAACCCGACTGAAATAACTGAAAAGTAAAAAACAATCTCATTTTAAACTATTGAAAACATGGTAGCGGGCGGGGTTCATTTTATTTTCATTTCATAATCTAATATTCAAATGAACCCCGCCGTTTTGTTAAATTTAAAATATGCTTGTTTTTTTAATTTTCAGTTTTTTCAGTCGGCTTTTTTTAGTTTATTAACTACTTTTTTTTATTTCCAACATTTTAGTTCTTTGGTGTCTGTTCTTTCGTTGGTCGCGTAAAAATCTTCGCAGATGATTTAGCTTTTGTGTTTGTTTATATGATTTGTGACTTTGAATTTATTTTAAACATATAAGTGTTTTATATTTTTGTAATTTCCTTTTAAAACCCTTCATTTGGATACCCTACTCGATGGTAATGGATTTTTTTATTTTTTGAAAAACGCTATATGGCCCGCAAAATCCGCAATTTTTTTTTTAAATTTTAATGTAGCCAGTGACACTCGCGCCATCAAGACGAATCTAACGACGTATATTTTATTCAAATCCTTTCATCCGTTTAGGAGTTATGAGGGAACAAAAAACAAACATACATACACGCCGAATAATAGAACTTACAGAAACAAGTCTCCGATAAAATAAATCATTCAAATAATAATAATATTATGTTAATACAATAGCTATTTTTGTAGAGACCAGAATGTGTAGGTTAGTAAACCCATTACCAAAGACAAGAAATATATTGACAAACGAATGTCTTTAAATAAAATTTCTTAATTTTTCGTTATATTCAGTTGTCAATTTAAGAGCATAAAGTCCACAGAGAAGAGAGAGCATAGTCAGAGTCAGAGTCGAAAACAGTTTTGTAAAATAATATTTATTTGCAGAAAATTACAGTCTGTAAAAACGTATGTAATATAGCATACATTACAAAACTAGTCAAATGCAAGTCGGACTTGCATATGAAGGGTTCCGTACTATTCATCGGAGGCTATTCCCTTCCCGTACTAGTGCTCGGGGACTTCAACGCCAAGAGCTTGGCTTGGGGTTCCCGTTACACGGATGTGCGGGGTGGGATGGTCGAGTGCTGGGCTCTGGAAACAGGCCTGGACATCCTGAACCGGGGTTCTGTACCCACGTGCGTGCGGATGCGGGGCGAGTCGGTGGTGGACATCTCGTTCGCCAGCTCCGCTCTGTCACGGCGTGTCGTCGACTGGCGCGTCAAGGAGAGGGTGGAGACCCATTCCGACCACCGGTATATCCGGTTTGAGGTCTCTGCCCAGTCCCCGAGTGCGCCCGTCCCACAGACCCCGAGTGGTCCGCGTTGGGCGCTGAGGCAGCTGGGCAGGGAGCTCCTCCTGGAAGCCTCGATCGTGCGGGCCTGGGTGCAATCACCGGTCAGGCCCGCCGACGTAAACACCGAGGCGGGTTGGTTCCAGGAGGCCATGTCCGAGATATGCGACATGGCAATGCCCCGAGTCCGGCCAGGAAGCGCCCGGCGTCAGGTGTACTGGTGGTCGCAAGAGCTGTCGTACCTGCGTAAACAGTGTATGGCGGCGCGGCACCTGTACACCAGGCATCGCAGGCGCCGCATTCGGCCTCCGAATGCGGAAGCCATTGAGGCGGAGCTGTATGAGGGGTACAGGGCGGCGAAGGCCACCCTCCGCGAGGCTTGTAAGCGGGCCAAGAATGAGGCCCGCGAGGAGATGCTGGAGACTCTGAACAGAGATCCGTGGGGGCGCCCTTACAAGACGGTGCGGAATCAACTCCGCACCCGGGCCCCCCCGTTGACGCAGAGTCTCCGGCCTGAGCTCGTGGAGGACGTGGTGAGCGCTCTGTTCCCTTCGCGAGGGGAGCATCCTCCCCCTCCAATGGCTCCGCCATCCGCGATGCCGGAAGCGGACTATTCAGGAACCGATGCCGACATTCCGGAGGTGACTGGGGTAGACCTGAGAGCGGCGGTACGTAGGTTGAGTGCCAAAAATACCGCCCCGGGACCCGATGGCTTGCCTGGCAAAGCCTGGGTCCTGGCCTCAGAGGCTCTTGGGCCCCGACTAGAGGGGTTCTTAAGCGCATGCATGGAGAGAGGCCAGTTCCCGCTTCGTTGGAAGACGGGGAAGCTGGTCCTCATCCAGAAGCCGGGGCGCCCGGCGGACTCGCCGTCCGCATACCGGCCCATTGTGCTGCTCGACGAGGTGGGCAAGCTCTTTGAAAGAGTAATTGCAAACCGCCTCGCCGAGCACCTGGAGGGAATGGGTCCGGATCTTGCGGAACACCAGTTTGGTTTCCGCAAGAGGCGCTCGACGGTGGACGCCATCATGCGCGTGAGAGCCCTCACGACGGGGGCTGCGGTCTCTCGGGGCGGTGTGGTCTTGGCGGTGTCTCTCGACATCGCCAACGCCTTCAACACTATGCCCTGGAGCTGCATTAGGGAGGCACTCCGGTATCACCGGGTGCCGGCCTACCTTCGTCGTGTGGTCGGGGACTATTTGACCGACAGGGCTGTCATCTACCCTGGTCAGGACGGACAGTGGAACCGGCGAGAGATATCGTGCGGTGTTCCACAGGGATCGGTTCTGGGGCCGCCCTTGTGGAACATCGGTTACGACTGGGTGCTGCGCGCCGACCTCCCTAGCGGCGTCAGCGTGGTCTGCTATGCGGACGATACGCTGGTGCTAGCTCAGGGTGGGTCGTACGAGGCGGCGGCCGACAGTTTGACACGTGGGGTTGCGATTGTCGTAGAGAGGATCCGGCAGCTGGGTCTCGAGGTGGCGCTTCACAAGTCGGAGGCCATGGGCTTCCATGGACGTGGGAATGCGCTGCCGTCGGGATCCCAGTTAATGGTGGGAGGGGTTCCCATCGGCGTCGAGTGTACTTTGAAGTACCTAGGACTCGTCCTCGACAGCCGGTGGAACTTCGTGGAGCACTTCCGACGTTTGGCTCCCAGACTGGAGCGGGCCGGGGCTGCCTTTAGGTGGCTCTTGCCCAATCTGGGGGGGCCAAACGCCTCCTGCCGGAGGCTCTACGCGGGGATCGTGCGGTCCATGGCCCTTTACGGGGCGCCGGTGTGGGCGCCTGCTTTGAGGAAGCGGGCCGCCCACTACCTGAACGTGCCCCAAAAGGTCATGGCCGTAAGGACGGTACGGGGGTACCGCACGATCTCCCGCGAAGCGGCGAACCTCCTTGCCGGATTGCCGCCGTGGGATCTGGAGGCGACAGTCCTCGCGCGCCTGCATCAATGGCGCGCGGAGGCGCTGCGCCGGGGGGTCACTCCGCTGCCGCGGCAAATTGCTGCGCGGCGGACAGACCTCCGGTGCGATCTCATGGCGGCATGGAGACAGCGACTGTCGCAACCCCGTGCAGGGCACGCCACGATAGTGGCGGTAAGTCCCCTCTTTGAGGAGTGGCTTGAGAGGCGCCACGGCGCCCTCACCTTCCGTCTGACGCAGGTCCTCACCGGACACGGTTGTTTCGGGAGGTACCTGCACCGAATCAGGCGGGAGGAAACGCCCGGATGCCACCATTGCGAGGATCGGCCGGAGGACACGGTGGAGCACACAGTGGAGGTGTGCCCCGCTTGGGCGGAGCCCCGCCGTGTTCTCGTAGCGGCGATCGGCGGCGGCGACCTCTCGCGCCCGGCCCTGGTGCAAGCCATGGTCCGGGGCGAGGAGGAATGGGACGCCGTCGCCTCCTTCTGCGAAGCAGTGATGCTGGCGAAGGAGGTGGCGGAACGCGAGAGGGAGAGAACCTCTCGTCCCAGCCGCCGCGGGAGGCGCTCCGGGCGTCGGGGGTCCCGCGATGACCTCCGGCCACCGTAGACGCGGGCCTGTGGACGGTGAGTGATGGGCTAACTCGCCGTCCGTCCGTCTCACGACGAAAACAGGCCGTGTCGACGGCGCGTTCGTGTTCCACGCGCGCCTCAAAGAGATGTCAGCAACATGGGAGGGGCCCGAAAGGGCCGACGCCTGTCGGGGCCGCGGGTAGTCCAACGGTTATCGCGGCCTCGACATAGAGGGCGAAGAAGGAACATGGGTGGTTTTTAGTCAGTAGAAGTCTGACACTCCCTTTCGCTCTGCCCAAGAGCGGGAGGGGTTATTCGATGATTTTACACCCACGAAAAAAAAAAAAAAAAAAAAAAAGGGTTCCGTACTATCGTCGTCGGGAAGCCCACTTTAATTTGTATTATTTCTTGTTAACGCGGAAACAGAAAACATATTTTGTGATAAGTTGGTTTTTCATAGCGTTTGTATGAGTGGCAAAGTTATGTTTGCGGTTTTTTAAATGTGCTATATCTCAAAAACTGTTGACTATATGTCGTTCAAACCAATTTTGGTTGAATGTTCACATTGCGATCTAAAATATATTTTTTTTAGATTTTTCACTCTCGTAGTTTAAAAGTTAGAGGCAGAGACAGACACTTCCAAGCTAGTAAAATGTGTGTCCCCAACACACATTTTACTAGCTTGGAAGTGTCTGTCCTCCAAACGATTGACTTCGAGAAAAAATCGATTTAAAAACCTCAATGTCATTTTTAAAGACCTGTCTATGGACACTCCACACGTCTAGCTTTGATGAAAAAAGTTTTTTTAAATTTCAGTTCCATGTATGGGTAGACCCCTCCTTAATCTTTTATTTATTTTATTTTTGTACAGAAACCGTAAAGCGGTTTACAGAATACATCTACCTGCCGAGTTTCAACTGTGTTGACTTAAAAGTTTCAGAATAAAGTGGTTGTAACATACGGACGGACTGACAGACAGACATGACGAATCCATGAGGGTTCCGTTTTTTGCCAATCGGCTACTGAACCCTAAAAACACGTATCCAATTTTTTTCTATAATCTAACTGACTGGCTAATTAGAATCAAATTTTTTTGACCCAGTCCGCTCCCTTGTTGTACCTACAATCTACAGAAATAGCGAACTCCATTATTTTAATCAAACTTATAAAGAAGAGCAACCGCTCATAATTAATCTACCATGCTTTTTTCGCAAAAGAATCCATGGAAAATCACAATTCGATCAATGATCAATTTCGATGTAATTAGTCCTCTGAAACCATTTGACTGATGACCTTCACATTGGATTGTCTCTGGTATTTCGCATTTATCTGCGATCACACTTGCCACAGATTATATTCGCGCGCGGCACTCTACGGGTGATTGTGTAGTTCCCGCCAAAAAGTGTTCCAAAAGTGACATTTAAAATAAAAGTTTTTCTTTTGTGTTTGGCGCCATAAAATGAAAATTGATTTGGATGATGGGGTGAGTTTTTTTTTAATTTATTTATTTGGATCTCAATTCTTTATAGCGTATCATAATGTATACAGTTGGTAGGTAAACAGTCACATCAGTATCGATTATGGACCCTGTCGGACATAGCATAAATTAAAAGTAGTAGAGAGGAGGAAAAGCGCTCGGTGTTTGATAAGTCATATTACGAGTATACAATCATATACAACGAAGGATACAAAGATAACATTTAATGTATTATTATTTGTATTTGCGCGTGTTATTTAATGTTTGTGAACTCACCCACGATACAGGAGAAATTCCTAGTGTGGGGCAAAGTTAAAAAAAAATATATAAGTAGTTCACAGTTATACAAATGGTTCTTTTAAGTGTGTTCCTTCTATTACAGGACACCACAGTATGCTCATAAAACTAAATGTTAAAAAAGAAATTTTATAAAAATTCAAGAGATTAAATATAATTCTCAAGAGAGGATTAAAATTGATGAGGCTTCTCGATGGAAATAAAACGTTACAATAATATATTTATACCGGTTCAAACCAGTTCCAGGAATAAATAATAATATACTTAGCATCCTATTAGATAAGGCAGAGCCAATGTTATCAAGATTAAAGGTATAATATTTCTATTAATTGAGACGTCACCAAATTTTTATTATCAATAAATAAAAAAAATAACACAAAACCTGTATTATTTTAACCGAATACATAAAAGCCCTTACAAGCCGGTTAAGTAAGTTTAGTAATAAAATGAACTACATACAAACGCGGAAGAAAAATGTATTTAAATTGATTTATTTTTATTCACTTATTTTTTAATATTTCATTCATCATACCTGTTATTAACCACCGTTTCTTTTATGAAACATGGTTCTGACAGAATACAATTCACATAATATAATCACACCATAAGAACAAGGTATCACTTTAAAACACATCATCCCAGCTACTTCATAACACAAAGAATAAATAAGTATGTCATCAAAACTTGTTTAATAAGTATATCATCAATCAATTTGAACTTTAATTTGCATTAATATATTATTATTTTTTTATTGTAATTAATATTTAATTTATTTTACGTTTTAAGTTTAATTTGTTTTTGTTATTTATGTGATGTAATTATTATTATTTTGTTTGCCTATCTAGTGACACTTAGTATCATATTCTCAGTTGTTAATATGCGGATAATGTAGTGGGCTGCAATATTGTTATATTTTTTTTTTAATTATTTTTTGTATGTCTCTACACATATTGTAGCTGTTTATTGTCCATATATAAATAAAACAAAAAAAATAAAATATGAAATCTCTCCAGACATGCTCGTAAAAATCTTAAAACTTTCCCCGATTTCAATGTTTTGTTTATTAATTATTTTTTAAGTGTGTAGTAAAACCGCCTCGTATGTCCAAAGATGGAATGTAAAATAAACCTTTTCCCGTTAGAATAAAGTTTATATGTGGTTCATCATCACACTTACCGGTTTCATATTATTGGGAAATTGATTTAGCTCGAGAATCAATAGTAAGTATAGTTGCCTTCTTGAGTCTGACAAGTTTGCATAACAACAAACTGTATATAAAGTGCAGTTTAGCCAGGGGCTGCGGGTTGTTCGAAAGAGATACCGCGGCCTCGACACAAAGGGCTAAGAAGGAACATGACTGGTTTTTAGTCAGTAGACGTCTGACATACCGGGAGAAGTCATTTGATGATTAACCAAACTCTAAAAAAAGGTGCAGTTTTGCATACGCGTCTTTCAAGAGGTTGTTGCAAAATACAGTACTAAATTATTTAAATTACGGTACCAGGCTAAAAAAAAATATGCGCTATTTTTTAGTTGTTGAAAATGTAACAGTGTTACTGTGTAACTTTTATGTAATAAACTTTAGCATTTGTTTGAGCGTGTGTGTGAAAGCGCGGTTACAGGACTAGAATCAGAACGGGCTGCTTTTTAACACGCCGGTTTACACTTACCGATTTACGTTCCTAAAAAGAACAAAAAATACCCATTTTATTATTGACTAGCTGTTGCCAGCGGCTTCACCCGCTACAACTCGAAAATTATCCCACGGGAAGATAAAATCGGGATAAAAACTATCCTATGTGTTAATCCAGGTTATAAAATATCTGTGTACCAAATTTTATCCAAATTCGTTCAGTAGCTTTTACGTGAAGAAGTAACAAACATTATACACACTCACACACTCACAAACATTCGCCTTTATAATATTATTGTGATGTGATAATCAGAACATAACTTATATATATACATATATATTACGTTGATTTTTTTTTCTGTGCGAATCTAAGCTTGGTGCTACGCAGCTACGGGATTGCTACGGGGAGCTACGGGCTACGGCCTATAAAAATCCGGACGCTTCAATGTTACGCCATAATCATAGTTATTATTATGTCTCTATACATACTATTAATTCATTAATAAACGAAAGTTCAGTATAAAATACAATTTAAAAAAAATTACAAAATATAATCCGATTTTTCTGTTTTTCTTTTATTTTTTGTAGTTTTTGTTTTATCTTCAGGTCAACCTAATAATCTTAAAAAATACAAATCACTTACCATCACCTACCTATCGTAGGTACTATGATAGGTAGGTGATGGTATAATTTTAAAATAATTTTCGTGCAACTAACCTAACCTAACCGTTGAGGAGTTGTACCTTCAACCATCAGCGCATCCACACGAAATTATGATTATCAGACGCAAATACTTGAACAGCTTTAGAAAATGTAAAAGTATCTATAAAAATTGAGGGTTGCTCTCGATTTCTATGGTATCTATCATCAGATCCTTACTTGGTGACAATGGGACGACTTCGGAAGTATATTCTTTCGAATACAAAAATAATTCTGAAATTCGGTCTGCAATTGACAAAGATATCGTTGTACAAACATAAAAAATAAATTACAAAAATACTAACCTTACCTCCTCCTTTTTTTACAAGTCGGTTAAAAACAACATTACCATAGCCTGCCTCGTTTATCTAGTAGGACTCGCATACGCTGTACTGGGGCCCGCCGGTTTGATTCCAAGACGGCCAAAGTGTCGTAGAGTTTTGCATATCGAATTTCTCTAATCTGAAATTGTGCTTGATACTCGCTCATTATTAAATCAAATATGAGCAAAGTGTACTTAGGTACACAAGCATTTCAATAGCCCAGTACGAATCGACGCTGTTAAAGGCTACTTAAACGTGATATTATTAAGTACAAAAAATGTCTTAGTTTGTAAGGAAAAAAATAAAAATAATTTATAGAAAACATTTCTCGAACGTCTTTGTATCAAAAGTAAACATTACTCTTTCACACAAAAACGTAACAAAGCAGTTTTTCACACGAATTCAAGTGGAACGAAAGAAATGATGATATTTTTTTATCTAGTTCTATTCAATTTAGAGACAAATTGATAGATGAATGATTTACCGAACAAGTGTTTGAATTCGTTAACAATGATTTGATTGAGTCCAAATAATGATACTCTGCGCAAACATTTAGTTCTTTAGTGGGGAGTTGTGACTGCCATACTAATATCTTAGAAAGACGTCACACGAGTTTTCAAAGCACTGTATCGTCTTCATTGATTGTTTTAAAAGAAAAAATATGTGACAAACAGAAACTAGATTAAGAGAGAAAAAAAAATGTATCGATATAAAATAAACATACATACAAATATATACACATATAAAAAAGAACACTTATAATTTGAATATATACATATTATTATAATGTATAAACATAAATATATACAGAATATTACAGTATAGAGGAGAGGTAATGTTCTCTAACTTGTTTTTTACAAAGTAATATACAAAGATTTAGAGTCTAGAATGTTAGGCGGAAGTGAGTTCCACAGACGTACTGCGTGAACAGAGAAAGAGTAAGAAAAGGATTCAGTTTCTATCTGACGGACAAATTAGTTTTTTTTTTGTTAACTACCCTATTAGTCTTGGTTACATTTTCAGAAACTTAGTAGGTACTGGAAGATAAAGGAATTGATAGATGGACTGTGTGAAGGATAATGTGCAAAGTGTATAATAATAATATGGGAGATAATGTGGCTATAGAAGAGGTGACTGCTGAGGTGAGGAGGAATAGAGAAGTATGGAAGAAAGTAAGAGTAAGTCTGGGGGCACGAAACTTGCGACGGCCGAGCGATGGCGTCAGCGGGGCAACGCGACGCGTCGCGACTCGCGATCGACACGAAACAAAACGTAAAATAATCATTCATAGGATTTATTCATATTTTGTTCTCGTCGCTTCCGCGTCGCCGTCGCTCCCACGTCGCCGTCGCTCCACCGACGCCCGTGCATCACTCGATTGCCCCGCTCTGCCGCCGCCGCCGCCGTCGGTCGCCCGTTTCGTGCCCGTCGCTATTATGTGCAATACTTTTGTAAACATCGCCATCGCGTCGCGTCACCATTGCTCGGCCGTCGCAAGTTTCGTGCCCGTAGACTGAGGAGAATGATGATTTTATTTTATTTTTATTTTATTTATTTGGTTCACCAACGACTGTTTACACTAATAATAAACTTAATACATTTTTAAACAAAGGTAACAGTGTAACACTCACTTATAGGTAAACACGACAAGCGCAACATTAATATATTTTTAGTAATCTAACCATTATAACCAAATGTTAGTGACAAAATAACATATTAACTATATTAGGTTAACAAAATTAAAAGAACAGAAAAAAACAACTAAAAAAGAGAAAACTGGTGAGTTTAGTATCTTATTAAAGATCAAACAAGGATTTCAAGAACTTAGACTTTAGCCTTGCTAGGGAGTCATGATGTAAGTCAACCAAATCACTACTACTGTTTATGACCTTGCAAAATCGGGCGTAGGGTGAGTTAGATCCCAAAACAGTTCGTCTAAGTGGAGGACAGAGTGGAGTGATGGAGTTGCGTGGGATTCTTTAAGGAGCACGTAAGTTACAGAGTCCTAGCAGCCTAGGGCACTGAATATTATTTTTCAAAATTTTGCACATGAATAAAGCGTCATTAAATTGCCTCCTGATGCGTAAATAAACTAGATATTCGCCACAGTTGCAAAATTTTCTAGTATGCTATGTCTTCAGACAAGACTACAAGGTAAGTTATTACTTACAAGATAACTGATAATCTCTTAGATTATAGAAAATGTAATAACGAGATTCTCTTGGCAATTATATGTTTTTCTCATAATCGCACCTAATCCAGTCAAGTGCAAACAAAGTAATGATCAGAATACCGGTTATAATAATAAATTTATGCCGCACGAGTACAGATAATTTACCTAGATTAAATTAATCTTAATATTCTATAATAAGTAGGTACTTATATATGCAGGTATGCATACATTACTTAACACCTTAGGTAGAGTGTAGGTTCTTTAATTATCTTGAGAGCGGTCTTCGAATCTTGACGTTTACGCGTTTGTGTGAATATTGTAAATTAATTCTCGGATTTTTTATTTAATAATTGAATATGAAAAACATCTGAGTAATTAACAAGTGAACATTGTAATCAAGAGATAAAAATATGGATGTAAGTTTTATTAAAATAATTTAATGTTTGTTAACTGAGCTACATGCAAGGTGTAATCGGACCTTTTTCGAAACCGTCAACCAAGCATTATGAACATAAAACGAGTTTTCTTCTTAGTGAAAATAGTGGTGGGAGACGAATTTGTGAGTGATTGTACACACTAGAAAGTAAGTTCGAACATAATATGTATTAATGTGGTTGAACAGGGTTGACACTTTAACAGTGCCCTTCGAGCCTTTAAAATCAATAACTTAATGAGGTTGTTTGACACTGGCTACAGTTACAACTCGAATGACGTTACATTTTGATGATAATGTTGGTTAAACCCGCAAGGGTTCTGTTAACTTATCCATTACTAGCGGACGTCACGCGGTTTCACCCGCGTAGTTCCCGTTCCCGTGGGAATATAGGGATAAAAAGTAGCCTATGTTACTCAGGGTGAATGTACTCGTGACTTTCCAATGGTGAGAGAATTTTAAAAATCGGCGCAGTAGTTTTTGAGTTTATTCATTAGAAACATATTAACAAACAGAAACATATTATACATACATACACACACACACAAAAATACAGATCTTTTCTCTATAGAATATTAATGTAGATAAAACAACATCACGCGTGTCATCCCCGAAGGGAACCTCTGCAGGGGTGTACCATGGGTGTACCTGAAATAGGGATGTGTACTGACTAAAAAAATATGATTCTAATTAGTCCGTCTGTTAGATTATCGAAAACTATTGGATATGTATTTTTTGTTTTATCAAATTAATAAAAATTGAAGAAGATAAAACGCTTCAAAGGTTTTGAGTGTGGGTTTGTGACGTCACTGACCGGTAAAAAATGTCATACTAATGTCTTAGAATATGACGTCACACGAATTTTCAAAAAAAAGTATCGCCTTCATTGTTTGTTTACGTGAAAAAAGAAAAAATACGTGTCCAATTTTTTTTGGAAATCTGTCTGACGGACTAATTAGATTTTTTTTGTTAACTACCCTTATTACACCCACATTTCACATGATGTTTTTAAGTCCCATCTAATAGGGGCCTATTGAAATTGATCGGGCACAGTCCAGTAACACGTTGTCTGACCTGGGATCGAACCCCGGACTCCATACTCACCAGTCACGCTTGTGACCACTTGACCAACGAGGCAATCACTAGTAATCTATCCATTATGGTTAGGTATAACTATTTGTCCAGTTTCACTAAGATATGCCTAAACGAATCATCATCATCATCAGCCATAAGACGTCCACTGCTGGACAAAGGCCTCCCCCATAGAACGCCATAACGAACGGTAACCTGCCGTTTGCATCCACCGGTTGCCCGCGACTCTCACGATATTGTCGGTCCACCTGGTGGGAGGCCTACCAACGCTGCGTCATCTGGTTCGTGGTCGACACTCGAGAACCTTTCTTCCCCAACGGTTATCGGTTCTTCGACCGATGTGGCCTACCCATTGCCATTTCAACTTGCATATTCTGAGAGCTATGAAGCAAGCTGCAAGCTGGAGATGCTCAGAGTTACGCAACCAGCCATGGAGAGAGCTACGCTCGGAGTTTCTTTGTGCGACAGAATCCGTAACGAGAAAATTCGCTGAAGAACCAGGGTCACCAAAACGAATGTCTAAATAAAATCACAATTTAAAAGTTTCAAAGCTCGACTCTTCCCCGAGACTTGAAATTTAAGTACCTACCTATTAATTTTAGTAAGTATTTCCTAAGTGAAAACACTCATTAATTTAGAAAGTGTATCTTCTTTAGGCATGTAGGCAATGCTAATGACGAAGACATAATTCATTAACTTGATACCATCTTGACGCTTAAATATCGATCGTTTTTTTAACAACGAACATGTTGACGCTGCTTTAGCAGTAGGGCGAAACCACTAGCCCTTAGTGGTCGCCGTATGAGTTTTATCACAAATCGTAGTTAAAATAAAAAAAAGGTTTTTACGTCAATTCTAACATTCTTAACCTAGTGTTTGGTCATTTAAATCCTTTAAAAAACAATGGACGATGTTGTCGAGGCAAGTACCTATGCATACTTGAAATAATAAACAGTTTATAAGGGCCAATTTCGAATGCCTATATTTGGCCGGAGTTGAAATGAATGGATTGAAGTTCAAGCCGGCAAAGGTCACAACGATTTGGATTTACGGACACTTGCCGAGAATGGACGCTGACAAATTATTCGGTTTATAACATAACATCACGCCTGTTTTTCTCGAAGGGTTAGGCAGAGGTGTACCCATTATTGCCCACATTTCGCCAGTTATGTTGAAATCCCAAATAACAGGGTCGAGCCTATTGCCAGTTCAGTACCTTGGCTGTTAAAGAGCGGTGTCCGGATTAGCGTCCACAAATTTCCATAATGGTTAACGTAACATCACAGACGTGTGTCTGTGATGTTACGAATTACGAATTGAAACTAATCTCGTTTAACTAAAATGCTCTTCCTTACAGATGCCACCGAATTTATCGGAGAGTCTCCTGCCGGAGGCTACTCCTCGGAAGCTGGAGAAGACCAAGTCATTGGAGTCGTGCGCCAGTTCCAATGCCCCTCCAGACTGCAGCTGCGATGAAGTTAGCTACGGTATAGGTTATTATGCTGTCTATACATCTTAATTTTCTGTTTTCACTTTTCTAACTTAATATTTTTTTTGGGGGTTGGAAAATCATCAAATAACCCTTCCCGCTCTTGGGCAGAGTAGTAACACGGTCTGTTTATAAAGGATGTAATAGTACCCTTAACGAAACCGAAAGGCACTAGTCCTTCCCATCACGGCGTTTTTTTTTTTCAAAACTGTAACCGGGAACTCCCCCGTTATACTCCCCCGATATTAAGGGGCAAAGTTCCACATTTTTCACAGCAATTTATTTGAATACCGTTTTTTCAGATTATAACTATACTTTAATTTCCTCAGTGACCCGTTTACTAATCAATGCATCTACTAGCACAATGTTTTAAGGGTGCTGTTTTGAGTTTTACCGTAAAACCGAATCGTATCGTGAGTTGTACCGTAAACGCCAAAAAAAATTCTCCTTAAGACCTACCACTCCATAGACAATACTACTCGTGCTGTGTCCTCTTTTCACGTCTTAATAATTGAACGTATTTCGGTTGGATTACGGCGTATTAGAATTACATTAAGTCCCCCGGGCCCCGGGTATACATACATACATCCCGCGGGGCTGTTTTTACTAGCGCGTGGGAGAAGCCGCAGCAAACGCTTACCTTACCGTAATCTCACCTAATTACCCTTGATTGCTCACTAATCTATTACAGGCCGAAAATACACAGGTGTGCCGACTTGGTATCGTAAATCGGACTCATTTTAACTTTACAGCATCCTCGTTGTAAACTTTATATGTATACCTACACTTTAGTGTAATTCGATTTATCTTTTTTAATTAGATCAGTTAATCCAACATTGAGATTAATCCTACATTTTAAAACCTCATTGTATTTATTGGTAAACGGAAAATACTTCACTCTTTGATTAAGGCGCTTTATTGCATGTGAAAACTGGCACGTAGCATAGATTTAGAGCGTGTTTCACAAATTAAAAGCGATCAGCTCATTGTAACTAAGTTCAAAACTGACAATATTTATAGAATTTGAGTTAAACTAAATCGACTTCATTCGCTGAGCGATTGGCCGCTGCTATGTGAGATCGGGGGTTCGATTCCTGCACGGAATTTAATGTATTTAATAAATGACCTATTGATAGTTAATGTACCGTGTCTGGCTGTTTGTGAATGTGAATTGAAATGTTTGTAAACGCACCTACGATTCAGGGGCGCAATTCTGTAAAATAGTCAACTTGTCAATAGTGTGTCGATAGTGTGTAAGTAGTGTCTCAATAGAATATTCAATGACATTTGGTATTCTACAACTTATTTATGGTCATTGACTTGCCACAGTTGCAACTGTAGTGACATTGAAACGCCATAATGGGACTATCGTAAAATTGGTAGTCTGGTACATTTTAATGTGTCAATGTCATCGTGATGGCCAAAGTTACGGTAGTCTGTAAATATTTTAAGTGATATCTGACAGTTGTGTCTATCGTGTTTAGCTATCGTACTGCCATTGTGAAGCCATCGAACAACGACACCTCTTTTCCCTATTGATTTGGTTAAATTTGTTCCTTTCAAAATTTAAAATTAAGTGTCCTAGTCTGTACGTCTTACGTAATGTACTAATTAATAAAGTGGACTTAGTTTTTCGCCACAATGAGGCCTTCTGTACCTACTTTGCGGTGGCGTATTTTAGCATTGGCTTACCTATAGTGCCGACTGTCGACGTTTTGCTTTTGCGCCAGCGCCGCATTGAACACAAATCACTTTAAATTCATCACGTTTTTTTATTATTTTCCCAACAACAATTGGGACTTTTTCACTTACCTTAACTTTGTCGTTTCATATAATTATGTTAGTCGAGTAACTAATCTCTAAGATAATAATTATATAAAAATGTACTCTGTGTTAATAATGTGGAATGTGGAAAAAGAAAAATTTCGGATTTTGGGGGCCAAATCGCAGATTTGAAAAAAAAAAAAACAATTTCCATCGAGTAGGGTATCAAAATGAAGGGTTTTAAAAGGAGATTACAAAAATATATGACACTTATATGTTTAATAGAAATTCAAAGTCACAAATCCTATAAACACCAAAACACCAAAGTTAAATAAATCATCTGCGAAGAATTTTACGCGAAAGAACAAACACAAAAGAAATCTGAAGTTGGAAATAAAAAAGGTTTCAAGTTTTGTTTAATTTAAAATGTGCTTGTTTTTGATTTTCAGTTTTTTCAGTCGGGATTTTTAGTTTTTTTTTTCAGAAAGGCAGAAACAATATTTTTATCACATTAGATAAAAATATTGTTTTACAATAAACGCTTGTTTTTTGTGAAATTTTGTTTTTGATAATAAAACGTTTTATTTAAATGATTATAAAAACCTGTATTATAAAGATTTAATTGATAAAAATAGGATTTCATAAAGTGGTAGGTTTGGTATCTCATGGTAGCTTTTTGTTAGCAACACTGAAAACTATTGTACTGTCACACAATCAACATACTATCGACACACTACTGACACACCACTGAAACGCCATTGAAGTTTCTGCAGAATGCCAAATTTGCAACAGTGGCAAAATAATGTCTGTAGTGTGTCGATAGAGTGTCAATGGCGGGTTGCTTAACTCGAAGTTACAGAATTGGGGCCCAGGAGTAATTCCAAGAGTGGGGCAAAACACTCAAAAAAAAAACTTGCCAACAGCGCTCAAGTTTTTTCGCTCCATCTCAGTGACGTGGTCTCAGCCTTCGCCACATTATTATTTTTACGTAAATATGTTTCCTCCCCAGGAGACGCAGTATTCTCCTGCTTCCTCGTGGCCCCGAACGTGGTGAGCATGTGGCGAGGCACGTGGGGGCTGATGGACCTCAAGCCGCAGCTGTTCCCCTTTGCACAGATATACCTGCTCGGCATCGTTATACATATCAGCTTTGCTGTTGTCAGGTTAGTCTCTGAGCTTTTTCTTCTTCTTATCACCACGCCTGTAAACCACCGACGGGTGAGGCAGAGGACCTATTACTACACCCGGATTTCGCCAGATATATTTAATAGGAGGCGAACCTATTGCCACCAACAGGGTACAAATTGACTGTATTACGTTACTCCGAAGTTTGAAATACCGATGTGCGGTATACAGAAAGTTTGTGAGTCCGAATTACGTGAGTCAGAATGTACGCTATGACGAAGTACGGAATTCAGAATGTTCGTTACTCAGGTGTACGTTACTCCGAAAGTTTTGCTTCTACGAAGTACTGTATTCAGAATGTTCGTTACTCCGATGGATATTTGACTACTGATGAAAATTCACGAAAATGGAATGTTATTTTCAAAGAACTTACAGAAATAACACGATGTGTGAAAAGTTTAAACTGATTCTAAATGACGTGCTTGACAAAGACAGCGCCACAGAAATGTGACATCACATTTCACACCGCCGCCATAGTTAAGTAGTCCGTTTCACGCGACAAGGATAGAAGTACCCCCACAAAAACTTCTAAAGCTACTCCATTTCTTTATCGATTTAATTACTTTTTCACACATGGTATTTTTTCTGTTATTTCTTTGAAATAACATAACAGTTTCGTGAATTTTTAACAGTAGTCAAATAGCCAATTCAGGCTCCGTTACTACTATTGCAAAGTTTCTGATGGAAGAACTCAATATTACTTTCCGGCCTAGGGGATCGGACAAAAAAAAACTAATTAGTCCGTCAGATAGATTTTCAAAAAGTACTCGACACGTATTTTTTCTTTTTTCACATAAACAAAAAATGACGATACTTTGCTTCGAAAACTCGTGAACTCTTCGAAAACGTCACATGTCAGTACATTTTTAACCTACAAATGACGTCACACCATCTTTGAGGCGTTTTATCTCCGTAATTTTTTATTAATTTGATAAAACAAAAAACACGTATCCAACATTTTTTGATAATCTAACTGACGGATTAATTAGAATCATATTTTTTTGACCCAGTCCGATCCCCTATGCCTGGGCCTTATGCTTATTATAGCAGTCGCGGTTGCGAGTTAAAATATTGGTCCAAAAACGTCTTCAGCGGCATCGGTGTCACTGCCAGCCCAAATGAAGGGTTTATTGCATGTTTTGCAGCACAGTTTTTTAAGCTAAGAAATGACTGGAATATTATAAAGGGTGTATTATTATAAGCTGTAATAATATAAGGGCATTTGTTCTCCCCACCACTGCGATAATTTTTTTGTTCTAGACCATACCTGGGAACCCCCTAGTTACGGAGATATTGGGGGTCAAAGTTCCAAATTTTGCACAGCTGTTTTTTTTAATACTAGTTTTTCAGGTTATAACTTTGCTTAAATCACCTCCATGACCCTTCTACTATTTAAAGCACCCACTAGCACAATGTTTTAAGAGTGCTACATTGAGTTTTACCGTAAAATGAAAATTTTGACCCCAAAAAAATTTTCGCGTAGGGGTACTTAGTTTGATGTACAGAATGCTTGGTTGGCGTATGTGTGAAGGGTTAATTTACACCGTGTATGTTAGGCATTTGCTTCGTGAACAATTTCCTTTTTGCTAGTCTTAAATATGAGTTTGTTGATGATGATCTTTGGCAATCGTTACAAGTAGTCAGTGACCTGAAAGTCTGACAACCAGTCTTAAGAGCATTTTGAGAGCAGTGGTGATGAAATAAATAAAGTACACAAAGTAATGAACCCACCTAGGTTCGGACCCACGACTTACTGTTTATTAGTCGGGGCCGCAACGACTGGGCCACTGCTGCGCCAGCCACCTAATGGGCGTTCAAAAATCCTCTTCATTATTTATAAATTCACAAAACGAGACTTTCATTATTTACATTTTTGGATCAGGTATTTCTATAGCAAGCTCTGCCTACGGCGCGGCGCGTGCCATGTAGGTAAAAGTCACAATCAACCGGTACTCACCGGTTTTAGTTTTTATTACGATTGCTATTTTAAGCATGTTACGATAACATTAATAAAATGGTTTCCATTTTTTATAAAATGGTTTCCATTTTTTATAAAATGGAAACCATTTTAAAAACTGGCATTGTGAGCAATGTGGAAACGACTTGTTTTTGGGGTGGAAACCACGTTTTACGGTATTTAATGTAACACACTCAACATTTTGTGCTGATGGATGCTTTGATTACTAAACGGATTATGAATGTAATTGAAGCAAAGTACCTAAAAAACTCGTAAAAATGTGAAAACTTTTAACCTACAATATCTCCGTAACAGGAAGGTTCTCAGGTAGGGGAAGGTATGGTCCAAAACCAAAAAAAAATCGCAACGACGCGGACGAGGAGAACAAAATATGCCTTTCGACTGTGATAAGGGTATTTTTCCATCCTTTTTTGTTCTTTTGGTGGGTGGAAAATCATCGAATAACCCCTCCCGCTCTTTTATTCGCTTCTACTGACTAAAAACCACCCATGTTCCTTCTTAGCCCTTTATGTAGAGGCCGCGGTATCTCTTACAACATCCCGCAACCGTATTTTTCCACCACTTGTATTAAACAAGTAATCATTTTTATCTACACTAATGTTTTAAAGAGGAAACATACAACAATAATAAGATTTCGAAACTTCGTTCACTATTGGAAAGCCACACTATCCCGGAGTGCCGAAATACTATATTTATAACTTTCTCGTGGTATTTCCGGCCATAAAACTAGTAATGAATAAACTTATACTTGAGTCACCTGTAGGCTGTATTCTTATTCAAGGTTACAAGAAAACTATGTAACTGAAGTGGCATTCACTTCAGGGAATGCCGTCATAACAGGATTATAAAACAAAGGTTGTATCTTAGACAATCTGCTTTGCATACACATGACATGTGTTTGTTTATTAACGTAGATTTTGTTAATAGAAATGTTTACTGAAATGGCAAAAAAAAATATTCTAATTAGTCCGTCTGTTAGATTATCGAAAATTTTTGGATACGTATTTATTGTTATAATAAAAAATAAAAATTGACGAAGAAAAAACGCGTCGAAGATTTGAGTGGGGGCACGGACGTCACTCACTGGTAAAAAATGCCATAATAATGTCTTAGAATAAGACGTCACACGAGTTTTCAAAGCACTGTATCGTCTTCATTGTTTGTTTCCGTGAAAAAAAAATATGTATCGAATATTTTTTGGAAATCTATCTGACGGACTAATTAGATTTTTTTTGTTAACTACCCCATTGAAGAGAATATCAGTCATGTTTCGCCATTCGTTTCATTTCTTTGCATTTCATTTAGTAAATGTGAATCGTGGTTACACTAATAAAGTTACAATATTGCTTTGTTGCTCTGTAAAAGGCGATTAGACATAAAGGCAGATTTAGTCAAGTAGACTTTCCTAGTGATTATTTTCGGTAAAGCTCCCCGTCAGGTGGGTGAAATCAAATATTTTGTCAACATAAAATAGCTTTATTTATTGGGACCTATTTATAAAAGAAAACCCCTAAAAGGCTCTCCAAATCGTTGTCATCATCGTCTTCATTTGCACTCAATTACTTTAGTGCCTGTGGAAAATGAAATAGCAATCAATTTGAAGTCGCTACCCACGCCTTGTTGCTGGTAGTGAAACAGTAACGACAGAATACAATAATAGCACTACTTTTACAATACATCCTAGTCTGAGCGCTAATTTACCCAAATAAATTAAATTGGTTCTTGTATAATAATATTTTCTTTTCATGTTAAATAGAACCAGATAAATTAAACTTTCGAGGAAATTCGGAATACTAAATACATTTTCAGATTTTTTAAAGTCAAAAGTAATTGAAAAAAAAAATCGTAGATTACTTGAACATGCGTTCCTTGGCCATCGATAGCTTTTAGTATCGGCAATTTGAAGTTTCATGCTTACACTTCGAAGTGCAGTAAAGTAGTAAGTAAAACTTTACTTCATAGTCCTTCATGTAGGGATTTAGGCAGCATACAGAAAGAAAGCTGGTAGCCTACCAGCTTATACCAGCTTATAGGAACCGGTCCATGCAGGTAATCAGCGCAGGCATTTATATGAACAAGCGCCGAGCGCCACACGTCGCCGAAAAGTTAAATGAAATCTATCAGCATCGACAAGCGCTGGTAGATCGGCGGATCAGAAGTAGTAATGGCCACTATCCTCATGTATCAGCCCGGAGTATGAATTTGTGCCTAAATTTATACTCCGGGCTGATACAAAACAAAATCCCTTATACTTTGACCTGATATCAATAATCATGCTCATCAGTAGCGACTGCGACCCCTAGGTACACCAACGAGGCAGTCAAGTCACAGATATATTCATTTATTTAAATGTCATGTACAATAGTGGTACATAAGTGGACTTATTGCCACAAGGCATTCTATAACAGTCATCCTTTGGGTTAATATGTAGGACAACATTGTGATAGGGTACAAAATAATAGCAAAATATTTAAATCCTGATCTAAACAATGTATATTTTGATACTAATACAGGGTGTAAATTAACTCTTCACACATACGTCAACCAAGCATTCTACATCAAACAAAGCCCCCCCCCCCCCACGCAAAAGTTTTGCTGGAAAACGACTTTTTTTTGGGGTCAAAAATCTCATTTTACACTCAATGTAGCGCTCTTTAAACATTGTGCTAGTGCATGCTTTGAGTACTTAAAGGGTCATGGAGGTAATTTAAGTAAAGTTATAACCTGAAAAACTAGTATTTACAAAAACAGCTGTGCAAAATTTGGAACTTTGACCCCCAATATCTCCGTAACTAGGGGGTTCCCAGGTATGGTCTAGAACAAAAAAATGATCACAGTGGTCCCCACCACTGTGATCATTATGCCTTTCGTTTGCGTTAAGGGTACTTTTACACCCTTTCTATATACAAATACAATAAAGTAATAAAATACCATAATAAAAATCGAAAATCCTAATAATAACTATGACTCGGCTTGATTTCGGTCGATCGAGGGCTATCTATTTAGTTGTAGTATCTCTTCTTGGCTCGGACACAAAGGAGAATGAACGTGGGTGGATTTTAGTCAGTAGAAGTCTGACACTCCCTTCCCCTTCGCCCAGAGCGGGAGGAACCATTTGATGGTTTCCCATCCTCAAAAATAAGGCAATTTTTGTCTCGACTTAAATTGTGGCTACGATACGAACGTTAAAAAATTGAATTTGCTTTCAAAAATGTACTGCCAAATGGTAGCGCGTTCCAGACCTTTAAAGCGATAGAGAAAGATAGCGAATTTGACATTAAACCGGTACGGTGGGAAGGACTTCGGAGAACTCCGAAAGGTTAAAAGTTACGACTGTGAGAACTGCTCAACGCTTTGAAATAAGTTTTTAAAAGGCTGCATTACATGTCACATAATTATAGAGATCGTCTTTGTGATGTATTTTTATGTCCCCAGGACAAGACTTTTATCCCGTTCAGCCGGCGCCTGGAGCAACCCGGAAGGTGGGCCAGTATCCTGGGTGAGGGAGAGGATCCTGTCTCGAGTTTACACATACATCTTCATCCTGAGCAATATCATGCACTGGCGCGGAGGCTGGGGCCTGCTCGATATGTCTGTGGATGCTATACTACCTGATGTGGATGATCCTCATAGGTGAGTAGCTTTTTATCTATCGATTTAAAGTTCCAACAGAAAGCGATTTCTCACTAAATCATCCGTTGGACGAGGAGGTTACCAAGATTTTGTAATAGTTTTATTTGGAAGGTTATAATGCAATTTCTTGTCTATTCTTCTCCATTTCGGATATACGCTTTGGAATGGGTAACTACAGTAATTTCAGAAGTTATTATGTCTCGTAACTGTGGCTTTAGGTTCGCTGTTTTAGCCATTTAAAACAAAACAAAAAAACAACCTAAATCGGTCCATCCATCTTCGAGTAATCGGCGGACACAAAAAAAAAAAAATAGGTCGCCGACAAATTGAGAAGCTCCTCCTTTTTGCACTCGGTTAAAAAGTGAATTTAATAGTCTAATTGAAATCAATGACTTGAGATTGAGTTTCGTCTAAAACTACGAAGCCACTAACTACGGTAAGAGTTGAACGCACGTGGCAACCTTACGCGAAAGTACCATCCTTACTAATATTATAAATGCGAAAGTAACTCTGTCTGTCTGTCATGCTTTCATGCTAAAACTACTGAATCGATGAAATTTGGTACTATGATAGTCTAGAACCTGAGGAACCTGACTTTTTAATGCGAAAATAGGGGGTGATAACTGATAAGGGATGATGAAAAGATTACTTTTGGTCGCGATAAACGACATCCACGCGGGTGAAGCCGCAGGCATCCGCTAGTTGAGTATATTTCAACATTGTTTTCACTTTTGTCACCAGGCCAGTGCTGATAGGTGCCATAACACTGTTCTTCTACATTGCGATCACAATCCTGCGTTCGTCTCGCAACCTGCTCGCATCGCCATACTTCCTAGTCACCGATGGAAAGGAGCCTACCTACATATTCTCTACACGGTTCCAGATTTCTGTAAGTACTTTTGCTTTGCTAGCTGTTGCCCCCGACTTCGTTTGCGTGGGTATTTTGATGGGCATGCGTGCCTTTGTGCTATTCTACACTATAATTTATATCTGTGACTTTCAACCAGCAGGGCTATTGCGTATCTTTTAAATGTCAGTGGCTATCACATTGTCCATGGATTTACTGTCAAATTGGTTATGGTTTAGTACATAATGGAACCATTTGACAGTCAATTGATGGACACTATATGATAGCCACTGTCATTTAAAAGATACGCAATAGACCTGCAGATCCGTTTAACTTTTCGGCCATGATTGAGTATGAAACATAAACATCTATGTGTCCAAGGGAGAATTACCAAAAGCAGTACCAAGAAGTCTCATGGTTCAACATCAAAATTTTATAGTAATTATTTTCATAACGACATCAGGTCAGGAAATTAGATTTTTCTAGAGGATTTTTTTTTTAACTCGTTGCCCCGCAGTGGCTGAGCGATTGGACTGCTGCGTTGCGTGTCACGGGTTCGATCCCCGCACGGAACAAATATAGCCATCAAGATAGTTGTTTCGGGTCTGGGTGTTTAATTTGTTTAATGAGTTTAAATATTTGTAAACGCACGATTCAGGAGAAATTCCCAGTTCCAAAAAAAAGAAATTGACACAATCGATTTTCTTACTAAAGATTTCGATTTATCGATCCCATCCCTAAACCTGAAATATACCTACTGGCCTGGTTTTTAGGTTATGTTCGATTAAATATATCATTAAAAAAACTCCGGAACCTGGTAATGGTTTACAAAAATAAGTTTTGTAGGAGTTAATATGATAAGTGTAGACAATAAAAATCAAAGTTTGATTTTGAACCACTATGGTACGGGATTCCATACATAAAAAACCGGCCAAGTGTATGTCGGACCACGCACAATGTAGGTAGCGCAAATCTGCAATTGGCCATCAAAATATGTGAACTTTCTAAACTGATTAACCACCGTGCCTACCTGCCTCCGAACGATGATTTTTATTGTAAAATAAAACTAAACTAAATACATTATGTGCAGGAAAATATTTCATCTAAGTAGGTACATTTTATAAAAAAATGATAATGATTTTTTTTGTATCAAAGTTTAATTATATTATTATTTAATTGAATATTGGCGCTTAGTAGTTACTAAGATAGCTTAGTTATCTAATTTATTGGTTTGTGCATGTCAGCGTAGCAATTGCTACGCTCACATGCACAAACCAATAAATTATAATTAAACCAAGTAATACCGTAGCCGTGCCGTGCCGTCTGTAGTATTTGTTTTACCTTTAAGTAATTGTTACGCTGTAGCATAATTTTAAAAATGAATAATGTCGATGTATCAAGTGTAAACAATTGTTGGTAGACCTGAATATATAAGTTACTATTACTCGTAAACTTGTAAAGCCTGCTTAGCTGTGTTAGTTTTCCTTTTATTTTCGTTATTTATGCTACTACCATGAATTATCACACGCCCAAATACAACCCGTATAGGTGGTTTAGGTTGGCACACTTGAGTCTAATAAAAAATTAGATAAAGCTTAATATTTCACAAACGAATCCCTCAATCGAAAAAGTGTAGACCTATCCAACGACATCCCACACAATGGACTTTGCGAGAAATCAGCCCCACTTTAATGGATACTGGTACCCTAAAAAAAAAAAATACAATATTTTACCACGTTTTTTAGCGTAACTCATTTATATATTCATGCCAAATTACAGCTTTCTAGTACTAAGAGTGTTTGAGATATAGTGCGGACGGACAGACGGACATGGCGAAATTATAAGGGTTCCATATTGACTACGGAACCCTAAAAACATTGTCCATTTGTTCGAATTTTGTAATGGTCAGTAAGAAGAAGATTCTTCGGAAAGTTACTGAAAAAGTTGTAAAAGTTGTAGTGTTAACCTCATAAAAATCAAAGTAGTAGCTCGGTCTATCGAGCAGAGCAGCTCTTCTTGCGGAGGCCGGTCGGCGGTCTGTGAATGTATTTTCATCTTAACATAATCCAGTTCGGAAATTACGTTAACCTGTTGGTCCCGACTACATTCACAGATCTTTGTCATTCTTTAAGGGTAGTTAGAAGCCTTTTTCTTTGGGCGGTGGGAAATCGTCAAATAACCCCTCCCGCTCAAGCGAAAGGGATTGTTAGACTTCTAATGGCACGCCTCCTGCCGGAGGCTCTACGCGGGGATCGTGCGGTCCATGGCCCTTTACGGGGCACCGGTGTGGGCGCCTGCTTTGAGGAAGCGGGCCGCCCACTACCTGAACGTGCCCCAAAAGGTCATGGCCGTGAGGACGGTACGGGGGTACCGCACGATCTCCCGCGAAGCGGCGAACCTCCTTGCCGGATTGCCGCCGTGGGATCTGGAGGCGATAGTCCTCGCGCGCCTGCATCAATGGCGCGCGGAGGCGCTGCGCCGGGGGGTCACTCCGCTGCCGCGGCAAATTGCTGCGCGGCGGACAGACCTCCGGTGCGATCTCATGGCGGCATGGAGACAGCGACTGTCGCAACCCCGTGCAGGGCACGCCACGATAGTGGCGGTAAGTCCCCTCTTTGAGGAGTGGCTTGAGAGGCGCCACGGCGCCCTCACCTTCCGTCTGACGCAGGTCCTCACCGGACACGGTTGTTTCGGGAGGTACCTGCACCGAATCAGGCGGGAGGTAACGCCCGGATGCCACCATTGCGAGGATCGGCCGGAGGACACGGTGGAGCACACAGTGGAGGTGTGCCCCGCTTGGACGGAGCCCCGCCGTGTTCTCGTAGCGGCGATCGGCGGCGGCGACCTCTCGCGCCCGGCCCTGGTGCAAGCCATGGTATATGGAGGAATGGGACGCCGTCGCCTCCTTCTGCGAAGCAGTGATGCTGGCGAAGGAGGTGGCGGAACGCGAGAGGGAGAGAACCTCTCGTCCCAGCCGCCGCGGGAGGCGCTCCGGGCGTCGGGGGTCCCGCGATGACCTCCGGCCACCGTAGACGCGGGCCTGTGGACGGTGAGTGATGGGCTAACTCGCCGTCCACGTTCCGTCTCACGACGAAAACAGGCCGTGTCGACGGCGCGTTCGTGTTCCACGCGCGCCTCAAAGAGATGTCAGCAACATGGGAGGGGCCCGAAAGGGCCGACGCCTGTCGGGTCCGCGGGTAGTCCAACGGTTATCGCGGCCTCGACATAGAGGGCGAAGAAGGAACATGGGTGGTTTTTAGTCAGTAGAAGTCTGACACTCCCTTTCGCTCTGCCCAAGAGCGGGAGGGGTTATTCGAAGATTTTACACCCACCAAAAAAAAAAAAAAAAGACTTCTAATGGCTAAAAACCATCCATGTTCCTTCTTAGCCCTTGTGCCGAGGCCGCGGTATCTTTTACGAACAACACGCAGCCCCGACAGGGTAGCTAGAAGCCTAAAAGCCAGATATTCCGCATAACCAACGGTAGGTACAGTTTTCTTTAGTATATCGGTAGTGCAAGTTAGATACACACTCGACCAATTTTAAAATGATTGATAATCACCTGAAATCTACATTCGGTTAGAATGGAAACCGACCCTTAGTTTAGTTTAGTTTAACTGGGCTTTTATCCGCACTTACTGCGGTACTCAGAGATATTTAATGATTACTTAGGCCATGATTTAGTAATGGTTTTGACAGTTTTATCATACAAAAATATGTCAAACCTTTACTAAGTGACGACTTAGGTAATCATTAAATATGTCTGAGTACGGCAGCTAGCCTCTTGATTGGGCCATTGTGCGTGATGTTTAGAGAATACCTACTCCAACCAACATAGGTCGTCCCAAAATTGTAGCAGCCTTCCCAGACTACTGCAGGCTTCCGGGAGAGTTAATGGGGATCGTAGAGTTTGTGCCCGGTGATCTGCCACGGTCCTGCACTCATAGGAGTGAGTGCCGTGGCGTTTCTTCCGCCTCCAAGCATCCTCTGTACAGTGGGCTATATGTTACACCTATGTTATATAGATGTTTGTCTAAGGAACAGTAACCTGTTAAAATTCCTATGATTTTACGGATTTTTTCCCTTTAAATTTTGATGAGATTGCGAGTAAACTTCATTGACGCCTCCGGAACTGCATCTTTAATTTGCCTGAATCCTTTACTGTTTCTCCATTCGGTAAGGTGTTTTTCTTCGGTTTGTGAACGCAAGTCATGTTTTTATTTGGGCCTGAGGTGTGGGCAGTAATGGTTCCGGTCCAAACACTGTTACGCTTGAGCTTCTCTTGCTCAGCTCATCTGCTGCGTCGTTACCCAGCGAGTTGCTGTGTCCTTTTATCCATTGCAGGGTTACACTATTCGTGGCTGCAATGGATTGGACAGCAATGTGGCATTCCAGTATTAAGACAGAGGTAGTTTTATTGTTTTTTAGGGCTTGCAGCCGATGCACTGTCTGAGATTATCTTTATTTTAAAGTCTCTGACGTCTCTGGCTGCAACTGCTTGTCCCGCTCTGGTGATACCGATACATTCGGCTTGGAAGATTGTGTTTATTAAAAAACCGACCCTTACGAACTCGTGAAAAGACTAGGACGTTGGTTTACCAAAGCTGTCTAAAAATCTCCCTTCGTCTCAAAAGACGACTGAATTCAAGCCAAAAAAGCCCTTCAAACTCCACCAGTACGTAATAGAGATCAACGGTCAATGCTGACCACTATAGTTATAACACTTAAGCCCGAATCAGTTAGGAAGTGCGTAGTTACTGGCCTACTGATCGTGATCCGTTGGACGATTGTCTTATTATGTTCACGGTCACTCTTACGAAGATCGCGAGGGCATATATAAACGGTTGGTGTAGCCCAGATTACTTGCTAGTACTAACACGATTGTGGACCCTTAAGGCACCGACAGAGCTATGAATACTTAATTAATTACGGATCGTCAGAAGCCGATTATGACAATCAGCCTACCATGGATTATTGTGGTACTGGGCCGAAGAACTGGGCTGTAGAGGGCAAGCTACATCCAGGTACACACAGGAAGCATTTGGGTATTTCAACAAAAAAAATCTAATTAGTCCGTCCGTTAGATTATCGAAAAATATTGGATACGCGTTTTTTGTTTTATCTAATTAATAAAAAATTACGAAAATAAAACGTGTCAAAGATCATGAGCCGCTTTTGACGTCACTTTGTGGGTAAAAAAGTACTAACCTTGTGACGTCACACGACTTGACACGACTTTTCGAAGCACTGTATCGTCTTCATCTTTTGTTTACGTGAAAAATATGTGTCCATTATTTTTTGGAAATCTATCTGACGGACTAAGTAATTACAATTTTTTTTATGAAATACCGTATTTAGCGAGAGATGGAATACACCAGGAACAAACCGGACACACTGTTCACTTTGGTACTATGTACTAGTGTAATCCTAGTTCCACTTCACGTAACTGATTCAGGAACCGAATACAGGAACAACTGCAACTAATCATCAACTTGAAGGTCGCCTAGGATTACAACTGAAGCTTTTATGCTGAATGATATTTTCACTTCTGTCTGTAAATCTTTTTCTTGAAAATAGTAAACACATCTGTTAGAAATCAGAACATGCTAAGTATACTCTACCCTGAGTTTTACTTAACTACTAGGAAATTTTATCTAGCAGATGGTCCCCTGATTTCATCATAAAAAGAAGATTGTGCAAAAATGTAGAAATTTATGTTATATTCAGCCCATAGAATCTCATGTTTCGGTTTAAAGTTGATTGAAAATATGCAGATATCAGAAAAGTTGAACACAATTAGGGTGTATTTCACTTGAGGGAGGAAAACTCAACAATCTTAAAATAATGAAGATGGTCGTATAAACAAATTAAGTGATGCCATGAATACGTGATTGATGGCTCAGGCTCATCAAATTACAGTAGTTGCCTACTAAGGCCCTCTGCGTCATTTTACTAATAAGGGAGAGTGCTTCTCGGAAGTTTCGTCGTACTTTATAGCCCACTTTATCATACAGGAATCAGCCAGTCGATGATTTGTGTCTTGAAATTCGTCAAACAGAATCTAACGCCTAGATGCAGCGTTCCAGGTGGTAAAAGGCCTCGTATCTCAAACAAACTATCCTAGCATCGACATAAGCCCAGCGTAGAATCATACGCATAACCGTTGAGTCCCGAGCAAACACGGGTACGTCAGCGCGGGACGGGTGATAATGCAATTACTTGTAGTAATCTGTCGGTGCGTTGTGCCGGTGGGACTCAGTCTATCAGTGAGGCGCGCACAGGCAACCGGCAGACATGCGCGGAAGCACTGCGGGGCTGGCCGACACGCTGGCGAGCGGATCTCGCGCGCATGCCGCGCTCCTGGAGTGCGCAGACGCGCTATTCGCGAGTCTCGTCGTCGCACCCGCCGTGGTAACCTACTGGAAATCCACCTGGACCCTCATGGACCTGTATGTGCTGCCCGATGAACCTGTCGGCAGCGCGGCCGCGTGTGCCGCCTTCGGACTGTGCTGTGACTTGTTGTTTTCGGTGTTCCAAACGCAACTGAGCAAACATCTCCGGCCGGAACGCGGCCGGCTGACTTACTACGTGGTGTCGCGGATGTGCACGGCTATCGCGGGCGTGGCGTGCGTGGGCGCGTGGCGTGGCGTGTGGAACCTGCTCAACGAGTGCACGGGTGACAGCGCAAGGACGCTGCTGTCCACAACGGCGGCGGCGACGTTGTCGCTCGCGGCGTTGCGCGCGCTAAGGAACATCTGCGCCGCACCGTTTGCTGTCGCCGTCGACTCGCCGCAGGACTATTTCGATGTTCCCACTATGTTTCGTACGGTTGGTACCATTTAGAACAGGTCTTTTTCCTAAATCTATACCACCAGCTCCCAAAAAGGACTTTGTTTTCTATTAGGTCAGATCAGTCTCTTCAGAATATTCAGTGTGATGTTTGCTTAGTTCCGTCAAACGCTATGCCTATTCTCAATCAACTCCCCTGCTCCATTTACCCATATTCGCAGTAACATAACTCTATCACAGTATGGGATCAACTCCCCTATATAGTTAGGAAGTCTGCAGCCAAACACGACTGACACAGACTAAAGTTGAAGCAACTTGCGTAAAAAATTGCCAAAAATTCCGCCACAAGAACAACGCATCATAGTTTTACGTGATGCCTGTTATCTTCAACAAGGAGTGTTTGAACCATTTCCTACCAGCTCAAGATTTCCTGCAAACTTAAGGTTCATCAAACCCTTGAGTGAGTCTGACAAATAAACAGCACAGATTAGTGGAGTGCGTACTTGACACACAAGACCAGCTGATCATTCATTCATGCGCGCATGTTCGTTGAGCCATACGAGTAGGTGTTAGAGTACTCGATGCATTAAAAGTTGTTGTTTTCGATATGTTTAAAGGGCATTTGTATTTGGGGGTGAGATAAGGACGGAAGGATGGGGTAAGAGGAAAGCATTTACTCTCAATTTTTCCAAAATCTAAACCAAAAAAATATTTTGTTGAATGGTCAAAATATATATATCTTATATCTATATATCTTTTGTTTACATTTACCTACTTCACTCTACTATTACTAATGTTTGGCATCACACGATGAAAATGGTGTACAATGATTTCCGTTTGCCCAGTAGCATGGTTTGAAACTGGGATAGTCTTTGACTGTCTTTAAATAAATTAATTCTTAAATGGCATAGCATAATAGTAGATAGCAAAGCAATTGAAACCATGGCTCTTGGCACTCAAAACTAGCTCACTTTGTTTCAATTGCCGTTTTCAAGGGCCAGCCACTTCTTCCAACGTGGTATCGGATCGCTGATATGCAAATGTTGACAACAAAAACGAAGTTTACTCCACCAGTCAATTAATGATTGTCAAATATCGTCGATATTATATTTTAAACGCCCAAATAGCTGAATTTTTCCATCGCATGTTTTAGATAATGAGGGATATTTATGTAGTCCATCGGACCACATTATGTTTGAAAAATTCGACTACATAAAAATAAACACTGTTAAACACCTTGATCAGTCAGCTCGACTGCTAACACGAGATCCAGGGTTTGATCGGTCTCCAGGTCGGACAAAGTGTTATAGGGTTTCTCAGTCTGCCATGGTGTTGTGACAGGCTGTCGACCTCTATTACATGGGAGTGAGACACAACTGTCGAAATGCGCGTGTTCTATAAGGCTACACCTCTGCATATCCCTCGGAGTATTACACGCATTTGTTAAGTATGTACGAGACTCAAAACTTGATACAAAATTCGTTTTTTTAACCAATCTAAGATCGTAATGAAGCCTCTGAAGAGGACGGACGAAATTACCAAATCAAACAGACAAAATCGGGGGCGAAGTACGTTTCTTGATAATGAAATATACGTATCTATTTGAGTACTCATCTAAAAGTGGAGCTACTCCGCGTCAGCTGATGTTTGTCAACTTACTTAACATTTATGATGATCATGATTACTTTATTGTTCCGTATCTTAGTTCAACATTGTTAAACCGTATTAGTGTGTGACTTATATTATGTACCGTAGTATTTAATTATTCTACTTATTTACACGACATAATGCTTGGTTGGTAGTTGTTATGCCCAAATTAGATAGCAACTAGCAACCTAATTTGCTGATCACAATAAACGCATTTATTTTGTTTAACGTTGTTGTTTCTCGGAGGTCCTTATTTTGGTAAAAAAAACTGAAATATTATTGACACCTAAATTCATTCCTAGACGTAGACTGAAGGAATTTGAACTTTGTGGAAAATGTCGTGAGGAAAGCTTTGAGTAAAAATATTGTAAGCGTTTAAGAGTACAGGAAGACCAAAGAAACGATGGATGGACTGTGTTAGGAATGAAATGGCAAGACAGAAGGCGTCTATGAGATGACGAGTTATAGAGAAGTATGAAAGAAGAAAACATGGTGTGCACGCAACAATGATCATTAATTTTAACTTTCAAAGAAACTTATCAGAACGCTTTTCGTTAGTTATGCATTCATTTAGTTGTCACCCCACTTTCCGACCTCAGATCGATCATAAATTAGTTTTCCTTTAATTTTTGTTATATTCTCTTCTTCCAATCCAATTTTGTTTTACGTCTTACCTTTTTTGAAGGCTTCAGCCCTGGTCAAATAATTTATTACTCAATATACACTTGAAAGTTTACAATCCATTGAAAATAAAACTGGATTAAAACACAATCAAAGAGGTTGATGGTCAACTTAATTATGTTCATATACTTGTTCCATTTGAGAGCAGCGGTGGCCCAGTGGTGGCGGCCCCGACTTACGAACAGTAGGTCGTGGGTTCGAACCCAGGCAGGCGTATTTCTTTGTGTTATTTATTTCATCACTACTGCTCTCAAAAACGGTGAAGGAAAACATCGTGAGGAAACCGGCATGTCCTAGAACTAAAGATTCGAAGACTTGTGACATCTACCAATACGCACTGGGCCCGCGTGGTAGATTATAGCCCATTCCCTCTCGAAAAAAGAGAGGAGGCCTGAGTCCCAGCAGTGGGAACATTAATAGGCTGATGATGATGATGATGACTTGTTCCATTTTACTAGATTTTATTTTTTAAGGTTTTTTACATTCTACCATGTATCTGGTGAACAAATATTAGTTAGTTTTGCAGTTTTGATTTGACCTTAAGATAACATTTTAATCAATATCATGCCAATTTAATATATAGGTAATAATTGGTTTAAACAACTGAAATGTAATATCAAAAGAATGAGATATCAAGGAAATTAAATGTCATAATAGATATCAAAATTGAAATGAAGTCAATCAGTCGAATGACAGTAAAATGCCCTAGAAGAGTATGAAGGACACGTATTCGTGGTATGCAGTGACTGTGACTGCTGCATCCACCGATATTGTGGATTTAATTCGTTTTGTAGCGTAAACGAATTTAATATGTGCTTTCCAGTTACAGTTATGATCGATTGTTATTCCCAAAAATTTAGTTTTATCGACTTGCGCTTATGGTACTCTCCGTATTGTATGTAAAGATTCTTTAAGTTAGATTTATAGGTTTGAAATTTAATTACTTTTATTTCATTTATGTTGATTTCTTCCAAAAGCCAAAGGGAAGGGTAATGATTTTGGCAGTCTATGTATACATATATGTTTGTAGGTCCACCATAGCGCCTGAACTACTGAACGGATTTTTAAAATTGTTTGTTCCATAATTTTGTGATTGCGCATTAATTTCTTCTTCTAATTTATATTTGTCATTGCATTTTATTATTAGTGTCGTATCGTCAGCAAGTAAGATTGTCTCGTGTAGCGTTGAGAAGGTCACTTATGTAAAGTAAAAGTAGAAATGATCCCATCACGCTGCCTTGAGGGACTACTACTGCGTTAGTTCTGTATTTCGATTAAAAGTCTATTCTGTTTCCCTCAATGACTTTTGATATTTGCACTCATTGGTGTCTATTACTTAGATACGATTTTACCCAATTATTAGCTTGCCCCCTTATGCCATATGTCTCCAGTTTACTTAGCAATAGTTTATGATCGATAAAATCAAAGGCTTTACTCATAAAGAAAATGGCTACTACGGGTGCATAATTGTGGTATCGTGGTGGTTTTTGTTAGATTAAAACATGCCAGCGAAGTGGTGTTATTCTTGCGGAACCCAATTTGTTCTATCTTTAATAAATTATGGACAATGAATATGTGGACAAGAATAATTTTAAGTACCTAACAAGTCTATTTTTACCCGACTGCGGTGAAGTCCAAAAGGAGGGTTATGTGTTTGATTAATAATTGTCGTTGTACTCATTTGTCGATATTTACCTTCAAATATCTCGCACATGCAACGTGACCGTGTTACTGGATTTTTTTGTTTGTCTATATGTCCCATGTCATCTATCCATACAGGGTGGTGCCGACGATACGACAATCAACACCATCATCATCATGAGCCTATAATGTTCCCACTGATGGGACTCAGGCCTCCTCTCTAGGAGAGGGATGGGCTATGATCCACCACGTGGGCCCAGTGCGACATGCCGGTTTCCTCACTTCACGATGTTTTCCTTCACCGTTTTGAGAGCAGCGATGATGAAATAAATTACACAAAGTAATGCGCCTGCCTGGGTTCGAACCCACGACCAACTGTTCGTAAGTCGGATCCGCCACCACTGCTCTACATGTATCAGATATTTACTGTTTCAATACACTTCGTCGAAAAATGGCTCTTATTGCACTATGATTAGGTTCGACATGCAATGTATTTCGCACAAGTGCGTTTTTCTTATTTTTCCACAACCAAGGGCGGAAAAGAAAATTACCGCAGTAATTTTACCATAGACTAACTCCAAATTGATTAAAATATAGGGAATTAAAAAAAAATCACCACCTACTATTACAATTCTATAGAGTCGGCGATGTATTTTTTTACCCGACTGCGGCGAAGCCCAAAAGGATGGTTATTTAATCTCATCATTTGTAGTGGCGTCTTTAAAGCGTAAAAAAATTAACTGTCTTAATTTAATAATACCAAACCGTGGAAAAAAGGAAATTAAGTCGTCTCCTAAAAATTTATGACAAAAATACTTATCGTTTTATTAATTTATTTCTACGAAAGTGTATTGCAAAAACGTCGGCGTCGTTTGATACGAGTACACGTGGGAATTTGTTAATGCACAGGAATATAATTTAGGTAATATAAGAATACAGGGATAAAAAGTAGCCTATGTTACTCAGGGTGAATGTAGCTTGCTAATGGTGAAAGATAGGTGAAAGAACGGCGCAGTACTTTTTGAGTTTATTCATTACAAACATACACACAAAAATACAATTTTTTCTGTAGATGTACATGATAGAATGACTCATCTGGATACGGAATAATTGTATATTCGTCGTCGTTCGTTTCTTTAGTACCGGTGTTTTGAGGTGTAAATGGTGTAAACGCCGCCGGACTCCTTGTTAGCGATTCCGACAACACTTTTTTCAGCGATTGTAGAGGAAAGTCACCAAATATGAAATAGTATCTTAATATGGAATACCTTCATTTCTCTAAGACTATAAGTATGAAACGCAACACTCGACCATCTTCTGTTCCATTCGGTCTATTGCACCACGTACGTGTTAGTAGACCGAATGGAACAGAAGATGGTCGAGTGTTGCGTTTCATACTTATAGTCTTAGAGAAATGAAGGTATTCCATATTAAGATACTATTTCATATTTGGTGACTTTCCTCTATTTTCTTGTTATTATCTTCTATTATCCGCTTGGGAGTGTTGGATTCGCGGTTGAGATTGGTTATTTCTTCGTGCGCCTTGGCAAGATCGAAGCTCTGTGATCTGTTGATTTAAATGCCGAAAGTCGGCCGGGCTAAAGCCGGCGCTTGGACTTTTTGAAGACAGGTCTAAAACTTCCGTACCAGAAACATCGTACAAGGTTGAGTATGATCACTCTTTTGTTCACAAATGTCTCATCCCTCCTCATCACATGCTCATTTTTGATGAATATTAGCTACGTACTAATAGCATAACATCTTGCATAGATTATGGACGATGAGCAATCGAGCTAATGAAACCATTTTATGCTGATCTCTCATTGTACAAGAAACTATACAAAGTGAGGCCAAGTTATACTGCAAATAGTGCACTGTAGTTATTTCGATAACGACCACCTCATTTGCCTATTACGCTGTGTCACCCACGTATAGTAAATGTGTTGTTTTTAGTTGGGTTTATACCTACCAGTTTTTATTTACAAGTACCGAGGGCTTAGACGAGGTAACAACTTCGAGGTATTTCTGCAACGACCTTCAGCAGGGTTTAAACTTATGGTCGTAGCTCTTTTGGTGTTTATATCGTCGTTATCATGTTAGAGACGCAAAAGGCATCTTTTAGTTTTCCGAACAAATGTGACATGTGGTAGGTACCATCGAGTGTCGAATATTTGCACGATAGATCGCTTTGGTTAATTAATTCAGGTTTATTAAGATGCAGGGTGCTACTGGGGAGATAGTAGAAAATGCAATTGTGTCACACCCCAACTAGAAGTGATGAGGGGAATCATAGTGTGATTTCAGTCAGTAGGAGTCTGACAGATCTCTCGGCAGGGAACATTCAAAGAGAATTTCCTTACGTTAAAAAAAGGGTTGAGATGCAGGGTTTTCCTTCCTATTTGTTCTTGTCTTATTTATGTCAAAAAGTGAAGACTTTAAACATCAGCTAGATGAAGATTTGCAATTAGAAATGTGCTCAGGGTACGCAGGGACGAACGTTGTGTCTCTTCAAGGTTCTTTATTTGCATGAAATATGGTACAATATGGTCTTAAAAATAAAAGGTTTTTGAACTTAAAATTAATTATCTTATTATATTATCACCATCTCGCGATATTACATCTCTCTAGACATCTAGAGGTATTCTAACAGGGGGTAAATTAACCCTCCACACAGCCGTCAACCAAGCATTCTGTACATCAAACCAAATAGGTACCTCTACACAATAATTTTTGCTGTGAAACGTTTTTTTTTTGGGGTGAAAATCATATTTTACGGAGAAACTTAATTTAGCACTCTTTAAACATTGTGCTAGTGGATGCTTTGAATAGTTAACGGGTCATGGAGGTAATTTAAGTAAAGTTAGAACCTATAAAATTTGTATTTACAAAAACAGCTGTGAAAAATGTGGAACTTAGACCCCAAATATCTCCGTAACTAGGGAGTTCCCAGGTATGGTCTAGAGCAAAAAAATATATAATATGGGATTACAGGCGTGATGTTATATTATGTGAATCAAAATTGAATGATTGGCAAATGCGAGTTTTTAGTTACATTTTTTGTTTCCTGAAACATACATAAACTTACGACCACTAACCCACTCACCTTGCTAATGGCAACTAGCAGCTGAGTTTTGTATCAATGAGAACGCCATTAAGGAGCATCAGGTATCATTGGCATGCGACTACGGCTGTCCTCTATAATAATTATCTACTTACTAGACGATTTAACTTGTTTTCTACTTTTAAAACCGCGGTTTTATTAGACTGCGTTTTTATTCGTAGTCGGTTTTAGTTTTTAAACTTTTTGTTTTGGTACAACCGTGTGGCACACAAAATTATCTCTTTCCATTCTGGTTAGATTTAAGATTTTTATTTTATTCTTTGTTGAAAACGGCTGCTACTTTTATCAGTGCTGCTGTTCCCAGCTGTGGTTTACACGTTTGAAAACAATCAGCGTCAGCAATAAGTTTTCTTTCTTACTTGCTTACAGCAATGTAACATTGGCTATTTGTTACAGAACAGCCGAGAGACAATGCTGTATATCCTGGACTGCATCTTCTCGGTGGCAGTGGTGGGCTCGCTGGTGGTCTTCGTGTGGCGCGGGTCCTGGGCGCTACTGGACATATTTCTGTTCCCTGACGACAAGAGCAAATCGTGTTGGGTGTCACTGGTATGTTTTGAACCAAATTTTTATAAAAAACAAAAAAAGCACAGGTAAAGTGGAATGGACAGACAGTGGGCGAGCTCCAGACACGAAACTTTACAGAATCCTTCTGTTGTTCGAATACGATTTCGGAAGTCGCGTCTGAAAAAACAAAAGATGACGTCGACGCTCCCAAGCAATAACCCGGTAATCGAATAATCAAAATTTTACATGAGAAAAGATTTACTGATTTTATCAGTTCTTTACAACGAGAGACACTACTGAAGTCATTGATGTATTAAATGAAAGCATTTTTTTTCGAAATAAAGAATAAATATATATATCATTTTTATATGTGCCTGTAAAATGAAATTTGTTTTATTCAAAACCTTAACTTACCAATATAAAAGATAAATTGTTTTTTCGTAAAAATCTAGAAAAGATTGTATCATGATATCTTTGTAAGTTCATTAGGAAAAATCTGAAAAAAATTGCCAAGGTGTATTCTAGCTCATAGTTGCCGAATTTGACATAACAGCATAAACCCCATAATAGCACATTACCGAGTTCTTGCTTGGGGGCATCGACGTATGCTCAGCTTCAAAACAATACAGTCGACATTTTTAATAACTTTTAAACCGCTAGTTGCTTGAGACTAAAATAAAATACCTACCTTAAATTATGTGAAATGCAAATTAAAAGAACATGTTGGCATAAAAATGGAAAAGATCATCCCATTTCACGGATGAAATACGGTACAGATCCATCCAGGCTTTGGTTTTATCGAATCATTCAGATTACGCTGAGAATTAGCACTTTTTGAAGGTCAAAAGTTATACCAGACTGGCCTCGAAATGCAAAACTTTCGGTGGATATGATAAAATGATTAGAAATCTTCTTTCCCTGTTGGTCGTATGCGATAAAAACTGCGGCAATTGTAGTGTTATGATACATATTTCCGCTCGGTTATTTATAGGTGCCCTGCACTACAAATAGATTGCCCCTGCCTATAGTGGGTTGGGTACTTTCTTTGATCCCATTATGGTAATAATATTATACATACATAATTGGCTAGAGCAGCGGTGGCCCGGTGGTGGCGGCCCCGAGCAGTAAGTCGTGGGTTCGAACCCAGGCAGGTGCATTATACTTTGTGTAATTTATTTCATCGCCACTGCTCTCAAAATGGTGAAGGAAAACATCGTCAGGAAACCGACATGTCCTAAAACCAAAAATTCGAAGACATGTGACATCTACCAATCCGCACGGGCCCGCGTGGTGGGGCGAAACTTTATGAAGCCATTGTTACGAAATCTGTTTTTAAACATTGTAAAACATGTCAAGGTAGGTAGGGTATGTAAGATTAGTAAAGTCAAGTCATAAACTTATTTTCAGTTTATGATTATTATTTATGTGAAGGAGACTTAACATATATTTTTGGGTATTTTCCACCATAATATCACCTACTCATATCTTAATAAGTAAAAATAGCTGCAGGATGTTATTTATATTTGATAGTTTACGAATGATACATATTAAGCCACTAAGGGCTGTTTTTTTAATAATCAGATAACTTATATCTGAGGAATAAAAATATAAATAATAGCGGTTTGACATATTTTCTATAGATAAGCTGTCAAACCGCCATTTTTATTCCTCTGATAAAAGTTATCTGACTATGGAAAAAGACAAGCCCTAAGACAAAAAATACAAACCATTACATAGTTTTGTGACTGCCGTGTAATCTGGAAGCTCCATCATATGGGCCTGTCACACGCTCAAGCGTCACCACAGTCTTAGGCTTGGTGGTCTTGGTAATGGTAACACATTTTTATCAACCACACGCGCGATATACTGTGTTCATCGTGTAATCGCGCAGGCGAAAGACTGAGGTGAAGCCTGTGTGTGTGGTAGGCCCAATGACGAACATGACGTGTTCTTTTGATTTAACTGATTTGCAAATCAGAAACTATCAAAGATAGTCTACTCTGATCCATCAAAAGAACTAACTTGGCAGATTAATAACATAACTTAAAGATTTAAAAACTTCTTGTATTTATCGTCTTCGTCGGTCTTTAGGTAGGATAAAGACTCTTAAATTTAATTTAAAAAAAAACATTTTTCTAACTCAATATTTCTGTACCCGCTTTTCCTCATTAGAATAGCTTTAAACAGGTATCCTGCACCAGGTCCTATATTGAGACTCTAGATCTGCCCTCAATTCAGAACACAACATTTCAGAACAACTGGGTAGTAAACAAATAAAATCTAATTAGTCCGTCATATACAGGGTGAAAAATTAACAAAAAAAATTGCTGGGAAACGACTTTTTTTTAAGTTTCAAAAATCACATTTTACGGTAAAATTCAATGTAAGGTATGAATAGTAAACAGGTCATGGAGGCAATTTAAGTGAAGTTATAACCTGAAAAACTAGTACTTATAAAAACAGCTGTGAAAAATTTGGAACTTTGACCCCCAATATCTTCGTAACTAGTGGGTTCGCAGGTATGGTCTAGAACAAAAATATGATCGCAGTGGTAGTGCAAGTGCCCTTCGTTTGCGTTAGGGGTACTTTTATACCCTTTAGATTACCAAAAAATATTATAAGACACATATTTTTTCGTTTTAAAAAAAAAAAAATTATCTTGTATACAGGCAATGAAGACGATATAGTGCTTTGAAAACTCGTGTGACGTCATACTCTATGACATTAATATGACAACCTCCACTCAAATCTTTGACGCGGTTTAACTTCGTAAATTTTTATTGATTTGATAAAACAAAAAGTACGTATAAAAGTACGTCACATTTTTTTAAGTCAGTCAACATCCCTATTTTACTATGCCTATGACTTACCTTTATACGCTTTTGACTTTTGGGCTCAGACAAACTAATAATATTATGTAGATTGACTATTAAGTCAAATCGCAAATTTAATCATTTGCATCGGCACGTTAAGAAGAAGTAGTCAAACCAAAGTACCGTTGGGGCTGCAGATTGCTCGAAAGAGATACCACGGCCTCGACAAAAAAGGCTAAGAAAGACCATGGGTTATTTTTAGTCAGTAGAAGGCTGACACTCCGTACCGCTCTGCCCAGAGCGGGAGGTTACTCTTCCCGCTCTGGGCAATTTGGGATTAAGATTTGATGATTTCTACAAAAAAAAGTACCGTCGCGCGTCGGCGTAAAAGCCAAAACCTCTCATTCGTTCCTACCGGAGCATTAACCGTCTATATTGACGACTTATCCTTGACCTCTTTTTAAATCGCGACCTTCATGTTCTACTCTACATTCCAATGTCTACTTCTCCCTTTTCCTCTGCTGTTTAAATTGTTGCACTGTCTCATATCATTATCACCATCAATAACCATGCAAGTCTGAGCATTTTCATAAGACCGATTGGCGTATAAGCTTTTATTTAAGTTGCCTTATGAGTTAGTATGTATTTTGTCAAATCTTGCAACTGAATTGCAAACCGGGAAACTGTCTTATCAACCGAATGAGCTGAAACATTGCACACGAATTTGGTTCTGATACTGATAATAGCATAAACACCTACTTATGTTCATATACACACATCAAAAGTGTCTAGGGATCAACATATATTTTTGCAATAACTTTTCTCCTGATTGATATTAATTAAAATTTTCTTTAAGGATTCATCAAATAAAGTGTTTTCGTTTGTCACAGTAACGATAAACCAAGTCACCTTTGCATTAATAAAGAAATTTGCCATTTTCCTAATAAAGGGATTTTTGACATTTGAACCACTAACATTAAAGTTCGAAAAAAAGACTGAAATAACAGTTTTCTTTAAAATTTTATTGGGTAACTTAAACAATTAATAATCCGTGTTTCTACCGCGAACACTAACAACACAAGAAAATCGGTTTGGCATACTCAAAATGAGTTCATCCAAATCACGTTGTGGAATGGCCGCCCATGTTCGTTGCAACAACAAAAAAAGGTCTTCTTGCGACTGGATACCCTCCATATTCGGCAGAGCTCTTCTCTGTAGCATATCCCATGCATGCTCAATCGGGTTCAAGTCTGGCGACTGAGCAGGCCAGGGCAGGACATTGATGTTAGCTGCGGCGAGAGTCTGTCTTACAACTCTTGCGGTGTGCGGTCGTGCATTATCATGCATTAACTGAAATAAGGGACCGATTTGCACTTGTAGAGGAACGATGACGTCTGATACAATCGTCTCAGCATAAATTTGAGCGTTGAGGTTGCCTCTGATCCAAATCAACTCAGTTCTTCCGCCGATCCAAATACCCGCCCATACCATGATGGTTCCACCACTATAAGGATGGACTTCCTGGCAGGATTTTAATCGCTGTTGGCGTCCAGGGGTTCTCCAGTGTCGTATACGTCTTGTATCCGGTCTCATACCAAAACGAGACTCATCAGAAAAGCACACGAAACGCCATTGTTCTTCTGCCCAATTTCTGTGTTCAAGAGCCTATTGATATCGAATCCTACGATTGTGCATTGCTATAGGTGGTACCCGTAGCGGTCTTCGGGAATGAAGGTTCACTTCATGCAAGCGGTTTCTGACTGTTTGGTCGCTAATTAAGTTCCCTGAAGAGTGATGAAGCCTCACGGCTAACATCATGGCGGTTATTGTTGGAGCTCTTCGAGTTAAGATTTGAATGTATCGGTCTTGTCTCCGTGTGGTGCAGCGATACCGTCCTCCATGGCGCTCAGCCACGGTACCAGTGCTTCTGTAACGTGTCCAAAGTCGACTGATAACACTCTGACTTGTATTCAGAGCTAAAGCCACAGTACGTTGCCGGGAACCAGCTTCTATCATTCCCACGGCTCTGAGCATTTCTTCCCTGCTTAAATGACGTCGCCGCTCCATAATAACGTTGGTTTTAATCAGTAGTAGGGAAACAGTAGCACTAATAATGTCTTCAATGCGTTGTATGTTTTTATAGGGAAAATATTGACAGCTGATTTTCATCTTTTACTCGAATTTGATTCACAGTTCCTGATTCAAATTATGAAATGCACCAAAAAGGATCCTTATAAATTTATAAAATCATAAATTTATTACAAAGCCACATCTCAATCTCAAGAAATCCGCATAAAAATGCTTGATCCCTAGACACTTTTGATGTGTGTATTATGTGGTCATTAGGGTATTTCATCAAAAAAATCATACTAATCCGTCAGATAGATTTCAAATAACCCTCCTTTTGGGCTTCGCCGCAGTCGGGTAAAAATAATGGACACGTATTTTTTCTATTTTCACGTAAACAAACAATGAAGACGGTACACGTACGGTCGTTTGAAAACTCGTGTGATTATCATTCTAAGACGACACGACGACACGACACGACACGACACGACACGACACGACACGACGACGACACGACACGACACGACGACGACACGACGTGGGGATTCGAGTATGACATTTTTTACCAGTGAGTGAACGTCACAAACTCCCACTCAAATTAAATTTTATGTCTATTGCCTATTCCAATACAACTTTCTAATCATTCCAAGCTCGATGGTCCATAGAAATTCCTCAAAAAACTGGTACATTTTCTGCAAATAGGTTATAACACGGCACTGAGTCAGTGACCACTTACGTGGACGCAATTGGGTCTTCCTCTCGTTCGTCTTGCGTCCCCCAGCCGTATGTAGTAGCGTTGTATCGGATTTTAACTCCGCACAAATTAGGACGAACGGTTTTGTAAACAAATGGACATCGAGGGCTCTTCAACATGTTTTAACCAAGACAACCTGAACTTTAGAAGACACTCGAATCTTGTACCTCTTAGTTTATTTGTCTTTCGTCTACGAGTTGAGAACACCAACCATAGATTGAAAAAAATACTAGGTTTCAAATTGTTTTTACAAACATTTTATCTTTGTTTTAAATATTCATCGAAAGAGTCTCGCTAGGACATAATCTTCAATTGAGATTGGTTAATGGCATCCCTTAATAAAAATGTGTTCGGTTTGATATCTAGCCCTTGGGTGTTAGTTTGGACAAGGTAGGATGCAAGTGTTTGGCTGAACCTTCCAAAGTACCTGTTGAAGTCACGCTGCATCGAAGTAATAGTGCTAAGTCTCCCATCAGTAATTGCATTGATGTGGAACATATCATGACGTCACGACGTATAACTACGGCACACCGCTGCACTGGAATGTGAACCTAGGCTAACATTGATCCCGTCGGGACTGCAGGTCCTGACGGGGCGGCGGGTTGTTCGAAAGAGATACCGCGGCTTTGGCACAAAGGGCTAAGAAGGAACATGGGTGGTTTTTAGTCAGTAGAAGTCTGACACTCCCTACCGCAAGATTTTCCACCCTCGAAATAAAAAACATTGATTAATTGTACCCCTCACCTCCTTTTCAGCTACACTAGGGTTGTTATAAAACTAAAAAAATCGAATTAGTCCGTCAGATAGATTTCCAAAAAATATTGAACACGTATATCTTTTTTCACTTAAGCAAGCAATGAAGACGATACAGTGCCTTGAAAACTCGTGTGGCTTCATATTCTATATGATTATTTTTTTAAACTTCACTCAAATGTTTGACGCGTTTTATCTTCGTCTATTTTTATTGATTTTATAAAACAAAAAATACGTTTCCAATATTTTTCAATAATCTAACAGACGTACTAATTAGAATAATTTTTTTTTAACTCAGTAAACATTCCTCTTATATGCCCAAAAGCAACTAAAGAGTCTTCTGTACTACCACTGATGTTGTCGTGGACGTGGTGGTTTTATAAGCCAATAGAAACTAAAACGCTGTTTAAAAAGGTCCTATTTACCGGCCAGCGAAATGTTTCTTTTATTTGAAATGGGCTTACTCTTGACCTTAATCTTGTACTAAGGGATGTGGTCGACGATAGACCGAGCTTATCCAGAAGAAGCCTATTTACTCGCGACTTGACTAGATTGGCGTTATATTAACTCGGGGAAACCGACACACTAATCTGTGCCGACACAGGCAGGGCGTTCCACTACTTGACTGTGCGCATAATAAAAGATTTAGCAAAGCGCCTCGTTCGAATGTGTGGAACGTCGACAAGGTATGGGTGATAACCTGCACTACGTCTAGTCTCCCGATGGAAGAAGGGATATGGAGATTGTCTAGATATACTGTCCTTCCCAAATGCGTGTTCATTACTTTGTTGATCAACAAAGCAAACCAAACATCTCACACACGCGACAATACTCAGTTTCGTGCACGTGAACAATCTATTTTACAATTGAACGTCATAAAGGTTACCCTCAAGTTTACTCAAACCTCGTTCATTACCAGCCCGATGACATTGAGTAAATTGAAGCACGTGGGTGGTTAAGTCTGACAGAAATACGCGTGTCATTCGTAAACAGAACTGCGAAAGCATTTACCTCATTGCGAGTTCCTGAAACCGAACACATTTTGCACTTGCATTAAAGTGGATAAATGCTCTTTCTGGACTATTTTTAGGTTCAAGACGTCATTGTACTTTAGTCCTTAAGACAGTGGGCCTCACGTATATGTATGTAAACGTAAAGGTGCATCCACAACGGAGACAGTTTTGTGGAGCAACGTTTGCGGGTGGCAGTTCTTTTTCTTTTCGAATCTAAAACTTTAATTTTGTCCAACCAGTATTAGCAACCTGTACAATAGGGTCCGTCAGTTAGGTTAACGAAAAATTTTAGATACATGTTTTTTGTTTTATCAAATTTATAAAAGTGGGGGGTTGTGACGTAATTTTTAGGTGAAAAATATACTAATGTGTGACGTTTTTGAGGAATTTACAAGTTTTCGAAGCACCATATCGTCTTCATTTTTAGTTTATGTGAAAAAAGAAAAAATACGAATCCAATATTTTTTGGAAATCTATCTGACGGACAAATTATTATTTTTTTGTCCGCTATTCTGTCGTTTGCTTCCTTTAAGTCCTTAAACGTGCAGTTAGTTGGGAACAACCGACACACAACAGTTTTAAAATGTTATCCTGTTATGTAAAGTTGCCCAAAATTCGGTTCATTTGATGGGCTGTATGGATGACCGAAATAGAATAAATGGCCACAAACTTAAGAAAAGTTACCTACTTACTGGTACCATATGGTAGTTTCGACAAAAGTTACAGTATAGGGGTTTTGCGGGGGCAAAAAATCGATGTAGATCAATCCAGTACCAAGAAAAATTCGTTTTCTATGTTTGTGCCCGAGCAGAGCTCGGTCGTCCAGGCACGTTTCGTTATATTTTTATCAAGAGTTCGTCGTGCTGAGCCTAGCGAGTCCCATCATAAACTACCCGGCCTCCTAACAGTCCATACAATGAACGGCCAGGAATATTACTATAATCATCTCCTGGACAGATTGGCGATCGCAGTATATTTAAATTAGCGAACAGGATGCCTGTACCTACTTCTTTTCCTTATTGATGATGAATAATACATCATCAGATAACCAACGATTTCCTTAGTGAGGCTGAGGAGTGAACGTCGTTTAATAAAATTAGCTTTAAAGTGAGGATAATTTAATGATGGTCTGGTCATGTGGTCATGATGCAGATTTCCTTGAGCGTCGTTATCAAGTTCTTGAAACTGTTTAAGTTAATCTGGCAAATTGCATTTACAGTCATCTTTGCGACCAACCTTGGTATTCACTCTAATCTTTATGTTTATAACCAGGCTATTACGTTCCTAAGGGTGAGACACAGACGTCACACGGTCTTGTAGTTTGGGTTGATAGATGTTACATGATATCATATTTTTGAATCTAGGACATGCACCAATGTCCTAGATTCAAAAATATTCCCTCACAATGTTTTCCTTCTTCGTTTTAAGAGCAGTACGTGGTTATTTAATAAATGAATTACATAAAATATAGTGCTGTAGTATAAGACAGCACAGTTGCGTGTTGTGGGTTCGATTTCCGCATGGAATCAATATTTGTATGGCCAAGACCGACGGACCGACCGTCATAATGCTAAATCATAGGTCTAGAGTTCGAACCCAAGACATGCATCTCTGGTTTTTCGGCCTTTTTTTTTTTTTTTTTTTTTTTGGTGGGTGTAAAATCATCGAATAACCCCTCCCGCTCTTGGGCAGAGCGAAAGGGAGTGTCAGACTTCTACTGACTAAAAACCACCCATGTTCCTTCTTCGCCCTCTATGTCGAGGCCGCGATAACCGTTGGACTACCCGCGGCCCCGACAGGCGTCGGCCCTTTCGGGCCCCTCCCATGTTGCTGACATCTCTTTGAGGCGCGCGTGGAACACGAACGCGCCGTCGACACGGCCTGTTTTCGTCGTGAGACGGACGGACGGCGAGTTAGCCCATCACTCACCGTCCACAGGCCCGCGTCTACGGTGGCCGGAGGTCATCGCGCGACCCCCGACGCCCGGAGCGCCTCCCGCGACGGCTGGGACGAGAGGTTCTCTCCCTCTCGCGTTCCGCCACCTCCTTCGCCAGCATCACTGCTTCGCAGAAGGAGGCGACGGCGTCCCATTCCTCCTCGCCCCGGACCATGGCTTGCACCAGGGCCGGGCGCGAGAGGTCGCCGCCGATCGCCGCTACGAGAACACGGCGGGGCTCCGCCCAAGCGGGGCACACCTCCACTGTGTGCTCCACCGTGTCCTCCGGCCGATCCTCGCAATGGTGGCATCCGGGCGTTTCCTCCCGCCTGATTCGGTGCAGGTACCTCCCGAAACATCCGTGTCCGGTGAGGACCTGCGTCAGACGGAAGGTGAGGGCGCCGTGGCGCCTCTCAAGCCACTCCTCAAAGAGGGGACTTACCGCCACTATCGTGGCGTGCCCTGCACGGGGTTGCGACAGTCGCTGTCTCCATGCCGCCATGAGATCGCACCGGAGGTCTGTCCGCCGCGCAGCAATTTGCCGCGGCAGCGGAGTGACCCCCCGGCGCAGCGCCTCCGCGCGCCATTGATGCAGGCGCGCGAGGACTATCGCCTCCAGATCCCACGGCGGCAATCCGGCAAGGAGGTTCGCCGCTTCGCGGGAGATCGTGCGGTACCCCCGTACCGTCCTTGGTTTTTCGGCCTCAGTTTGGAAACAAAATATCAACCTAATAAGGAAGAGGCCAGTTCACGTGTTTGCTTCATTAACGTTCGGGTGATTCCTAGTACTGTTTTGTTAATGAGTGCATTGAGTGCTTAATGTATGTTAGTTTTATAATTATGGGTCAATAGACCGGACGCGTCTAGTGTTTTTCCAGACTGATAAGAATTTTTGTGTGTTCTGTGTAACAACAGCCTGATACAACACGTACGCTCGGTTTTGTTTTTGTTGTAATTAATAAGTAATCAGCTTATGATTGTGTAGATAGCATTAGAGTATATACAGATGCCTATTTTATAAATTAGCATTGCCATCCATAGTGGCAATGCTGCCAGCCTTCTAGTAATAGTGCCCATTATATCCACTGTAGGGAATGCAATCTCGAGACGAGATCGCTAAGTCGAGATCTCGAGGGATCGGAAATTCGATCTCGGCATTTTCGAGATCTCGAATGGATTTTGAAAAGTGTTGTTTTAATTAAATAACTGAAACATAATTGAAACTGCGTCGAGAGAACTGCTATGATGGGAGTAAAATACAACATTAAATTTATGTTGTATTTTACTATTTTAAAATTACTTGTAAAAATTACTTGTAAAAATTACTTAAAATTACTTGTACTTTTTAAATTTATGTTGTATTTTACTATTTTAAAAATTAAATAAAAAAAGATTTTTTTAAATAATTTAATTATTTAAAAAAATCTTTGTTTATATAATTTTTAACGTATGTTATGTTAATGAACACAATAATTTAGACCCGTAAAATCTTTTATAAAGAAAGTACTTATCATCACAAATATAACGATAGTCAAAACAATTGTTTTACAAAAAATACTATTTCCAAAATCATTCCTAAACTAGGACTTATTACGAGTGAACACTTCTAACTAAATTTATAACGATTTTAGTAGTCAGATAAACGGCATCTTATGTCAGTCCCTATGTAGCCAGCGGCTGAAAAGCCCCCTCAGATTCAACGCTATCAGCGTGGGCAAGCTGTTGTATGCAAATTGCAAAATCATACGTCTCAGTCTTCCACACTCATAGAGATAGAGATCCATCTCGCGCGCATAGAACACTCGTCATGCGTCGCTGACTACTGCCACTACTGCCGCTCGATCTCGTGAATCTCGGCCGAGATCTCGTCATTTTATGCTTCGAGATTGATCTCGAAAAATGAGGCGAGATCTCGTGTGATCGGGATCTCGCGAGATCGAGATAGCATTCCCTAATCCATTGTCAGCGCTGCGGACGAACATTTTGATGCTCTTTAATCTTCTCTGATTTTGATACGTGTAGGTACATATTTTTATGTTTAGTTTATATACAGGGTGTTTGGAAGGGAGCTGTACATACGCCTAGGGTAGAAACTAGGGATAGTCTGCTACCTACCCCCGCCCATTATATTGACCTTGGCCTCAAGGTTTTTTTTTAATTTATTATTATTTTTTATTTGACTTTTTTATGATTTTTTGACTAAAACTACCTGTAGCTCAAAATCTATCCATGGGACCGGTCGGCTAATGGTCTTGTTTTAATCGTTAGAGTCTTAGGGTCCTGCAAAAAATTATTTTACACCAGAAAATTGTGGAGAAGAAAAGTTATGGGGCCTGAAGTACCGTAGTAAGGTAAAGAAATAATTTTAAATTAAAAAAAAACCTTGAGGCCAAGGTCAATATAATGGGCGGGGGTAGGTAGCAGACTATCCCTAGTTTCTACCCTAGGCGTATGTACAGCTCCCTTCCAAACACCCTGTATATATCTGTGTAGTCATCATCATCATAATTTCAGTCTGGAATTACCTACTGTTGGACAAAATCCATACCTTTTCTTTTGCCACTTTGCGTCTCATCCATTCGTCAGTATCATCATCATCAACCTATTAATGTTCCCACTGCTGGGAAACAGGCCTCTTCGAGACGGAATATCTAACACGCGGGCCCAGTGCGGATTGGTAGATGACACAAGTCTTCGAATTGTTGTTCTAGGACATTTCCTCACGATATTTTCCTTCACCGTTTTTAAGAGCAGTGGTGATGTAATAAATTACACAAAGTAATGTGCCTGCCGGGGTTCGAACCCAGGACTTACTGTTCGTAAGTCGGGGCCGTTACCACTGGGCCACCGCTGCTCTTATTCGTCTGTATACTAAACTAAGTTAGCGGACCTGGCAGATGTCGTCCTGCCCAGATAGTAGTGCCACCTGCCGGGTCCAATTGTGAATCTAAACCATTCTTGAATTCACTTGAACACACACAAAATGATAAGCCGTTGATTGAATTCATTTGTTAAAAAAATGTGATAAATGAAGAACCGCTCGACCGATTTTGTGCAAATTTCACATAAACTATCTACTAAATAGTCCGAACAAAGCTTAAACATTTGGTTTGGATAGGTGAGCCCGTTCTTGAGTTATAAAATTACAACGAAAAGTGGCATTGATTTTTGTATATAAAGGGTGTAAAAGTACCCTTAACGTAAACGAAGGGCACTTGTTCTCCCTACCACTGCGATCATTTTTTTGTTCTAGACCATACCTGGGAACCCCCTAGTTACGGAGATATTGAGGGTCAAAGTTCCAATAAGTGTTGCTTTTGTAAACACACAGCTGTTTTTGTAAACACTAGATTTTCAGGTTATAACTTTACTTAAATTACCTCCATGACCCTTTTACTATTCAAAGCATCCACTAGCACAATGTTTTAAGAGTGCTACATTGAGTTTTACCGTAAAAAGAGATTTTTGACCCCAAAAAAAAAAGTTGTTTATCAGCAAACATTTTTGCGTAGGTGTACCTACTTAGTTTGATGTACAGAATGCTTGGTTGACGTATGTGTGAAGGGTTCATTTATACCCTGTATAGATAATATTTATAAATATGAGAAAGTCTCTCAAATAGATGAAACATTATGGAAAGGGAAAGCTTCACAACATCATACGTAGTTGCTATTATTACCACCCATCTAGTCTATTATTAAATTTCCTTATTGACACAAGTATCTCTTATTGTGTTCACGGGCGTTTCCACTCTTTGTCAAACAGAATCTTTATTTAAAGCCAAGTTTACAATTAATAAACTTCTGTTTACGGTTAATAAACTTAAGTTTACAGTTCATTAACTTGTTTACATAGCTCTGCTTGTGAGCCTGTAATAAGAGTAGGTCTGCTGACGACATTAAGTTTTATTTTTTATGAAATAAGATAGTAAATGTAAATAGGTTTAAAAACAGTTGCCGTGGTTTACGCAATGCCTACTTATTAAGATATTAATTACTATGTACAAACAATTACTTTAAAATGGGTAAAACGGGGTTTTCTTTAAAAAAAATAAGAAACAAATATTTTACAAGACCTGAACCTCAATACGAAACGTATTTACTAAATAATATCTAAACGTAGAAACAGGGTCACCGCATTTAACAGCATATAAAATTGCAATATTACGAGACAATTTCAAATAAAAATAGACAAGATGGATATTTTAGCATATCTACCGATTTTTCATAAATGTTGTCAGCCTAAAACTTTGCATTTCCAAGAAAGCTTTAATTTATTCTAAAGATGTACGAGTATATATGGCAGCCGAGACCAACAGCTTAACGTGCTCTCCGAGGCACGGAGGAAACTCGGTATGTAATGGGCGGTCACCCATCCACTGACCAACCTAGGCAAGCGCGGCTTATCCTAAAGATCGACCCGAGTGGCTGTTATTATTAAACCACGAGCTCCTGGCGTTTCGGTTGCGGGATCCAAAAGACACATAAATATCCTCTGGGACTTCTTCAAGCTTCATTGTCTCGACGCTTTTCTGTGGTGTACCAATGTTAATTCTGGCTTTCACGAGCTGCAGTGGCTTAGAAATAGTGTAACGGGGTCGACCCAAAAAACCAACAACACATTGGGATTTACAAGACCTGTTGTTATGTTATGTCTAACAATAACCTTCATCTCTGCCCACAGATAGCGGGCTACGCGGTGGTGATAGTGACCTTCGCGCTGCAGGCTCCAGTGCGCTGGTCTGCCGCCAGGCTGCACGGGGCGCCGCGCCTGCTGTTAGCTGACGTGTACCACTTCGTGTCGTTCCTGGCCACCGTCAACGTCTGGCGGGGGGTGTGGGGGCTGCTCGATATTTATTTCTTTCCTGGTGAGTTTTTTACCTAAATCCAAAAGACGTCTTATACTGGACATAGGCATCCCCTAGGTGTCACCACATTGACCGGTCCCGTGCGTCTCGACTCCAGTGGATACCAGACGCAACCATCACCAGCTCATCGGTCCGAAGAAATAAAATGAAGATCCCACGAGTCGCCCTAACATAGTGACTAAATACCGATTAAATTATTAAATAACGCTCGAGGCCATAAACTTGGGGCCGCGGGTTGTTCATGGGCTGCGGGTTATTCACAAGTTACCGCGACCTCGATATATAGGGCTAAGAAGGAACATGGGTGGTTTTTAGTCAGTAGAAGTCTGACACTCCCTTTCGCTCTGCCCAACAGCGGGAGGGGTTATTTGATGATTTTTCACCCGCCAAAAAACAAAAATACCCTTTACGTGGCACAGTCCTTTTAATGTCCGTTAATGTAAAAGTACGGTTCACCAACAAACCATCTGACTTTGTTGAAAATCTGTCCACAAACTTGTCAGTAGAATAAAGAACAATAATAAATGACGGCTTGAATAACTTTCATCTGAAAAAAGAATGAGTTATCAAGGTGTATAATTAGTGATGAGCCTAATTCTTTAACTATGTGGAGATAATTTGTGCCTTTAATAATCTAAATGCAAACTCCTGCAGGGCTATTGCGTATCTTTTTGACTGGCCTGTTGGTCTAGTGGTTAGTGACCCTAACTGCTATGCCGGAGGTCGTGGGTTCGATTCCCACCCAGGACAAATGTTTGTGTGATGAGCACGATCATTTGTTCTGTGTCTGGGTGTAATTTATCTATAATATGTATGTATTTAGAAATATATAAGTATGTTTATCAGTTGTCTAGTACCCATAACACAAGCTCTGCTTAGCTTGGGACTAGATGGCGTTGTGTGATAGTTGTGGAATATTATTATTATTATTTTAAATGTTAGTGGCTATCATATTGTCCATGGATTAACTGTCGAATTGGTTATGGTTTAGTACAAAATGGAACAATTTGACAGTTAATTGATGGACACTATATGATAGCCACTGTCATTTAAAAGATACGCAATAGCCCTGCTGTTCTCTTAGATAACCACACAAACCATGTCTAATCAAATCTATATGCCTATTGCAGAAACACCAAAGCTCAGCAACTGGTGCTCCCACGTCGTGAGCCTAACTCTCCTCATCCTCCTGAACTGCTCCAACTCAGTCATCGTGAGAGGAGTCTATATCGACGCAGAGGAACCCGCGGGAGAGTGCGTGGTCTTCCCTTGCCACTATCTCCGGCTCTTCTTCCACAAAGAACGAACCAAGAAAAGACACAGAAGAGCGTTACAGGCTGCTGCAGCAGCTGGAAGAAAGCCAGAAGATGCTAGTCTGCCTCTACAGATACCAGAAGAGAAGGTATAGCCGGATGAAGGAAGAGTGGTTCCAGATTATGTTTGAAGGAACTTTTGTTGTATGATTAGAACCCCCAGTGATGCAGTGTTAGTTTCTGAAGTGACTGAGGATAAACGGTTAGCTAGGGATACTAGTACAAAAGAAAATATTAATGTGGGACTTGAGCATAAGCAGCTATCTTATACTATAATCTTAGCCCCACATTTGAGCAGAAGCATCTCCAAAGATATGGCTACGAATGTGAATGACGTCGCCGAAAATTTCGTAGCAAAAGTTGTAGCATCGTAGCCGCGTAGCCTTATTATGAAAACTCTAAGTGAACCTTCTTTCACTCTGGCTGTCTCGTAACTGTAATAGCGTATCAAAGTTTCTTTAGATTTTAAGTTCAATTTAAATGTTGTCTGAACAACAAAGTCGCTGTGACTTCTAGAATCTAGATTTCAAACTCAATCTAATTCAGCGCTGTAACTTTGAACAAAAAATATTGTATTTTTGAATGTTGTACAAAATGTTGTTGGTTTTTCTACTATTATAAAGAGTTGACGGATTGTAATGCCAATGAATTATATCATTGTTTTATATAAGCTGTCCTTTAGTAGGTGCGCACACTTAACTTAGATAAGAATGTAATCCTGTACTTTCTCTATTTTTTTTTGCTGGCTATTAACTTTTAAACAATACAGTGTGCGCATGCTCTGAAATATAACTACCTCTATCTTCATCTTGTTTTATAAGATTTTCCTTTTAGCATCTCAAAAATATCACGTATTTCATATTGCTTTGTATTTTCGTTTATTTGGTAATTATCATTTTGAATTTGTATTTTTCTGAAGAATCTTCAATGCGTTTCACTTTCCTTAAGCTTAATTTAAAATAAGTATTCGTTCTAAGTCAAACTGTTATTCCATGTCCTAATATAAGCGATCGTCGCGTTAGTTCGCAATTATTTATCAAAAAGAAGGAAAGAAAAATATAATATTGGTTAGTCTCACACGGGACATAACAAAATGATAGAAAAAAGTAATAAATCAAACATTTAGAATGTTAAGCTAAGAAAATCTTAAAAAATACTCAGTTATTTGCGTTCAAGTAAATGCGTTCAGTTTCACCGAACAAAATGGACACGCTGATTGAGTTATCACGCCGAGATCGCTTATATTAAAACATGGTGTCAAAATCTTTACATGTTAGTGGAAGCAAAATATGTAAATATGGTACAATAGTGTTGTAAGCACTAAGTTATTATAATAAGTAACTGTTAAACGATACATAATAAACGTATTGCTATTTTATCTGTTGTTTTATTAATAACATTACTTATTGAATTAAATCGTTTACGGAGATTCATTACGTCGAGGCGACGGCGGTAAAGAAGAAAGCGCTGTGTGTGGCTCGATATCTCACTTTGTTGTGGTGAATGAGATGTAAAAATCTAAAGCACAGTACAGTATTACGTATCAATTCGTTAGTTTTGATCTTACCACAGCATTTGATACAGTACACAGACATTCTAAATTATCTGAAAAAAAAGCGCTACAATCTATACTAATAAAAGAAATAACTAATTATAACGCTGTCAGTAAAGGGATGTCCTAATATTGACATATAATGGTGATGTGATACCCTATTTTTAACGACAACCCCTCTAACGCAAAAAAGTTTACGCAAGGTAGTACCTTGGGTCCAACCTCAACACACAATATGTACTCTGTTGCTGATCCTGCTATTTCAAATACTATCTTGTTTCATAACAACTTTCATTGCTTCTTATGGCTATTTCTAGTTAATTTCTATCGCTTGTGAAGAGATAACGAAAGTGTGTTTACAGTGCTCATAAATATCTGGTGTAGTAATGACCAAAAAAAGACAATCCACTCTGGACTGAGTGAAAAATAAGCTCTTTTTAACAGACTTCCAAAAAGGAGGAGGTTCTCTATTCGTGTGTTTATATTTTTTTTTATGTATGTCTGCGCATATCTCCGTCAATTGTAGACCGATTTTCAAAATTAAGCCTGTGTTTGAAAGTGTATGTGTACAGTGTGTGTATAGTCACCAAGTCAGGATCTGATGATGGAATCTCTGAGAAATTGAGGCTGGCTACCCCTCAAATTTTATAAGCACACATAATGTTTTCCATATATTTTGAAGGTGTTGAAGTATTTGCGTCTGATAATCATAATCATAGGTGTAAGCGCTGATGATGGAAGGTACAACTCCTCAATGGTTAAGAGTTAAAAAAAAAATCCTTCAAAATTATGCGTACTTTCTTATGGACCGATAGTTGTATTCTTGCAGACTATTAGGTTGATCTGATGATAAAAGGTAAATCTCATTAGCTGACTTAAAAATAAAGAGCTTCTCAATTCGTCGGAATCTTTTTTTAATGTATACTCACCGATTACTCGAAGACGCCTAAACCGATATAGAAAATTCTGTATTGTTGAAAAGGAGATATCCTAAGGGTGGTACTATTATAAGGAAATCAGGATCTGAAGATGGCATCCCAGAGAAATCGAGGGCAACCCTCAAATTGAATAGGCACTTATTACGTGTTTTGTGCTTTTCTCAAGTTTTTGAAGTATTCGCATCTAACAGTCATCATCTGAAGTTTATATTTAACTTTTTTGTATTTCTCTTTTTTTGTGTTTTGAAGTCGGTTTTTTTTGTTGCCAATATTCACCCCAAGTTTACAAAGAATAGGGTAGGTAAATGCCAATTTAATCACATTCAATAAACAGCATTAAATTACCCATTAAAGCCACTACGCTTTCATTGAAAAAATCGCTATCTCCATTCATTAAAAACACTCAATCTATGAACTTTATTGAATTAAATGTGAGTACCAACCAGTACAAGCGAACTATCTGGCAATTATTCACAATTATAACAATTAATGGGACTCCGGCCGATCACAACAAAAATACTTCCCCGACAGTCTATTAATAACCCTTGGAAGAAAACCAGAGGTCCCCGACCTTAATAAACCTTATGCGCACAAACCGGCCTTTACAGTAACCCTTATTATGAAGTCGATTAGGTTGATAGTCCTACAAAATAAAAGTAAGTCCGCAGATTCATTGAGAAGACAATGGTGATATGTTATCGCATAGGTTACATGTTTTATGGCAGATTCGTACGTCTTCTTTAGTTTTGTAGCTGGGTTCTCTTGTAGAGTCGAAAAGTTTCTTAGGTGTTTTTGGAGCGTTGAATTTCAAAATCTGAGTGTCTGGAATAATTATCATCAGCTTATCTACTTTACAGTTATGATGATCTTAGACTGGATGTGGTTTTCCCAACACTCGAGATACCATTACATCCCGTAGCCTAACGTATTTTGAAGTCAACCTTGCGTATTCAAAGAGGTCTACAAGTCCCGTCACATAGAATACTGTGCGCAGTGGAGGGGATATGGTTACATACGTCGCGTCCTAAAATACTAGGCTATTGTGATTTTGCCGTGGTTGATTCAAACAAAAATTCACCCTTCTAAACTTTAGTATTAGAAATAGTCAGTGCTTTGTATTACCCTCTTCTTATTTTCAACAGCGTGGCGTAAGTAAGATAACGCAGGGCAAGGATTCAATGTACTTTTGTCTAAGCGACGCATTTTAGTTTTCGACAACCACGCGAACGCAGTCGCGGGCACAGCTAAGCAATAGTCATTAAGGTGGAAGCTCACATCTGGCCCGCGAAATTCTAATTTTCTTACGTTTTTGGCAATTTGCAGGCCAGTGCTTGGTTGTATGTTTATGAAAATTTGATTTGCGACTGTAAGACGTATGAAGTTACCGAATTATAACCATCAAAATTACTAACTACTAAAGAACGACGACTAAATTACTAAAGAATGACTTTTACATGCAAAAATCAATCTTGACATGAAAATGAACTTGGAGGGTTGTATTGATAATTTTGATGGTTATAATTCGGTAACTTCATACGTCTTACAGTCGCAAATCAAATTTTCATAAACATACAACCAAGCACTGGCCTGCAAATTGCCAAAAACGTAAGAAAATTAGAATTTCGCGGGCCAGATGTGAGCTTCCACCTTAAGAGGTTTAGTGGGGGGGGGGGAGGTTATAATTCTTACAGGATAAAGAATAAGGATTTTCTCATTGTTTACCTAGATTAACAAATGGGATACTTTTAATCACGGTAGTACGTTCCTGTGGGATATTTTCCGACATCCACGCGGGCGAAGCCGCGGGCAAAAGCTAGTATTAGAATATAATCCTAATCGATACTTTTCGAACTACTTTGAGTACTTTGTACTTTGGAATAGGTAAAAATGATAATATTTACCCTAGCCGACAGCGTTCTTTTTACTTGACACGACCTGTAGCAAAAGCAAGTGTCGTGAGCTCATGATTCCTGGAAGAATTCTGTGTCTTGTTGAGAGAAACACAACTTAGAATCCATCAACAGTGTTTAAAGGTAACTGAATTATAAATAACATACAAGTTAAACATGAATGTTGCGAGACCCACGGGACCAGTCAATGTTCCACGTTGCCTGGTCCGTTGACTGTGGGAACTTGGAAGAGAACTGAGCAGGTTTTGGTTAGACTCGGTTAAATAGTTTTCCTTATGCATTCGTATGATAGTATCAAAAATGTTTATATTGTTTCGAGCATATAATGTGTAATTGTGTAATTTATTTGTATTGTGCGTGTTACGCGTTTGTGCGTTGTACGTACTGCGGCTAAATAAATTTTATTCTTTCTTTCTTTTCTTTCATATCGGCACTTTAAATTAGACTTAACACACACACACACACATACACACACACACACACACAACAATACAAACGCTCTTGAAAAACAAGACCCACACACATACGACCCAGAAAGGCATACAGCTACTCGTTCATTTACTCAAAGAGCTGCTAATTAGTTAATAAGTCATTTACTGTTAAATATTTTTCGTAGATTTCAATCTTAGTCACATTTTGTAAAAAATTGTGCAATAGTCTCAATATTGTTAATAATTAAGGCAAAGAGCGAGATAGCCCCAACACAAGTATTATCAATTACTTACTGGGGTTGTCTCATTTATAACCATGTAACTGTTTTTGGGACAAATAAACATTTTCATTTTCATTTTCAGGCCTATTTCCAGAGTCTTTCGGCTGATATTTTGATGATGAACAAACACTATAATTATGTATTGGTAGGTACTATTCCAAAAGAATCGATACCCTAATTGGGATTTATGGAGAGTGAACAGGCTTTGTGATACTTTCCCAGTCAATCCTCATTCCTTCCTTTTATTCCTAATTTAAATCTGCCGCCACACGAAACCTACAACGTTGTGAGTGCAAAAAGACTGCGTGTCAAGGACAACGGATCGCTCCCACCTTCTGACGAAAGAAAACTAAACAAATCGTTTCGAACTCAACCACCCGTGGCCGGCCGGCTGAAATCTTCTTTTAGGGAAGAAAGATGGAAGATAGGGTAATCGATATACAAAATATTCCTACAGACCCTAATAATTACTCCGTTTATTTCCACAGACAAACACACATCAACTATCTAATATACACAATATACCTACCACGACGCGGTTTAAGTAGTAAATATTACATTATTGATATTATTTACGATACTCCCTTTATTATCTGAAGACATATGCTCACGCGCACAATAGCGGCAGACAATGTTTATTTATGTCTGAACATGTATTTGAGTACACTAGAGTAGCACGTTGGTTTGTTTATCCTAAGTTTTAATCTGAAAGAGATCAAGCAGTGCTTTTCACAGAATCATCACTTTTTTATTAAACTAGTTTTTGTCCTCGTCTTCGCTAGTGTAAGTCGAAAATTAGCTCTTATGAATGTCGATCGGGATGAAAGAGTAAGTAACCCAGGGTATCTAAAATGTCCGCTTTAGCAGAATCGTAATATGAATAATGTTAAAAATTTAAAATTCTTAAATGGACTTTATAGTTAAAGACATTACGTCCATTTTAGGAATTTAAAATTTATTTTATCGTGATTCATACTTAGATTCTGCGTGGATTCTGATAAAGCGGCAGCGGCAGGTCTACCAAGCGAAATAGCCATGGAATCCGTTCAGTCGTCCAAACATGAAAGGGTAACTGACAGAGATACTTTCGAATGTAACATGATATTACAATCACATCCCATCAATAGTAGTTAGGTAGTAGGTAGGGATCGCGGAGCATGCTAGTTTATAAACGACTTCCAAAAAGGAGGAAGTTCTCAATTCGATTGGTATTTTTTTTAAACATAGGTATAGACAGAATAAGGAAGGCTAACACTGTAGGAATCAACAATGCATTGGTTTAAATAAATAAAAAGGACTACAGTTATAGGTTGCTAAACCAATAACCATAGATAAGAAAGCGAGAAGTGGCGTAACTAGGCGCATGACGAGTGGAACAAATATATTAACCACAGTTTATAAAATTGCATACTTGGAGGATAAATCACTTGAGAAAATAACTTAAAATAATATTAAAATTTCACATAATACTTACATATTTATTTTACAAAAAAAAAACCTTAAAGTTAATTTACATAACGAAAGTAGTACCTAGAACCGTATAGTGAAGTCGGTGTATGCGAGCTTGGTGGTGTACTCCCAATTTGTGAGGTCACACTTCTCGATCTTGCAGCCAGGAGACCCATGAATGCTGAGCCAGTTAATCCTGGAATTCGAGAAATTCAAGATGAATATTGAGATATTTTCATTTTTAAATAAATAATCTTTTTAAAATTTGTGACACATCAACTATCATCATTATCATCAGCCATAAGACGTCCACTGATGGACAAAGGCCTCCCCCATAGAACGCCAGCCTGCTGTTTGCATCAACATCAACTATAATGATGTTTAATTGAGAAAGACTTAATTAGATCCTATTTGCATTCATCCATGAGTCATTTGCAAAGCGATCACGAACACTATGCAAGACCTAATATATCACCCTGAGGTACTCTCCTACTTTATTAGATCTTATTTTAATTTTGTAACCGTTACAGTACCTACTAAACTATTTGAAATAAAAAATAATCAAAATGAAGAAATAGTATAGGGTTAGTTGACTGATTAAAATAAATATGATCCTGTTCAGTCCGTCTCTTAGATTATCGAAAAATATTGAATACTTACGTTTTTTTTTTTCAAATAAATAAAAAAATGACGACAATAATATAAGTCGGGCATTTGATACTATAAATTATGATATTATGGACAAAAATGAAGGAGGCGGGCATACCACGTGACATACTGGGCGTGACATGACATGTTGAAATACTGGTACGGTTTTCAGACCAACGTAGTGAAATGGGGCAATAACAGCTTTTCTAAGGAATACACTCTTAAATGTGGCGTAAGACAAGGTGGACTAACATCACCGACATTGTTTAATCTGTATGTCAACGGACTGATAGAGGAGCTCAGCAGGTCGGGTGTCGGCTGTCACATGTGTGATGAGCCAGCAAACAACTTGAGTTACGCTGACGATATGGTCCTGCTGAGCCCCTCTGCTGAGGGCTTACGAACATTGTTATCAATATGCGAAAAATACGCTGCAAGTCACGGGCTAGCTTACAATGTAAAAAAGACAGAAGTCATGATTTTTAAGCACGACAAAACAGGTTGCTTTACCCCAGTAATAACTCTTGCCGGCTCGCAGTTAAACATCGTATCGAGTTTTAAATATTTAGGTCATATCATAAATGATAATCTTACAGATGACAATGACATGGAACGGCAAAAGAGATCCATTGCTGCAGTAAGCAACATGTTGGCTCGTCGATTCTCGTGGTGCAGTAAGGCTGCAAAGGTTACTCTATTCGTGGCGTACTGTCAGTCGTTCTACACCTGCTACCTATGGAACGACTACAAAAAGCGAACTTACCACGCTATAAGAGTGCAGTACAACAACGCGTTTAGAGCTATGCTTAAACTGCCGTGGCGCTGTAGTGCGTCTGGCATGTTCGCCGAGAATAGGGTTGACGATTTCTATGCGGTAATGAGGAAAAGGGCTGCCTCATTTATGGACCGTATAAGGAATACAGATAATGAGATTGTCAGGGCTGTGTATGACTGCTGTAAATTTAGTATTTGTACTTTGTAGTTAGTAATAACCTGTGTGTCCGTTTTGGAACTACATCGTTGTTTATTGGTTGAGTTCCGCATTGGGGTATAAATTGATGTAAGTTATTATAATAATTATTATAATAATTTGGACTTAGACGTGGAGTTTAATTGGTGAACGGCGATGGAGTTTTCATAAATTAATATTACAAATTGAATAATGAAAATGAAATGAAATGAATGTATTTTTTATTTTCTTTTTTAAATTGTTTATTTAATGTTTTTTTATTCTTGTGATTTTTGTGATAATTATGTGTATTATTATTATGGGTTCATTGCCTGCAATAAATGAATTTTATTTATTTATTTTATTTATTTAATAAAGCATGTCAAAGATCGTGAGTGGGGGGGGGCTGGTGACGTCACTTTCTGGTAAAAAATGTACCAAACTGTGACTTATTACTGTATCGTCTTTATTTATTGTTTACGTGAAAAAATAAATAAAACGTGTCGAATCTTTTTTGGAAATCTATCTGACGGACTTTTTTTTTAAGTTTTTCTTCATTCCTTCATGTGACTAATCCATGATGATAGCTTACAGTGTCGAAACTTAAAGTAGATTCAGTGAATACTAACATCTGGTCCAGGAGTTCCTTTGTGCCTTCTATTTTTCCAACGATGGTGCCTTTCTTGGAGTTCTTCACCCAACCACCAACATTAAGCTGCTCTGCTGCCTCTTTGCAAAACTTTGTGAAATAGCAACCTGATGGACAAACAGAACAATAAATTAAATTAACATAGCACTTGTTTCAAAGTAGGGAAAGAATCTGTAAAGATTTCTTAGGAAAAAATGATATATCGCTATCCTACAATCATGAAGACAATTCGTACTAGCAGGTTGATAGTTAAATAAATCTTACTCTTCTTCAAACCTACCTCAAGGTATCGTTTTCCAGTTACCACAATCAAATAACGCAGTTACTACGATTCGTATTTTTTTTCCTAAAAGTTCTAAGAAAACGTGTTATTTCATTACGTAGCTTTGAACTAATTAATAAATGGATCTTTATTATCAAATATAATTAGAATTACTGCTAATTTTCATCAAAAACGTGAAGTAATTAATATTTATTGTTTGAATAAGACTTCATCGTAAATTAATAAGAACGTTTCTTTTGATCTCTAGTTAATTTATGTTTTTAAGGCAAATCTTTGTTCTTAACACTAGGGTTTATTTTATTAACTGTACAGTTTTTTTTTAAATATATACATGTAGGTAACAGAATTTGTAAGTATTTATTAAGAGGTTCTTGTGGTACTTTAAATGATGAAAACTCTGATGGCTGAAATGAAATTAAGTGTTTAAAAGGTGATATGGCCAAACATATTGAAGAATGATAATTTTAAAAATAACCTACATTTTCTGCAAAGGGCACATAGGCGAACATACAAAAATTTTTATACATACTTATAACATAATCTAGGTACATGCATTTATTTTATTGCAAAATGAGACTTATAATGACCTCGATATCAGATATCTACCAACCCATATTGGACCTACGTGGTGGGTTACTTAGAACCTTTCACAGAGAGGATGGTTGAGCCCCATCAGGGGTAGCTTTCTTGGCTGATTGAGCTGATACAGTCCTTAGACATCCATTTCGATGTTTGTTATGACCGATTTCTCGTCCCAAATCACTCGGTGACATCGACCTACATGCCACTACGCTAATTATAAACCGTTGACTGATTAGCTCTTTCTATAGATCAGCTGTCGATGTATCTACCTATAGATACAATAGACTCACGCCTTTTTACATGAGAATAGGCAGACACTACAGAACGCAATCTGTTACGGTTCTACATTATCTTTTTGCTTCCTCTGCGTCAATCATCCATTCATAATATACCTACCTGGGGGTCTAAAATGGCCGCTTTAGTAGCTTCATGATAGAATAATAATGAATTACGTAAAAAATCGGTAAAATTATCACTAAGTGACAATTCATAATAGTAATTGCATCTGCAACCGTTTTACGAGTATTATGTCCTATTATGATTCTGATAAACTGGCCATTTTAGATTTTTTTAAACGATTTGATTTGTACCAATATATTAAAAGTCAAATTTAAATGATTTTCTATAGTTGATGATGGTGAAAGTATTACCCTTTTATTATTGTGTTTCTGTTGGGAAAAAGGAGATACCAGAGAAAAATGAAGAAATCACCCAAAAATAATAAAAAAATCAATCGGTGTCTAGAATCCGACTCCTATGATATCTTGAGGCGATTTACTTAATGTTTAAGATATTAATACTGTAGCTACTGACCTTGAACCTGCCCATAGACCTCAAACTCCACTGCGGCCAACTGTTTGGGATCATCAGCACCCATCACAGAAAATATCAAACAAAAAGTAAAATCACAGAAAATTTAACATAAAAGAATTCAAACACAGTGCACAGAAATCGAGACTTCTTTTCACGGTACAGTATCGCGCCCAAACTATTGAAATCTGCCCGCCCAAGTGCCAATAGTTCGCCAGCCGCCCTAGTTTATCTACCCATATTTATTTATATGCAGATTCAAGTGCATGTGTTATTTATGATGGTTATCTGTTTCAAATTTTATAACTACTGATGCTTCGATCAAAATATTCAAATAGTTGTTTTGATTTCTTTAAACTGGTTGATTTGATTTGTGAGGAACTCGTGGTAAGATTATAACAGCTCGTCGGGGCCGCGGGTTGTACACTAGTTATCGCGGCTTCGACATAGAGGGCTAAGAAGGAACATGGGTGGTTTTTAGTCAGTAGAAGTCTGACACTCCCTTTCGCTCTGCCAAAGAGCGAGAGGGGTTATTTGATGATTTTCCACCCGCCAAAAAAATAAAAAGATTATAACAGCTAATCGGATCAATCTTCAGGTGTTAAGCCTCACTTGCCTCGGTTGGTCAGTGGATGGGTGACCACATAACGAGCATCCGATTAGACTGGAAGCCGACCCCAACATAGTTGAGAAAAGGCTAGGCAGATGATGGTGATACTTAACTAACTTAAATTATTGCCCAAGTTTAACTTGTCACGTTCATACAGCTACTGCTATCATTACAGTTTTCCAATTAAATGGACGTTTAGATAAAAAAATAAAAAATAAACATTTTTGCAAAAAAGAATCGTCTTCAAAAAAAAACAAAATAAAAAAAAAGTAAAAACAAAAATCTGCTTCTGAAGTCGGTGGCAAAAAAAAACGAAGTTAAACAAACCAATGTCACCGACTATATTTTATTTGCAATTTTTTTTTCCATTTTTTGTTGTACCATGTATCTTATACAAATAGTAGGTATTTACTATGCATTTAACATTCAACCAAGAAACGAAACCCTTAAACTTCAAGATTCCCTTATTATTGCTTTCAACTCCTAGCAGCGCACCTAGCGCAGTCTCTGAGCGATTGGACTGCTGCGCTGCGCTGTATGTCGCGGGTTCGATCCCCGCACGGTAGAAATATTTGTATGGCCTACAGATAGTTGTTCCGGGTCTGGGTATTTGTGTATGTGAATTTAAATGTTTGTGAACGCCCCTACGATACAGGAGTAATTCCTAGTGTGGGGACAACGTTTTTTAAAAAAAAAAAAACTATTGATGAGTAGACTTTCCACAATCAGCTCACCTAGATAACCTGAAAGAAAACAACCATATATTCGTCCCCATAATATTTTATCAAAAGAATTATCCTTCAACTCCGAACCATTAAGGACTTGTACCTGCCATTTATCAGCTCATCAGCATGAAGTGATAACTGATAGATGCGAATACTTCAAAATATTTAATAAAAGCACGAAACCTACTTGCTTGTCAAATTTGAGGGTTGCCCTAGATGTCTCTGGGATGCTATCATCATCAGGTTATCATAATAGCCTGAAATAATGCAACTATCGGTTCATAAGTACTTACGTTTTTTTTTTTTTTTTTTTTTTTTTTTTTTTTTTTTTTTTTTTTTTTTTTTTTGACATTGAATTTGACATACTTACCTGCTAATAATTTGACATTGTATTTGACATTAGATTCGCTATAAACATGACATTGTATTTGACATTTTATTTTTTTTTGTTGTCAAATTATTTTGCTGACATTGTAAATTAATTTGGTGAAATGTATTATTAATGTATTTGTTTCTGCTTGTGTTATTTCTCTTTTTTTTTTAATATGTAATGTTCAACACAATGTAAATTGTAAATGAATGAATAAATGACGTATAATTTTTAAAGATATTTCTTTCAACTCCTAACCGTTGAGGAGTTGTACATTCCATCATGAGCGCATCCATATGAGATTAATTATGATTTTCAGACGCAAAGACATGAACAGCTTTAGAAAATATAATTATGGAAAACGTAACAAGTTCCTATTCAAATTGAGAGTTGCGCTCGATTTCCCATGGGATTCCATCATCAGATTCTGACTTGGTGACAATGGAACCACCTCGGGAGAATACTCTTTTTAATACAAAAAGAATTTGTATGTTTGTTATCTGAGATATCCGTTAACAAATATACAAATAAAACATGCAGACGAATTGAAAACCTCCTCCTTTTTGGAAGTCGGTTAAAAAATAAGCTAAGGCATAGTCATTTTAACAATTGAAATGCTCGATAAAATATTGTGTTCGTTGGGTTGACAAACAGACTGGCAAGCCTTGACTTACCAGCACCATCTGGATATTTTAAGGCTATTGGTACACCCGTCGGGGCTGCGGGTACCGTCGGGGCTGCGGGTGCCGTCGGGGCTGCGGGTGCCGTCGGGGCTGCGGGTTGTTCGAAAGAGATACCGCAGCCTAGGCACAAGGGCTAAAAACATGGGTGGTTTTTAGTCAGTAGAAGTCTGCCACTCCCTATCGCTCTGTCCAAAAGCGGGATGGGCCATTTGATGATTCCCCCCCCCCCCCAAAAGAAATGGTTTGGTACAAGCATCATAAACCATCACCACCACTATCACTCTGTGACAGAAATATGCAGTACACTTGAGAAAAGATAAATGCTTATTTATTTCTATCACGTACCGCATAAAAACCTACCACAAGTCATAAGTACAGTGAAGGACCCTCCTTTTTTTTTTGGGGGTTAGGAAATCATCAAATAACCCCTCCCGCTCTTGGGCAGAGCGAAAGGGAGTTTCAGACTTTTACTGACTAAAAACCACCCATGTTCCTTCTTAGCCCTATATGTCAAGGGTGCGGGATCTCTTACAACATTCCGCAGCCCCGACGGGCGTCGACCCTTGCGAGCCCCTTCCATGTTGCTGACATCTCTTTGAGGCGCGCGTGGAACACGAACGCCCGAAGAACGAAGGACCCTCCTCACGTAGTTTTACTATACAATTTTGTCAGCAGTAGTAAAGAATTAGTGAGATAATGTTGGGCACTGACTGTACCAAATATCGCTTCTGTATAGCTTCGAACCCACTACAAAAGCCTAGGCCAGGGATGGCGAACCTTTATGGATCAACGTGTTATTTTTTTCCTGGCCATTTTCCCTTCTACGTGAATTTGTTTGTCATGAATAGGTACCTATTCATTATTTTCTCTAGGATAGAATCTCTCACAATTCCACCAACAAAACACACATCATTAAAATCCCTGTAGCTCAAACATAAATCGGTCAGTCAAGAAGGAAGCTCCCCCCCTCAGGGCCAGGACTTGGAGTGGTCGGTTCCGCAGGCAATTACAAATTATATGATTGCCCATTGATTGCACTAACAGTTTCCTAATAAACTCTACCGGTGACGCTCAGGGAATGTGGGTGAAGGATTTAGTTTAGATGCGATGGGGCAATGAATTTGATGATAGAAAACGCGTGATTTGGTTATGGGTTGTCTATGTTCTATCCAGAGACCTTCAAATATTTACGAGCGATATTAGGAACTAAACGAAGAAAATCGTGATCCAGTACTACTTTGCAACAAGTCGGTCAGTCTAGCTAGTGACATACGCCCGCTTTCCCAGTAGCATTCGTGTGTCTAAATCGAAAATGTCTGGATGTGAACATTTTTGTATGACAATCTCTTTGGTTTCCCATAGAAAATTAAAAGAAAAACCGCCTGTATACCCATAGGTTACACTGTGGGTTACACCACGGGGTTACACATTTGGTAGCTCTAACGATTTGTTAGAACGATTATCCAGAATTTAAAGTTGTTTTAACTATAACAAAGGACAATAATAGAGTTTTGTCGGGAAAATTGTTGTTACAACAGGAATTTGTAAGTTGCAGTAACGGAGTTTAGATTTGAGCCCGGTTGATAGCCATATAGATATAGATAGTTGTTCTGACTAACTTATCTACTATTAGAGATTGAGAAGGGTTTGCGGACTCGTGAAAAAAGCGGTGCCCAAGATTATGCTGCCACGATATAATTATCATTGTCTCGACTCACGACAAACTTAATGAGAAAGTCACTTTTCACGTCTATTGCTTACTAGCTTCCAGGGAACGAAAACATTTATCTTTTAGGTGCTTCAGTCGGGTTGTATTTTTTAGGATTAGATGAAAATCTTTAGAGGTAGGTATACTCGTATAATAGAAATAATCAGCCTAAAATAACTGGATCACACACAGAGCTCATTTATATACAGGCACCAGGCCACCAGCACATCACGCTTCTATAACGTTAAGAGATTTTCAACTTTATCGCTTAAAAATTAAGTTCAAGTTTTTAATTGGGAAAATACGACAGATTTGGGTTGTAGCACTGACGTCTTTTTAAAAAAAATATGCACGATAGTGGCGCAGTCAGCCCGCGTAGGGAGCTTTTTCTCCTTCATTTTGGTTCATCATCAGCCTAAAATGTTCCCACTGCAGAGACTCAGGATTCCTCTCTAGGAGAGGGATGGGCTATGATCCAACACGCGGGCCCAGTGCGTATTGGTAAATGTCACATGTCTTCGAGGACAAAGGAGACAAAGAGGACAAAGAGAAACTACGCGACATCTTTTCGTCTAAAATTCCGCAGTGTTTTAAGTCAAGGCTCTATAATCAGTGTGTGTTGCCAGTGATGACTTATGGCTCAGAGACATGGTCCTTAACTGCTGGCCTATTCGAGAAGCTCAGAGTCACGCAACGAGCAATGGAGAGAGCTATGCTCGGAGTTTCTTTGTGCGATAGTATCCGAAATGAGGAAATCCGCCGAAGAACCAGGGTCACCGACATTGCTCTCAAAGTATGCAAGTTGAAGTGGCAATGGGCAGGCCACATCGCTCGAAGAACCGACAACCGATGGGGAAGAAAGGTTCTCGAGTGACGACCACGAACCGGAAGACGCAGCGTTCGTGGCCCTCTTACCAGGTGGGCCGACAAATAAATTACACAAAGTAATGCGCCTGACTGGGTTCGAACCCACGACTCACTGTTCGTAAGTCGGGGCCGCTACCACTGAGCCACCACTGCTCTCATTCTGGTTAATCAGCAATATTTAGAGCATTATGTGCAGCTCAAAATGTTCGCGTGGCGGAAAAACTGTGCGTAAGTTTTGTTCGCGCATAATGCAGCACATTCATTTGTGAACAAACATGTAGGTATTACGAGAGCCCATGACTAAAATGTTTGCAATGGCGAAACCACAAATGTACGTAGATATACCTATATAACGCAAAAGCAAAAGGCTTTTTATGAATCTTCATTCATGAACAAACTAAGGTCTAAGGTTATAAGGTTGCCTGAGAATAATCGGTTAGGTTAGGACTCACGTTTGAAGCAATTTACTTATAGGTGGTAGTCCTGACATAATATTATCAGACAACATAATATTATTATAATAATAATGATGAAGGTGGAGACGACAAGACGACGATAAATACAAAGGTAAATCGTAACATCGAAATTAAAAAAAAAACCGGCCAAGTGCATATCGGACCACACACAATGTAGGGTTCCGTAGTTGCCCATCAAAATAATAAAATGTGAACTTACTAAACTGATTAACCAACCTGCCTACCTGCCTTCAAACGATGATTTTTATTGTAAAAATAAAACAAACTTACATTTGCAGTTTTGAGACCTGCGCTCACATTATAGGAAAATATTTCATACAAGTACATTTTATAAGTTGGTCGACTATTACTCGTAAACTTCTAAAGCCTACTTAGCTGTGATAGTTTTCCTTTTATTTTCGGTATATTCTATGCTACCTACTACCATGATTTTTTTCACAAGCCCAAACACGACCCGTATAGGTAGTACACTGAATGACAACAATATTTCACAAACGAATCCCATAATCGAAAAACTGTTTCACCAAACACACGACATTTTTTAAAGGCCTATCCAACGTTATCCCACACATTAGACTTCGAAAAATCATCCCTACTTTAATGCGAACTGGAGATACCCTAAAAAAAAATTGAATATTTATTATAGCTCTTTCTCGTCGTAACTTATTTGTATATCCATGCCAAATTACAGCTTTCTAGTACTAAGAGTCTTCGAGATATAGTGCGGATGGACAGGCGGACATGGCGAAACTATAAGAGTTCCATATTAACTACGGAACCCTAAAAAACGAGGAATGTTAAAATGTCGGTACTCCGTGCTAGCCTATTAACCGATGAGAAAATTATAAAAATTTAACTTCCTGTGACTAAACTACTTAGAGAATATAAATTCGATGGAATATTTGTATACATTACTGGGAAGCAGTAGGTTAAACGCAGTTTCATAGGCATTGTGTATTGTCGTCTCCACCCTGATTTTTTTTCAGTAAACAGATGGGTGAAAGTCAGTCTCCTAGTTAGTCAGACTACTAATCTTAGTGCGAGAACAGGGTGCGTGGTCGCTGATGTGACACAATTTTTACCCGACTACGGCAAAGCCAAAGGAATCCAATTATTTTTCTTGATTAAAGTTGTTATAAAATTGTAATTAGGAAAGAGAAACATTTATGTCAGAGCAAATTAGATAATGTATCTAATATTGGAAACATCCATTAAGCAGGTAATTGTTTTTCAGGGTCCAGCAGTATCTCCTGTCATGTTTTATTTATTTACATGTATCTTGACTCGAATATGCTACTTCGCTATTACCTTCTTGGCAGGCGTTTAATTTAATCTGGATTTTTTTAAATACTGCTTAGTAATTAATACAATCTTGTTTAAAATTAAAGTAATATTTTTTTGATAAATAAAATAATTATAAATCCAATAAAATAATAATTTGTGGGCCAAACATTTACCTATTAATTCGTTCAGAAACGTTTAGATGTATGTGTATCCGAACTGTGCGGCTGTCAGCTGACACTGACAAATCCAAACTTACAATTTTATAGATGCTGCGTAGTTCGACTGTATGACCACTGCGTAAAGCTTAATTTACTTTCAAATCACACGGCATAAAGTTTGTAATAAAGTGCAATTGTAAATGTGATCATTTCGCGAAGTTTGTAAAATCGGTACCTAGTTACAGTCGTGATAATTCAGTAAATTCTATGTGTAGATCGGAAACCGACGCGTGAAAAGTAGCATCGGGTTACCTGGAATAACTGGACTGTTTTAACATTTATTCCGTGAAAACATCGAGTGTTAAAAATTTGAAAGACAAAGACACTCTGTTTATCCAAGAATCTTTACGAAAATGTCCGTCTGTGATAGTGGAGATGCAAAACTAGATGCAGCGGTAAACAGCTGGCTGAAACATGACAAGGTACGTGCTGGAATATTTCATGAATGTATGGAAAATGTAAAGGATGCTGAGATCGTTGTACACCCTTGACTTGTCACCCTTGGCCTTAGTTATATTGATATTGACGATATTGTGCAGGTCAAGTAAGATTAATAATCATGTAAACCAATTACCGGCAGGAACTATCTAAGTATCTATGATGAAAATTATGGAGAAATCTTTGTAGATGAATTACTCTACATGATCATTATTTTATCATTTATTATACAACATAATAAGTAAAAAAAGAAGAAAAAAGTTCACTCCTACATATTTTTTAAAATAATATGTAAGAGTGAACTTTTTAAATATATTAGTAATCATACATATGAAGAGACAGAAAATTTATTAAAAATATTGAAATACCAAACTTTTACCTCACACTTTCGCATTCTACTCACCAAGAGGTTAACACTCCACACACAATTCCAGTTTGTTCTAATTTTAAATTTATTTCTGTGTAGAGATATCCTAATATTTTTATGTATAATTAAGCCAGTAATGTAATGGTCACTTTATGGAAGAGCGCTGATGTCTGAGATACAGATAATTTTATCTAATTCAGACACAGATGCCTTCAACACAAAATTAAGAAATTGAGAAATTGTACTGTATATCTGTATAAATGTAACTTATGTTTGTGCCAAATAAATATTATTATTATTTTTGTTCCTCCGGCTAGCCGGGAATTGCTGATTACACGGGCCTAAGCCAAGTGTTCATCAGATGGGTTAAGTGCGGGTGTGGACATATTAGGTTCTATTATTATTATAAGATTAGGAGCTAAACAGTAAATAAATAAACCCTTGCTGTAGCCTTGCCATAGTCAGGTAAAACTTAATTAAATCTTCTCAGTAATTAAAATTATCATAAATGGCGATAGTTATGTATCAATGAAAATCGGAGTAGATGATCTTATGCAGAACCAAGACTATTGTTAAATGGTAAACTATAAATAATAAATAAATAAATAATATTCCACAACTATCACACAACGCCATCTAGTCCCAAGCTAAGCAGAGCTTGTGTTATGGGTACTAGACAACTGATAAACATACTTATATATTTCTAAATACATACATATTATAGATAAATTACACCCAGACACAGAACAAATGATCGTGCTCATCACACAAACATTTGTCCTGGGTGGGAATCGAACCCACGACCTCCGGCCTAGCAGTCAGGGTCACTAACCACTAGACCAACAGGCCAGTCAACTGTCAAACTGGGAATATATTGTTAAAACATTCCACCTACTTGGGACTGTTTTTGTTTAATTGGTTAATCCTGTAATGTAAGGTAAATTCTTAAATAAAATCATTAAACAATTTTGCATAATGCTTTATAATGCCTCAAACCAAGTGAACATTAAGGCCACAAATTCAGAGACACATTTCTTACAGCATGCATCTTCATGGCCAGTTCCATTCAACACCCCACCGCATGCTGTAAGAAATACTTTTTGGAATTTGTGGCCTAAGGACTCTGCTTATATTTAAAAAAAGTAAATCCTGGTACGCAAATTGCTTGTAAGATCATAAACTTTTAAATTAAATTAAAATTAAATTCATTTATTTCAGGTAACATAACCCATATTAGAAATATGATAAAACATTACATACAGTCACACAAAATAAAAACAATTCCAAAATACTCATAAAATTCATTTCAAAATGATAAAAAGAAAAGACTAGGTCATTCAAAATAATATTTAATTCAATAGTTATCGTATAATATTAGTCTCTTACATACGACACTGTATGTAACTTGTCTGTCACAGCAGTGTCGCACATAAGGACAGTCCAACCTATTTGCTATCATATTCAGAACAATGTTGGAGCTGGCTCGCACACTGCCATATGTGGCGTACAAGAGACGTGCAGCGCTTCCACATTGTCCGTGCGCACCCATGTGAACATACCTGACGCGCTGCAGTAACGAGGCAGACCCTAACACTGCTCTGAACGCATTGTTAAACTGAACCCAGAGAGCATTGCAGCTTTTCTGCGTGTAACTAGCCCACAGGCTGCATGTGTACATGGACGACAAAATAGGCAACATAATGTTGGGTTCACAAATAGGACACCCAAATACCTTTAGAATTTCAACCGTTCAGTGTATTATGAGGTGACTATGACATCCTCAGTAAGTACTAGTGCCACAGTGGTAATAATATCGTCTTGACTAACAAACTGTTGGTTGCTGCAGATGTGTGTAATTTATTTTATCACTTCTGCTCCTGAAAAGTGATGGCGAAACCTGGAGACTCTAGTATTACAACCTAAAGTTTGAGACATTCAACACAGCTACCAGCCTACACTACCTAATGTGGTAGATTTCAGCCTACTTCCTTTTATTGTATCAACTTTAAAAACCATATAATTCTATTCACGGAATCTGTAATACCCCGAGAAACAATATTTTAATGCTATTAACCCCAATCACTTTAATACAGAACCCAGCAACCCGCAAGGAGGTTCTCGATGACATCTCAAGTGCTCGCTGGGACAAGCTCCGTGGTTGCATGCTGCAACGCCTCAAGTTTGGCACGGCCGGTCTGCGCGGGCGCATGGGGGCCGGCTATAAGGCTATGAACGACGTTGTAGTGCTGCAGACTGCACAGGTAAGTTAGAAATATTACATACATACTCGTAAATTGTCATGGATTTCTCCTATGGCTGTAGACATAAATTACAGAATGCTACGATCCATACACACTCTTTTCGCTTCTTTCTCGTTGTAGGTACTCTTGAAATCTCTGTAGAACATCACCAATAAGATCAATGTATGTCCTTCTTTCTCCTCCTCCCAGCGCTCCCACTCGCATCTATCAAAAAATTGCACAGGTTTTTTATATTGTTCGGTAAAAATAACCAATTGGATAGCATTGCAAAAATAAATAATGTTTCCATTCAATAAACTATACAATAACCTATCAACTTTTGTTTGTTAGCCTACCTAACCTAGTATCATAATGTAAATACGTGATAGTACCTATATAGGTCTACCTTCGTCTTTCGATAAATATGCGTCAGCTGCCGAACCGATTACTCATCAATGAACAATTTATCTGACCTTTAGGAAAGTCAAGAGAATATTAAACGAGTGCCATAAGCCATAATGATATCTTTTCATGAATTGTAGCTATGGTTAGCAACGGAATCAATCAACCTAAACAAACTGAAGGAATTTAATTACCGTGCCAGGCTTGCTCGCGATATCGTCTGCGATGACATTCACCGGAGTAAAAATTACCCTGTGTTAATCCAGGTTGTTTCATTTTCTGTTTGCCAAATGTCATCCAAATCCGTTCTGCCGGTTTTGCGTTTCTGTGTAGAGGTCCCTCTACACATCGGCAGATGCTTCTGCCAGACATCCGCCGACGTCAACAGATGCGTCCGCAGATGTGTGGACAGACGCCGGGCGCTCGCGCTCCAACCCTTTGATGTGGAACAAAACCGACAACAAACGGATTGGCGGCAGATGCATCTGCCGACGGTCAATACCTACCACAGACGAGCAAATCACCCCTTCTACACATCCGATCCGCCGATGTGTAGAGGGGCCTGTACAAACATCATCATCATCATCATCTGCCTAGCCTTGTTTCCCTGTGTTTGTCTATGTTTGCTGCACATGCTTGACCCATGGGTTGCACAATGCACATATTAAAGACTCACAGTAGACCTTGAATAAAGTTAATTTTACCTGTGCATTACACCGTGCGGCTTCGGCTCAGCATAATATACTGACTGACAATGACCTTTGTTTTGGAGGGTAGGAAATAATCAAATGACTGGCAGAGCGGATCCCTTCTACTCTGCCAGTCATTTGATGATTTCCTATGTGATAGTTTTAGTAGAACTCTGGTATAATATGATAGTATCAGAGTTCTACTAACTAAAAACCATCCATGTTCCTTCTTGGCCCTTTGTCTCCGGGGCTAAGGTATCTCTTTTGAACAACCCTCAGCACTGATAATGCCCTGCGTTCCCTTTCAATATCCACATCATCTGTGAGATGTAACATCTGAGTTTCATTTAATTAAACTACACAGTGGTTTATGAGACGGGATTGCGGAAGCCACCTGGCTCGTAATACATTTACGCTAAATATAAACTATCTTCATCATCGTCTAGAATTTCAGTAGAGTAATGAACAGAGATACTAATATAAATAGTTTACAGCACAACGCTACGGGAGGCGATTTAGTTTGATAACGTAATCAGTAAATGTCAAACTTGAACCTTCGACTTGATCTTGCTTATATGGATAGATATAACGTCTAAAGTGGAGGTTTAATGAGGATTGTTTCCCAAAATCATAATTGGATCTTGAATCGTGAGGAGCCATTGCATCTACGACTTAGAGCCGAACGCTAACAAAGAAAGGAAAGGTGTTTTGCTCCCAGACTGGACCGAGCCGGGGCTGCCTTTGAGCGGCTTCTGATAGCCTGGTATCGCTTAAAAAAAATCAATGAAATTAACAATTAATATCGCGCGACATGACGATAAAATTAATTAAGGCTAAGTAGGTAGATACCGAAGAGGAAGTTTTTCAACAATGAAGTACCTCTCCTCCTCGGACGTATAGAAATGCTGCATCATGTCAAATACTCGTATTCAGCTGCATCCGGTTAGACTGGAAGCCGACCCCAACATAGTTGGGAAAAGGCTAGGCAGATGATGACGAACGTGGAGAAACCGTTCGAGATCGAGAAACAGAAACCGAACACGTTTTCTGCTTCTATTCTCCCATGCCAGATGTCAAAGTATCATTTACTCCTTTCTCTTTCATATCATTCCTCACACAATCCATCCACCTTTTCTTTGGCCTTCCTCTCCCTCTCCATTCAACAACATTAAGACCAGGCACTCTAAAATAATTTCCACGCAAGCTCCGCCCCATGCACCCCGCCACTCCGCGCGATGTGCTAGACGCTAGCACATCAGTAATAAAGTCGAATACCGCGTGCGCTCTTTGATCGCGTTCGAGCACGAAACTAATTAATGTCGTAAGTCTCAATTCTTATTTCGTTTATAACTAAAGTAGTAATTGATCTGGAGAAAAAATATCTTGTGGCTGGATAGTAAACTATATTTTCTTACAGTGAACATTTATTTTAGACATAAAGGTGGAGCAATCTTGAGGAAAAATGTAATAATCGTTAAAAAAGACATGATTTTCGAATAAAAAATTACTCGAGCGAATATGCTACAATTACGTAACTGTCTTGTACGTGGAAAGAAAAAGATCCAATAAATCATATACTAAAGTCCCATTTTGATTGTATGTACGACTGTTTCAGAATATTAATGCAAATTAACATAAAATTTAGGGAGCCTCCTCTTAATATCCATCACGTGTCATCCCTCATTAAAACTGGTCAATATACCAAGGTAGACGACTTTCTTATTCTGTCTTACATGCTGATTAAGCTATGCCATCCAGAGCCAGACTGGGCCAGACAGACTCCTGCTCAATATAATATAATTTGTTTACAGGGTCTGTGTTCATATTTGAAGAAGGTCTGCAACCCGAGTCAGATTCAGAAGGGAGTAGTGATCGGGTTCGATGGCAGATATAATAGCAAAAGGTGAGTTCACTTCTCCTTAACTTTTCTACCTCTTGTCATTCATTCAATGCAGTAAACCCTGAATTCATTATATTATTTTTGAGCTTGTAATCACTACGTTTTATAAAACAAAGTCTTCCGCCGCGTCTGTCTGTCTGTCTATCTGCCTGTTCGCGATAAACTCAAAGACTACTGCACCGATTTTCATGCTGTTTTCACCAATGAATGGAAATGAATGGTACTCGAGAAAGATTTTAGTATATAATTTGATCGACATCAATGCGGACGAAGCTGCAGTCATCAGCGTTAGACTATACAAACAAAAGACAGATCGCCAAAATAGTTATTGGGCACAAGAACCTACCGCATAAAAGGGCCATTTGAGTTGGGCTTGTGAGTCGTTTCACATATATTATTTTATGAATAATATGATTTGGGATTTGCCATTATGAAAATAATCTCGTGTATTGACTACTCAGCTCAGTAAGCTGTCGAATCAAGATACCCACAACATTTATCGATTATCTATTAATAGAACTTTTTTGTGCTATCAAACATTAGCAACATTGATTATTCAACGGTGCATCATAAACTTTTCCACAAAATAACGTCACACCGAATTGGTCAGCAACTCAGCGACGGAATCGTGCGACTATTGCATCAGACACAACCAGTGGGTAAGTGGGAGTCGCAAATTGTTATCAAGTAGAGTTGAGCTTATCGTGAAGTCACTGCAGGTCATTTACTGACAAATATTTGTGAGGAAGAACTCTTAGATGTTTCTTTAAACTATGTACCTAATTGGAACAAGCGTATTTTATCGTATTTGCCAATGAGGAAGACCGTTAAGATTAAGATTTAACAGTAGATTACGGGACCATAGCTAGTTTCAAAGTTGCCATTGCTTTAATTAGGGTCTAAATCATAGCTAATATTTGTTGAGACCTAAAAACAGATCTGCAGCCTGCAAGGCTATTGCGTATCTTTTAAATGTCAGTGGCTATCATAGTGTCCATCGATTAACTGTCAAATTTGTTATGGTTTAGTACAAAATGGAACCATTTGACAGTAAACAGCAATAGCCCTGCTGTACTGGCTAAAGTTATCAGCGAATAGGGTATTTCAACAAAAAAATCTAATTAGTCCGTCAGATAGATTGGTTTTCAAAAAATAATAAACACGTATTTTTTCTTTTTTCACTTAAACAAAAGATGAAGACGATACAGTGCTTCGAAAAGTCGCGTCAAGTCGTGTGACGTCCCAAGGTTAGTACTTTTTTACCCACAAAGTGACGTCAAAAGCGTCAATAATCTTTGACATGTTTTATTTTCGTAATTTTTTATTAATTTGATAAAACTAAAAACACGTATCCAATATTTTTCGATAATCTAACAGACAGACTAATTTTTCTGGTGATATACCCTAGTAAACCGACGATACTATCGGGCATTAGCAAACACAACACCCTGTCCACCCAGTCTGGTCGGAGGAACTTCCATTTTCTATGGTCAAGGTCACGTGGTTCGACCGCAAAGTTCGATCAATCGGACTAGGTGACCTTTTTTTACAATTGGTTCGATTTTAGAATCTTACCTTAGGACCGCTTGGTTCGACTATGGAGTCGAACTACGCGGTCGAACCAGGTGAACGATTACCAGTTCACCCGGTCGATTCATCGAAATATAAAGGATTTCCAAATTTTTCATAGTACGACTACCAGTTAAGTTAATCTAAATCAGTAAAGTCTCACAAATTAACAGGAGGCCAGAATCGTGAAGAAATGCATATAGAATTGATTAGGAGATTCCTAATAACTGTAAACAATACCTTCTTCATTTTTCTGGCCTCCTGGCAATTTGTGAGACTTTACATAAGGAGTTACATACAGAAAGAAGAGCTTTTATCAGGTTCTGTAACTCTTTGTGACCTTTTTGTCCCGATGGAGGCTGAAGAACTTATCAGCTTGTTGTTCATACTCCTTTTTTTTTGATGGGACATGCCCGCCTCACCATTCCCATACTCCTATGGATATATAGACCTATGGTAGGGTATGTCAGACTGACAAACAAAATAAACTTCCCATTACTGCTGGCTGGTATCCTACTAATATTATAAATGTGAAAGTTTGTGAGAATGGATGTGTGGATGTTTGTTACTCTTTCGCGCATAAACGGCTGGACCGATTTGGTTGAAATTTGGTATGTAGATAGTTTATACCCTGGATTAACATATAGGATAGTTTTTATCCCAATTTTATGATCCGTGGGATAATTTTCGAGTTGTAGCGGGTGAAGCCGCTGGCAACAGCTAGTCTAACATAGCAGTGATGGTTTGCTAAGCCCGGTCTCTAGTAAAGGGCAGGAGTGACCTGAATCTAACGAATTCATAATCCATATAATATTCCACTAAATAACGTTTTTCCGAAACAACTTTTTCTGCCACTCCACTCGGGTCGATCTTTAGGTTAAGCCGCGCTTGCCTAGGTTGGTCTGTGGATGGGTGACCGCCCATTACATACCGAGTTTCCTCCGTGCCTCGGAAAGCACGTTAAGCTGTTGGTCCCGGCTGGCATATACAGTGTGATTCTTTATAATGTGCACATATCGAAATGGGGGAATCTATGCTTAATTTTATCGACGGAAAAATTATTTAAAAAAATCTAAATATTTTTTAAAATTTTATATGGAATTTTTAAAAATTTTGTCTGCTACTGTGACCCCAGTGTAAACAAAACGGTGTAACTTTTAAACTAAATTATCTATCGCGATGAAACAAGCTCCATAATGATTGGAAGCAATTAGGCGTCCTCATAAAATGAAAATTGTGGAAAAAAACTACCCTCAATTGAAAATAAACATCTTTTTTTATGAAAAATCTATATTTTTTTCATAATTTTTTACAATAATCGTAAAATTTCTCAATAAGACGCCCTCATTACCTACGTTTTTTATTACTTTAAGTTATTCTTTATCGCATTAGCCACGTAATGGTAAAAATTGCATGTTTTTAACTCAATCCCAACATTTCTTATCAATTGTCAAAGAAAGGCCCAGTGCACGGCAACGAATCAATCTACCTGAATTATTGGAGGATGTACCACTGGCTTTGCGACGAAGGATGTTTCTGCAGATGGACGGATGCCCTGCTCATTATGCTGCAAATGTTAGATCATTTTTAAACGATAATTATCGTGATAAATGGATCGGCCGGCAAGGACCTGTAGGGTGGCCTGCGCGTTCACCCGATTTGACGCCCCTTGATTACTTTCTATGGGGGACCATGAAGCAACGCATCTACAGCACACCCATCAACAGTGAGGCCGATTTGCGTGACCGCATAATTAACTGTGCGAATGATATTCGCAATGATCCCGAAATGATTAGGAGAGCGACACAACAAATTTTAATTCGCGCGGCTTTGTGCCTACAACAACGAGGTGGACATTTTGAGAACCTGATGCATTAAATTTTGTATAAAATAATAAATGGTTTTAATTGAACTCTTTTGTATTAATTAACATTCCAAATAAACCATCCTTAAGAGAATAATAAATGGCGCTTTCAGAGTGCCATCTTTTAACATTTGATAGAAAATGTTATGTTTGAGTTATAAACATGCCATTTTTAGTATTGGGTAGCTAATACGATGAAAAATACGTTAAAGTAATAAAAAAGGTAGGTAATGGGGACGTCTTATTGAGAAATTTTACGATTATTGTAAAAAGTTATGAAAAAAAAAAGTTTTTTTTATTAAAAAACGTGTTTATTTTCAATTGAGGGTAGTTTTTTTCCACAATTTTCATTTTACGTGGACGCCTAATTGCTTCCAATCATTATGGAGTTTGTTTTATCGCGATAGATAATTTAGTTTAAAAGTTACACCGTTTTGTTTACATTGGGGTCACAACAGCGGACAACATTTTTGAAAATTCCATAAAAAAAATAAAAAATATTTAGATTTTTTTAAATATTTTTTCCATCGATAAAATTAAGCATAGATTCCCTCATTTTGATATGTGCACATTATAAAGACTCACACTGTATAGAACTTAAGCAGTCGTTACAGGTAGTCAGTGACCTGAAAGTCTGACAACCAGTCTTACCAAAGGGTATCGTATTTATTACCCAGTAAGTAGTACTGGGTTGTGGAGGTCAGATAGACAGTCGCTCCATACTGGTATTCAGGTGCATCCGGTTAGAAAAAGGCTTGGCAGATGCAGTGATGAAAATTTGGATACGTGTTTTATGGTTTATCAAATTTTACGAAGATAAGACGCGTCAAAGATCATGAGTGGGGGGTTGTGACGTCATTTGTAGGGAAAATGTACTATCATGTGACGTTTTCGAAGGGTAGTTGCTTACGGACCAACAGTTGGATAAAACATGAAGCCTAAAATTATAAATGTTCATTAAGAACTCCAACAAAATGTCATACTCAGAACGTTGCATAAGGTAAATCTTGTTTAGACTAAGATCTTGTAAAAGAACACTTATGTGACAATCACGATCCGCTTTGTTTGGACTTGTCTCTCTTCAGTCAATGGTTTACGTAAACTTAGTAACAAATGTGTGACGTATTTGCTGTATTTTATGAAGTTCAATGTCACATTGTAGTCTGATGGTTTATGTCAACTTAAGTCATTTCAATTTATTTCATCACCGCTGCTCTCAAAAAGGTGATGAAAAACATCGTGCGGAAACTGGCATGTCCTAGATAGAACGAAAAATTCGGAGACATGTGACATCTACCATCCCGCACTGGACCCACGTGGTGGATTATAGCTCATCCCTCTCCTAGAGAGGAGGCTTGTGTCTTTGCTGTGGTAATGTTACTATAGGCTGAATTTGATGATGAATTCATTTCTAATGCCTCTAATGGTACAATCACTGTAGGAAACAGCCTTTACATAAGCCTCCAATCAAAATACCTCGAATTTATACCTCGAACACGCCTTTAATCCCTTTGGGGGGGGGGGGGGGGGGTTGGAAATCATCAAATAAACCCCCCGCTCTTGGGCAGAGCGAAAGGAAGTGTCAGACTTCTACTGACTAAAAACCAACCATGTTCCTTCTTAGCCCTATACAGGGTGTAAAGTAACCCTTCACACATACTATACGTCAACCAAGCATTATGTACATCAAACTAAGTACCTCTACGCAAAAATGTTTGCTAAGAAACGACTTTTTTTTTTGGAGTAAAAAAAAAAACTCAATGTAGCACTATTAAAACATTGTGCTAGTGGAGTGGATGCTATGTATAGTAAACGGGTCATGGAGGTAATTTAAGTAAAGTTTTAACCTGAAAAACTAGTATTTACAAAAACAGCTGTGGGAACTTTGACCCCCAATATCTCCGCAACTAGGGGGTTCCCAAGTATGGTCTATTACCAAAAAATGATCGTAGTGGTGAGGAGAACAAGTGCCCTTCGTTTGCGTTAAGGGTACTTTTACACCCTTTATGTCAAGGCCGCGGTATCTCTTACAACATCCCGCAGCCCACGCCTTTAATCCCTGAAGGATTATTCAGACGTGTGCCTAAAAGCACGCCGGAAAACATCGTGAGCAAATTGGCATGTCCTAGAATCTAATATTTGATTGGCTGGCCCTCGTCTTCTCTCTCAGGGCTCAGCCATGCGTCGGAACATACAAGGCTTTAGGTACCTACTTAATTATTGCTACTCTAAGTTTCTTATCGACCTTTCCCGCTTTACTAAAAGCAATCAGAGCATGCGACACCACTCGAACGTCCTGGCCGCAACGGAGAAAGAAAAAGAAAGAAAGAAAGAAAATTTATTTATTTGTCGCAGAAACATACAGAGCATACAGGAAAAAAAACATTACACAAACAACGCATCAGATATAAAAAAAAATACAACAAGCAGGGAGACATTTTCCACTAGTTTTTAAGTTGAAACTACAAAATTGCCAGTTAAATTAACAAACAATTAACTTTATCTAGCATTTAGTAAGACAGTTTTTGCAACAAGGTTAAGATGAGATCTTTGTGCTCAAGAACCGATTAAGGAAAATACGAGAATTATCATTATGATGTTTGTAAGCCGTAAATCACGCACATACGAGGTAAATAATGACAAAGTGTTACTATGTGTCAAAGTAACACTGGTTTCTTTAAGGTGGAAGCTCACATCTGGCCCGCGAAATTCTAATTTTCTTACGTTTTTGGCAATTTGCAGGCCAGTGCTTGGTTGTATGTTTATGAAAATTTGATTTGCGACTGTAAGACGTATGAAGTTACCGAATTATAACCATCAAAATTATCAATACAACCCTCCAAGTTCATTTTCATGTCAAGATTGATTTTTGCATGTAAAAGTCATTCTTTAGTAATTTAGTCGTCGTTCTTTAGTAGTTAGTAATTTTGATGGTTATAATTCGGTAAGTTCATACGTCTTACAGTCGCAAATCAAATTTTCATAAACATACAACCAAGCACTGGCCTGCAAATTGCCAAAAACGTAAGAAAATTAGAATTTCGCGGGCCAGATGTGAGCTTCCACCTTAATGCTATAACGTGTTTATGCTATTTTCGGTGTCATTAACTTATTCATAGAACAGAATAAATGCCGGTGAATTTCCACCCGTTTATTTTAGAACATCTGCAAATCATTTCACCTTTGAGTCGACCTGTTTAGACTTTTTGATGAATGATGATACTTGTTCGATGTCTGATATTATATTAAGAAATTTGTCCACGCTCACAACGCATGGTGGAATAAAACTCAATCCTCTCAGTGCTGATTTATATTATGTAGCAGATCGTTCGAGTAAGCCGGAGTACTCACCCATTTAAAGTTTGAGAATAGGTTGAGGTCGTTTCGGCCCCAATGCCTCTAATCATTCGCTTTACCGGATGAGACTGTTCAAATCGACGCCAGCTATCCTGAGGGAAACTTCGGACGGAACCAGCTACTAGATGGTTCGATTAGTCTTTCGCCCCTATACCCATAATCCACAAATAAAAACAAAATCACTACGAAAACTTTAGGTTGAAGGATAAAGCAAAACTAACGTTTTATTAATCATCTGATATCAGGTCAGTGAACTTTTCTTTGGCGCACTAGTATTACTGTCATTAGTAAGATTTCCGTATTCCAATGATGCTCAAAAATGAGTTAATCCACAAATAAAAACAAAATCACTACGAAAACTTTAGGTTGAAGGATAAAGCAAAACTAACATTTTATTAATCATCTGATATCAGGTCAGTGAACTTTTCTTTGGCGACTAGTATTACTGTCATTAGTAAGATTAATCCGTATTCCAATGATGCTCAAAAATGAGTTAGTTATTAAGCGAAATTTATGACAATAATGTAGGTGGTTTTCGAAATAAAATTAGGTAAAATGATTGCTACCGGTCATGGCTCGGTCGCGCTCGAGCGCACGCGGCTTGCATTTCGTAGACACACGCACACAGCTCAGCTGCATTGTAGCTGTGTGCGCAGTCGGGTGATTCTGTTTTATTTGTATTGAATTAAGGGTTTAATTCTGAAATACTGTTAAATTTCAACAACAAAAAAAAAGCAGCGCTTATTAGTTATTACCCGCTACCGTACTTCAATTGATTATTTATGTCTTTTATGACAACCTCCTGAAATTTGACGAGGATGCAAATCAACACCTTGTATATGATACCTATATGTTTAAAATAAATTCAAAGTCATAAATCATATAAACAAACACAAAAGTTAAATCATCTGCGACGAATTTTACGCGACCAACGAAAGAACAAACACAAAAGAACTAAAAAGTTGGAAATAAAAAAAGTAGTTAAAAATCTAAAAATCCCGACTTCCAAAACTTGGAAGCAGGCGGGGTCCATTCTATTTTCATTTCATAATGTTACGAGCTGGGTAAGGGATAAATAAAAGTACTACCAATTGAACACACGAAATAACTTTATTACTCGCAAAACACTTATAAACAATTGCAAATCGCTACTGAACACTTTGTCGCACTAGATATCTCTTCGAACCTTCCGTTGTCTCGCTTGAAAGTAGACTGTCTCTGACTGTCTCGCTGCGTCCTCTCTCAGTCCTTTTATACCCCAAACACACAATAGATATTCGAGAAAGTTCGCTATTATTCCATAAAGCATCCAGAAAAACATTAACAAAAAAATAAACTTAAAGATAAAATAACCAACAAAGAAGTTATTTTACGCCGTAGGTATACGGTCGAAATTAAAATGCAAGTACCGCTAAAGCCGGGCGCCGTAGTTATACCTACAGAATGGAAATAGGTAACTACTTTAATAGAATTCACGCGTACTTCCCAGTTATTAGCGAGGTTTCTCGAAGATTCTAGATGACCAACGTAACAATAATTTAATATTCAAATTAACCCCGCCTTTTTTTTTTTTGGCTAGAGAGGCGCCACGGCGCCCTCACCTTCCGTCTGACGCAGGTCATCACCGGACACGGTTGTTTCGGGAGGTACCTGCACCGAATCAGGCGGGAGGAAACGCCCGGAGCACACAGTGGAGGTGTGCCCCGCTTGGACGGAGGCCCGCCGTGTTCTCGTAGCGGCGATCGGCGACGGCCGGGCGCCAAGCCATGGTCCGGGGCGGGGAGGAATGGGACGCCGTCGCCTCCTTCTGCGAAGCAGTGATGCTAGCGAAGGAGGTGGCGGAACGCGAGAGGCAGAGAACCTCTCGTCCCAGCCGCCGCGGGAGGCGCTCCGGGCGTCGGGGGTCGCGCAATGACCTCCGGCTACCGTAGACGCGGGCCTGTGGACGGTGAGTGATGGGCTAACTCGCCGTCCGTCCGTCTTACGACGAAAACAGGCCGTGTCGACGGCGCGTTCGTGTTCCACGCGCGCCTCAAAGAGATGTCAGCAACATGGGAGGGGCCCGAAAGGGCCGACGACGCCCGTCGGGGCCGCGGTTTGTACACTAGTTATCGCGGCCTCGACATAGAGGGCGAAGAAGGAACATGGGTGGTTTTTAGTCAGTAGAAGTCTGACACTCCCTTTCGCTCTGCCCAAGAGCGGGAGGGGTTATTCGATGATTTTCCACCCGCCAAAAAAAAAAACTTGAACCCCGCCTTCTTCCAAGTTTTGTTTAATTTAAAATGTGGTTGGTTTTGCTTTTCAGTTTTTACAGTCGGGTTTTTTAGTTTTTTAACTACTTATTTTTTTGAAGTAGGTAAATCTAAAGAAATGTGCAATTCCGTTAACGTAAAACCTGCAGTTATTTATTTATTGAATGTCTAAAAAACTTATTAAATTACAGGTTTGTTTAAGTCACACCTCAAAAACCTCTCAGGGCTTATCTGTGTGCTGCCGTTAAAACTTTAACAATAATTGACTTACTACAATAATTACTAAATAATCTATATCAATAATAAATAATACATTTTAAAGTTGCTTTCTACAATTGAAAACTCATTTATTTAAATGTGATTTTCTATAAACGCTTACTGCATATAGTTTTTGCTTGGGCTATAAGTAGTCACGGCAATTAGAATGCTAATAACAATGCTGATGGAAGAAACTAGGGCATGATCAGCTGCATTACTAATGGGGAAGCTTCCTGACTTAAACAAAACATGATTATGTTTATTCCTTCTGTTAGATTAACGAAAAATATTGTATACGTGTTTTTTGTTTTATCAAATTAGTAAAAATTTACGAAAATAAAGCGTGTCAAAGATTATAAGTAAGGGGCTTGTGACATCACAACCACAAACTGTGACGTTGCACGACTTTCCGAAGCACTGTATCTATCGTCTTCATATTTTGTTTACGTAAAAAAAAAAAATATTTTTGGATATCTTTCTGACAGACTATTTCGATTTTTTTTGTCAACTTCCCTATTGGTATACAAGTGGTGGTGCCGTGTCGTAGTGCCGTAAGTCCCTGTTTTCAACACTTCAGGCTGATCATGGAACACAATAATCAGTTTTCTCAGAGTTATCTTCATTTCTTGTTCTTCATAATCAGCCTATAATAATGTCCCCACCGCTGGGACAAGTCTACCTATTCTACACGTATTCACAGAAAGAGGGCTATAATCCTCCACGCGGGCCCTGTTCGGGTTGATAGATGTCACATTTCTTCGAATTTTTGGTTCTAAGACATTTCCTCAAGAGGTTTTCCTTCGCCGTATTTGGGAGCAGTGGTGATGAAATAAATTACACAAAGTAATGCCTGCCTTGGTTCGAACCCACGACTTACAGCTTGTGAGTCGGGGCCGCCACCACTGGGCCACCACTGCTCTGCATATCACTTACTATCTTTCTCTATAGTGGCTGTGTGTTATATGAGACCTACACCTAAACTACGTTTAAGTATTCATAAGCACCAACATTCATCTTTTTTTCCAGGTTCGCAGAACTAACAGCGCAAGTATTCCTAACCTCATCGATCCCCGTGCACATCTTCACCGAAGTCTGCGCCACACCGCTGGTCTCTTTCGGCACCATCCTATACAACGCGGTGGCGGGAGTCATGGTGACGGCTTCTCATAACCCAAAGGAAGACAACGGGTATAAGGTGTACTGGAGGAATGGATGCCAGATCATTACGCCGCTTGATGAGTATGTGCTGGATGAGATTAAGCAGTGTCTGGAGTGAGTGTTCTTGTTATTTGTTTATTGGTTTTAGTTTTAGAAGAAAAATCAGCATCTGAAGTCGTTGCTAAAAAAACAACGAAATCAAACAAACAAATGTCACCGACGAAGCTGATTTATCTTCTGAAGTTTATTTTTCACTTTTGTTGTTGGTTTTTTTTTAATATCAGGGTTTAGTTTTTTTTTCATTTGGTGGACACCAAGATAAGCCGGGAATTGTGGCAATTAAATTTTAGAAAGGTCACATCTATATCCCATTAGAAAATTGTGTTAAATAAAAACAATAATAGGGGATCGGACTGGGTCAAAAAAATATGATTCTAATTAGTTCGTCAGTTAGATTATCGAAAAATATTGGATACGTGTTTTTTGTTTTATCAAATTAATAAAAATTGACGAAGATAAGACGCGTCAATGATCATGAGTGGGGGGTTGTGACGTAATTTGTTGGTGAAAAGTGTACTACCATGTGACGTTTTCGAGGAATTCACGAGTTTTCGAAGCATTGTATCGTCTTAATTTTTTGTGAATGTGAAAAAAGAAAAAAATACGTGTCCAATATTTTTTGAAAATCTATCTGACGGACTAATTATTATTTTTTTGTCCGATCCCCTATTCCTCCACTGAAGAGGCCAAATTATTATTCAAGTTCTGAGCCTATTCAATTTAGATTACAACCAAAAAAAAAGCTTCTGTAATTTAACTAGACTTTTGAAGTCAACTGACACCTTGGAGTTGAACAATGAAAAAACCTCCAGACCTCCTTGACTGGTGATACTTCGATGTACAGGCAGCACATCAAGCTACTACCATCTGTCAAATTTCTTCAACAGATAGGGGAAATGTGACAGTTTGGGGTAATATGATGTGTTGGTGTCTGTACGTCTGATTTAAACTGATCAGTCACCCCAACTTTTCAAATACCCCTGGATTATGACCTTTTAGGGGGGGTGAAGAACAGGGTGTAAAGTTCCTCATCCCCAATAGAAAAGGGAGGATCCTCCGACCAGACGGGTGTTGTGTCTGGTGGGCTAACTGCCCGACATATGTAAGTCGGGATTTTCTATATACGCTAATGTGGCGGATAACTTTGATAGCGCGATGCAGGGTTGACTATGTTAGTTCGCATCTGTTGCGATAGATGGCGCTGTCGCTACAACCTCAATAGATAGGAAAAAATAGGCGAAAACACAAACCGCGACCGCGGTTTACATTATAGAACACAAACCACAGAGCGCCACCTACTACGATCCTTACATAGGTACTCCTTTTAGTACTCGTAACCGGCGTACGTGTATGACCTGATGTACATGATAGGAATAGTTTAAAAATTACAATAATTCTTCTGCATGCTCAAATATCCATCTGTTCTTCTTACAGCATACCCGACGAACACTGGGACATCAAAAACATTCGTTCCAATCCCCTACTAAAAGACTGTCAGGAAGAAGTGACTAACAAATACATGGAGACCATCATCAGCCTCAGTCCTGAAGTCTTAGAGGAAAATAAGAAAGCAGCCCTTGAAATAGTATACAGTGCGATGCATGGAGTCGGATATGAGTATATTCTGAAGGCTTTTGCTACTGCTAATTTGAAGGTAAATAAAAAAGTCTAGGTGCATGTGGCTGAGATGAGAATGCTAAGAGAATGTGTGGTGTAACGCGAATACATGAAATAAGGAATGAGTACTATAGTATAGCATAACGGTCTGGGGTCCGAAACTCCACGTCCAAAGCGCGTTATTTGAGTAAACAAGTGGCGCCGGTGACGGAAACTTTGTGTGGGAATCCGTTATCGTGTATGTGATGCGGAGGAATAAGGATTTGAATATGAATAGATGGATTTAATGTAAACCCATATCCAGTCCGAATAACCATGGTCTAGGTAGAAATTATATTTATTTACTTCTTCCTATATTGTTATTATACTCACGATTTAGCTTGTCTTTGTTCTTATTGTTTGCTGTCAAGGCTTGTTCGAGTATCCGATAAGGACTGCAGACATAAGGTCCTGGATTCTATTCGGGTCGGACTAAGTGTTATTGGGCATTTCGATCACGAATTTCTCAGTAGCAGCCACGGAGTCTAGATTTGTGCCCGATTGATGGCAATAGGCTCGATTAAATGGGACTTAAACATAACTGGCGAAACACCTCTTTCTAACTCTTTAGGAAGATAGATTTCTAAAAAATATTGGACACGTATTTTCTTCTTAATTCGCATTTAAACAAAAAATGAAGACGATACAGTGCTTCGAAAACTCGTGAACTCCTCGAAAACTTTACATTTTAGTATGTACTAACATGTAAAGTTTTACCTACAAATGACGTCACAACCTCCCACTCATGATCTTTGACAGGTTTATATGTATCTTCCTCAATTTTTATTAATTTGATAAAACAAAAATTATTATTATTTGAATCATATTTTTTTGACTCAGTCCGATCCCCTATTACAGTTGTGATGCTATTATACATCATCTGGCTAAGACACATCTCTTGTCCCATATGTCTAACTAAAAACATACTATAAACTTACAGGCACCAATCAGCGTCAAAGAGCAACAGGACGCGAACCCTGACTTCCCCACAGTAGTGTTCCCTAACCCTGAAGAGTTGGAATGCCTGAAGCTAAGCACACAGCTGGCAGAGGAGAAGAAAGTCAAACTGGTGCTGGTCAATGACCCTGATGCGGATAGACTGGCTGTTGCTGAATATGATGACAGGTAAGAAGTATGGTTTTTAATGTCTTTGCTAATGCTAAGACCTAAGACCTAAGGGAAGAAATTCGAATTTCCTTAAGTTTTTTGCAATTTTCCGGTCAGTGTCAGCTTTATGTTAAATAAAATAGAATTCGCAAGTAACAAATGTGTGAATTTCGCGGGCTACCTTGCAGCATTCACCTTAAAACAGAATTGTTATAATCTTACTCCAATGTGGGAAAGAGAAGGAGTTATAGAGGACGTCTAGCGCGATCTCTTTCACACTCTGTGTTATAAACCAATACTGCTTAAAGATGGCATGGTATTCTCCCCTGACCCCTTGCCCTTGCCAGCTAGCAACGCTAAGTTAGTAGTTTTAAACCGCCCCTAAATAATCTCAGATCCACCCTCACCTTTTTCTCAATGACGCTCTAAGCCGAGGTCCGTACCCCACAGGGGATGCCCTCAATGCGCTGGCACTTAGTCTATAAGTTTGACGCCCTGACTGGCGGCCTTACACTCAAAGCATCCACCGGATTATCCAGCTATACAGAAGCCAGCCTCACAGGGTGACCTGCAAAATGCCATACAAAAAAAAAACAATTGGTAGGCCACCTGGTAAAATCGTCAAGCTGTACTGTCGGGAAATTAAATAGCTGTGTTACTGCCAATTTAAATAATGACAACTACCTACTATTTGAATATTACGGACAATTTAAATTCGTATTTGACTCATTCGAAATAGCTATTTACATCCATACGAACAAACATGCTAGGACACGTATATTACTCTGCTGTGACGTCACAATACTTTCACGCTGTTACCGCATGGCAATCAAGGCAAAACACGTACGATATGTGTGCTCCCTTTGTAAATATAAATGTAATACCGGACTTACGTGTTCTGTTTATGAGGACATGACATGTAATATCTAGCATACTTACTGCCGCACTCAGAGAACTTTAATGGACGGCTTAAATAATCATGAAATATCTCTGAGTACCGCGGTTAGTGTATCCTCATAAAATTTAAGAATAGCGGTCAGAAAAGCTAATTCTGGGTGAAGCTCGTCATTGTACATCAATATATATAAAAATCTATGCCACTTTTCGTTGTAATTTTATAACTCAAGAACGGGCTCACCTATCCAAACCAATTTTTTAGCATAATAGATGGTTTATGTGTAATTTGCACAAAATCGGTCGAGCGGTTCTTCATTTATCACATTTTTTGTAACAAATGAATTCAATAAATGGCTGTTGGCGGTTAATTTTGTTAATGGGGATTTTGCTGTCTTGGACCCGGTAGGTGGCGCTGCTGTCCGGAAAGTACGACGTCTGCCAGGTTCGCTATTAAGCTATATGATTGCAATTTGCTTTTTTGCGTTTTTTTTTATATTTAATAGGCCTACAACTATTTAATAAAGAATAGAATAGGCCTAGAATTTATTTACGAGTTTGACACCTTCAATAGCATTCGTCAATTCATGTAATGTGTAACTAGCAGAACAGCATCGACAGGACACGATAATAAGTATAAGTATTCAAGGCTCCGTGACTGCTACTAAGAAATTCTTGATGAAAAAAACCCTATGGTATGGTATCGAACCCGCGACATGAGTGGGTCTAAAATGTCCACTTTAGCAGATCATAATACGATCATGTAAACGAAAATTCGTAAAATGGAATATTCATAATAGTAACTGCGTCTATGAGTGCGACCATTTTACTAATTTAAATCAATTCTTATTATGATCGTATTATGTTCTGGTAAAGTGGCCATTTTAGACCTCGAGGTCTTGGCTCAACAGTCATGCTTGCGACCACTCGACCAGCGAGGCATAATTATGTAAAGTACTTAAGTAAGCAAATACTTCTTCCGTCCTGAGAATCGAACGCACAACCTCAGCAACTCGGCTGTTGCTCGTTTATAACCACTCATCCAAACGAGTCTTATAACCACTCGACCAACGAGTCTTATAAATAAATACAATATACACCATTCCAGCACAAAATCCTGGCACATATTCACTGGCAACGAGATGGGAGCTCTCCTAGGCTGGTGGCTCCTAGAACAGTACTGCAAGAAAGTGAACCACATGCCCGAGTCTGAGGTGTACATCATGGCCAGTATCGTGAGCTCTAAGATGTTGCGTGCCATCGTCAAGGGTCGCGGCGAGTTTGTGGAGACGCTTACTGGCTTTAAGTGGATGGGTGAGTCTTTTCATACTCCTGACAGTACAACTATTCGCATATCGTCACTGTCAATGAGACGGGGGCCTTAGTTAGCTGTGGCTACTAGATTTTAAGGGTAGGGGTGCTTCTTCAAGTGAATGGGTGAGTAATTTCAAACTCCTGGTAGTTCAGCTATTGGCACTTCTTTACTGATAATTGTTTGCGGGTTGTTGTAAAGAGATACCGCGGCCCCGAAACACAAAGAGCTAAGAAGGAACATGTGGGTGGTTTTTAGTCAGTAGAAGTAGCCCAGTGCGGGAGGACTCATTTGATGATATCGCACCCAACAAAAAAAAAGGGGAATTTGTGGAGATGCTTACTATTTTCAAATGGATGTGTAAGTAATTTTTATGCTCATGACAGTAAAACTATTGACACATTTTCACTGATGATGATTTCAATTGGATAGCCCGGCCCGAATAATACGGCCCAGCTTCAAGCCATGGTCCGGGGCGAGGGGGAAATGGGACACCGTTGCCTCCTTCTGCGAAGCAGTGATGCTATCAAAGGAGGTGTATGTTTCTGTTTTTTCCTACTCCTCCGCTTTTCTTTTCTGATTAATTTCGTTGCGGGATCCAAGACAGTCAAATCATTTCTCTGGGACTTCGTCGAGCTTCATTGTCTCGGCGCTTTTCTTGTGGTCGCCACTGTTGATTCTGGCTTACAGAAGTTACAGTGGTTTGGGAATAGTGAGGCGGGCTTGTCCCATAAAAAAAAAAATGTGTATGTTAGAAAACAAAAAAGCAAATTCTGAATATGCCATAAGGCTGTTTGACGCAGTATTAAAAAAAATATTAAATGTGTATTCTCAACACCCTAACCATCATAATTTCAGGTAACACCACGCTACTTCTGGCGCAACAAAACAAGATGCCTCTGTTCGCGTTCGAGGAAGCTATCGGTTACATGTGCGATCACCGCGTGCCTGAGAAGGATGGAGTGTCTGCCGCCGTGCAGGTAATAGTTAGCATAGTTTCTAGGACTGGGATTGCTGAAATCTCATGTCTGTCTATTGTTTACACCAGTTCATATCATATCATCACGTCGTTACGCTTTGACTTTTACTGAAAAGTGAAAAATATAAACTTTTTAACAAAAAATAAAGCATAAAAAGTAAAAATTAAACTTTAGAACAAAAATCTGCTTCATAAGTCAGTGACTTTTGTTTTTTTGATTAAATTTTTTGCCACCGACTTCAGAAACAGATTTTTGTTCTAAAGTTTATTTTTACTTTTTGTTTTATTTTTGTTAAAAAGTTTTTAAGTCAAAATTTTGCTACATAAATGTATAACATAAATACTATTTTATGTACAAAACAAAGTAATTTACCAAACACGACGGTTTATGAATTCGCAAAGAAACTATTTTTTACGTAGTCTTAGTCATGTTCGGTATTTCCATCAGGAAGTTCCCACGTAGTCTGGATTTGTGCCGATTGATGGCATTAAGTTCGCCCCCTATTTCATGGGATTTAAACATTACTTAATAAGGGTGTACACCTCTGCCTGACCCTTCGGGGATTACAAACGTGATGTTATGTATTAATATAACTTGTTCATCATCATCATCATCATTGCCCTGCCCGCTGCCACTTAAGTTTGGCAATTCTTCGGGCTATGTCGGTAACCTTGGTTCTCATGCAAATGTCCTCATTTCTGATTCAATCACGCAAGGAAACTCCGAACATAGCCATCTCCATTGCCCTTTGGGTGACTTTGAGCTTTCTGATGAGGCCCATTGTGAGCGACCACGTTTATATATATATATATAACTTGTTTATATCTTTTCTTTCCACAGGTGGCTTCCCTGGCCTCACACCTATACACTACGGGCTCGTCAGTGCTGGACCAACTACACGCGTTATACGCACAGTACGGTTACCACGTGACACACAATAATTACTACATCTGTCATGAACCAGCTGTTATACAGAGCATTTTTAGACGGATTAGGAACTATACGGGGCCTGGAGAGGTGATATTATACGTCTTATTTTAAAACTTTTTCTTTCTTAAGACGAAAGCATATAACACTTTTGTTTTTTATTGTGAGTCGTTTGTTTTCAATAAATAAGTGGCTCGACATAATCAAAAACTTATAAGACAAGCGTTTCTCTGAGAATCTGAGTAACATAAGTTACTTCTTTACAATCTCAAATCAAATCTTGGCAACACTGCCCGAGTGACATGTCAAATTATTGCTCCGTAGTTTAAAATTAAATTTAATTATTAATTATGTTAAAATAAGGTGTAATCTAATGTATAATCATATTATAAATGCATAAATACATAGTAAAAGTGTTTTCCTGCTATGGGAACGTGTAAATAAAGTTTTCGGGAATATACGGTTACCGGTAACCTTCAAACAACAGCTGACGTTTGGAACTTTGGAGTTTCAAACTGCGGACTTAGATCACAAGGGGAGTATCATTTGTTTTAATCTTATTAATGAACACACAAACATCATTTTTACCTCTGTAACACGGATGTACTAAATACAAGTTAAACATTTATTGCTTAGTCAGTACCCTGTATTGGTTCTGCACTTTTTAAACAAAGAGTGATCGTATGAATGAAAGCTATATGATAAATTCAATAATTCTAGTTTATTCGATCTTTTCCCTTTATATAGATAATAAAATAACGTTCATAATAGTTATTTTGTTTTTGTCTTGAGTTAATTTTTCTTTTTTCTAGCCACCTACACCTACCCACTCAAGATTGACTAAAATTCTAATACAATAAAAATAATCAAAAATATTAATCCTTTTGAGCTAATATAGCAGCCTACCTCACTTGTTTGAGTAACACTATCTTTTTTCTCATTTTTTTTTCTCCCCTTACAACGCTAAACTTTCTTTGTTGGTCTAGCCTTTTAGTTCTCACCGTTTCTTTATTTTTATATTTTCAGTAACCTATCCGGAAACCATGCCTGTAATGACTCGTAAGGCCACTGCTTTAGATATGGAACAAAAATTAAGAGCGGCCCTCCAAGAGCTGAAGGATTCCAAACTCCAATGCCAACAACTTTTACAGGAAAGAGAAGACAGTGAGGAGGAGGTCATTAACGTTAATAGTAAAAACTCAAGCTTAAAACGGGAGCTAGTAGACCTTCATCAGGAATACATGAATGTTGTCAGTGAACGGGATAAACTAAGGGTGGTCACGGATGGGTTCAACCACTGTAGTAACTTATATGAGGAGGCTTTGTGTAAAATTAGGGACCTAGAGGATGAATTAATCCATGCTAATGCTAAACTTTTAAATTTGAAAAGGGAAAACGATCACACTCAGGCTATAGAGACTGACCATTTATATAATGAATTAGTAAATAAAAATTCTAACCCTCATTCCATCATTACAATTGACCTTACAGAAGATTCCATATTGAATCATAATTGCCATAAAATAAGTAAGAAAAAAATTAAGAAATATGCACGACTAAATAGAATCATTAAAAAAATTAATAAATTTAAGAAAAACCAAAAACATTATTCCAAAAACATTCAATTAAGGAAAGAACGTGTTTCTCTTATTAATACTTTAAATAACTATCAGATTAAATTAGAAGATAGTATAAATATTTATGAAATGGATACTCAGCGCTTACAATCAGAAATACAGGCCCTGAATATGTCATTAAACTCTATATCTTTTAAATATGATCGCTCAAAAAACCAAATTAAAGAGCATATTCTTGCTACAAATGAATTAGTTGACAAAGTGGACTTGCTGACTGTCAGTAATACTCTCTGTACTTGTCAGAGGAGCCCTGATGCCCTCCAGCCAGTGGGAACGGAGGACTTGTCCCTGGCTGTACGCACTCAGGACTGTATCATCAGTCAAGAGGCACAAGTAGTGCAACCTCAGATTGGCAGTTTTGTATTTCCTAATGGTTATGATTGTAATCATTCAGTTTTGTTTTCTGATGGTTTAGGTAGAGGGCTAGGAAAATTAATTAGTAATAACTTGAGTTATTGTACACAAAATTATTGTATGCCGGGGTCAACCTTCAAACAGATTATGGCATCAGCTTCAAAAACTGTTTGTGGTCCTGACACAACCATTACTATATGTGTTGGTAACAGTTCTAAAATTAAAAAGGAAGACATCACTGACTGTGTATCAGAGTTGTTAAAGTTAGATTGTAGTAAAATTATATTGTGTGCTTTTCCGTATTTTGAAAGACTTAGTGATAGGAAAAACAATTATATACACATGTTAAACAAACATGTGCATTTCTTAGTAGGTCACTATTGTGACAAGCTTGTATATCTGGATACCAACACTTTTGTTGATAAGCTTAAGTCGACACCAGGTAATGTGTATCTACCTCTTAGATTTAGACACAAAATAGCTAGGCTATTAGCTTTTAATATTCACACAGACATATTTAGTATGTCAAAGTTTTCTTACATTGTTAACACTGCGACTATTAGTCATGGTACTTATGTACAGGAGGTGACTTCAAATAAATATAGCACTAGTGCTATAAATGTTTACAAACATTGTACGGAGGATGTTCCATATGTCACCGTGGAAAATTCTCAATTAGGAGTTTTTAGTGATGGAATCTTGTTGTCTGGTGATAGCACAGGAGACTCTGGGCTGACTCCAGATATTAGTTTAAACTAGGAAGTAAGACAACAGAAGGTACCATTAACAATATTGTTAAACCTACCAACAGAAAGGTATCTTCTTGCACTAAATTAGTTAGTAAAAAAGGGCCTCAGCAGAACACTTTGAATTTATTCCACCAAAATATCCAAGGCATTTCTTCCAAATTATTAGAAATAGAATTGTTTTTAGAGAAAAGTATGTTTGACATTATTTGTTTTACTGAACATTGGCTCAAAGATTACCAAATGCTTATTAATTATGAAAACTATACGGTGGGTAGCTGTTTTAACCGTAAATCAATGCTGCGTGGAGGTTCCCTAATATTATTAAAAAATTGTGTTAAATATAAGCAACGTAATGACATTGTAGGTCTTTCGGTTGAACATTGCGTCGAACTGTCCTGTGTTGAGCTAGATAAGCATGTAATTGTGTGTGTGTACAGACCCCCAAACAATCAAAACTTTTCCTTGTTTGAATCAATAGTAGAAGATGTCCTGGCAAAACTTGCTGCCAGTAATAAATCTGTAATTATTTGTGGCGATTTCAATGTCAATATTTTAGAAGAAAATTCAATTAGCAGTAGGTTATTAAATCTTTTTAAGTCATTTAATTTAACCAACATTTTTATAGAACCTACTAGGGTCACCTCATTTTCTGCTACTTGTATAGACAATGTTTTCTGCGATTGTGATTACATAGATAAAGCCATAGTAAATTGCCTGCCGTCTGATCATAGCGGACAAACCGTAACTTTTAAGTGTAACACACCATTACAAAAAGTTCAGATTACATTTAGACCTTTAACAACTAGCAAATTAAATAAATATAATATTTTCCTACAGAACAAGTTAAGTGAAATGAACCATCATGTGGATGATATTAATATAAATAAATTGTACGATAACTTCTTTTCAATAGTTCACACAGAATTCAATAAAACTTTTGAGAAGAAGATTGAAAGTGTTAGCCCTAAATTTATATTTAGTGATTGGGCAACTAGAGGTATCAGAAAAAGTAGGGAAAGACTTTTTGAACTGTATGGCCTTAAGCCTTATATAAACACTGAAACTTTTAACAAGTATGTTGCAAAGTATTCAAAAATATTTCGAAATACTTGCAAGGTTGCTAAAGCCCTTCACATTAGCAAAAAGATCAAAACAGCAGAAAATAAAATAAAAACAGTTTGGAAAGTCATAAATAACGAGACTAACAGGAAAAAAATACGTACCACTAGCTACACATTAAATACAGCATGTGGTCCTAAAAGCGATAATCAGGAAGTAGCTCAAGAATTTGTAAATTTCTTTACTGATATTCCTTTAAAAACAACGGAGGCTCTTAATTCCTCACCTGAAGTCTCAATTGGTTTATTGAAGGCGAACGTGCCTGGTTGCCTGGCTGAATTTAAATTTAAACATATAAACCCTACGGAGGTAATTAAAGCTTTCCGGCAAATAAAAATTAAACTGACCGAAGATCTATGGGGAATGTCTATCAAAGTTTGTACATCCATAGTTGAGACTATTGCACCATACTTAGCTTCAATATTTAATTTGTGTGTAGACCGAGGGGTTTTCCCAGATTTAATGAAACACAGTAAGGTCATACCTCTTTTCAAATCTGGTGACAGTAAAGATACTAATAATTATAGACCTGTATCGGTGTTGCCAGCTTTTAGCAAGGTTTTTGAAAAAGTTATGCTTAACCAAATGCTCAATCATTTTAACACCAACAGAATCTTACACGATCAACAGTACGGTTTCACTAAAGGACGTTGCACAACTGACGCCGGTGTAACTTTATTAAAGCACATATTTAATGCGTGGGAACAGTCCCAAGATGCTGTAGGAATATTTTGTGACCTCTCAAAAGCATTTGATTGCGTGAATCACGACACATTGCTTTTGAAACTTGAGCATTATGGACTAGGTAAACTTGCACTTAGTTTAGTAAAATCTTATCTGAGTGAAAGGCAACAACATGTTCAAATAAATGGTGTTAATTCACAGGGTTTAAAAGTAAAAATGGGGGTTCCGCAAGGCTCAATATTGGGCCCTTTCCTTTTTCTAGTATATATTAATGATCTACCCTATTTATTGAAAAACCAACCTCAGAATATGGTGTTATTTGCTGATGACACTTCCCTAATTTTTAAGATAAATAGACGGGCTCAAAAGCTAGATGATGTGAATAAAGCCCTACTTCAGATTCATAATTGGTTCACAGCAAACAATTTAGTATTAAATGAAAAAAAGACAAAATGCATAAGATTTGCTTTACCGAATGTTAAAAGTAGTGATTGTGATATTCTATTAAATAACGAGAAACTAGAATTCGTAGATGAAACGGTTTTCTTGGGGATTACGCTTGATTCACGGCTACAATGGGGTGCTCATTTAACATCTCTTGCAGGGCGGCTAAGTTCAGCAGCATATGCCATTAGAAAAATTCGTCAGTTTACTGATGTAGATACCGCTAGGCTGGTCTATTTTAGTTACTTTCATAGCCTAATGTCTTATGGCATTTTGTTATGGGGACGAGCTGCAGACATTGAATCTATTTTTATTCTGCAAAAACGAGCCATCAGAGCAATATATGGTCTTCGTAGGCGCGATTCTCTGAGAGAACTATTTAAGAGCATTAACATTATGACGGTGCATTGTCAGTACATCTACGAAAACATAATGTATGTGAGAAAAAATCTGCATCTTTTTAGTAAAAGAGGTGACAGACACAATTATATTACTAGGAATAGGGACCAGTTAGTGCAGCCAGGCTTCAGACTCGCTAAGGTAGACTCATCTTTCATGGGGTACTGTTTGAGATGCTATAACAAAATTCCACAAAGCATTCTTGAACTGAATGAGACGAAATTTAAAACATGTATCAAACGCACACTATGCAAGCAAGCATATTACAAGTTAGACGATTATATCGCTGATAAAAATGCTTGGCCCAATGCCGGTCCTGCTCCACAAGGACAGGACGCTTAAATGAATAGCATTTAATAGGAAGAAGAAAGAAGAAGAAGATTGTACAACTATCTTTGCAATGTATAAATTCAATCTCTTTAGTATTATATAGTCGCATAGCACATATTGTGTGAGTACTATGTACTAGAAAGCTGTCATTCTCTGGAAACCTACATTTATTTTTCTATTTTTTATTTGACTTGGATATGCCCTGGCGATTAAGAGTGTGTCATGCTCACTTAAATGTCTCGCTGATGGTGGCGGGTGTGTCGGGTCATTTCGTTCCCTTTAAAATGGTTGAGTGGAATGGTGGCTGATCCATGCGTCATGCTCGTGAACGGGTGCTGTCAGTTGTGACTGGTCACCTCTTAGTTGCCACGGCTTGTTTGAATTATTATATTATTTTTAAATCGTCGTTTTGGCTTTACTGTCGACACTTATCGTGCATAACTTGCTACATCGTTCTCACATGATAATATACCAATCTCGATATGAATGATGTAACCAAAGTTTTGTAACAATATTATGATTTAAAAGAGTATCCATGAAGTTTCTTGCCATTCTTCTCATGAGACCAACGCTTTGGAATCGGCAACTACAGTACACTGACAGTTATTATGCCTTGTGAGTGGGACTGTAGCTTAGTTTATTAGCTTATTAAAATTTAGTATTTGTTCGACTATTCAAAAGAGCCTGTAACTGGCCAACTTGAAATAAATGATTTTGATTTTGATTTTGATTTTGACAAAAAATCTTATTAAAATCGGATTATAATTTGCAGACTTATAATTATGACTAAGAGGTAACTTACACAAAACCACCTCTTATTTTGAAGTTGATTAAAAAAATCTGAATGTTTCGCGAAAGCTTTGCAAAGCAGAAGACAATATATTGTTACAACAGCCTGCTCACAGCGTGCCACCCTAGCCAGCCAATGACAGCTAACCATAACCATGCCACTCTAGCAAACCATAGCCATGCCACTCTAGCATACCATAGCCATGCCACTCTAGCCAGCCAATGACGGGCAACGACTCGCGAGCCAATCACAGTCAAGCGAAGACACCGCCATAACCACCGGATGCCTCCGGTGGGGATATCAGTCTATATAATGCCCTGTAAGCTCAGTTTCGAGGTCTTGTCGCGCTCGATTGTGAAACCTGTAAGTCGAGACTCTGTCCGAATAAAATAATGAATCAGTTCCTGTCTATTTTTTACCACTGTCGTTACAATACAGTTAAACGACGAAAATCGAATATTTACTCATTTCAGGAAATGCTAAAATGTATTGTTTATTTCCAGTACCCTAAGAAAGTGGGGTCATGCGAGATTGTGTACATCAACGACTTCACTGCCGGCGTCAAGATTCCTGAGAATGTCAACGGAGAAGCTCACCTGAGTAAGTGCTTATCCATACTAATATAGGGTGTAAAAGTACCGTTATCGCAAACGAAGGGCACTTGTTCTCCCCACCACTGCGATCATTTTTTTGGTTCTAGACCATATCTGGGAACCCTCTAGTTACGGATATATTGGGGGTCAAAGTTCCAAATTTTGGCCAGCTGTTTTTGTAAATACTAGTTTTTCAGGTTTTAACTTTACTTAAATTACCTCCATGACCCTTTTACTATTCAAAGCATCCACTAGCACAATGTTTTAAGAGTGCTACATTGAGTTTTCCCTTAAAATGAGATTTATGACCCCAAAAAAAAGTCGTTTCCCAGCAAAAAATTTTGCGTAGGGGTACTTAGCTTGATGTACAGAATGCTTGGTTGACGTATGTGTGAAGGGTCACTTTACAGGTAATTATTAGGTTGTTAGGTACGTAGTGAATTCAGTAAGACAACACAGTTGGGGTTCAACGCGCACGTGTAACTGGCGCGGCCGGGCGTGCAGTGCGCGCGCCACTGCTCGCCCCACCAGTAAGGTGTGACGGTATTTTTTTTTTTTTTTTTTTAAAACGTTGCCCCACACCAGGATATTCTCCTGTATCGTGGGTGCGTTCACAAACATTTAAACTCACATACACAGACACCCAGACCCGAAACAACTATCTGTAGGCCATACAAATATTTGTTCCGCGCGGGGATCGAACCCGCGACACGCAACGCAGCAGTCCAATCGCTCAGCCGCTGCGCCAACCGTGTCGTCAAATTTATTGATACACTACAGTTACTTTACATCCTGTATATGATTTTTGTGAGGTTTGGGGACAACAACAAGAATCGTGTTATTGAATAAATGAACGGAAGCATTGCAAAATTGTTATTATATATAGAATTAGTTGCCGAAGACACCCGATGGGGAAGTAAGGTTCTCGAGTGGCGACCACAAACCGGGAGACGCAGCGTTGGGGAGGACGACATCGTGAGAGTCGCGTGCAACCGGTGCAGCGGTGGGTGCAGGTGGCCGTCCGGTGTGGGGCCAAGGGAGGCCTTTGTCCAACAGTGGACGTCTTATGGCTGATGGTGATGATGGAATTAGTTCAACTTGTTTCTAGTTCGAATATTACAATGAAAAAATATATCACATCGAAAATGAAACGAGATTGTTAGGGGTAGTGTTAAAAAAAATAAAAAAAAGTTATGGAATTTGGCAGGCGCAGCGACGATATAATCTACTAATAGGGATGTGTCCTCAGTAAAAAAAATATGATTCTAATTAGTCCGTCTGACTAGACTATCTTAGAATATCTTAGACTATCTAAAAATATTGAATACGTATTTTTCTTTTTATCAAATTAATAAAAATTTACGAAGATAAAACGCGTCAAATATTTGAGTAGGGGTTTGTGACGTCTCTGACCGCAAAAAAAATGTCATATTACTGTCTAAGAATATGACGTCACACAATTTTCAAAGCATTGTATCGTCTTCATTGTTTGTTAACGTAAAAAAAAGATAAAATATGTGTCCAGTATTTTTTGTAAATCAATCTGACGGACTAATTAGATTATATTTTGTTAACAGTACCCTAGACACAAATGTATCCTTTTTCCAGACGTCCTGGGAACCGGTTTGGACCAAGACTACACATCGGGCGAGATGATAATATTCCGCTGCAGCAACGGACTGACGGTCACGATACGTACGAGTGGTACGGAACCCAAGCTGAAGTACTACTCCGAGCTGGTGTGTGAAGCTCCCACGAGGAGGTAAGCAGACATGTAGTCATTAGTCATTGTAAAAAGTTGTGTGGGCGCTATGGTGCCTAACACTGCTTTTCTTTAGAAGTTAAAGTCTCGTATTGTATATGAAATATCTGTATATTAAATCACTTCAAGAATATATAAGACAAAATGAACTGGTAAAAGTAATGGTAAATGGTACCATTACCATTACTTTTAATGTGAGCCAGTTCGCGATTAGATCTCATTAGAGACACCTCGTACTCAAATGGTTGAGAACGAGGTGTCTCTAATGAGATCTAATCATTCATTCATCATGACATCACCAAAAAAAAACTGTTTAAAAAACTTTTGGTGAACGAGCGAATGTATATACTTGCATTCGATGCAATTATGCATTTTCGCTGTGTGTTAATTTGTTCTATTATAAAGCTGAAGAGTTTGTATGTTTGTCTGTTTGGTAGAACGCACTAATATCAGGAATAGAAAAATTGTATTTGTGTTGGATAGTCCATTTATCGAAGGAGACTTAAGGATATATTCCACGAGAGAAATTTCTAGGGTAGGGCACGGTTTTAAAAAAAATAACCCTAAACCGTAGAATAAAACCTTCATTCATTTGAATTCTTACCACGTATCTTTTGCTTTTACAGCGAACAAGAATCTACAAACACAAAGCTGCAAGTGATCGTGAAGGAGTTTGTAGAAGAACTGCTGCAACCCAAAGAGAATGGTCTGTTAGGCTAAACTGAAGAATTAACTACATATAATCAACGTATCTCCGATTCTTAACGTGTTCAACAAGCTTCCGGTGGAACATTCCAGATTTTTGTATTCATTAACTCAAGCCATATGTTTCAATAAGCCATTCTCTGTTGCATGTCAAAGGACTTAAATAATGAACCGTCAAACTTTCGTAATTTCATTACATCGTTTTTTCATGAACACGCAAAAATCATCACATGTGACGGATATTAATCTAAGTGTAAATTCAGATTCACACGCACATATTTCCGATTCTGTAATTTAAAATTCCTTCTCACTAAATTGAGATGAAGTCCAATCTCACACGCAAAAGTGCTTCGAAATGAATGCATGCGATCGGACCTCTCGCTCCACCAAGTGACGCCTTTGCGTGATAGAACGAGATATTTAAAATCCCTGACCACCTTGATTTCACACAAAACATGTTAAAGTCCAAAATTATATGTTTTTTAGGTCAATAACCACAGCTGGTCTTAGCTTGTGGAACTCCATATACTAATCTCTGATAACGTGTTCCCACTTCGTTGAATTTAGATTGATTTCATTCAACTAGCGGCTATGCTTAAGCCTGTATCAACATAGGACATAGGAACTGAAATTTAGATTATATAGGGCACCTAATTACTAGCTATAATCGATTTCTAGAATCTTTTTTTATTATACGATTAAGTAAAGAATCTTTTTTTTTCGAAGTTGTGTTCGAGAATTATATAATTGATACATCAATATTTAAATAAGATTTAATTTGTATTTAACTTTGAGTTACCATTTACTACTTGTTTTTAAATCTAGGTTAGTATAATCTAAAAGTATAATATTTGTTTTGAAGTCTTCTGTAATCACATTTTAGTTAATAATAAATTAAATCATTCATAATGTTCAAATAGATAGAACATTCAATAATCGCATTTTTAAGCAAATATACGTAGTTGTAGCATTTATATAATTAAAATGTTATCAAAAACCACAAAAACAGGCTATAACGAAAATTAATACATTTTGTAAAAACAGATTTATTTTACACAAACGTTTAGAATAGGTATTTGCTACCAAAGAAATTATATTAAAATTAAAATCATTTCTAACTGTGATTGTTTTACGAAGAATTTTTATCCAGTGATTTTTTTCAGTAATTTGTTTAACAAATTAGATACTTTGTTTTAAAATCTTTTTTATTAGCCATAGGCTAATTATGATTGTTATGAATGTTACAATAAGTTAAGAAGAAATGATAAGTACGGGCTGGTACACACAAGTTCGGTTCGGCCTGATTCGGTCAAAATCAAATAATTTTTTCATCAGGGCATTTTGAGTAGGGTATTTCACCAAAAAAATCGAATGAATCCGTCTGTTAGATTATCGATAGATATTTTATACGTGTTTTTTGTTTTATCACATTAATAAAACTACGAAAATAAAATGTATCAAAGATCATGAGGCTTGTGACGTCACTTTGTGGGTAAAAAAGTACTAACCTTGCGACGTCACACGACTTGACACGACTTTTCGAAGCACTGTATCACCTTCATCATTTGTTTACGTGAAAAAAAAATGTGTCCATTATTTTTTTTAATTTATCTGACGGACTAATTAGTTTTTTTTTGTCAATTACCCTATTGCCAAGTTGTACCGCATCTCGCCAAGCCAAACATGTGTGCAGCAGGGCTAACGGAGTATTAGTGTGATATAATTTAGTGAAGTGGTGTATCTATAATCAGAGCAAGAACAATTTATAACCTGGGAAAATAAACTAACTTTTACCTCTTGTGCTATTTATCTTTACTTCTAGTTTTCTAAATTAAGTTTTTATATTTATAATTATTTAAGCCGTATTGAAGTATGTTTGGCTATAAGAACACTGATTACCAAACCTAGGCCAGGGTAAGACCTCATGAGGCCACTGGTTCGAGCATAAGTTCATGGGCCACAAATGTTAGGCTGTTTTCAAACACGGTCTTTTTAACCATCCATAACAGACACATGTCATAATCTTTTTGGCAATTTGTAGTCGGAAAAAATAAGGTGCACATGAAAATATGTGGGCATTTTTATTTCTTAATTGTGCATTGTGTATTACTGCTACAATCTCAGTCGTGTTTATATCTTATCATTGTTCAAACTGCGACATATCAAACTATACATTTAGTATAACAAGACCTCGCTTTGTATCGATTTCCTGTACAAAGAGATCCGCATAAACTCGCTTATTTGGTCGTCGTACTTACGTTCATGTTAAAAGGGTCTAACCTGCATTTATAGTGATTTGTTTAATGTTATTAAATCATTAAGACAATAAAACCATACACAAAACGTTTTAGTTTTTTATTATTTAAAAATATTACAACAATAACAATAGTTTTGTAAAATTTAAACAAAGTTTTTAAAATTTTGTAGGTATATTAAATCTAAATAATAACATGATTGGGTATACATACCGCTGCCTAACCCTCCGGGGATTACAGGCGTGATGTTATGATGTTTATGTTATAACATGATTAGAATACTAACAAGGAACACAACTTAATTAGATTGTACCAGATTACAAACTATGACATCATCTATGTATAATGAAAGTTGACAAAAAAAATCTATTAAGTCCGTCAGATAGATTTCCAAAAAATATTGGACACAATACATATTTTTCAATTTTTTAACGTAAACCAAAAATGAAGACTATACAGTGTTTCGAAAACTCGCGTGACGTCATAATTATGACGTTTATTTTTTCAAGGGCTATTGCGTATCTTTTAAATGTCAGTGGCTATCATATTGTCCATGGATTAACTGTCAAATTGGTTATGGTTTAGTACAAAATGGAACCATTTGACAGTTAATTTATGGACACTATATGATAGCCACTGTCATTTAAAAATTACGCAACAGCCCTGCTGGATCTTGATCTTGATCTTTGTCAATTTTGATTAATTTGATAAAATAAAAAAATACGTATCCAATATTTTTCGATAATATAACTGACGGACCAAACATTTTTTTTTGCCAGGAAACCCTCTTCTCCAACACCTTCTACTTGCACACTACGTTTCACTTCCATTCTTCTCCAAATCTAATCACTTTCTTCTTCTGCCGCGGCTGCAGCTTCTTTTTCTGCTAAAAGCTCAGCTTCTATGCGCTCTTGCTCCAGTCTGGCAGCTTCTTGTCTGTTCAGCTCGATGAGGCCATCGAGTTCTGGGCTCAGGAGTACTGAGAGACCAGCAATGACGTTTACCTGAGAAAAATGGTAAGTCATGTTTTTTACTTTTTCGAGGTCTACGTAAGACAATTTTGTAATTTTTTAGAGTCTAACGTATTAGTCAATTTTGTAACTTTTTAGCTGTGGTCTTGTCCCGTACGCAAAATGAATGCTTTGGACGTTGAGTTGTGGACGCCAGCCTGTTATGCAATAAAGGGGCTTAACAAATATACAGGGTGGAAGGAACACTAACGGTAACCACGAATTTAGTACATTATCTATCTATAAATATAAAATTCTCGTGTCACAGTGTTAGTTTCCATACTCTTTGGATGCGGCTTGACCGATTTTTATGAAATTTTGTGTGTATATTCAGTAGGTATAAGAATAGGTCGTAAAGTACTTTTCATCTTGCTAAACCCACCCGAGAGTAGGGTACCTAAACCCTTCGGTGATTCCAGGCGTGATGTCGTGTTACGTGTGTGAATTTTTTATGTTTATTTCTGTGCCCAGATGTAGCAAATTTTCAGTGTGTTCTACTGTTCTTTTTCTATTATTCTACTGAATACGTGGTAACCGTTTCTGCGGCGGAATCCCCTCCACCATATATTATAACCATCTGTGAAGTTGTCCGAGAAAAATGTATTGAAAAAACACGATGCTAGTTCCGATTAAGGTGGATGGATGATGATCTCTGATGCCATTTTGTCGCTAGATGGCGCCACATCCACAATTTGGAACGTTTTCAATTTTTACGCCTAACTTAGAAATCTTTATTAGAAAACTTTATTGAATGCGCCACCTAGGGCATTAACTTGATTTTTTTAGATAGTCACTGTGCTTGTTAACTGGTCTCATACAAAGATAATTAGATATTATAGATTTAGCCGCTTGACTTTACTCTTTACACACACATGCAAAGTAAATAGTAGTAACTTTCGACACCACTAGATGTCCTTTTTTTTTCAAACAGTTGAAAATTAAAATCTATGATGGCCAGATGGCGTCGCGCCAAGCGACAAGCCTGCCGGGGCTGTGGGTTGTTCGAAAAAAATACCGTGGCCCGGAAATACAAGGGCTAAGAAGGAACATGGGTGGTTTTTAGTCAGTAGAAGTCTGACACTCCCGCTCCGGCCAGAGCGGGAGGCGACATTTGATGATTTACTATCCTACAAAAATTACAAATAAAAACATATAACATCTCTGTCGTTGTAAAGAAATTGCGTGTAAGTTACCTGTGCAAACACCGGCTTTGAGAATTCCCACATGTGGATATGAGACTCGATGATTTTAGTGCACGGCGCGACTTTTGTAATTATCTCACCCAACAGACTGCAAAGTTATTAGTATTATCAACTGACTACCTTGTTTGAGTGGTCGTTACTCGTGACTGCTGAACAAAAGCTAATCAAAGACAATCGAATCGAAACCGAATCGATTTTGTCTTATATCTATCTTTTTTTGGCATTACGAGAGCGAGCGAGACACAAATACAAAATATTCGATTCGATTGTTTGCGAGCAGAGTGTTACGTACTTTGAAGACAAGGATCATAAAAGTATTTATTGAATCGATCGATTTTGCGTTTTGCCTCAAAAAGATTGCTGAAACCGAAATCGGACTCGACTCGCGTTGGGCACGATAGTCCTCTTTTCAATTAACGCATCAAGAGCAAGTCTTATGAACTTGGAAAAAAAACGTAGAACAGTTACTAAGCAAATATGGTTATTTGCTTATGCTAATATAAGTATTATGTTGCACTAAAAGAAAATTGAAATTCATAATTTCAGTGAAAAAAATTTAAACCTGCGCAAATTTTATATAATGTTTACTAACCTTTTTTTTCTTTAATTCGACTTTTTACCAAAACCGAGGATTTACTCACTCATACAGCGGGATGACGGTGGTCGTCATGAAGTCTATGTACAGATCGGGTATGGAGCACTTGTCTCTGTTTTGCGGTGGCGATAATCCGCGCAGACTCTCCATTTCACCTTGCTTGAGGAACTCAGTCAGAACTGCCGCCTGTATCAGAAATTGATTAAATTACGATCTCCAAAAAAACATTACGAACTCATTCACACAAAAAGTCTAGCTAGATAAGTACTTGATCATCATCTTCCTGCTCTTTATCATTTCAGCCAAAAAACGTCCACTGCATCCAGCAGTCGACGTCTTTTGGTTGAAATGATGTCCAGCACTTGCTTTGTCCAGTGTTTTGGTTTCTGACCCAGGTGTCGCCACATTGACTGGTCCCGTGCGTCTCGCATCCAGCGGGTCCACGCAACCTTTACCAGGTCATCGCTCCACCTGGTAGGAGGCCTTCCAACGCAGCGTCTTCCAGTTAGCGGTCGCCAACCTAGAACTTTCCGGCCCCATCTTCAATCCGTTCTGAGAGCAATGTGCCCTGCACACTGCCACTTAAGTTTGGAAATTCTTCAGGCTATGTCGGTAACCTTAGTTCTCCGATCTTAGATTAATATTTTTAATACTTTATTCGTAAAGTAGGTCATACGATAAATCAACTATTTTATTAACTCAAGAAAATCGAATATCCTTTTTTCCCCATATGCCTCTGATAGCTACGTCACTCATGCGCTCGACCAATGAGCAAGTAATTAGACTATTACTTATCCTGTGACGTAACTGAAGATGTATATTTACTTACTGTACGGTGTCATATTTTCTTTCCCTTTCTTTACGCGTATAAGTAGTTATCTAATTGGCTACCAAATATTTTCTAGTAAATCGTAAACAAGATTGAAAATCCCGCGTGAGAAAAAGAAACATTAATAGGGATGTTTACTTACAAAAAAAATGTGATTCTAATTAGTCCGTCTGTTAGATTATCGAAAAATATTGAACACGTATTTTTTGTTTTATGAAATCAATAAAAAATTACGAAGAGAAAACGCGTCAAAGATTTGAGTGGGGGTTTGTCACGATCGGCAAAAAATGCCATACTAATGTCTTAGAATATAACACACGAGTTTTCAAAGCACTGTATCGTCTTCATTGTTTATTTACGTGAAAAAAGAAAAAACACGAGTCCAATATTTTTTGGAAATTTATAATCTGACGGACTACAAAGTTTTTTTTTATTTTGTTTACTACTCTATTGTTTATAGATGATTATTATCGAATGGTATTAAAGAGAAAGGAGTAAATGCCACCGTATAATAATACCTAATAATAATAATAATACCACAGGGAAGAATGGAAAAAGAAAACGTGCACAATGGCGCTTTCCCCGTAAGTTGCTCTGCTCGCAAATCGCTGGTAGTGAGGCAGGTACCTTCTGATGATGATGTTCGAAGACATATTGTGACATCTACTAACCCGCACTGGGCCCGCGTGGTGGGTTATAGCCCATATCTCTCCTAGAGAGAAGGTCTGAGCCCTATATAGGCTGATAATGACGATGATGAAAACTAAAGAACTAACAGAAGCCTTCTTCACGCATCCCCAGTCTTTGATATTGTCGCTCAGATCTGCAGCATTCATCAGTAAATTCTGCAGCGCACTGAAGTGGAGTTTGTTCCCTTTCTGGTAGTCTAATGCTATCAACTTGTAATTGTTTAGTTTCCTGCATGAGAGAATATATTAATGTTTAAAAGCAAAAAACCTTCGGGCGGTCTGGACTTCTTAGGAGAAAGTTTATGTTAGGAAGGAGAACTCGACACCAGCTGGCATTGCTTGCTGGACTATTGAACTACATATTTTAGACTATTTTTACGAAATTTGGCACACAACCTGAATTACGCATTGTACAGGTACTTTTTTATTCCGGTACTATATACGTTCCTTTCAAAAAAGCCACGTTCAAAGGCTAGTTCAAAACCTACTTAGAAGATACATGGTTCAGATATTTTGTGTCTAGGGTATTGTGACGGCATTTTCACGAGGACTGACCATTTTGAAAGCAGCGGGTGAGGAAATAACACAAAAGCGTCTACTTTGCTTTTACTTCAAGTTTCTTACTACCTATAACTCTTAATTCGGCACCTCTGGGTTTCTTATAGTATTATAAACCTTACTTGAAATAATTAGACAGGTCGGTAGCCAGTATATTATCCCGGAGCATCATGATAGCTCTGTCGAAGTCCCTTCGTGGCAATGAGGCCAAGATGTCGCAGCCTTCCGTGTTTAGTATGCACATGGCCTGGGCGAGGTGGTGGCGCTCCATTACACTGCCTTCACTGGAGTATAAAGCTGCCAGGTTCGTATCTGTGTGTTGGGTGAAAGGGGAAGAATATCATTATCATGAACACTGAAAACGGTATATTTAAGTACCATGAAAACCTATAGCTGAAAAAGTTCGCAAACGGACACTGTGAGTTGTGTCGGGAATAGAATCGAGTTGTGACTGCGGTGGTAGCGGTACCGAGCGCGAACAACGAACAAGAAGGTTAAGCGATTTGTCAGCTCATCATCCATCCGAAATACCTTCCGTACCTACCGTTTATATGTGGACAAGGTGCTTGTAACAAAAAAAATATGGGGATATCGAAACATACGGTAAACATGGTAAAAGTTTTCAGTGGTAATGACAATGGGGTTCGAATCCTTTTTTATGAAGCATGGCCTGTTTATCTTACCCCATTTAATTTTGTTTTTAATATATTTTTCAATAGCTGCTATGAATAGAACAAGATTTGTTTAAGACAAAATCTTCTAGAGAGTGAGTTTGATAGGTTGTGTCTTCCGAGATAGGTACAACCCATCAAAGTTAGAATCTTGTCACTGGCCGTCATCAGTACAACTTCAATGTTATTAGCGTTGGCCACCAGAGGAACAGACCCGGGAATCGAATTTAACCCATTCAGCAGTCGACGTGAGCGGGGCCAACTACGTAACTATTAGAAGAACGATCCTTATAGTTAAGTAGCGGAGGTGCGAGGGAATCCTTCACCTGTCAGAGAAAATCTGTGTTTCAACAACTTTGTGGAAGTCTGAAATCACTCTGCCTCCCCAAATACAGCATCCATGAGGATTTCAAGGCAAAAAGGTGTTGTTTAGGAGATTGTTATATAAATAAATATTTATTAAGTGTTATAAACTCACGCTCGTGATCTTGAAAGCTGTGGGTGGCGCCGCGATGGTCTATGTCGTGCAACAAACATGCTATCACGTACATAAATGCTTGCAAGTCACTGCAACAAAAAGTTTATTCCAATTGGAAATCAGATCGACACCCGAAAAGACCATGAGGTCTTTTTACTCACCAGTCGTAAACTAATTAAGTAAGCTGCTTACGTGAAGTATTCCTGAGAACACAGCTTGTAGTTCAAAATGGAGGCATACGCCCATTGAGTCACATTGAAGGCATGCATCCAGTTATGGTAGGCCACATCCCGATAACCCTTCTTCACGTACAGGATAAAGCGCGCCAGTTTCTGCCTCGGTATAGCGAACCTATAGGGGAAAGAAGCCTCTGATTCAGTATTTGCTATACTCATCATATGAGATGGGGATTCAGCGACGGCTCAGATCTCAAGTGTGTATGCTGCGTGTCTCCTCAAAAAATGGCCCACCTTCTATCTTGCGCTGCATGCCCTAAACTAATATTTAATTTCAGCAAATTAAATGGAAACGAATCGTTTAGAACGTTTCGCCGAGTATAAATAAAGATAAAAACTATAAAAAGGATGATAAACGGTATGTGATATAATTATATAATGATAAGTGGGAATATAGCATATACTATATTTCACACCTTTGATACACCTGCTACCTTCGTTTGGCAGTACGATTGCGAGCGAGATGGACATATGACGTATTTGATTCTGTTTCGATTCGATTGTTTGTAAATAGCTAAGTTACACACTTGACGATTTCAATCACTGCATCAGCGAGCAGAGTTCGCAATTTCGCAAAGCTGAATTTTGGGACAAATCTATTAAATAAAAATTAGCCATCGACATGCTAAAACATTTATCTTGCTGAAAAACCTACAAAAGATGTAGGTCCCGGAGTTAGAAAAAAGAGAAAGGTACCTATATCGGTTATTAATAGTTGATCGCTGAATGTTCACACTGTCTCTTTTGAACGCAATGTTCGTTCAAAAGATACAATGAATTTTCTGATTTACCTTCTCCTTTTCTTATTTAAGTACTGATCTTGAAAATATGTCCACTAGTAAAAAAAAGGGACACGAAAATTGTAAATTGGTAAGCGAACCACTGTAAGCTGGTATGGTTTTCTCAGGGCAACCTCCTACAAAAGAGTCTGCCGAGACATCACTTAATACGAGTACACAATATGATACGTACTTCCTGTCAAATCCAAGATCTGTTAAAATCTTTAGGGCATAGCACGGCAGTTCTCGCAACGGCAGCGCCCGAGGGTTGAAGTGGAGACTGGTCATGTGAGGGTGCGAATGGAAAGCAGTGCAGTTCATCAAGCGAGACACTTCATCACCTTCTACCTACATCCAACACAAGTGAAACAATAGGCGTCAAAAGCTACTACTTGCAGAATAGAGAAGTTTTGTGTTTTAGTTCTGATTCCAGTGCGATTGACTAACTCTTGGGCAAAAACTAGAGATCGTGAACCTACATCGGGAAATGACGATTTTTGTAGGGTAGCATAAAAGATAATCGTTTCACATTAGAATGGCGCGCTATTAACTCTTGTACCTACCTTAGTTATTTGAAGACTGCCGGGGCTGCGGGACTGTTCCAAAGTAATACCGCGGCCCCAGAACACAAAGGGGGGTGTATAATAGGAACATGGGATGGGTTTTAGACAGTTCTTACAAGTCTAACACTTATTTCCGCTCCGTCCAAAGAGGGACAAAATAGTTAAAAAACATTTGAAAAAGGAAGCAAGTAAGAGTATGCGTGTAGGAAAAGAAAAATCACAGACCTTCATATGATACAATACAAGTTCTGTGGCCAAGGCATTCCTGGTGTGTGCCTCTTGCATCTTCTGGAAGGCCACGGAGTGAATGATGCAGACTCCGCAGTAAATGCTGAATGACAAGGCCATCTCCTCATCCATGCGATCAAAATAAGGGTCCACTAGTTTGTTGATGAGAAGGCATACGCCAATGATCCCTGACTGCTCTCGAATTGGAAAGCATAGCAGACTTCTGACGGTTGAAAATGTAATAGGCAGAATTTCTTTTTAAAAATGGAAAAAAATCTAAATGGTATGGGTAGGTTAGACACGCTTACTTACTTGCATTTGACATCAGGTAGGCAATCATATCTTTGGTTGAACGCGGGGTGTTCTGCTGCTATTTTAGCGTTTATGAAAGTCCCAGTGCTGATCACTTCGCCACATATTCCCTTGTTCAGAGGGAAGCGACGTACTTCACGGGTTTCTGACTAAAATTAGTGGGTACTGACAATTTTTTCGCTGCAAAATATATGACTAAAGGTTTGCTTATAAGTTGAAGTAATGTATGATAAGAGAATACAACAATATTATTATTTCAAACTAATGGAGGTTAGGCAACTCGTCACACTTCGAGACTGAGTCCAGTGACCACGGTAGTAGCTCTAGGTAGGTAGGTACATAATCCATAATATTAAGGTGTTTTTGTACAATCAAATACCTGATAAAAACAATGATGACGTTGATGATGATAGCTCACAGGTAGAATAGATGCCTTCGGGTTTACACTACTCTACAAAACCATTAATAACAAAGGAACCTTGGGATGCGGATAGGCATCATAAAGCTCCATCTTTTCCACATCGATCAGCATGATCACGCAGTGCTCAGCTTTGATAAGGTTCTTGGCTTGTTCCATCGCCATTTCCAGCAGTTTTTCTGTTGACGCCACCTATGATGATACTATATGATGTTTTATTTATTTATTTTTAGGAAAGCTTACAGTCTAATAACTATAATTTTAACAACAATATAATTCTAAATTGCTAATAACAAGCTTCCACAGATAACTACAAAAATATATACTTCCAAAATTACAATATATAAAACAATTTATACAATATAAAACTATCAACTTTTAGCACACCAAGATTTATGTGTTAGTAGGTGCCTCCTGTTCAAAAAATGGCTTTGCTAATAGTTTCCTGACTGTGCTTGCTTTGGTACAAAAAATATCAATGTCAGGTTTGCGAGAAATTTCGTTAAAATTGCGACCGGCCCTCGAAAAGTATGCATTACGCCTATAAATTTGTGATTGCATAAGGAATATGTAGAAGTGGTCGCTGACTCAATCCCATCTGGTTAGTACGTAACGTTAATTTCGAAACAAGTTCAGGACAGTCGATAGTATTATTAGCGATATTAACCAAGTAGCATACGTCATTAATATGGCGTCTACAGTCAAGTGGTAGAAAATGATACCTTCGGCAGCGGTGAGTATAATTAACTGATACCTGCTTTGTCCTATAGTCAAGATACCTTAGAATTTTTTTAATTTGTTGTACAGAAGTAGGTATGTTAGGCCGCACGTCAGTGGGGAAAACAATCTGGAACCTGACCTTATTCTATTGCAACTATGCACAACGTTCTGCCACCTTAAGGTCAAAGCAGTGCTGCAGTTCGTATGGCGCTTAGATGTCATTGTCAAGAGGGAGGGTATGCGCATGGGAAAGAACCAAGCAGGACAAATCAGCTACAGCATACAACTGTCGACCGCGGGGTCGATTGTACAAAGATATAGTAGGAGGCCAGCAGATAACTCCAGTGAAAAATGATGATTCTACGAAAACCGCAAAATGTGAAGCTTACCTGAGTAAACAGTCTTTTGGAAACGCGCAGCAGATGTTGGCATTTTACTTTCAAAATACACTCATTTTCATAAGAGATCGCCTTCTTTAGAGTTGGCCAAATGAATCTAAAAACAAAATAAAATATTTATCGATTTGCAGTTTTGGTGGTCCTGAGACTAATTTGATTATTATAATTATAACCGCTACCAAATGCAATACTTCCTAAATCGGATTTGTAAACAATGTATCGTAACCGCGGTAAAACACACCTATCGAACTCACAAGTAGCGAACGGCAAGCGCGATGAGTTCGATGAACTCTGAAGGTAGGCAGAAAGTGAACAGCTGATTTCACGCGTCGTTCGTTAGAGGTCAACGAGAAATGAGTGTTGTTTTTATTTAAGCCATATTAATTAGAGAGAGGCATTGAAATAAAGGAATAGTAGACGTAACTGAATAAGAAACACTACGTACCGTGAACATTCGTTTATGATAATCGGAACATAGCATTCGGTTGTCCTCGCTCTTATGATGCAGAAGATCACAGAGAACGGACTACCTTCAAGGGACATCATTACCACCCGCCACACTTTTGTGCTGTCAGCGGGTAGATTCTGAAATATTATTAATATTTATTTTCACGAGACAGCATTGTCGTGGGTATCTACTCGTTAAAAATACAGTTTTACAAAATACTTTAGTATTATTTCTTCAAACGGGTGAACACACACTCCCAGCGAGCTTATGAAAAATTGTGATAAGGTGTTTAATGTTGCAAGGGCAAAGCCGTAGCCAAAAATTTAGCTCGAACGGGAGAAATGAGGGCAGGAAAGTGAAAACTTGCAATTAATTAAAACCTTTTTTTTAATAGCTATATTTTTTGGGTTAAGCTCGCCACATTACCTATTTCCAAATTAGCAACCATGGCCCAAAAAGTCAGAATCAACGTAGCGGCTACCAAAAAGCGCCGAAACAATGAAGCTCGACGATATCCCACTTGGAGGCGTTACAAAAGCATAATTTCCACTTCCCTCCACGTCAGAAGTCTGGATTGCCCTCAACTTAAGGAAGTTGTCCGAGAGTCCAAAAATTCGGAAGTACGGTCGAACAAGTTATTAAGTAGGTACGTATACAGCTAGCTAACTTGCATTTACTTTTAAAATTACACAGATACAATTAAAGACTGTTGGCAAATGATACAGCATTTGACATCAGTCGCATTATAAAACAAAATTGCAATCGATATTGTCAGTGTACTAGAATTATAAAAACTTCTTCCTGTATAATAAATAGCTTAGCTTATTGTTCGACTGTACCTTGGGAATGTCAGTCAGCTAAACTTACATGCTTGACAATGGCTTGGAAATCCTGATCAAAGTTGCTTAAGAGCTCTGTTTGTTCCATTCTTGACCTCAGGGTTTCAAGGAATTTATTCTCCAACTTTGGGAAAGGAACTTTGATTAGTCAAGATACAGGCGTAGACAAAAAGGTAGACGCCAGTAGGTACATCAAGCTATCCGAAGCTGACAAAACCTTGAACCTATTGCTTTGACAATAAAGTTGAAAATCTATCCAATTTTTGACAGCTTGTAATCTTGGATCAATGAAGCTTGTAACTTAGCTAGATGTGCTGACCTCTGTACTCTAAAATGGGTGTACACGCTCGGGTGTCTTTCTTTTCTTCTTTTCTTTATGGGGTTCAGGTTTCCGCACTTAGTCCTTAAAGTGGACCATTGTGCGTGAGCCATGGTGGCCGATTACTCCAACCAGCCCACCTCCCTCCAGCAGCAGATCAGACTTTCCGGTCTCCTCAGGGCATCCACAAGGGATCTTGGTGTTCCAAGGGTCTCCTCACGGATCTTGGTAACGCCTGTACACTCAAGGAGCACATGCGCCACCGTTTCCTCTGCCTCCATGCATGCTCTGCACAGGGGGCTGTCAGTGATACCTAGGTTGTGGAAGTGTTTATTTAGTGAACAGTGTCCAGTGATGGTCCCCGCCACCAGACGCAGGCTTTCTCTGTCCAGGCGCAGAAGGCGCCTGGTCAGCTTTGTATCCAGGGATGGCATAGCATCCTTGGATTGCCTACATCCTGGTGTCGAGGCCCACCATTCCTCCGTTTGTGTGCGAGTGTGGTCTTTTAACCAGCTTCTTAGCAAGTTCGTCAGCCGCATCGTTTCCAAGTGATCCACTGTGACCTCTAATCCATTGTAGTGTTACCGTGTTGTGATTTAGTACCGTGATACGTTCTAGGGCATTGTGGAATTCTAGTATCAGTCTCGACGTGATCTGATTGCTCTTTAGGGATTGAAGGACTGAGGCACTGTCGGAGAGTATTCGAATATTAGTATCCGTAACCTCCCTGGCCTCTATAACGTGTGCCGCTTGGATAATACCTACACACTCTGCTTGATAAACAGAGTTGAGCGTTCCAAGTGGTTTGGATATCTTAATGTTTAGGTCGTCGGAGAACACCCCGATGCCTGTCCCATCTTTGGTTTTTGATCCATCAGTGTAAATCCTTAGCTCTCTTGTACCTGAGTAGTCACACCACTCCTCTATGAGCTCTATGTTGTAGTGTTTTTGGAAGCAGTAGTTCTTCAGGGTTCTGTCGATGGGCGATGCCATCATCGGTTGTTCTTTGATTGCACCTTCTTTGATGCGTGTGTGTTTGATTCTAGAATCATTTCTTAGGGTGCCGGATACTGGGGCGCCCGGCGGACTCGCCGTCCGCATACCGGCCCATTGTGCTGCTCGACGAGGTGGGCAAGCTCTTTGAAAGAGTAATTGCAAACCGCCTCGCCGAGCACCTGGAGGGAATGGGTCCGGATCTTGCGGAACACCAGTTTGGTTTCCGCAAGAGGCGCTCGACGGTGGACGCCATCATGCGCGTGAGAGCCCTCACGACGGGGGCTGCGGTCTCTCGGGGCGGTGTGGTCATGGCGGTGTCTCTCGACATCGCCAACGCCTTCAACACTATGCCCTGGAGCTGCATTAGGGAGGCACTCCGGTATCACCGGGTGCCGACCTACCTTCGTCGTGTGGTCGGGGACTTTTTGACCGACAGGGCTGTCATCTACCCTGGTCAGGACGGACAGTGGAACCGGCGAGAGATGTCGTGCGGTGTTCCACAGGGATCGGTTCTGGGGCCGCCCTTGTGGAACATCGGTTACGACTGGGTGCTGCGCGCCGACCTCCCTAGCGGCGTCAGCGTAGTCTGCTACGCGGACGATACGCTGGTGCTAGCTCAGGGTGGGTCGTACGAGGCGGCGGCTGACAATTTGACACGCGGGGTTGCGATAGTCGTAGAGAGGATCCGGCAGCTGGGTCTCGAGGTGGCGCTTCACAAGTCGGAGGCCATGGGCTTCCATGGACGTGGGAATGCGCTGCCGTCGGGATCCCAGTTAATGGTGGGAGGGGTTCCCATCGGCGTCGAGTGTACTTTGAAGTACCTAGGACTCGTCCTCGACAGCCGGTGGAACTTCGTGGAGCATTTCCGACGTTTGGCTCCCAGACTGGAGCGGGCCGGGGCTGCCTTTAGGTGGCTCTTGCCCAATCTGGGGGGGCCAAACGCCTCCTGCCGGAGGCTCTACGCGGGGATCGTGCGGTCCATGGCCCTTTACGGGGCACCGGTGTGGGCGCCTGCTCTGAGGAAGCGGGCCGCCCACTACCTGAACGTGCCCCAAAGGGTCATGGCCGTGAGGACGGTACGGGGGTACCGCACGATCTCCCGCGAAGCGGCGAACCTCCTTGCCGGATTGCCGCCGTGGGATCTGGAGGCGATAGTCCTCGCGCGCCTGCATCAATGGCGCGCGGAGGCGCTGCGCCGGGGGGTCACTCCGCTGCCGCGGCAAATTGCTGCGCGGCGGACAGACCTCCGGTGCGATCTCATGGCGGCATGGAGACAGCGACTGTCGCAACCCCGTGCAGGGCACGCCACGATAGTGGCGGTAAGTCCCCTCTTTGAGGAGTGGCTTGAGAGGCGCCACGGCGCCCTCACCTTCCGTCTGACGCAGGTCCTCACCGGACACGGATGTTTCGGGAGGTACCTGCACCGAATCAGGCGGGAGGAAACGCCCGGATGCCACCATTGCGAGGATCGGCCGGAGGACACGGTAGAGCACACAGTGGAGGTGTGCCCCGCTTGGGCGGAGCCCCGCCGTGTTCTCGTAGCGGCGATCGGCGGCGGCGACCTCTCGCGCCCGGCCCTGGTGCAAGCCATGGTCCGGGGCGAGGAGGAATGGGACGCCGTCGCCTCCTTCTGCGAAGCAGTGATGCTGGCGAAGGAGGTGGCGGAACGCGAGAGGGAGAGAACCTCTCGTCCCAGCCGCCGCGGGAGGCGCTCCGGGCGTCGGGGGTCCCGCGATGACCTCCGGCCACCGTAGACGCGGGCCTGTGGACGGTGAGTGATGGGCTAACTCGCCGTCCGTCCGTCTCACGACGAAAAAAGGCCGTGTCGACGGCGCGTTCGTGTTCCACGCGCGCCTCAAAGAGATGTCAGCAACATGGGAGGGGCCCGAAAGGGCCGACGCCTGTCGGGGCCGCGGGTAGTCCTCTGGTTATCGCGGCCTCGACATAGAGGGCGAAGAAGGAACATGGGTGGTTTTTAGTCAGTAGAAGTCTGACACTCCCTTTCGCTCTGCCCAAGAGCGGGAGGGGTTATTCGATGAATTTACACCCACCAAAAAAAAAAAAAAAAAAAAAAAGGGTGCCGGATACTTCGAGTCTGAAGTCGCTATGGCCGCCTCCTCTCTTACGACGAGGTGTAGGGGAGGTAGGCCCAGCATCACCTGTAAGGCGGCAGTGGGGGAAGTTCTCATGCTGCCGGTGATTGCTACGCTCGGGTGTCTTGTCTAAATTGAAAAAGTATGGCCTGCTATCAACTGGCCACAAATCCAGACTGAATACTGATTTAAAACAATTTCAAACATAACATCATAACACCCATAATCCCCGAACGTATTTGCAAAGGTGTACACCCACATTCACCAGTAATGTTTGAGTCCCTGTAATAGGGGGCGGGCTTATTGCCAGCAACCGATTGGAATATCAGTAGTGCTGGCTGCTCATGAAAATATCCTGATGGAAAACCCCAATACCACTTTGCCCGACCCGGGAATCCAACCCAGGACTTCATGCTCAGCTGCCGCGCTTGTGACCTCTAGCTAGACCACAGAGCATCGAGAAACTCTGATTAACTTGCGTTGGTGTTAGGATGTTTTCATAAAGATAGGTACAGGTTTCTATTACATACAAATCGAAACTAATATGTCCAGCAGGGCTATTGCGTATCTTTTAAATGACAGTGGCTATCATATTGTTTATGGATTAACTGTCAAATTGGTTATGGTTTAGTACAAAATGGAACCATTTGACAGTAATTGATAGGCACTATAGGTTAGCCACTGTCATTTAAAAGATACGCAATAGCCCTGCTGAACGGCGTAATATAAAGAAACAGCGTAGCTTTTCCCAAACAATCGAATCGAAACAGAATCAATCAATATAATATAATTATCGTATGCCTATCTTTTTTTGGCATTACGAAAGCGAACGAGAAAGACAGGTAAGCTCGACGTTTTCGATTCGATTATTGTGAATAGCTATGCAGACTCTGTAAACGCCACATTGTTTATCTATATCTTGTTGTTTTCCAGGAATTGAGCACGCCATTGAAGGTGTCAAATTCTAGGCCTATTTCATTTTTACTGCAATCAAATTGTATGGAATAAAGTAATTAATTTCATACTTTTACTTTCGTTTTTCGTGGCAAAGGAACTGTGCCTACAGCTTCCACGAATGCCTCTTTACGGTCACCGTGCACAATTACTTGAAGCACCAAGTCTGCTTCACATTCCTCGCATAACTGTAACATTTAACTTCACGTAAAGAATAATCCACACTCCCACCGTGACACACTCATTCACAAACACGTCGATTCGATTTCGATTCGGAAAGGCGTATGTATATCTCATCTCTCACTTTCGTAATACCAAAAATAAATAGACTATAGACTTGTCGAATCGAAATCGAATCGAAGTATTTGTGAATACAGCAGGTGCAGATCCTGGCCCACTGCACACTTGCTAGAGTGTCCATGCATGCAGTGTCCCTAATTCTCTGCTCTTTCAAGGATTTAAAGTAAAACCGGCACTCGCAAGTAATTTGATAATAAGATCAAATTTTGGAGCGTCATAACTCATACCATAGCCATCGTAAGCATTCAGTTAATTGCAGGTAGGACAAGTCGCTTTGTTCTGAAACGCGTACCAGCTATAATGACCATGAGTACCAGCTATCAGAATACTCGGCACATTACAGAGCTGGCTGGCTGGCTGTACGAGCTACAGATCGAGCTTTTAAGTCTAGACAAGGACTTGGAGAAGGCTGGACTTGACTACCTACCTTTTCACTGGAGCTTCTCCAATGAAAAACGCTTCATAACCATTTTCATGTCATTACAGATTTACTAACTTGCTATTTCAGCTATTTACTTATATTTTCGAAAGCTTCCTTCATCGAGACGAGGGCATACTAATTATATAAGTGATGTTACTGTGCTGTGCTACGTACATACGTATTTATTTTAATTTGAATTGCGCTACATGTATCGTCGGTTAAACTCTGGACCAACTCAAATATCTTTCCTGGGTCACTGTTTTGAATTCTTCTGTTTTTGTATTTCTTGGTAGACATTCTATAATTTTATTAATTAAAATTCTATTCGAAATAGAGGAAATACCTAACTGAATTTGAGAGCAAGTATTTTGTTGGTAGGTAGGTAACTAATTTTCACGGAAATGGAAATGACAATGTCCAAAATTGCTTTACTTTATTTATTGTTTTTCTCTCTAGGCTTTAGAATAATATTGCTAGACAGCCAGTAGGTAAAAGTAAAATCCGGGAGCGTTCCAAATAATAGATATTATGACAACACAAATATATAATATTATGGGTGTTTTTTTTCTGTATTATTTTTTATCTGCTAATTAAAGTTAAGTACATACAGTAGTTGTTATTGTAATTGTGAATATTTCCTCTGCAAAACTAATAAAAAATCATAACAAAAATTCAACGATTCGTGTCCCGTGAGCGAATCGAAACGTATTTGGATTTGGAATATGTTATCTGTGGACTGTGTGAAAAAAAAACAGCTGATGACGGATGCGTGATGAACGATTATTTTGGTTTTTGGTGGTGACTTTTATCAGTTTGATGAATTAATAAGTTTTATATTCTTAAAATAACTAAGAAAATGGCAGAAATTCAAACACTCATCGAAATGGGATTTTCCAAAGAGCGAGCGTAAGTGTAAAATTAAGCTTTACTTCAATTAAAAATACTGCACCAATTCGGTAACCTAAAATATTCGATGATTTTATGGGCTTTAGGGAGAAGGCTCTGGCGGTGACGAGTTATAAGGGGGTGGAACCTGCGATGGAGTGGTTGTTGGCACACGCTGACGATCCTGCGATGGACACGACGCCAACGGTTGCTACTTCCACGAGCGTCGAAGCAGTGCCGGCCGTGCCTGAATCTTCCACGTCTTCCCAAGATCCAGCTGGCGCTGACCCCGAAGTTGAAGCCAAGTGCTTTAAATGCGACGTGTGTGGGAAATTGCTTAAGGATCAGGACGAAATGGAGTACCATGCTGCCAAGACTGATCATACTAGCTTCTCTGAGTCCACTGAAGAGAAGAAACCTTTGAGTGAAGAAGAGAAGAGGGCTCAATTGATGTTGCTAGAAGAAAGAATGAAACAGAAGCGAAAAGAAAGAGAGGAAAAAGATAAGGTTTGTTTTTTAATCTTTTAGCTGCAGTAAGAAAATAAGTACTACGAGTAATCTTATAGTAGTGACTAGTATTTTATTTTTAGATATGTTTCTTGAATGAAGGATGCTTTTGTTTGTTTATATTCAAACCAAATAACTTATCTTTTGGATAAGATTAGAAATTTTGTTTAGTTTGTTTTGTTTTTTTTTAGATTTGGACACACACAATACTCTTTAATAATACTGTTAAATCATGGTTTGAGTATTGTTCATCGGACTGGTTCGGCACATACATGCAAAGTATAAGCATAGTTATGCTTATTATTTTGTCAAATGTTCTTTAAGCCCTGTACACATAAGGTTCTAATGGACCACTATTGCCTAGGCACCACGGTATGTCTGTCCCAGTCCTAGAAAAGGGCCCCCAGCTACTCCATCCAGTTCTCGGGTTCCTGAGAACTGGATGGAGTAGGTAGCAGGGGGCCCTTTTCTGTTTTTTACATGTCCTCTAATGATTTAATATTCAAACCATCCCTTAATAGTTAAATTTCCAAGCCTGTTTGTATTCTCAGTAAACAATCAAGTCCTGTCATTTACAGGCTGAAGCATTAGAACGTGAACGCATCCGCATAAAGTCTGGCAAAGAGATGCAGGATGCTCGTCAGCGGATGCAAGAGCAGGAGATGCAGAAGTTAGTGGACCAGCGGAGGCGGGAGAAGATTGAGGACCAGAAGGCGAGGGAGCGGGTGCGTGCTCAGATTGAATCTGACAAAGCGGCTAGGAAGTAAGTTAAAAGATTTATATATTTTCTGTGCCGTGTCTGGGTAAAGAATAAATGGGCTTTTGCTACCCTATATATTCTATTTTTATAATTAATTGCATGATAAATATGTAGTTTCAAATTATGTATTTTGTGTTGGCAAAAAAGGCTTAATAATAATAATATTCTATTTTAGTTTTTTGGATAATCGTCGATGACTCTGCCCTGGAGTGTATGCCCACAAAGAGTGAGATAATTGATATCATAATATCCTGCCTGTCTTCTTGCTTGCGTATCACAGGAACTGATGAACATTACTCTAAGGCCTCTTTTATGGAGACGCCGGGCGTCGCGCGGCTCGTTGTGCGTTTTTAATTCAAGCACATGGCGATGTATGAAAACGTTAACGATTTCAAACGACGTTCGTTGCGGTGGACCCGCGTCTCAGTAAATGAATAAAAAAGCACGCGACGAGCCTTCCTCACGCGCCGCGCGACGCCTCGTGAACGAGCCCAAAGGGCCAGGGACTCGCTGATAATGAATGAATTCAGCCGAAAACTGACTTTATTAAAATTGTCATCTACACACTAAGAAGAATAATTATTGTCAAACATATTTACCCCAACTTTCGAGTTAAGTTGAATAACTTGGTGTGATTTAATTCATGACCACATTCTTGGGAGAAAACTGAAGGGTTTATTCATTATCAGTCTATAATGTTCCCACTGCAGGGACTCAGGCCTTCTCTCTAAGAGAGGGAAGGGCTATAATCTAACAGGCGGCCCCAGTGCGGATTGGTAGAGGTCACATGTCTTCGAATTTTTTGGTTCTTAGACATACCGGTTTCCTCGCGATGTTTTCCTTCACCATTTTGAGAGCAGTGGTGATGACACAAAGTAATGCACCTGACTGGATTCGAACTCACTGTTTGTAAGTCACGGCCGCCACCACTGGGCCACCACTGCTCTAGCATAGCTATTCACAAACAATCGAATCGAACTTGACACTTTTTCGGGTATCATATTTTTATATCGAACGATTGGCAAATGCTATTCACAGATTCGACCAACATGGTCGTACATAAACACTCGTGGTGGAAAATTGTATGTAGCCATTGTGTGTTTACGTATTCAAATGTATCCAGTCCTGGCTGTCATTTTTCGGTCTTCAACAGTCATGATAGGTAGTGGCCAGAAAGTCTGATCACTAGTCTAACTCGGGTATCATATTACCCAGGCCAAATTATCCAGTAGTAACTGGATTGTGGAGGTCAGACAAGCAGTAGCTGCATCTGGTTCCACTGTAAGCAGGAAAACTAAATCCTTCTACTGCTTTCCAGACTAGCAGCAGGAGGGCAGCCGCCCCCAGTGGTAGCCCCGACCCCCGCCCCGCCCGCGCCCGTCACCAGCACTGCACCCAAGGTCTCGTATGAGCAGGCGCGCATACAGATCCGGTTGCCTGACGGCAAGACGCTCTCACACATCTTTGGTGCTAAGGAACAGCTAGCTGCTGTCAGGTAAGCAATTACAATTTATTAGGGGCTCCTTCTGCACGCACTGTTTCCCACTTTAATTCTCCTTTAGTTCGTGCCCTGGCAATGCTGAATACTCTACTGGCATCAACACCGGAATGTGGTTTGTTTGCCTCGAATGGGTTGATGTATGTTGTGAGTTTCTGTGAGAGGATGAACGAAAGATGATTTTTTTTTGTGCTTGTTTTGAGTGATGATGCACGAAAGGTAACTTTTTTTTTGTTCCTTTACAATATCTATGTGGATATAGATATAGTTTAGTTGAATTTTACTTTTAATTTAACTTTTCTTTTTTTGTGTTATAGCATTTTATTGGATGATTCTGCAATGTTGCTATAATTAATGATAAATAAATAACTGAGGTCTTTCTTCTATGTCGTGCCTAAACCTGGTGTCAGTTTATATGCCTCTGACTCAGCTATGCATGCCTTCGAGGAATATCTCTCAACCCAAATGGGAAATCATTAAATAACCCCTCCCAGGGTGTGTCAGACTACTACTGACTAAAATCCACCCATGTTCCTTCTTAGGCCTTGTGTCGAGGCCGCGGTATCTCTTTCGAACAACTCGCAGCCCCGACGGGCGTCGGCCCTTGCGGGCTCCTTCCATCTTATGTTAACCTCGTGTATTAATTTACAAAATTCAATATTTTCAGACTATTTCTTCAGATGAATTCGGCGGAGTACGCTCAAGAAGACAGCTTCAAGCTGATGACCACATTCCCCAAAAAGATATTCACCACAGAAGACTATGACAAACCTTTGGAGTTATTAGGTTTGTTATTATTTTGTAATCGTAGACAACGCTTATAATTATATGTAACACGAATAAATGGATGGGTTTTAGGAGTTTTGATAAGAAACAGAGAGACTAAGGCCGCGCTCAGTTTGGACACGAATTTGTATCGTACGCAAACGTACAATCCTGATCGTACGAATTGAGTGCGTACACTGGATACGTTTTACTGCGTCAAAACGGTAGTGATATCGCAATCGTAAATTCATCTTTGTCTTGGAACCAAAAAATTCAAAGACATGTGAAATTTACCAATCCGCATTGGGCCTGCGTAGTAGATTATAGTCCTTTCCCTCTCATAGAGAGGAGGCCTGTGTGAAAGCAGTGGGAACATTAGTAGGTTATTGCTGATGATGATGATGACATAAATAATGAGGATGTCGTATAACTTCATTGCTAGCCCCTTTAGGGGCCGAAATAGAGCCAGCGTAGGTTTATGTGTTGAACCGAATTTTTGGTTAAAAATTCCAACGAGTTCGGTTTGTTTTCGGACGTCGGAACTACACGCGCGTATACGTACGACTAACTTGCATCCAGTGTGCGCGCTCCCATAGTACTTGGAAGGTTAGAATCGTTCGTGCGTGTTTGTACGAGTACGCACGAGTAAAATTCGTACGATAACGCGTCCAATCTGAGCGCGGCCTGACTGCCGCACTCAGAGAGCTTTAATGATTACTGAGGCCATCACTAAGTAAAGGTTTTGACAGTTTTGTTATACAAAAGTATATAAAATCTTGACTAAGTGACGATTTAAGTAATTAAATATCTCTGAGTACCGCGGAAAGATAGTAAAAGAGTTCACTAATGAATTCGTTTTTCGCTTTTGATTGTGTCACATTGATCATTGGTATATTTCCCAGCGGGAACATTGCAGAGGCATTAATATTCATTTTAAGTTTAGATCATTGTCATCGATTGATAGAAAAAAGAAAGAACAAATAGTCTAATAGTATGCTTAGGTGACTAGGCACTCGTTTAGTAATCGCAATCGTGACTGTTGAGCTTGAGGTCTTGCATTAGATTTCAGGGTCGGACAATTTATGTTGGGTTTCTATCCAGGAATTTCACAGAAGCAGGCATATTATCTGAACAAAATTGGCGAAATGTGTGTGTACCATTAGGTACACCTCAATGCCGGCAGGGATTACCATCCGGGATTAAGTTACCAGTTATAATCTGTGGCCCGTCCTTGTCGTTTCTAATATTTTTACGTCTGTGGTTCTTTGTTTGCCAGTTGTATTGTAACGTACGACGTTACAGCAGGTGTAATGTTGTGTTTTAGGGCGGCTGATAGGAGACAATGAAAAATTAAAACGTTGTTCACCTTTTCCAAGCAACATGGAACCAGGGTAGCCAGAGAGTTTACAGTACAGTTTATAGAAAAAACACTTCAGCATTTAAGTGTCTTTCCGGAGACGCCCGAGTCTTTTTCTGGAGTGTGGTGGCCCAGAGGTGGCGACCCCTACTTACGAACAGTAAGTCGTGGGTTCGAACCCAGGCAGGTGCATTACTTTGTGTAATTTATTTCATCACTACTGCTCTCAAAACGGTGTATGAAAACATCGTGAGGAAACTGGCACGTCTTAGAACCAAAAAAATCGAAGACATGTGACATCTACCAACCCGCACTGGGCCCGCATGATGGATTATAGCCAAACCCTCTCCTAGAGAGGAGGCCTGAGCCTCCGCAGTGGGAACATTATAGGCAGATGATGATGATTAGGCCGTTGTAATGGCGGCCCCCTGTTCTTTTTTTTTTTGGGGGCTGGGAAATCATCAAATAACCCCCTCCCGCTCTTGGGCTGAGCAGAACGGATTGTCAGACTTCTACTGACTAAAAACACCCATTTTCCTTCTTAGCCCTTGTGCCGAGGCCGCGGTATCTCTTTTAAACAACCCGCAGCCCCGGCGGGACCCTCAGCCTCGATGGGCTGTCAGAAGCCCCTGAGGCGGTTTAGAAACTCCGACTCTAGGTTGTGTGGGTTCGTTAGATCTTACTGCCCACACGATAAGAAGGAAAATCCCCTGTTCTGTAAATTCTGTAATTCGTTATCAGTTGTCTTAGTGACCTCCTGACTCTTGTGTCAATGTTGTGTAGTGCGATGTAGTTTGTCTCATTGTGACGATAACTATAGTTCCGTTATGTACGATTGTTGGGGCGTAACTCCCAACAGTGAAAATGTTATGTACTTGTTATGTATGTAGACTTGTAAGGTCTTGTTATGTAAATGAGTAGACAAGTGACTCCCTTGATGGATTTATTGCTACTAAAATATATTTACACGATTACATATTAAGTTAGAGAAATGCACACCTAAACAACATAGATGTGCATAAATAAGTGCGACGTACAAACTACAAAAGGTCAATGTACAGCGTAGCTCGTACATATTGCCCACTCACAAAATGTAACAGTGTATTAAAAATGTAAATGTTATGTAAAGATCAAAAATTATAAAAAGAGGATAAAATCTAAAATTAAATTAAATCCAATCCTTATACTATCAATTCACAACGCGCAATAGGCGACGTTGCTTTGTTGAGTGTGTGTGCACTGGATGAGTGCGTCACACTGTTGTCGTCTGTGACGTTAGACACCGCGTTGTCCACGATGCTTGCAGTTGACCTCCTTCGTGGCGCTGGATTCGGAAAAGGTGTCGCAATGGGTTTCTGTTGACTCCTGCAATGTTTCCGAAGTCGGTGGTATGCGTAGATTGCGCCTGCTGTCGCTGCTGCTGCATCGTGACATCGTGGTATGTTGCCCGATCTGATATAATGCCATCTGCTGTTGCGGCCTTCATCTGTTCGATTTGTTTTCCCAGATCTAGCAGTAATGAGCTCTGCTCCGTTACCGTCTCTTCTTTGGGTTCTTGTTTCACAACCGGTATAGATAGGTTGATTATCCGATTTATTGGAGGAATCACCATCGTGACTTCTTCGACCTGGGCATGAATTGTGTCTGTGAATTGTCTTCGGGAGTGAACAGTGAACGTCTCACTATTGATAGTGCAGTCGCTACCGAGTGTCATCACCCCTGCGTTGCCAAGTACTTTTGTTGAAACTTGATTTCCGCATATAACGCGTATTTTGCATGCGTCACAACAAAAGTATAAGTAGCTATTTATGTTATTAAGTTCCAGCCATGTGTCTCGACAGGTTTCTTGTTTTGTTTTGCATTCCGGCGAGCCTTTGTTTCTCATGCAGAGGTTCTCGTCGGATTTCATGTGGTATACTGGTGTCCTCATGGGGCACAACAGAGTTGCACTGTCTTGATCAATGCATCGATGTAGGTCAGTTGTTGTCATCGGGAGGAAATAATCCTTATGTATATTGATGGCTAATAGTTCCGCTATAGGCAGTAGTGTAACCATTTCGCCGCCGTTCCTTTTTGGGACCGGTATGATGTGAAAAACTTCGTAATTTTCTCTGCTTATTAACGGCACCCGTATCTCAATGATAAGATATCGTTCTGACATCCTTGCCTTCACTTGTAGAAGATGATACAGGCGGAAAAAATCTTCTTGAATGTTCCTGATGGGAAGTGCCACATCCTTTGACAGCTGACCCGATATGACGTTCAACTCATCTCGTAGCTGTTCTGGCGCAATGAGGTGTAAGTTCATCTTGCCATTGTAAATATTGGTTACAGTGTCCAACAGAGTTTCTTGCACATTTCTTAGGTGCTCTATGAAGCTGTTTGCCGAGATAGCCGACATCACAAATTCGATTGATAATTCTTGTGACTCAATCTCTTGCTGAAGGTTACTCGTTAGCTTGTCTAGGTTTAGCAGATGTTGATTGAATAATTTGTATTGTTTTTCGATTGTTTCTTCTGCTCTCCGAAGTATGTTGTATTCGGCTTCGATAATAGTTGTTTGATTTTTGGCTAATTGAGCGAGATGTTTCTCATTTTCATGTATGAGTTCAATGTCTCGTTGGTATTGTTCGGCGAATTGGTCATCCAATACTCCGAACAGGGAGCGTGCGATTGACCCGACACCGTTGATAAGGCCGCGTTTGCTTCTCATATTTACCCGACCTTGCGGATTCAGCAATAAACGGTTGTAGTGTTCGAGCTCGGCAAATGCGTGCTGTAATTGTATTGAAATAATGTCACATTGTGTCTTCTGTTTTAGTTGTGAACATATGTTTTCGAGATGGTCATTGAACTTGTTGAACACTGCTGTACCATGCCAGTAGGGTTTGACGTCGTAATACACTACTATTTTCCACTCGTCACGAATCAGCCTCATGTTGCTTGACTTATCGAAATATAGGCCTTGTTGCAATTCGATAAAGTCTGTTTTGTTTGTCGTTGCTGTGGCTGGATTAAGTAGGTATAGCAGGGTCATCACTAATCCAATGAAGTTGATTTTGCTTGTAATTGTAGATTGTTGGCGTTTTGTTGTTTTCTTGTGTTCATTTTCGGTGTTTTGTGGTTTGGAGTTTTCCTCGCTGTCTATTGGTAAAATAGATAGCTTAGTTATGGGTCTCTTTATGATGCCGTTTCTTGTTTTAAGGGTTACGACACGAACGTATCCGTCTTCTCCCGGGTGGAGTTCTGTTACTCGACCCATTAACCATTTTCCTGCGGGACGCTGGTCGTCATTAACAACAACCAAGTCACCAACTTTTAGGTTGTCTTGCGGCTTCTGCCACTTTGTTCTTGCTAACAATTGGCATAGGTACTCATTTTTCCATTTCTTCCAAATTTCTGTGTAAATTTTTCTAGTCAGCTCCCATCTTGTTCGGGCGTCTTCTCTTGTTTCGATGACGGTCAACCCAGACCTTCCTGTGAGAAAGTGTGCTGGTGTTAGACAGTCGAGAGCTTCTAGTTTTGTTAAGATAGTGGTGAACTCCTCGAATGTTAATCTCTGCTCACCCACCACTCTTTTCAAATGGTGTTTCAAGCTTCTCACGGCTCGTTCCCACAATCCACCCGCCGATGGCCATGCCGGAGCGTTGAAATGCCACTGTATGGCCATCTCGGCGACTATCTTCTGTAATTCTTCGTTTCTGTAGCTGTTTTCTATTTCCCCGTATTGTTCCATTAGTAGTCGATTAGCTCCGACAAAGTTCGTGCCGTTATCGCTGTATAAATGGCGGGGGGCACCTCTCCTTGCTGCCATTCTGTTAAGGGCTGCCAGAAATGCCGAACTTGTGAGATCAGACACCAATTCAATGTGTACTGCCTTTGTCACCATGCAAATAAAGATGGCGATGTAACCTTTCGTTGATTTAGCCCCTCGCCCTTTATTCATCTTGACGTCGACAAATCCTGTATAGTCCACTCCTGTATGGTAGAATGGCGGGGCAGGGTTTATTCTTGCGCTCGGCAGTTCACCCATGACTTGTTTTTGTTTTGTTGGACTTATTTTGCGACATGTTACGCATCTTCTAACTTGCATCTTTGTTACTCGTACGCCACCGATGACCCAGTATTTTTGACGAAGGTGCGATAAAGTGAGTCGCGGACCTCCATGAAAAGTCATTTGGTGGGCTTGATCGATGAGCAAATGCGTTTAACGGCCGTCGTGGGGGATGATCATCGGATGTTTCATTTCTTCTGTTAGCGTAGCCTTGTTTAATCTTCCTCCAACTCTTAGCAAGCCTTCTTGATCGATGTAAGGATTGAGAGGTAGTAATTTGCTGTGTGATGAAACTGTACCGTGTTTACGTAAATGACTCATATCCGTTTCAAATACATTTTGTTGTGTTTGTTTCACAATTGCCTTAGTTGCGCTGTTTAATTCTTGCAACGTAAGATAACTTGGTAATTGACAATGTTTCGAGTCCAATGTTCCAAGTTTTAAGTTCAATGCTCTTTGTATCCATGCTACTATTCGTGTGACATGATTTATAGAACTATGTTTTTGTAATAATTCTTGTATAATATTACTTGTTTTTCTGTTAATTTGGGCAGCATTGACTTGTTTCGATGCCGTCGTTTTTACATCTTGATCTGACTTATAGATCTTTTTTATTTGGTTTTTCATTTCAAATGATGATAGCCACGTAGGACCTTCCCACCACAGTTTGTTTTCCTTCAGTTGACCGGCGTATTGGCCTCGGCTTGCGGCGTCAGCGGGATTTTCGCTTGATTTGACGTAGTTCCAACACGAGCGCGGTATCACAGAGTTTATTTTTTGGACTCGATTCTCTACGTATGTTTTCCATCGTGAAGGGTCTCCTTGTATCCAACCCAGGACCACCATCGAATCAGTCCAGCCATAAACTCGAACTTCTTGTTGATGTAAAGCTTCCTTAACCTTTTGCATTAATTTGCATAGTAGGTGTGCTCCATTTAGTTCTAATCGCGGCAACGTTGTTATTTTTCTGTGTGGCACAATTTTTGATTTTGCAGCAACGAGTGTGACGATTGTTGACGGGTGAACTCTTGCATAAATGACACATGCATAGGCATCCAGGGAGGCGTCACTGAAGCCATGTAGTTCTATTACTTGTTTCCCATCACATCTAAGCCATCTTGGTACTTCACACATGTTTACCGCCATAATGTCGGCTTGTACTTTGCACCATTCCTTGTGTATACTGTCCGGGACTTCGTCATCCCATTGTAATTTGACCTCCCATAGTTTTTGAAATAACAATTTCAATTTTGTAGATACAGGAGCCAGCCAGCCAAGTGGGTCAAACAGTTTTGATATTTCAGCTAATAAGCTGCGTTTTGTCTGTTTTTTGATGACGCTTGAAATCGAACATTGGAATGTGAATTTGTCCTCTGTCGGAGTCCAGCACAGGGCCAATGTTTTTGATGTTTGTTCTGTTTTGAAGTTGAAAATAGTGTTTTCATTGTTCTGTTGTATTGTAGCATTTTCCAAGAGTGCAGGTTCGTTTGATAACCATTTTCTGAGGTTAAACCCCCCACGCTCAAGTAATTGTTTTAAGTCCGAAATAAGCTCTTGTGCTTTTTCAATGGTATGGGAACCGTGAACGAGATCGTCGACGTAAAATGACTCCTCCACTACCTTTGAAGCTTCCGGAAAATGTTGTCGCTCGTCTTCTGCCAATCTTCTTAATGTCATTATGGCTAAGAACGGCGCTGCCTTGGTGCCATATGTTACTGTGGCGAGTTGGAGAGAATGTATAGGTTCTTCCGGTGATTCTCGCCACACAATCTGTTGTAGATTCTGGTCACCGTGGGCCACTAAAATCTGTCTGTACATTTTTTCGATGTCCGCTGTATATGCGTATTTGTATTGCCTCCACTGTATCAGTGTTGTTTGCAGATCTTGTTGTAGGTTTGGACCTTTGTACATAAGGTCGTTCAAACTCCATCCTGTAGATGTTTTTGCCGATGCACTAAACACCACTCTGTATTTAGTTGTTGTTGACTCGGCGCGTTCGACGCCGTGATGGGGCAGGTAGCAGTCGAGTGTCTTGTTACACACTGATTTTCGCATATGACCTAAGTCAATGTATTCTGATATAAACTCTTTGTAGGCTTTTGCTAATTCTTTTTGTTTATCGAATTTTCGTTCCAACGTTTTAAATTGTGCAATTGCCATTTGTTTAGATGAGCCCAGCTTCCACTCCCAGTCATGTCTCATTGGTAGTCTTACTTCGTATCTTCCATTTTGTAAGCGTTGTGTTGTTTTGGAGTAGTATTCAATGCATTTCTGGTCTTCCTCTGAAAAATTGGCTTGATCCTTGATATCTTCGGAATCCCAAAACTGTATCATGTCTTCTAGATTGTTCAAAACTACGTTGCAATGAAATGTTCTGACGTTTCCGCATAGTAGCCATCCTAATTTGGTTTGTTGTGCGATAGGCTGATTGACGTTTTCGCTTCTGATCATTCCTCCTAGCATGATCTGGGAGTAAATGTCTGCTCCAAATAGTAGATCTACCGGACGGCTGCTATTGAACTCCGGGTCCGCCAAGTCGATGTTTTGAATGTGGGGCCATGATGGTTTAGCGAAAGATTTGTTTGGTAGATTCTTGATTAATTGTTTCATAATAAACACTGATTTCTTGAATGTGAATTCGCTGATGGCAGAGCTACATGAAATTGTTATCATGCCCTTGCAATTGCTCTCCTTTTCCCCAATTCCGGAGACAACTCCTTTGCATTTCTGGCGTTTGTTCCCAAGAAGTTGAGCAGCGCGTTCCGTTATTAATGATATTTGAGACCCTTGATCGACAAGAGCTCGCATGTTGTACAGTGTCCCATCAGCTCCCTCTACCTTGATAATAGCGGTTGCTAATAGAATCTCCGTAGCTTCATTGTCTTGAGAGACGTGAGATGAGGAATTGGGTGGTTCTTTGTTTTTTGTAGCGGCTTCGTGCATTAGCGTGTTATGCTTAGCTTTGCACTTGCGACATCGGTTGCTCGATGTACATTTTTTCCCGTTGTGGCTGTACAGGCAATTAATGCAAACTTGTTTTTTGTTTATTGTGTTAAGTCTTTCGTCATTCGACATTTCTAAAAACTTAGCACAAAAATAGAGTCCATGCTCGTCATTGCAGAGTGGACAAATAATTGTTGACGCATGGTAGGATTTCGTAACCTTGTTGTTACTAGCCGCTTGATTCTTGTTAAAATTGTAATTTTTCTTGTTATGGGCAGCTTCTTGATGCTGATTTGTTCCAGAACTTGATTTCTGGAAGCTTTCTTGTTTACGCTGCGACGATTCCATTGATGTAAACTTCGCCTCTAGGTAGTCCAGAAAATCCTTTAGTGTAGGTAATTCTCGGGAGTTCTTCAGTGACTCAATGTAATCTGAATATGTCACAGCGTCCAGCTTTTGCGCTAAAATATGTACTAGTAGCGGATCCCAGGTTTTCACATCCACTCCCAAATTCTTGATGGCGTGCAGACATTCTATTGTGACGTCGTGCATTTTCTTGATAGGCGCCAATGCCTGTTGTTGCATTGTTGGCAAATTGAAGAGCATGGTAATGTGCGATGTAAATATGAGTTTTTTGTTGTTGTAGCGGTTGTTAATAATATCCCAACATACTACATAGTTGTCTGAGCTTATCTGTAGGTGTTGTATCAGTCTTTCAGCTTCTCCTTGGACCTAGCTCTTTAAAAATTGCATTTTCTGTGCATTTGATAAAGATGAGTTGTTGTGGATGGCTTCAGTGAAGAGGTCTTTGAATGGTATCCACTGATTAAATTTGCCATGATAGACCGGTATCTCTAATTTTGGTGTTGTTTTTTCCCGATAAGCTCCGGACCACATTTTTGTATTTAAAGCCTTCTTCAAATTGAGATATTGGCTTTCAAACCTTGTATAGCGCTCTTCATAGATAGCGTTCTTGTCCCCGTCGAGTTCGCACTCTATCTCCCAATGAAGACTGTCAATCTGCGACCAACGCGCCTGTAAGGTGTGCAGCGCATCTTGAAACTCCCACTTTTCAGAGATAAAGTCCACTTGTGTGATGGCGACTGCTCTCATGAAGGCTTTGAAGTTAGCTGATTGTTTGCGAAGAAGATCGTCCAACATGCTATTGGAGCCTGTATCCCTCTTGTTAGGGTTTTGTTGTTGACGAGGAGGCGGTTGATTCATGTTGTTCTCACCTTTCTTCTCATCTGTGTAAGTGGCTTCTTCTCCCTCTTCGCTCTCATGTTATCCGGCTCGAAGGACCAAATGTTGGGGCGTAACTCCCAACAGTGAAAATGTTATGTACTTGTTATGTATGTAGACTTGTAAGGTCTTGTTATGTAAATGAGTAGACAAGTGACTCCCTTGATGGATTTATTGCTACTAAAATATATTTACACGATTACATATTAAGTTAGAGAAATGCACACCTAAACAACATAGATGTGCATAAATAAGTGCGACGTACAAACTACAAAAGGTCAATGTACAGCGTAGCTCGTACAACGATGATTTTATATTGTGAAATAAATAAAGTAAATATTATTTTAAACATTGGCACCAATATTCGTGTATCAAAACGAAATAAAGACGAAAATTCTTATACCAAGTTCAAGGTCTTTTGCCAATGTAAAAGCAAACTCGTCACTTTTCAAATGAAGGAAATATTAAAACTGATTAGCCGGAACCCGTCAGGAAACCTCTTTTTTCAGCAGCTCTGATAACTAGACTTACTAAACTGATGAACCTTCCTGCCTGATTTCGAATAACGTATTTTTATTGTATCACACGATAAGAGGAACGTTGTAATAACAAAACTGTTATTACTTTGATGAAATTCCTGCAAAGATCCATGACCCTAAACATCTACGTAGGTATTCACGTTGCTTTGGAACTCACGCTGCAACTCGTTGCTTTATAAAAAATAAATAACCAAATAATACATTTATTTGGAGCCCTACCCAGCGGAAGCTTGGCCCCAGCTCCTGACACCGGCAGACCAATATTTTTAATGTTTTTTTTTAATATGATTAATTAATGTTTTTTTTTTTTTTCAAAAAAGCAATTCATCTTTTACCGACTCTTTAAATAACCAAGTCTTGTATATTAATGTTTCCAACTTTTTAGGTCTAGTACCATCAGCAGTGATCATCGTGTCGCGAGGACCCCAGCAGTGAGACGCCGAAAAACAATAAATTATAGTTAATAATGAATATGTCGACTGTACTGGTGTTTATGTTATGTATGGGTGGGGGCGGCACAAAGAGTTTACATATTAATTCTTGAAGACGACTTGGTGGAAATAAAGTCTGCATTAATTGTGTATGATATTGTTTTATTTATAACTTTACGTGTTAATTTAAAAAAAAACTTTACGATTTTCTGAATTGAATCTTTATAGCAATCAAATTTAGAGAACACCGCAAGAGAACCAAGGTTACCGGCTTAGCCCGAACAAATGACATACTAAAGTAGCAATCGGCAGGGCACATTGCTCGTAGAACGGATGGCCGATATGGCCGAAAAGTTCTGTAGTGGCGACCGCGAACCCGAAGACGTTGCGTTGGAAGGCTTCCCAGTAGGTGGACCGACGACCTGGTGAAGGTTGCGGGGATCCGTTGGATGCGAGACGCACGAGACCGCTCAATGTGGCAACACTAAATCCAGCAATGGACAACATCAGACTGGGTATTGTATCGCATTTGAATACAAAAAGCAGGCAACCGTTTGCTTGAACACGCACAGTGAAGGTTTCCGTAGTAAGGATGAATATTTGGGCATGAACAACATTGATTTTATCGTCTGCAATATAATTAATACCTAAGTTTTTACTTAATTAAAATCAAGCTAAAGTTCTTGCATTTGTAATTACAGTAAACGTCAACTTTATTATGAAAAGGACCTCTGTTTAAAACAGTATACAGTACCTTTATAATATAAACAAAACGCTATAAACTTGCACAACAACATTTAGAAGTTTATCCATGCGCTCTCTAGATGGCGTTGTACGAATGACGCGTCTCGCTGAATCGCGGTGTTAAGATTTTCCTACGAATGATGACATCCCGCGGTTATATACAATAATTTGTAATTGTTATCAAGCAAGTGTATACAGTTGCAGCCAGTGAAGTGGCTCTTTTGTTTGTACCTTGGAAATTTGGAATAATACATCGATAGTGAGTGAAAATAAGTAATTAGTGAAGTGAATAAAGTGTCTTCGTCGCGTAGAAGACAAGCGCCTGGATCGGTTTGCGGGCAAGCACACTTCCACTTTCGGCTTGTGGGATGTGGGTTGTAAAACTAACGGCGTAAGTACCAAACTACCAAGTGTACTTTTTGGATTCTCAACTACCCATGAAAGAGCCGCTACTTTGCTGTCAAGGTTCCACTTTTGAATTATTACCACGACTTTACCAGGAGCGTATAATAAGCGACATTTATGTGCAAATATGACTGGGTTTGTACCGAATCAGCGTTCCCGATCGTTTGCGCAGGCTGTATTCTCATATGACGGGACTAAAGACTATGAGCAAGTGGAGAATTTTTTGACGACCGCTAGAAAGTACAAATCTATGAAGAACATAGTGGATATTGATGCCATACGAAGTTTGCCTCTCATTCTAAAAGGCGATGCTGCTATTTGGTGGAATGAAATAAAGGGTAACATCGCCACTTGGAATGATTTCGAGACCCAATTTAAGAAAAAGTTTGCACAAAAAAAACCTCAATACATCATCTTCCAAGAGATTTCTGAATTGAGACAGGCACCAGATGAACTAACTGAGAGATTTGTAACAAAAAAAAGAGCTCTTTTCGATCAATTGAACCCACCACTAGCTGAGGTAGTACAGTTGGACATGATGTATGGATTTATGCACCCTAAAGTCCAGGAGCTGATTCCTAGAGAAGGTTTTCAATCTTACGATGGTTTGTTGGCAGCAGCGAGAAGAATAGAACAAGAAAAGTTAAAGGATAAATCGCAAGCCACGAACACGACTGAAAACCGTGCTGGTAAGAAAAGGGTGCGTTGCAACTTTTGTAGGTATTTTGGCCATGCGGCAGAATCCTGCAGGAAGAAGCAAAAGGTTGAGGCAGAAGCAGCAGCAAGTGCATCCATACCAGAGACTGAATCCCCAGCTTCTCCGGAGCCCAGCTCCTCGGCAGTAACGCCATCATCTCCTGTCGAGGACTCCAAGAATGGTATCCTACACCTTGACTTGAGACCCCTGTTAATGATTGAAATAAGCGTCGGCACAGCAAAAGAGATGGGCTTCGTAGATACCGGTGCCGATACAAGCATTGCATCTCACAAGTTGTACAGCTACTTGAAGAGTATTGGCTTCCATTTCCTGGAGAAACCTACTACTATCACTTTGGCAGATGGGGTCCCAAAGCCGCAAACCGTATTGACTGGCCGAATTCCCGTCAAACTGAAAGATCGTTGTATATTGACGAACTTCACGGTGTTGCCAGAAGCTAAGAACTGTAAAACATTGCTAGGATGCGAGTTCCTTGTCGACGCTAACATAGAGTTAAATTTTCCTCAGTTAGCATGGCGTTTTAATGATGAACCTGGTGTTTACCATGATCTGATTGAAGAAGGTTCTGAATCTATTGTCATTCCATAAAGTTTGTCTCTTTCTCACTATTTTCTTTTGTTAGTTTTAAGAAAAAAGACTGCCGATTATGTAGTTTTTGGTTTGACGTTAATAAAGTTTGAATAATATTAATGTGTTTTATTTGTTTCTTAGTACGTACGTACGTTGTTGTGTAGTACAATATCGATGACCGATGATATTATGTTGCCTATAAGTACCTACATACCACCTTTGTATCATCTTCATCTAAGTAATTCAATAGGGGACCGAACAAAAAAAAACTAATTAGTCCGTCAGATAGATTTCTAAAAAATATTGGAGACGTATTTTTTCTTTTTTCACATAAACAAAAATTGAAGTCAATACAGTGCTTCGAAAACTCTTGAACTCTTCGAAAACGTCATATGATAGTACATTTTTACCTACAAATGACGTCACAACCACATCTTATTGAGGAATATCGGGACAGACAATAAAACCACGACTTAACTATACGGCGTATATTCGTAGACTGGCTGACGGTTGCACAATACAAAGAACGTAAGACAAGTACCTCCTATTTACAAATATCACACCTCCACCACTATACTAGAATTAGGGTAACTGATATAAACTTATAATTAACAGGTTGTTCCGTATAGAAATAATTACCTTTAAGGGAACTTACAATACTTACTAAGTTTTATAATTTATTTGCGACAACAATGGTAACAATGGATAGAACTGCCTAATAAAAACTTAATCACTTAACTTACTTAAACTAGGTATTCTTATGAACTAACTTATTCTATCCTGAATCTCTCCACTGGTTTCCGCGTCCGCCTAGAATAACGACTCACCGGTGACAGAGATGGCGATAGTACGTTAGGTGAGGAATGTTCAGAAGGAACGTCGGCTTGATCGCCCCGGGTAACATTTTCGGCCTCTTTATTGGTGTTTACTATTAGGGTTTCTGGCATAACTTTTTCGGGACCCTTGCTTAACAGCTCGACCACGTTCTCTCTACCCTGCTTGCCCTCCTCATGCTCTTCCGGACAGGTAACATCAGAAAATCTGGACCTACGGCGCATTTGATCTATGTGTCTTTTATGTAATTGACCGCTATCCGCCGCTATTGAATACCTACGGCAACTGTCCACCCCTTGTACGGTGCCTTTCATCCATTTATCCCCAGAGCCATACTCCCGAGCCCAAACTGAGTCCCCCTCTCTAAAGGTACGTGACGTTCCACCAGCGTATTCTACCTGATGTCTCTGGGCTGCACGTACTCTGTCTTCGACGACACGATCAGTCCGCAATAAATCGAGTCTTGACCGTAACGTCCGCCTTTGCAGGAGCATGGCTGGTGTTTCCCCGGTTGTACTGTGTACCGTATTGCGGTATGCTAGTAGGAAGGTTTGTAATGCCGTATCTATATCTACCTTATCCCTATACGCTTTTTTGATAGCTCGTTTACACAATTTCACTGCGTTCTCTGCTGCTCCGTTAGAGGATGGGTGGTAAACCGGTGAAAAATTCTGTTTTATTCCGTTATTTTAAGGAATTTTTTTAATTCAGTACTGGTAAATGGTGGACCTTGATCAGAAACTAATTCTTCCGGTAGACCGAATCTCGCGAATGTTGATCTTAATACTTTTATAACATTTGAAGCATTAGTACGGTTCATCTCAAAAACTTTTACCCACTTGGAGGTAGAATCAATCATAACTAAAAAGGTTAAGCCTTTGTACGGACCTAGGAAGTCAATGTGAAGCCTGCTCTAGGGGCGCGTGTGATATGGCCACGGTTGTATCGGAGCCCGCCGGGGCGCGTCCGCCTCTGCCGCGCAAGTCTCGCACTGCTTGCACATTGCTTCTACTGCCGCGTCTATGTTAGGCCACCACACATAACTACGAGCTAGACTTTTTGTCTTCACTATCCCCATGTGACTACTATGAAGTTGTTTTAAAACTTTATTTTGTAAAGAAAATGGTATCACCATACGGTACCCCCACATTAAGCACCCACATTCCGTGTATAATTCATTACGCCTTCTAAAATAGGGTAGAATCAATTCATCTGAACCAGTTAGAGGCCACCCGGATTGAGTATATGTTAAAATTCTACTAAGTACCTTATCACTTGCTGTTGCTTCCTTAACATCTTTACTCGTAATCGGTAAAAAATCTTCTACGAAATTAACATAAGTGTTCTCGTTCTGTGTACCTACATGATTTACTTCTGTACATGGCAACCGTGACAACGCATCTGCACAGTTTTTACTTGACGCAACATACTCAATATCGTAGGTGTAACCCGCTAATAGCACCGCCCAACGTTGTAATCTGGATGCGGCCATTACAGGAATCCCTGCCTTATCTCCAAAAATGTAAGTCAAAGGCTTATGATCAGTTCTCAATATAAACTTGCGCCCATAAAGGTACTGGTGAAATTTACGAATCCCGAAAACAATAGCGAGTGCCTCCCTGTCTATCTGCGAGTAGGCGCGCTCGGCCTGCGTCAGCGAGCGCGACGCGTACGCCACTGGCCGCTCGCCGTCCGACGTCGCATGAGATATCACCGCGCCGATACCTACGCTACTCGCATCCGTCGTCAATATTATGGGCAACTCCGGTGTATAATGCATTAAAACTTCACTACTGGTTAATAAATATTTGACTTTGCTGAACGCATCCTGACACTCTTTACTCCAACTGTACTGAACACCCGCTCTGAGCAGGTTATAAAGAGGTGCTAAAACTGTGCTAACATTCTTTACGAACTTGCCGTAGTACATGACCATACCGACGAAGGCTCTCAACTCGGAGACGTTCGTGGGGGCGGGCGTTTTAATTATAGCCTTAACTTTGTCTGGACACGTGTGAACGCCGTCTTTACTTATGGTGTGCCCTAAATAATTAACTGACTCCGCGAAGAATACACACTTTTCTTTTTTTACCCTCAGGCCATATTTTTTTAAACGATCAAATACTTTACCTAAGTTTCGCATGTGAGACTCCTTATTTGACCCTGTGATAATAATATCATCCAAGAAAATACCTACTTGTGGTATATCCGCAAATAATTGTTCTAACCGTCTTTGGAAAATACCCGGACTTGACGAAAGACCGTATACTAGCCTGTTGTACATAAATAAACCCTTGTGGGTATTTATCACTGTATATTTCCTGGTGTCATCTAGCTCAAATTGAGCGTAGGCCTGAGATAAATCAATTTTACTGAAGTGTTTACCACCCCTCAGTCGAAGCAGCAGTTCCTCCACCCTAGGCAACGGATAACGGTCAACTTCTATAACTTTATTGAGTGTTAATTTATAATCAGCGCAAATCCTAATGTTACCGTCCTTCTTGACGACGGGCACGATCGGGGTCGCCCAGTCCGAGCGCTCCACCGGCGAGAGAATGCCGTCGCGCTGCAGCTGGGCCAGCGCGCTCTCCACCGGCTCGCGCAGCGCGTACGCCAGCGGCCGCGCTCGCATGAACACCGGCCGCGCGCCCTCGCGCACATGCACGCTCACTTTGCCACCGGTGAATCGCCCCAGACCGTCCGCGAACACCTCAGAGTATTTGGTACTGAAAGCATGCAAGTCAAAAACGTCATTTTTGTACATAGCCACATTGTTACATTCGTAATTTACAATAGGTAACTGTATTTTTAATTCGGCCATCCATTGCCGTCCTACAAGAATAGTTTTCCCATTCTCCACAACAAATAATTCTAATGTCTTACTCATATCTTTGTACTTAACAGTTGGTAATATGACTCCTAGGGGTTTGACTAACTCCCCCGTATAATATCTAAGCGTTAACTGACATGGCTTTAGACATAGATTTTTAAATAATCTCATGTAACATTCCCGACTTATACATGAGATGGCACTGCCCGTATCGCACTCCATTTTAATGTTTTTGCCATTTACGTTTAATTCTAGATACACTGGTTTACATTCTATAGCGGATAATTTACAGACATCGATAAAAATTACCTCGTCACTTCCCATACTTCCGTTTGAGTTTTCTTCCCTTGTTTGATCGATGTCGATGTTGAAGTGTCTAGCTAAATTCGGGCACACGCGTCGCAGATGTCCAACTCGGTTACATACTCGGCAAACGTAACGCGAAAACTTGCACGTGGCCGCGTCGTGACCTGCGCCGCACACTTGACACTGCCGCTGCGCACGCTCACCCAGCCGCGCGGGCGCGGGCGCTGGTGGTGCGCGCGGCCCTCGCCTCCCCGCGGGCTGCGCAGTGGCCTCCCGCACCACTCCGCTGCCGTCCCGCGCTCCGCGAGCCGCCGCCGCTGGCCCGCTCCGCCACCGTGATGACTTCGCAGCCGACATCGCCTGGCACGTCACCGACGTCGCCGCTGCCGTTGTCTCGCTCGCCGACCCTCCCTGTCTGACCACTTCTGCCGCGTCTTTCTCTGCCGCCTCCATACTAATCGCTAACTTATACGCCTTGCCGAAATCCAGCTTACTTTCGGCGAATAATCGTTGTCGTATCGTTTCATTAGTTATGCCACAAACTAACTGGTCTCTCAAGCTTTCTTCTAGCCAGCTTCCAAATTCACAGGTCTTGGTCATTTTTTTTAAAACTGCGGTATACTCCGAAATAGTTTCACCCTCCTTTTGTTTTCTATTTCTAAATTTGTAACGCTCGGCTAACTCACTCGGTTTGGGTTGCAAGTGTTTTTCCATAATGTCCGTGATCTGCGTGAATGTTTTGTTTTTAGGTTTCTCTGGCGTACACAAATTGACCAAAAGTTCGTATGATTCTGCCCCCATAACCGTTATTAGTGTAGGCACTTGTAAATCAACGGGTATTTTGTTCACAAGAAAATATTGTTCTAAACGTTCCACGTATAATTTCCAATCGTCACTTTGTACTTTAAATTCCGCAATCTTTCCGATCGACATTTTGCAAATAAAACTATTTTACGCGTAATTCGATACTGCTCGTCGCCACTGAGGAATATCGGGACAGACAATAAAACCACGACTTAACTATACGGCGTATATTCGTAGACTGGCTGACGGTTGCACAATACAAAGAACGTAAGACAAGTACCTCCTATTTACAAATATCACACTTATCTTCCTCAATTTTGATTAATTTGATAAAACAAAAAACACGTATCCAATATTTTTCGAAAATCTAACTGACGGACTAATTAGAATTATGGTTTTTGTTTCCGATCCCCTAATATGTGCATTAAGACGAATTCAGTAGGTAAATTACCATCAAACTCTATTTGTCTGCCTGAATCTACTTAGATCCGTTTTTATATGATTGAGTTCAAGTTATCCATTTCTGCAATATTACTATTTTGTTATACACATAATAAAAAAAAATAGGTACCTACCTACATAAACAGAGATACTTCTCGAACTACCTAACTAAAAATATTAGGTAGGTGCGTAGTGTTCTAGCCTAACTAAATCCGAATCGGTAATTCAACATTATGTTTACCTACCTACTTAAATACCTACCCTAAAATATAAAATACCGTTAAAAGCTCATTGCTTATTATTAAAGAACAAATTTCAATTTATTAGTTATAGGTAAATGAGGCAAGTAATCAATAGGGCACACACCTTTTACAATTATTGACCCAGCAGTCATAATTAATTATTCATTATGGCTGCATGACTGATCTACACAGTATTAATGAAAAAAAAAACTTCAAAATAAGTTACCGTCTTATTTTCAAACGCAATATTGTTACACATCTGTTAAGTGGCCATCAGAATATTAAAACAATCATAAAATCGACAGCAGTCGCTTAAATTAATTTTATTAGCCTTGAAAATTCACTCATTAGCAGGATAAATGACCCCTTTCGGAGAATAACAAAATTTATCTACCACATGACGGTTACAGTCAATCAGATTAAATTCTTTATCGAGGCATATTCGCACTTCATGCAGATACGGTACTCCGTTCATTACGTAACATCCAATCATTGGGCTCTTCTTAGTAACAGCTTTTACAGCATCAGCGACTTTCTCAGGTTCCAAATATGTTGAATCAGAAGGGAATATGTTAGCGGCTTCTAGCATATCAGACAGGGGATATTTCTGGTTCCATTCGATACTTTTGCTGAAGTATTTAAGCTGGGTGTTGAGAGGTTCAAATGCTACGGCACAGGTCCCATGCCTCTCCCACTCATGTTCCCAGAAAGTGTAGTGCTTGTTCTCTGAAAGGGATGTTAAAAGAAAAGTAAATAACCAAGGACATTACTCTTCCTTGGCTGTCGAGTAAAAATAATCTTCTGCCCAGTATGGATGTGTGTAGGATAAAGAAGAAGAGGCAATTCATATAGACACTGCGCCCAATGTTTCCAACATGTCTTACAGTGAAGCTCTAATCAATATCTAATAACATTTTATTAGAAGATACCATGAGACTAATCAATTAAATAAACCATGTACCAGGTACCTACAGGCTACATCAATTCTAAGATAGGTATCAATGATTACCACTATTACCTACCTTAACTTTGGTTTAAAGACATTTATTTCTCAAAGAACAAATAACAGTTCACTTAAAGAGAAACTCAACAACTCAACGACAACAACAACTCAACTCAACACAACTCTTCAACTTAATCATTGTATTTACCATACTATGTACCTACACATTTATATGTATAAACACCAAAAATATTTAAGTAGATAATGATGTACTGAATATACCTGTTTGTACGTCCAAACCCTTCACCCTGTCATACCTTTGTAAATTTGAATTTGTGCTACATGTAGATCGGCTTCAATAGATTTAATCTCTTCTGGATTTAAAGGCCATGATTCGTTGCAGAATTCGAGATATTTATTTCCTGTCCTCGGCCAAATTCCGTGAATAGACCACTGGTTCTTTTTTTTAGGTAAAATACAGTTTCCTCCCGGATACAACTCGTACTTATAAAACCTGCATTCGGTTACTGGCCACTCTTGAGCCAGGACAATAATGTCAAAATCAGTATCGGATGCTTTTAGATCTTCAACTTTGTTCTGATGAGCTGGATTTAAACTAAAAATATGAAAGAACTTTGATTAAATCAAGATATAAAACCAAGCGGGAATCCATCTGCGGGATGATCGAAGGTTAAGCTTATCGGGGACGGTCCCTTGATCGCGTTCCACGTCAAACCGAGATACTCCGACTAGCATTTGTAGTTCTACGACAGTTGTGTTGTCAGTCCTTCCTCAGCCTTAAAGTCGTAGGTACAAACATTTAAGACATGCCTTTTAGCTATTGTATTTAAGGCCATGGGCACTTAAGTACAATTAAACCTAGGTATAGGTCAAAAAATGCTGGATGTAATATGAAGCGAAGAAGGCCGGAGACTAAAACATACTTCTTCGCATGAGTTAGGTTTTCTTATAACAGCTAAATAGTTAAATTAGGGCCCTATATTTCATTATATTTGGGTTTCATGCATTTAACAAAATAACTAGGTACATACTTCAGCGATACTTGAGTACATTACCTTAAGCAAAGTATCAAAACTGGTAAACTTATTGACCATTTTGTGCACATTTCTTTTCTCGGACAACTAGAATCTCCTAACGTTGATGAAAGAATTCACGATCAAAATAGCTTTTTCAGTATTTTAAATATGTTTCCACAAGGCCATTCTAAAACATTGTTTATTTTATCTGCATAACTAACAATATTATCAACAGCCTACCTAATGTATACCTACTACACCAAGACGTAGGTAAATAAGTCATTTTTATACGTTTTTTTTTAATGCAGGCTGCGTTAAAAAAAAGTGGATCGAACCCGCGATATGCAGCGCAGCAGTCGATTACTCAGCCACTGTGCCAACCGTGCCGTTAAGGTTCAAGTTCCATAGTAATATTTATACATGAACGACCCTAACTTATATGATGATATTGTTCTGGTAGTAAGTAGTAAGCCAGTCCATGTGGAAGTTTCATCCAGTTGGACTGAAAGCTGTCCCCAACATAGGCGACAAATGGCTAAGTAGACGATGGTTTTGATGATGAGTAAAGTTTGTTGCTGACATCTAATCGGTGATGATATATTGAGGAATGAGGTTATACGAGAATGTTGCAGTTTTAAAAGAAGATGTAGTGACAAAAATTAAAAAGAGTATGCTAAGGTGGTTCAGTCATGTGGAGAGGATGAATTAAAGTCGATTAACAAAAGGTATTTACAAGGCAGATGTGAGTGGCAACGCCGGGAGGGGACGCCCTAGAAAGACATACACTACGAAAGGACAGGTGCGTAGTACTCGTAACCGGCGTGCGTGTATGACCATATTATGTATGAATGTAGACGAGGCAAATGGCCTATGTAAGGATCGTAGCAGGTGGCGTTGTGGTTTATGTATGTATGAATGTCTAATCGGTCTGGGAGGGAAATAGTGCATAGCCACTCTAGCTCATGGCTTAATAATAACTGCCGCTCTGGGTCGGTCGATCTGTAGGTTAAAGCCGCGTTTGCCTAGTAGGTTAGTTTGTGGATGGGAGTCCGTTCACGTGACCACCCATCACATACCGAGTTTTCTCCGTGCCTCGGAAAGCACTTTAAGCTTTTGGTCCCGGCTGCCATACAGGGTGTAAATGAACCCTTCACACATACGTCAACCAAGCATTCTGTACATCAAACTAAGTACCCCTATGCAACAATTTTTGCTTGGAAACGGTTACTTTTTTTTTTAAGTCAAAAATCACATTATACGGTAAAACTCAATGAAGCACTCTAATATTGTGCTAGTGGATGCTTTGAATAGTAAACAGGTCATGGAGCTAATTTAAGTCAAGTTAAATCCTGAAAAACTCGTATTTCCAAAAACAGCTGTGAAAAGTTTGAAACTTTGACCCTCAATATCTCCGTAACAAGGGGGTTCCCAGGTATGGTCTAGAACAAAAAAAATGATTGCAGTGATGTGGAGAACAAGTGCATGCCCTTCGTTTGCTTTAAGGATACTTTTACACCCTTTATAGATTTTTGGCAGTCGTTTCAAATAGTCAGTGACCTGCGAAAGTCTGACAACCAGTCTTACCATGCCAAGGCTATCATATGTGTAGGTCAGATAGGCAATCGCTCCACGTAAAATACTGTTATCAAGCTGCATCCGGTTAGACTGGTACCCGACCCCATCATAGTTGGGAAAAGGATCGGCAGATGATGGAGTTTCTACTCTAATAAAACTGCACTATTTGCCTCCTAGGAGCTGTTCTTTTTAATTTCCTACGCATTTGTTTGTGTGATTATCATCTACTCTGGGAACCGACTGAAGATATTTACCGTCAAAGTAAGAGTAAAGTGTCAAAGGTTATTAAAGCAAAAAACAACGAAGTAGATAGATCCGTCTAGACGGGGCCTACTAGGACCAGTGCCTGTCAGGGTTGCGGATTTGTTCGAGAGAGTTACCGCGGCCCTGGAACGCAAAGGGCACAGGAACACTGATGGGTGTTAGTAAGTAAAAGTCTGACACCCCTCCTGCTCCGCCAAGACCGGCAGGAGTCATTTGATGATTTCCCCTCGTTAAAAAAAAGATGTGGCGGAGAAACCAAATTGAGCAAAGCGCTACACAAAAACATAAATTGGCGCTACATTATTACCAGTAAATTATTTAAATAAAATAAACAACCAGTTATGTAGGTACATAACTTTATAAATAATTTAGGTAGGTTGAAGTCATTTGCACTATGCAAATGACTTCATAAAGAAAAATTACATCAGTACCCAAAGACAGCTTGCAAAATGTAGTTTCATGCAGTAGCAGGATAAATGATCTCTGGAGCCGAATCACAATATTTAACTTCCTCGGTCGTACAGTCCATTACATTAAACTCTGTGTCAAGGCATATCCGAACTTCTTGCAGATATACTACTTCATCTATGACGTAACATCCGAGCTCCGGGATCTTCTTGGTAACAGCCTTCACTGCTTTACTAACTTCCAGAAGTTCCACGTGTTTTGTATCAGAAGGGAATATGTTAGCGGCTTCAAGCATGGCTGAAATCGAATATTTCTGGTTCCATTCGATGCTCTTGCTGAAGTATTTGAGCTGAGTGTTGAGAGGTTCAAGTTGCACGGCGCAGGTTCCATGTTTCCGCCATTCATGACGCCAGAAAACGTTGTGATGGAGCTCTGAAATTGAAGTAAGTTAAAGTAATACAGTCATTAATAGTTGTCGAGTAATTAATGAGAATGTGTCTTTGGTCAATGTGATTCAACAGAATTATTCCACTTTGCCCCACCAAGCCGCCTCACTGTTGGGGCAAAGTGGCATGCCTTTTGTTTTGCAGTCGTATCTGCCCCACTTTTTGGAGCAGTTTTAGTAAAACAACGAACAACCATAGTGTCAACCGGGATCATGCCAGATTTGACACAGTGTTAGGAAAAGTGGTGAAACAAAAGTGAATTCTTCAACATAAAGACCTTTGTAAACTTCAGGTTGAGCCTGCAGTAGATCTTCTTCAATAGGTTTTAGCTGTTTTGAATTTAAAGTCCATGATTTATTGCAGAATTCAATATATTTCCCTCCCATTGTTCTCGGCCAAATTCCGTGAATAATCCACTGATTCTTTTTCTTTGGGAAGACACATCCCACATCTTCTCCAGGATTCAAGGTATATTTCCAAAACTTGCAAACTGTTACCGGCCATTCTTGGGACAGAACAATAACATCAAAATGTGTATTGGATACATTCGTTTCCACCTTTGCGATTTCATTTTGATGAGCTTGATGTAAACTGAAAACAAGTAGTTAATGGATTTTATCTAGCATCGATCTGAACTAATCTACAGAATTTTGAATCCCTTAATCTTATTTGTTTTACTGTTTTAACAAAGTAAGGGCGAGTAACACACAACACGACATCACGCCTATATCCCTTTTTTTTTTTTTTTTTGGTGGTGGGAAATCTTGTAATAACCCCTCCCGCTCTTGGGCAGAGCGAAAGGGAGTGTCAGACTTCTACTGACTAAAAACCACCCATGTTCCTTCTTAGCAGTATATGTCAAGGGTGCGGGATCTCTTACAACATTCCGCAGCCCCGACGGGCGTCGGCCCTTGCGGGCCCCTTCCATGTTGCTGACATCTCTTTGAGGCGCGCGTGGAACACGAACACGCCGTCGACACGGCCTGTTGTCGTCATAATAAGACGGCCGGACAGCGAGCTAGCCCATCACTCACCGTCCACAGGCCCGCGTCTACGGTGGCCGGAAGTCATCACGTGGCCCCCGACGCCCGGAGCGCCTCCCGCGGCGGACGCCTATAACCCTAAAGGTTAGTCAGAAATGTGGATGTAGGTACCTACACCACCTTCATCCACATTCCGTGAGTTATGTATAATAAGTCCTATGAATAGAGAGCGAGCCTAATGCTACAGGGTGTAAATTAAGCGTTCTGTACATCAAACTATGCAAAAATCTAGCAAATTTAGAACGCACCACAACTAAACGGCGTTCTAAATTTGCCAGATTTTTGGTTGCGTTCAGTTTGCTGGTCTGTCATATCTATCGTATTTTATTTGCACAATCTTAAAAACCAAATCTCAAACGAAATTAATGAAAACATATCTGTGCAGGAAACAATCACGACAAAAACAAACAAAATCCAACTTACATTAGGCAAAGTATTAAAACAGAGAAACTAATTCTACACATTTTATATTCTTGAAAGATTTCACTATTGATACCGTTTTTTTTGCATATTTTATAACTGTGATTTCCATGCTTCATTCAAACCCATTAGGAAACAATAGGTAGGTACATATATCTTTTAATTGCGTAACTATGACCATTTAAAAGTAGGCCAAAACAGTAGTTAAGTATTTTTTCAAGGGATCCCTAGTCAAATAATAAATCTTGTAAACTTTGATCTACAATATTACAGTCAGACTGTATATACCTATAAGTCTTATTAGATTTTGTTGTTGATCAAAGCATAAACTCACGAATGACAAGTAGGTACGAGTTTATTACTCCATGTAGGTACATTTGGAACAGAAGACCATCGGATTCTTCTCAGTTTTTGCTTCAGGAGTATATTCTTTATGATCATCAGGGAATATGCGAGCGGCCTCCAACATAATGTCTCTAATTGAATATTTCTGGTTCCATTCAATGCCTTTGCTAAAGTATTTGAACTATGCACATAAGTATACACAAGTCCTTATTTTGCAACGCAGGTCCCATAATTCACCCAAAATGTTTCCCAGAAAGAGCTGGCGTCGTCGGCGCCTGAAATTATAATAAATCGTTCTTTTCCACTTTTCGCAATCAAGTGCGATTCGAATCCTTAGAAAAAGAGGCGTTTTCATTGATACAGAAGTCAGCTGCTAGTTGCCATTAGCAAGGTGGCATGCGACTACGTCTACGTCTGTCCTCTATACTCAGACCAAATAAAAAGTAAAGACGGAACACTGCGAACAGCAAAGTGAGGCCGGTCAAACTACGCCTCGCCGTGTACATACAAAATACACGCACACACGTACAACATAAACTACGCCTTGGTCTTAAACTTTTTATTTGGTCGGAGACGTGTGTGCGTGTATGCGAGGCGTAGTTTGACCGGCCTCACTTTGCTGTTCGCAGAGTTCCGTCTTTACTTTTTATTTGGTCTGAGCCTCTATAATAATTTTACTTATATTGAAATACACAAATTATCTACTTACTAGACGATAATCAATTAATTGGATAAGACGTTGATAGATAAGCATAGACTCTGTGCGCGAGTCCGCCTCGCACTTAGCTGATTTTTTTTTGTTATATCAATTATGGAAAACCGGCCAAGTGCATGTCAGACCACGCACAATGTAGGGTTCCGTATAAGTTGCCCATCAAAATATGTGAACTTACTGAACTGATTAACCACCCTTCCTACCTGCCTCCGAACGATAATTTTATTGTAAAAATAAATCAAACTTACATTTGCAGTTTTGAGACCTGCGCTCCCATACATTATGTATAGGAAAATATTTCATACAAGTACATTTTATAAGTTGGTCGACTATTATTCGTAAACTTGTAAAACCTACTTAGCTGTGATAGTTTTCCTTTTATTTTCGCTATAACCGTGATTTTTTTACACGCCCAAACACAACTCAACTTAGGTTGCCACACTTGAGTCTAACAAAAATTCGCACTTTATAGCTGAATATTTCACAAACGAATCCCTAATCGAGAAACTGTTTGAGCAAACTCTCAATATTTTTTAAAGACCTATCCATCGACATCCCACAGAACCGACTTCGCGAGAAACAAAATCATCCCTACTCTAATGTGTATTGGAGATACCTACCCTAAAAAAAACTTCAATATATTACTTTAGCATTGTCGGCGTTACTTCTTGTATATTCATGCCAAATTACAGCTTTCTAATACTAAGAGTCTCTGAGATATAGTGCGGACGGACGGACAGACAGACAAACAGACGGACATGGCGAAACTATAAGGGTTCCTTATTGACTACGGAACCCTAAAAATTGACGAAGATAAAACGCGTCGAAGATCATGAGTTGGGGTTTGTGACGTCACTACGTGGTAAAAAAAATTAGGTACTGCGCCACTTCAAAAACGTCGTGACGTCACACGAGTTTTCGAAGCAATGTATCGTCTTCACTATTTGTTTACCTATGGTGAAAAAAAAAACATTTTTTTTATCAACTACCCCATTACTTATTTCAATAATGGCAATGTGACAAGCTATTTCTGCTGATAGTGTGTTAAAAATGCACATAAAACCATTTCTAATAGGTAAGTAATTAATGTTACTACTTATGTGTATGTAGCATGGGTATAAATATCTTTCAAAATACTTTTAAGTTAACTCTAAGTCGAACTTTATAAGAAGCAAGTTGCCAGGGAAATTAAAATGTGTAAAATATTATTATCAGTTTTGCTATTGTGCTTATGGTAAACTAATTCCGAGTTCATGACCAGCATAGTTATTCACAAACAATCGAATCGAAACTGAATCGAATATCGTCTATCTTTTTTGACTTTACGAGATAGACCGACATATTCGATACGGTTTCGAATCGATTGTTTGTGAATAGCACCATCCTGAGTGGCAACCTACTAGTCGCAGTCACAACGTACAACATTTTCTTTTTTTTTTTGCAATCCTGCTTGTTGTATTTTTTTTTATATCTGTTATGCGTTGTTTGTGTATTGTTTTTTTTCCTGTATGCTCGGTATGTTTCTGCGACAAATAAATATATTTACTTTCTTTATAATAGCTATGCAGTAGGTAGGTAGGCACCGGCATTTCCCTTAGTAATTGAAAACCCATTATTTACTTTCAGCATACACAGCGCTATTCAGTATGAAATCGCAGAAGCAGAAATCAGTAAGCCTGATTTTGACGTGTTCGTTTTTACTCAAATCTGGCCGGTGACACAATGCAAGTGGTGGGTGAAGGTATTAAACGGAAGCGGATGTGTGTATCCTCGTAAGAAGAACCAGTGGACTATACACGGGATTTGGCCGAGGAAATATGGAGCGAATTATACTTATTGCAACACGTCTTCACCTTTTGATCCAGCAGTTATAGCGCCCATTGAAGAAGAGTTAAACCAGGCATGGACAGAAATCATCAAAGGTAAGAATTTTAGTCTTTATATGGCTTTTCAGTCATTTTAGATTATTAGATCTGCATAATTCCTACCTACATGTCTCTGCGACGAGACGTTATTCGGCCGAACGAAACAAATGAGGTACGCTCATGGTGCTTGAAGCGACTCTTATTGCAAGCGACTAAATGGAAAGATGATCTCAATAAGGAAGCTTGTCCAGGGTGCACGAGAACAGCGAGAGACAGGCGGAAATGGATAAGCTTTAGGCCTTTGTCGAGTTAATTAAGGGATATTTTTAAATGTACATCTGTACCTATACTTTTCAGCACACAAGGTATCTCCACTAATTAACTAACTGAATGCATACCAGAAAACAATTGTTTAACTAAACATGTCCTACAAAAAAAAATCTAAAACAGCACACAAAAAAGGAGATGACCTTTTTTAACGAAATCACACAAAAAATGTGGTTGGTACCAGTGTTGCGCAAAATTTAGTTAAATTGATGATTGAAGACTAACGATTAAATTGTTCAATCATGATTAACGGCTAAGAACTAAAAAATTCAATCATTAGTCATGATTGATGATTGATTTAGTTTCAATCATTAATTAGTTTAGTCATGACTAAATTTGTCAAGACTAATAATAATAATAATAATATGCTTGCTTACCGTCAGTTTAAAGCGACGCGGACGTTGTTATAAATGTTAAAATGTACACTTTTATCCAACAAGGGCAAAGAGAATAGCCGTGTTCGTGTGGCATTTTGTAACAGATGTGATGATAGTGATGTTAACAGAAGTAATCGATACTCGCGCGTGCGGCTTATGAGAAGTTGGGTGCGGAGGATCATGCTACCTGCAGGGCTATTGCGTATCTTTTTAAATGGCAGTGGCTATCGTAGTGTCCATCAATTAAGTGTCAAATGGTTCCATTTTGTATGTACTAAAACATAACCAATTTGACAGTTAACCGATGGGCCACATAGCCGATAACCGATACCGATAGCCACATTTAATAAAAAGATACGTAATAGCCCTGCTGGTGTGTGGGTCTGTTGTGATGCACACAGGCACATGGGTAAGGTGCCCTCCAACCATTTACCTCAAAACTTATTATAAATAAGTATAAATATAATAATAATAAATATATAAGAAAAATAATTACTGTCTATAAAATATCATCATCAGCCTATAGCAGTCCACTGCTGGACATAGGCCTCTCCAATTGCACGCCACTTTTCTCTATCCTCGGCAACTCTCATCCAGCTGCTACCAGCCACCCTGCGAAGATCGTCGCTCCACCTAGCCTGAGGGCGTCCCACCTTACGTTTGCAAATTCGCGGTCTCCACTCAAGAACACGTCTACCCCAACGGTTATCGGTTCTGCGACAGATATGGCCGGCCCATTGCCACTTCAACTTGCTTATTCTGTGAGCTATGTCGACAACTTTAGTTCTCTGCCGGATCACCTCATTCCGGATTCGATCCCTCAGAGAAACTCCAAGCATAGCTCTTTCCATAGCTCGCTGAGCGACCATGAACTGATGGACCAGCCGTACCGTGAGTGTCCACGTCTCGGCTCCGTAAGTCATAACAGGTAGGACGCACTGATTGAAGACTTTAGTCTTAAGGCTCTGGGGAATACGCGACGAGAAGACTCGACGAAGTTTCCCAAACGCCGCCCAGCCCAGCTGAATTCTTCTGCTAGCCTCCCTCTCAAAGTTGTTCTTACCAAACTGCAAAGTTTGCCCGAGGTAAACGTATTCTTGAACAACTTCGAGAGCACCGCCATTGATAGCCACCGGCTCCAGAGTAATGTGTTCGTTGAACATAACCTTGGTTTTGTCCAAGTTCATCCGGAGACCGATGCGCGCAGAAGAATCAACAAGGCTGTCCAGCATCTGCTGCAAGTCGTACAGCGATTCGGCTAGTATGACGATGTCATCTGCAAATCTCAAGTGTGAGATGTACTCGCCGTTGATATTAATGCCGCGTCCTTCCCAGTCCAGCGTCTTAAACATATCCTCTAACGCGTTGGTGAAATATACTCTTGCACAATAACCACTAATGTTTAAAATATACTCTTGCACATAGATAGACTTAATACTAAACATGTTATAAATTTACTACAGGTGGACATGGGGTCCAATAAGAAAAATAAAGTAAAAGACCTTCTTATTTTTTTAATTTTAGTCATCATGCATAACTAATGATTACGACTTTACGACTATATAATATTGATTTATTTAGATTTTATTACGATTGAATTTTTTAGTTATGTTTAAATCAATCATGACTAAATAAATCATGATTAAATTAGGTAATCATAACTAATCAATTAATTGAAAATTAATGTTAATTGACCCAACACTGCTTGTTGGTACATCGGAAAAATACGAATTGTTTATCAAAAATACTAACTTGCACTCTAAAGCGTTTGGCATTTTTTTGCATTTCCGCAGACATGCGAGTCCATAATTATTAATTTTTTGGTTAGGTTAGGCTGTTATCAGTTCAGTAAAACAGTTCCGCAATTACCATTAAACAGTATATATTGAATTTGATTTATTTAGTGTGCAAGTCAGTATATTTGGTTTAACTTTGTAAAATTTTGCTCGAAAAAAGGGAATATTCACAGATAGGTATCGATTTAAATACATGCCGTTAATTAATACCGATCGTGTAAGATAAATATGTGTATTGTAAAATAGTAGGTGGTAGGTGGTGGTGAGAGGTGGGTAGGTGGGGTGTAGGTGGTAGGTGGTAGGGGTTTAATTACCTAATAAAGGCTTAGGTTGTACCTAACTATTTTAAGTATTTTATTTGTATCATTAATTCCAGGTTGGAATCCTCACAAATTCTGGGCACATGAATGGCTGAAACATGGCACCTGCGCTTTAGACCTTCAACCTTTCAACTCGCAGTTCAAATACTTTAGCAAAGGCATTGAGTGGAACAAGAAATATTCTTTGGCAGACATGCTCAGCGCCGCAAACTTGTTCCCAGATGACAAAAAGGAATTTACTGCCAAGCAGTTTACTGATGCAGTGAAAGCTAAAACTAGGAAGATTCCAATGATCGGATGTGACAAAATAGATAATGTTCTATATTTGCATGAACTGCGCATTTGTATTGACAAACAGCTCAATGTCGTTGACTGTGGTCCTCCTATCGATACGATTACTTGTTTTCCTAACCAGCCAGTCTTCTTTCCTGCCACTATATGACCGAATAATCCTAAAAACTTCGTACCTGGTCTAACGTTTTAGGCCAGGCCTAAAACGTTTTTAAAAAGCAGAGACATGCAAGATTCAACCAAACATACAAGAGACCAACTGATGTGATTCGTCGATTTCAGGACGTCTCCTTTCTGCCTTGACGGGAACCGAGACTTAGAGGCCCAGGGCCCTACAGGTCTTTGAATCCTACCATATAATAAATGATTTTAAAAATACAATATTACTTTGATTGGTTACATTTTGCAGCTACAGTCACCACATTTTATTTCTTACGTACCTACGTGGGTGAATCTAACCTAACCTAAACCACATATACGGGTTGTGTTTGAGCGTGTGAAAAAAATCAGGGTAGTTGCAAATATGTAACGAAAATAAAAGGAAAACTATCACAGCTAAGTAGGCTTTACAAGCTTACGAGTAATAGTCGACCAACTTTTAAAATGTGATTGTTTAAACATTTTCCTACAGTTATGTACTTAAGTTTATTTTATTTTAACAATATAAATCATCGTTCGGAGGCAGGAAGTAAGCAGGGTAGTTAGCAGTTTAGTAAGTTCATATGTTTGATGGGTAACTACGGAATCTTACATTATGCTTGGTCCGACATGCACTTGGCCGGTTCATACTAATTTGATAAAATAAAAAACACGTACCTAGGTACCTAATATTTTTCGATAATCTAACTGGCTGACTTAACAGAATCATATTTTTTTTGGCCACGAAACATCCCAAATCCCGAAGGGTTAGGCAGTGGTGTGCTTAAATACCTAGTATACCTACACCCACAAAAATACTTAACTATGTAGGTACCTACCTAGTTTATAAAGGATCAAATCTCAAGAACTTATAATAAAAAAATAAAGGTAGGTAGTTCGAAAGTTAATTCCTATTTAATTCAAACAATAACATAAATAAGTATCAATATAAAGTTAGTTTATTTTTTTGTATATTTCATGGACAATAATTATTTTAACACGTTATTGGCTTTCATCAATCGGGTTTTAAAATCTTCTAAAAATATACATTTATATTTTGTATGTTCTAAAATTCATAAAATTAATATGCCTCATATAGTAAAGTTTAATAAGACAATAAGGCGGAAAGAAGTTTATTTTCTCGGAAGTTTTTATTGCGAGTTCCTAGTGTGGTTAAATGTATTTGTCAGGTAACATACTGTGACATATTAGGTCACATCACTATTGTGTGATTTAGTAAGTGGAGAGCACAGCACTAGCCTCGCTCTCTTTTGGTGAAGGACAGCCATGATGTGAGCATTGTAATGATTATATTAAAATCTGATTGTGTATTATTGAGTACAAAACTGTTTAATTTACACTACCCAAAACATAATTTAACATGGCGCAGCCGGAAACAAACAACGTTCCTGTTGGCACCAGGCCAGTGAGTATAAGAACGGATAACACAACGCCGACTATGACGCTCGCCCAACCGCCGCCATTGTCGTTCGAAGGAGACCTAGCAAAAAATTTTAAGACTTGGCTACGCCAGGTCGAAATATACATGGCGGCAAACGAATGCCACAAAAAAACGACTGAGACGAGAGCCGCAATAATATTACATTTGATAGGAGAAGAAGGCCAAGATAAATTTGAGACGCTTGACATATCTGAACAGGAAAAGAAAAATTATGAGAAAGTGATTCAGGTACTCAAAGATTATTGCCTCCCAAAGAGTAATGAAACAATAAGCAGACATTTATTCTTTGAGAGAAATCAAAAGGAAGAAGAAAAGTTTACAGAATATTTATGTGAGTTGAAGAAATTATCGTTACCATGTAATTTTGGTAATCTAAGAGATAGTTTGATAAAAGATCGCATAATAGGAGGTATAAAAGATACAAATTTAAAGGAAAGACTCCTCCGAGAACCAAACATAACTTTAGAACATTGTGTGAATATGTGCAAATCAGCGGAAATTGCCACAGGTTATATAAAGCAATTAAAAGAAGTGGAAAGTGCAAATGTAGACTACATCAAGAAGAAAGCTCAGGTACAACAGAAACACTCAAATATAAATTCACCAAAATTCAAGTGCAAAAGATGTGGTTTGGAACATCAAGCTCGCCAATGCCCAGCATATGGGAAAGTATGCAATTATTGTAAAAAACAAAATCATTATGCGACGGTATGTATGCAAAGAAGGACAAAAGACCACACAGTAAAAGAAATCAATCAAGAGCTACAGGACAACGCTACTAATCAGGAGTACATGTTGGGCAGCATTAATGTGAATGACTGGACTGTGGAGGTAAATTTTATAAATAGTAGCAAAAAGTTAAAATTCAAATTAGACACAGGTGCAGGTTGCAACGTTATTAGCAAGAGAACTTTGGATAATTTAGGAATAAAAGGACAATTGAAAAGCTCAAATTCTATTTTAAGGAATTACAACAATTCTAAAATAAATCTATTAGGAACAATAGACCTCCTATGTGAAATCAATGACCAAACAGAAATAATTAAATTTCATGTTGTTGATTGTTGTTCTGCCCCATTGTTGGGACTGCCTATAATCCAAAAATTTAATCTGATAATTAGGTTATGTAGCATTAATAAGGAAGATATCATATCTCAATATCCCTCTTTATTTACAGGATTAGGTGAAATAAAAGACTATGTTTATGATTTCAAATTGATTCCTGATCATACTGGAAAAGTGATACCTTGTCGACCTGTGCCCATGAAACTACTGGATGCCTACAAAAGGGAATTACAGGAAATGGAAAAGAACAACATAATATGTAAAATAGAAGAACCCACGGAATTTGTAAATGCCGTGGTAATAGTTAGAAAAAATGATCAATCGCTTCGAATCTGTCTGGACCCACAATATCTCAATTCTTGTTTGTTAAGAGAACATTATAAACTTCCGACGTTTGAAGAAATCTCTGCTAAAATGGCTAAAGCTAAGGTTTTTAGTAAATTAGATTGTAGTAAAGCATTTTACCAGATAAAGTTAAGTGAAGCAAGCTCAAAATTGACTACATTCCAAACACCATTTGGTAGATATCGTTTTTTGAGAATGCCATATGGAGTAAAAGTAGCCTCAGAGGTGTACCATAAACAATTCTCTCGTTTGTTTGAAAACATAAGTAATGTTGAGATATTTATTGATGACATGATAATATGGGCAGAAAATCAAGAAAAACATGATGAAATATTACATAGGGTATTGAAAACGGCAGCAGAAAATAATATCACTTTCAATTCAAAAAAATGTATAATAAATACTAATAAGTTAAAGTTTTTGGGACATGTTTTTACGGACAAGGGCATATTAATTGATGAGGATAAAATTGAAAGTATAATAAATATGGAAAAACCTATTGATGTTAATGGGGTGCAAAAATTATTAGGTGTGATTACTTATGTTTCCAAATTTATCCCAAATGTTGCTGAGTTAACAGGTCCATTAAGAGAATTGCTTAAAAAAGACAAGAATTGGGAATGGGGTCCAGAGCAGGATAAATGTTTTGAAATAATCAAAAAATATTTGACATCATCACCATTGCTACAATATTATGATCCAAATGTTCCATGTTTATTAAGTGTTGATGCAAGTAGCAATGGGGTAGGTGCGGTTCTTATGCAAAACGGTTATCCAGTAGCATATGCATCTAAGGCATTAACAGAAACACAAAAAGCGTGGGCACAGATTGAAAAGGAAATGTATGCCATAGTGTTTGCTTGTGAAAAGTTTCATTTTTATATAATGGGCAGAAATTTTCATGTTGAATCAGATCACAAGCCTTTAATTCCCATTTCAAAGAAACCTCTAGCAGAAATACCAATCAGACTTCAAAAAATGAGATTGAGATTACAACATTATGACATAACATTATCATATAAACCAGGTAAATTATTACAACTTGCAGATTATTTGTCAAGAAATTACTTAAAAACTAAAGTTAAGGATGATGATGACTTTGATTGTAGCATATTATTAATAGACTTAAAGAAAAAAATGAGTGTGAAAAGATATGAGGAATTCAAGACAGAAATAGATAAAGATGAAGAGTGTAAACTATTGAAACAACACATTCTGGGCGGTTGGCCAGTAGATTCCAAAGACCTCCCAAATGTTTTGAAATCATATCATACTTTTCATACTGATTTACATGTAGTGGAGGGGTTGATTTTTAAAAACAGTTGTGTAATTGTACCAAAATCTTTGCAAAAAGAAATGTTGTCAAAACTCCATTATGTTCACATGGGGAGAGAGAAAACAAAAATAAGAGCTAGAGAATGTTTATTTTGGATAGGCATGTCTAAAGATATAGATGAATATATAAAAAATTGTAATACTTGCACCAAATTTAGTTCTGAAAATTGTAAGGAACCACTAAAACCACAGGAAGTACCTATGGAAGCATGGCAAAAAGTAGGAGTTGATATTTTCCACTTGTACTCAAAAGACTACTTGTTATTAATTGACTATTTTTCAAAGTATGTGGAAGTAATAGCTTTACCGTCTTTATCTGCAGATTCGACTATAAAAAGTCTTAAACAATGTTTTTCAAGATTTGGAATTCCAACAGAATTACATAGTGATGGTGGACCACAATTTAAATCTGAAAATTTTAAGAAATTTGCAAATACATGGGGTTTTCAACACATTTTTTCATCACCTTATTATCCAAGAAGTAATGGAATGGTGGAACGACACATACAAACAATAAAAAGAATGTTGAAGAAATGTGTTGAAGACAAAAAAGACCCTTATTTATCACTATTAGAATTTAGAAATTGTCCTATTTCTTGTGAGATTAAGTCTCCTAATGAAGTATTGCTGGGTCATAAAGTCAGAGGTATAATACCAAGTGTGGAAACAAATATGGATCAGAGTAAAGGAAACATACATGCAAAATTATTGAAAAGACAGGCAATACAAGAAAAATACTATAATAGACACACTAGACCCCTCAAAGAATTTAAGGTAGGAGATCAAGTATTAATAAAAAATCATGATAATGGCACATATGATAGACATGCAAAAGTTGTGGGACTTGCAGATAGACCACGATCTTACAATTTATTAACAGAATCAGGCAACATTATAAATAGAAATAGATTTCATTTAAAAAGTAGTTCAGAAACATGTCCTTACAAAGAAAATAGTGAAACAGAATTTTCTGAATTGGAGAATATTGAAAATGATAATAGTGCAGATCGTAATAATAGCTTAGAATGTAAGAATTGTTTAAATAATGATAACACAGTGCAAGGGTATGAAGATGGTAGAGGTGGTCAACGGAATGTAGGGGAACCTGAGGTGGAGAATCTAAATGGTAGAGTGTCAAGTAGAGGTAGAACAATTAGACTTCCTGCCTACCTGAAAGATTATAGACATAGTTTAGAAACCTAGAATTTAATTAGAAATTGTTTTAACTTCCTCGTTTCCTTGAAAGGAAAGATGTGACATATTAGGTCACATCACTATTGTGTGATTTAGTAAGTGGAGAGCACAGCACTAGCCTCGCTCTCTTTTGGTGAAGGACAGCCATGATGTGAGCATTGTAATGATTATATTAAAATCTGATTGTGTATTATTGAGTACAAAACTGTTTAATTTACACTACCCAAAACATAATTTAACACATACCTATCTGCTATGCTATAATTATTATACCCTTTGGACCCGAGGTATTAGGTATAAACTTTGTCCCGCCTTTTGAGTATTTTTTGTCTTATTGCATTCGAATATTTAATACATTGCTTATTTGGCATTGTTGCGAAAAATACATAACTTTATTATGCGTAGTTATATTATTATGTTCGAAAAAGTAACTAGGTAGTCTTTAGGTCATTATGAATTTATGACTTACAGGACAGCTGCTTTATCAAACATCTAATCACACAATATTTTATCTTAGTTGATTAAACACATCCTGTGTTAGGTTTTCAACAAACTAATGCCGTGATTTTAGTTTGACACGAATAACAGGAAAACATGCTTCAAGTAGGTAGGCATTTGAATAATAGATCGCCATTAATATTTTATATAAAAGATAAGCAGGTTAAGAAAAAATGCGTTCGATAAGGCACTATAAAGATAGGCCGCAACAAACAAACACGAATCCGATGATAAAAAAAAAACAATTACCTACCTATTGTTAGTTTGGCTAATTCATCTTGAATTTTATGGTAAGTTTTGCTGGCTAAGCCAAAGCTTTACTTTTTGGACGGTTTGGTGAATTGGCTAGAAGCATGGCTTAGCCATTTCGTAGACTATAAACTACGAGAAGAAAGTAAAAAAAGAAAACCAGATAAGGTGAATGAGCCTAGAACTCAACCTGGCAACTTAACATATCATTTTAAACTATATTTGACTGGAAAAACTAGCTTATTGCCTCGAATTAAGTACACAAAACCTTTAAAACACAAGTAAATTTCTATCTTAACACGAAACAAATAAAAAAACTTTTTAAAATAAAATAATTAATTGAATTTTGCACTGGCGCTGAAATCGAGGAATTAACGACAATATTGTCTAAAATTAACGACTTCAATAATTATTCCATTATCTTCTGGAACAAAACTACAATGTGAACCATTGAACCCAGTTGACAAACTTATGGAGTTGGACCAAGTATCTCTTTGGCGGTGGTTCTTGTATCTGAGTGGGGTATATTATGCCCTTCGAAGTGTTACAGTTTGTAAGTAAATCATCCACTTCATGTTCTCCAAGACATTCCATAATGACCATTTGCTTAGTAAAACAAATACGTAGCTCTATTAAATACTGAATTCCATCTTCAAATTCACAAGCTATAAATGGCCGTATTCCAGTGTTTGTAGTCACAGCTTTATTGATTTCCGCAGCACTCAGTTCTTTCGTGTCTGAAGGTAAAATGTTGGCTTCACTGAGCATATCATTCATGTGATATCTGCCTAATAAATCAATGCCTTTGCTGAAGTACTTCAGTTGGCTGTTCAAAGGTTCTATCTGTGCCGCACAAGTCCCATGCTTGTTCCATTCGTGGGCCCATAAGTTGTACAGTTGAGTTTCTGGAAAAGTCAAGAATATTGATATTTTTATTTTGTAAAACATGAGTATTATGTACACTATAAATAAATGAAAAGAGCTCAATGTTTTCGAATGTTTGGCATAGACAATAGGACAAACGTAAATTTTAAAAGACAAAACAATTATCATTTTGCATTGAATTTCCTTGTAAATATTTATTTTCCTGTAGATATGACAACAAATTTATAAAGGTGGTATAACTGGTTGCGGAAGGCAAGGCATATTAATGAGAATTTTTACTAGCTCCTTTTTTCTTATAAAAGTAGGTAGTAAAAATTCTCCACAATTAACTCAAATAAGGGACTATGCAAAAAAAAAAACATCAATTCAAATAAGAAACGAATAGCTGCATGAAGATAAACATTACGACAGCTAGTTTGCTAGCTAGTTTGTACATAAATAACAACATGATAAGAGAGTGTTGCACAAGTTGGATATTGTAACGAGTCTTTTAAGCCTGTTACATGATACGTATTGTTTGATTTAATTTGTAGGCACCACGGTGGTGTTGCCATATAATAATTCACTTTTTGGTTGATTTAGAATCGTGAAGTGGTCACACTGGCTTTTTCTTTTTGAGGCTGGCAAGTTGACTTTGACATTTGTCACTTTTCGACCTATAGCTTTTGGACAGAATGGCGTAATTTCAGCGCCGATATAAATCTTGAAGTTTTACTTCAGATGGGCGGCATCTAATCCCAAATATGTGGTAGCCGATTGCCCTTGTCAGCATCCTAATTGGATAGCTCATATTTTTTATGGTAAGTGAAATTTTTTCGTGATTTCGATCCGTTCCGCGTTGTCATGGCTATATTGATAGCAGACGCTAATAGTTTCGATATTTAATTGTTTCAGGATCTTTTAACTTGATAAAGTACTTATTTGTCTGGATTCATTCATCTACTGATGACCACATTTTGATATTTTGGAAGAAACGGTGAGTTTTATTGCATTTGGTCACAACCGGCTCGGCCGCCATTGTCTTTACCAACGCTGAATATCAGCTAACGATTATTCATGTTTGTTTTCAGCCACAAGGCGTTTTTTTTCTACTACTAAAAATTTTAAAAGCTCGCCCCTACCAAAACATATCATGGACCGCCTTTGGCATCCCAGCGGAAATGCATATCACCAAGATGAGCATTAATCTTTTGGTAGATAATATTAACGACGGAATTTGGTATGGTTTGTAATACATATAACGTAGATCATATATTTATAAAGTGCAATAATGACAGGTATTAAAAGATTGTTCCATTTTAGTTTTAGTTATATATAAAAGAAAGGAATTCTCTTGCATATTTCTGCCAGCAGCCTTCGGGTAATAAAATCGCTCTATAATTTTCATGCTCGATTTTTATTGATACCTTCCCGCTTGAAGATTAAAAGTCTCAAGCTCCCACAGGTAAGTCTATCTTCGGCATAGTTTTGTGTGCAATCCAGGCGCCCGAATTTTTACATCAACTTATATTTTTATATGGAGTACAACACATTTATAAATAATAACTCACTCTTACATACATTACATGAAATAATATAATTTTTTAATATTACAATTGTCGCTCAGCGAACAGGGACTTGAAGTAGGTTTGTCTGGTACATAAATACTGTCATTATTGCACTATTCATTAATTTAGCCTTTTAACTGATGAGTCTATTGTTTACAATGATTTGTTTGAGCATTGTTAATTTCATGACTTTGTTTTTTTGTAACTTAATTGTTTGACTCATAAGTTAATTTACTTTGGTTGATCTTTTGTAAACAATGTCTAGTTTATACAATTGATAATTTTGTTTTTTGACCTGTTTGTTTTAATAACATGTTTTTTTCCTTAGCAAAACCAACAGAAATGTATAGCATTGACCGCGTTTTGTTGTTCTCAACAATAAAGTTATTTTGAAAACTAAGTTAAACTGTTTAAGTAAATAATTTAATCTAATTGTTAAGTACAATAATGTACATTTAGTTTATCTAGATTTAAGCTGCTTGTAAGTGATTATTGCACTTTTAAAACGTTTAAATCAACTTAGTAATTCTTCACAAAAATACCACATTGGCTTATATACTTAACCTCAAACTTTGAATTTATTTTCAAACTTTTAACTTTTTGAAGTTTAGTTTTTGCTTTTCGTTTGCTATTCGCCTTGCTGTTTGTTAAGCATGAACAAGGGAGTTCAGTTTCCGCCGCTTCAGGATTCGGGTGATGTCGATACCTGTACTGCTGTTGATGCTTATGCTCTCAGTTGATACCATAGGAATTCTACCTTAAACTTATTCTGGTATACATACTTTCGGTCGTAGACGTTTTTACTAAATATTGCTGGATCTTTCCAATGATTAATGCCACCACTAGAGTAATCTGTAAACATTTTGAAAAGGAAATATTTCTAAAATTTGGTTGTCCAAAAATAGTAGTTTGTGACAATGGAACTCAATTTACTTCAAAACATTTTGTAGATTTTTTGAAAGGTTTTAATATAACCAAAATATTTTATAATACTTTGTATACACCTCAAAATAATCCTGTTGAGAGATATAATAAAACGGTTGAAACCTGCATATCGTGTTTTGTTAAAGATGATCATAGAACTTGGTCTAGTTATTTACCCAATGTTCAATTAGCTTTAAATAGTAGTGTAAACCTCGCTACAGAGTTTACTCCTAACTTTCTGATGTTTGGTAGGGAGCTTATTCTTGATGCGTCATTACATCACTTTAGTAGTTCTGTTGATAACTTATCTCAACTAGAAATTTCAAATAGAAACGCTTATGCAGTTTCTCTTAATTCACTTAGTGATATTTTTGTTAAAGTTCAAGCTTACTTGTTAAAGGGGTATAAGCGAAATGCCGCTTATTATAATAAGGGTCGGAAAGTCATTTCTTTTGATGTGGGTGATATGGTGTGGAGAAGAAGTTTCGTTCAATCTCATGCTCCTGCTTATTTTTCGGCTAAACTTGCACCTAAGTTTTTAAAGTGTAGAATAACTGAAAAAGTTTCTGATAACGTTTATGTTTTGAAAGAATTAAATAAGGGTTCAGTAGGGCGTTATCATGTAAAGGATATTATTAAATTTTAATTTTGGGGAATTCTTAGACTTGGATTTGGTTTTGAGTATATTGGCGTGAGGCTCTACTTATGCTAGAATGAAGGATGAAAAGTTATAGTAGAATGAAAGGTTATAGTAGTTTGAAAGGTACGGTTTGAGAGATAGTATGTTAGGCAACTTCATAACAATTTATTAGATTCCAATTCTATTCTTTCTAAAAAAATAAAATAACTTAGGTATTTCTAGTCAATTTAATACTATTTTTTTCACACCAAATGTTTTTCACATCGAAGGATCTTATTTTATGTTTTGTTTGTTTTTGTTGGATTGTATAAGATCTTATTTTTCTTTTTAAGGGTAACCTTTTACCTGTTTATATTTTATTAGGATCTTATATAACCCTACAGTTCAGGTAATTTCTACCTTGAAAATTAAAAACTTAAATTCAATTTCAAGTTTTTGTAATTTTTTTCTCATAGTTTAAAATCATTCTATTTTCTCTTCGTCATAAATAGTAATCGATTTTTAAATCTATTTTGTGCTGTTCTTTGACAGAATTGTTTCTCATTTTTACTAGAGTTTCATTCTGTTTTATTGATCGGATTTGACTTTGTTAGTAACGAGTTCATTCTGGACTTTTGTTTTTAGGGTCATTCTGTAACCTTTGTTACAAAATGCCTTATTATTTTTTGGATCTTGGTGTAGCTTTTGACCTTGATTTCGACTCTTTTTCCATTGTGCTCGGAAAGTCGGTGGTGTAGTGCCGATCACAATGTGGGATTTTGGCCCCGGCCATATTTTTTCCCATTGTGTTGGACATTTTTGTTCCAATCACAATGCGGGATTTTTTGACTTTCGTCATTCTTTTTTTTTTTTGCGTTCGGAAGTTCGGTGGTGATGTGCCGATCGCATTGTGAAACTTTGGCTTTCGCCTTTTTTGTTATTGAGATTTCTCATTGGATATCTCAATACTTTTTTTTGTGTCTGTCTGTGTTTGGGAGATTGGTAGTGTTGAGCCAGTCACAGCATTCACATTCTTTTACAGCTATTGTGCTCGGGAATTCGGTGGTGATGAGCCGATCACAATACGCTTTCCTTTGTTTTGTTGCAGGTTGTGCCTGTAACAATATTTTAAATAAGGTCTTTCAGCTTTATTTAAAAACTTTTGTTTGGAGTTTAAAATTTTTTTTGATTGTTGGATACGGAGTTAGTCAGTGGCGATAGAGCCTAACTGCACTCATAGAGATAGAGATGGTAGAGTTGGAAGCGGTTGACGTGGTAGTCAGTGGCGATAGTGCCTAACTGCACTCAAGGTTGTACTGTTCCAAGTGGTTTGAAATTTTTAGTCAGTGGCGATGGTGCCTAACTGCACTAAAAATTGAGATTTGTATTGGTAAATTGTTCGAATTTGTTTGAAATTTTTAGTCAGTGGCTATAGTGCCTAACTGTACTGTTTTGGAGTTAGGGAGCGCTAAGAGATTTCTCTCTTCGTTTCATTTAACGAGTTTTTATAACTTATATTTTTTTGTTTTTCACAGATTTCGTTTTTGACTTTTTGTCATTTGCATTTTTTTCTTTTAAATTCTTGAGACTTTGTCGTTTGACATTTTCAGAATTCATTTACACTTTGAATCTTTTATGATTCTTTTCTTTTTTGGAATTAGGAAGTTGTTAAGACTGGTTTATTTGGTTGAAGATTTCCTTCTAATAAAAGAAAGTTCCTTTCTTTTATTTTCGGGAGGGGATGTAATGTAACGAGTCTTTTAAGCCTGTTACATGATACGTATTGTTTGATTTAATTTGTAGGCACCACGGTGGTGTTGCCATATAATAATTCACTTTTTGGTTGATTTAGAATCGTGAAGTGGTCACACTGGCTTTTTCTTTTTGAGGCTGGCAAGTTGACTTTGACATTTGTCACTTTTCGACCTATAGCTTTTGGACAGAATGGCGTAATTTCAGCGCCGATATAAATCTTGAAGTTTTACTTCAGATGGGCGGCATCTAATCCCAAATATGTGGTAGCCGATTGCCCTTGTCAGCATCCTAATTGGATAGCTCATATTTTTTATGGTAAGTGAAATTTTTTCGTGATTTCGATCCGTTCCGCGTTGTCATGGCTATATTGATAGCAGACGCTAATAGTTTCGATATTTAATTGTTTCAGGATCTTTTAACTTGATAAAGTACTTATTTGTCTGGATTCATTCATCTACTGATGACCACATTTTGATATTTTGGAAGAAACGGTGAGTTTTATTGCATTTGGTCACAACCGGCTCGGCCGCCATTGTCTTTACCAACGCTGAATATCAGCTAACGATTATTCATGTTTGTTTTCAGCCACAAGGCGTTTTTTTTCTACTACTAAAAATTTTAAAAGCTCGCCCCTACCAAAACATATCATGGACCGCCTTTGGCATCCCAGCGGAAATGCATATCACCAAGATGAGCATTAATCTTTTGGTAGATAATATTAACGACGGAATTTGGTATGGTTTGTAATACATATAACGTAGATCATATATTTATAAAGTGCAATAATGACAGGTATTAAAAGATTGTTCCATTTTAGTTTTAGTTATATATAAAAGAAAGGAATTCTCTTGCATATTTCTGCCAGCAGCCTTCGGGTAATAAAATCGCTCTATAATTTTCATGCTCGATTTTTATTGATACCTTCCCGCTTGAAGATTAAAAGTCTCAAGCTCCCACAGGTAAGTCTATCTTCGGCATAGTTTTGTGTGCAATCCAGGCGCCCGAATTTTTACATCAACTTATATTTTTATATGGAGTACAACACATTTATAAATAATAACTCACTCTTACACACATACATTAAATAATTTATTTTTTAATATTACAATATTATGACTCATATAAGCAATAGACTAATAGAGATATATTTACTTGGAATTTTCATAGATACTTATTATTATTTATTTACACATTTAGATAGTAAATGGTTGCACCATGGTTGCACCATAGGTACTTGTCTAGGTACTAAATCCGTGCCTGGCGTGAACACTTTGATAAGTCGACTTCCATGTTTTTTTTTATTGGCTTATTACATCCTAGACATTGGGAACTTATATGAAAAAAAATATAGAAACAAGAACATATATTTATGTAAAACTAATAAGTATACCGATTTACCAGAAGACGTCAAAACCTTAAAATGGCCGTCCTTACAAATTGCAGTTTTAAACTTGTCAACATATTCACGCCAGCCATGGAAATAATTACTGTGCAACTAAACAAAGAAATGGCCAAGATAAGGTATTGTGTATGTATTGCTTATGACTTATCTGCATTGTATGGATTGTTTTAGACTATGTCAGTCATCAAAATAAAAATCTACATAAAATTGAAAACAGGTTGCCTTTCTAAAATTAATCTTTATTGAAGATTATTTAGCTGTTTAGACATTATGCAAAAATAGCTATGTAGGTTGCTTATGTCAGCATTATATTACAACCTCTGTTGAAGAATAGATTGGTGTAAAACTTATAAATTAAAATATTACTCATAGTATGCCAAATTATCATGCTTTGTAAGAAAAAATAATTAAAGACAGTTTACCTTTCTCAATATTGGTCCAAGCTTGTTCTAATTCACTTTCAATAGGCCTCACTTGTTCTGGATCAAAAAGCCAAGTGTTGTTGCAGTTGAAAGGCCCCTTTGTACCTTTTTTAGTTGGCCAAATACCATGGACAGTCCACGCATCTTGTTTCTTAGGAAAAACGCAGTGGTGATTGGGCTTATTGTGCGTCCAAACTTTACACATCGAACTAGGCCACTGTTGTGTGAACATCAGGAAATCCCAGTTTTTATCAGCAGAAATAGGGTTCATTACATCTCCAAACAAGATTAGGTGGTGACTTTGATGCAACACCATCGAAGCGTAATCAAAACTGGAAAAAGTCCAAGGTTACATAAATAGAGTATGATCTTGTTGTTACTTTTACGTGGTTGTCTAAAAACAGTTGTAAAGCTTACCATAAATAAAGTAAAAATGCTGAAATTAAACTCTTGCTACACATCGTTATAGCATTAATAACTAGCTATCTTTGTTTTAGTTCTTAGTCCTTATAAAAAAGCAAAAAACACACCACAAAACTATGAAATTAGTCTCAATATTTTCATGATACCCGTCCGTTCCGCTAATTCAAGTCGACTTTTTGATTGTCAAAATATTGTCAGCAAATTGTCAGTCATAAAAATGTCAAGTTTGACTTTTAGGCTCGCGTTTCTAAACGCAATTTTAAGAAGTACGATAAAACTCAAGTAATTTTTTTTTCAATTAAATAATTGTCATCTTTTACAAAACAATATCATAATTATTTATAACATTCTCATGTACCTACATTTCACTGAATAATTTTCATAGCTTCTGGTTTACAACAATTCTAATAGATGGCGCTAGCTAACACAAAGTGACTGAATGTAAATAGCATACAGCTGAAGTGAAGGGTAATTAAAATTATTAATTTTGACGATTTATAAAACATCTTCATCTTCCTGCCTTTGTCTCCTTCTACTTGAGATTCACGCAATGTATATGATTAAATTGTAAAAAATTACAAGTTACATTTCTAAGGCCTCATTTACGGAGACGCGGGGCGTCGCGCGTCGTGCGGCGCGTTGTGCGTTTTTAATTCAAGCACATGGCGATGAATGAAAACATTAACGATTTTACGAGAAGCGATTTTTTGCTCGGAAGTTTAAAATGCAGAGTTGGACCCGCCTCTCAGTAAATGAATAAAAAACTCACAAACATACCTACATAAAGGGTGTAAAAGTACCTACCCTTAACGCAAACGAAGGGTATTATTTTGTTCTCACCACCACTGCGATAATTTTTTGGTTCTAGACCATACCTGGGAACCCCCTAGTTACGGAGATATTGGGGGTCAAAGTTCCAAATTTTGCACAGCTGTTTTTGTGTATACCTACTAGTTTTTCAGGATAGAACTTTACTTAAATCACCTGCATGACCCGTTTACTATTCAAAGCATCCACTAGCACAATGTTTTAAGAGTGCTACATTGAGTTTTACCGTAAAATGTGATTTTTGATCCCAAAAAAGAAGTCGTTTCCTAGCAAAAATTTTTGCGTAGGGATACTTAGTTTGATGTACGGAAAGCTTGGTTGACGTATGTATGAAGGGTTCATTTACACCCTGTTTAGGGCTAAGAAGGAACTTGGGTGGATTTTAGTCAGTAGAAGTCTGACACTCCCTTTCGCTCTGCCCAAGAGCGGGAGGGGGTTATTTGATGATATTACACTCGCCAAAAAAAAAGGCACCCCAGGATTGTCCGGTTAAGCAGAAGTCAGCCTCATAGGTTGACTTGAGAGATGCCATTAGAATATTTGTTTTAAATGGTATGTCTACCTTTTCCATTGATCTAAACAACCAACAACCACACATAATTATATACTTACGTAAAAGACATAGATAACATCACGGCTGTAATCCCTGAACCCAGACCTGGTTATTGTGCTCCTTGACCCATCAAGGTCTGGGGTAACCAGACAGGTGTACCTACATATTAATAGGTAAGTACCTACTGACTACTCCCGCATTTCGTCAGATATATGTAATACTTTCTTGAAATGAGACCGAACCTGTGGCCCAGTCTCGTATCTGACAATAGACCAAGGAGGCCATAAAAAAGGTCCAAAGTACTTCCTCATTCAGTATTATCTAGTCCCTCAGCAAACGGACGGTGACCCAAGCTTTTTTCGCGATACCGTTCTCAAGTAACCTCATTTCGCGTTTTTCTCCCCCCGTCACTCGGTCCGATGCACCAATGAAAAAAACCGATCGCGTGTTTTACGATACGGTGGGCAAGTATGGCCACATTACCACAGATGCATTATGGAGCTCGGCAAGAGCGTAATTAGTGGCGTGCGCCAACTGACGGGCGGCGAGCTAACTATCCTGGGTTGCCAGGTGGTAGCTTTTGTAAATGAGAAACCTGTTTCGATTTTATATTTATACGCTTCTGAACTGAGCTTGAGTTTGTGTTTCACATTGCATCATGATTATAGCCTATTACCTACATTCCCACGGGTGGGCCTAACTTCTCAGTCAGAGAGTGTGGGATGTTGTTGTTGTATGCCACGACTGTTGAAAGGCAAAAAGTAGGTAAACTGTTTCGCTCGTTAAACTATGAGGATTCTTCAAGAGTTCACGTACCTAGACTCTTGAAGAATCCTCATAGTTTAACATATAACTGTATTCTCTGTCATCAGATCAGCACAAAGATGCTGCTGATTACTTACTATGGCCCTCTCTGAAACATAAAATAGTTCAAATTATTATTAACTATTATTTAAATTATTATTCAATGCATTTTATGAAAATAAACAATGTTACGAATCAAAGATGGTCAGATTATGTACATTGGTGCTAATTGTATTGCTATTTCTTCACTTAGACGTTACAAGTTCGCCAAAAATATTTTCCCACATTCAAGGAAAGTTTTCTCTCTGGCAACACTACGAATATCCTAGACGAGATGATTAAAAAAGTAACAAATGCATTCTCGTCCACAATTATTTTCATTTGTAACACAACAATAGCGATTCACGAACTGGTTTTTTTTTTATTTTTAAATTAACATTAAATATTTTTTTTTCTTTGTTGACTGCAGTTTTCGTAATAAGTCTTTTTATTACCTATATAGATATCTACTTAGATAATAGAACTTACGATTGCTCACTGCTGAGTGTGAAGTCGAATTTGACCGAAATCGGTCAGCGACATTCCCGAGTTTATGCCAGATTGATGACATTGGCAATGGGCTTGTTCCTATTCTAAGGGCCTTCAAAATACCTTTGCTCGTTTGAGAAATACGTACATGCGTGATGTGTTGCTTACCGTCGCAATCATTTAGAGATGTTAAATGATTACTTATGCCCATTATGCCGTTACTTAGCAAAGATTTGACATACGAAACCTTTACCGACTGCGGTACTCAGAGATATTTAATGAATACATTTAACATCACGTAATAAAGATTTGACATACAAAATATGACAAAAATTTCAAAATCTTTAAAGTTATGGCCTAAGTAATCATTAAAGCTCTCTGAGTGCGGCAGTAAGTAAGTGACGGAATCATTAAACTTCTCCCAGTACGGCAGTTAGACCCATTTAACAGGACCAATATTTGATTGGTTAGTCTTTTAAGTAAGTTAATTAAGGTAGGAATGGTTCCAAAAGAATTTCTTCGAAAACTATTAAAGAAAACAACATCACGCCTGTAATCCCCGAAGGGTTACGCAGAGGTGTAGAAAACTAGAAACCAAGTAAACGTAGAAGGGGGGGGGGGGTTATAGTCATAAACAGGGCGCAAATCAAACTAAAAACTATATTAGCTACATTTATCTACAGAAAGCCACCAATTTCTAACCATCGATTCCACCAATTTAAAAAAAAGAACTCTCTCGATTCGCTCGCGAACGCAGATAAATTAATGTTTAGGGCACCTTGTGGGCTCAATGTCACTGGTTCGACGACTCTGTGCCCGTGACCCTTGCAAGATAAATGCCTACCTATAGTACTGTTACACCTACGCATTACTGGGTAATACAAGCGACAATTTTTTAATAAAAACCTTGTTTTGTGCGTACTTCCAATCGATTGCAGATGTTTATTTAATGGGATGGTTTGTTGTTTGAAGAACCTCTTGTTTATTCCTTTTGTTTGTCGATCTTATTCTTCATGAAAGCTGTATTGAAAGGAGTTCTCATGATAATTTGTTGGAGACCGGTGCGTATGCTCAAATGGATGTTTACTGGCTCAAAAAAATGTGATTCTAATTAGTCCGTCTGTTAGATTATCGAAAAATATTGGATACGTATTTTTTGTTTTAACAAATCATTAAAAATTTACGAAGATAAAACGCGTCAAATTTGAGTGGGGGTTTTTGACGTCACTGACCGGTAAAAATTCCATCCTAATGTCTTAGAATATGACGTCTCACGAGTTTTCAAAGCACTGTATCGTCTTCATTGTTTTTTTACGTGAAAAAAGAAAAAATACGTGTCGAATATTTTTTGTAAATCTATCTGACAGACTAATTAGATTTTTTTTGTTAACTACCCTATACATTTTGAAAATCAGTCCTATTGCAATCAGTACCATCATCATCATTTCAGCTGAAAGACGTCTACTGCTAGACATAGGCCTTCTCCAAGTGTCGCCACATTGACCGGTGTCGTGCGTCTCGCAATCAGCATACATTAGGATTAAGTATACCAGAATTGCCCCTCCACGCGTTTATAAATGCCCATGTAGGTCTATCTGAAATAAAACATTTTGATTTTTGATTTTAAAGATCAATATTACAAAACTAGCCTAGCAAGTACAACATTACCTAATCCTGCCTACTTCTCTTCTCCTTTTTATCATCTCCTACTTGTCTTAACTGTTTCTTAAACATTGGTTTAGTGTATAATGTTAAAAGTTTAAAAAAATAAACATTAGACACTAATCCTTCAATAGATCTGATGGTGGAAATAAAAAGTCTGAATCAGTTCAAGAACCTTCAAAGTATTTTACTGCTGACTGAACAATAGGCTTAGGCCTCTTCAGCATATTCAGAATACTTTTCCATCCATAACTTCTGTGCATTTAGTTATCAACAACCTCGTGTAGATCGTCGCTCCCCTAGCTCGAGGGCGTCCTACCTTACGTTTGGTAAATTCAGGTCACATAACCTTGAATAAGCCAAGGGATCCTCTAAGAACGAATAAAGGACTAAGTAACTATGGGTACAAATTTTAGAAGAATTAGGAAAATTCGTCTAAATTTTGTGGTTATAAATAATAAATTGAATTACATTTGTCCCAAGTTTAATCACAGCGGAATGCGTCTGTGAGACGGGGCGACGACCCTGTCACCCGTGGGGTTAAACATTAAGCGAAAAGACTACAGGAGGGACCCGAAGATACCAACGAACTGGTTTGTGTCAGGTTAATGGGTACAATTCTGAGGTGGTTTTTAAACGAAACCGCTCTTCCGCGGGTTCGGTCGGTGAAGCCGATCTCTCACGCCTCATTCATCATCATCATCTTTCACCTCAAAGATGATGTTTACTGAAAGATTGGCTGGTCATAAGCCTCCCCAAGTGCCACCACATAGACCGGTCTCGTGCATTTCGCATCCAGCGTATTCTTGCAACCTTCGCCTATACATTTTACAGATACTACACGCTTCTCCACACGGCACCTTGTCTCAAAATCTTCGCCACCGCAACCCAGCCGCGCAGAGTAGCGGCAGCGGCATCGAGTGAGAATAACTTAAAGGTGACCGCACCGCAACTACAAATCAATAATAACATGCCACACCACAGGACATGGCACAGCTTTTTGTTATTTGGGGGTGGGAAATCATTAAATAACCCTTCCCGCTCTTGGGCAGAGCGAAAAGGAGTGTCAGACTTCTTCTAACTAAAAACCACTCATGTTCCTTTTTGCTACGTCCAGCTTGCTACGTAATGATCGGACAACATTAGAGTTGTCGACTCGATAAGAAGAATAACTACAAATCGCAACCGGAAAGCTGGTCCTCTCGGTTTACCTTTAAACAGGATCTCAAAACAACAGCCGTCATTAGACCTCATTTGCTACTTTTCCGCCAGAGATGTACAGCAAGGGGGTATGCGTAAAACAACCAACCATATAGCTGGGTTCACTCAAGCTATGAGAAACAAGCGGTATTATTGGCTAGTTTCACACATATCCCAATTGATTAAATGCATGCGGTACATTTCGGGTGGAAACGCTACTTTATACTAGACACAAAGACATTGGTATGCAAATATTCAGGGAATTAAAACTAAAACCAGTTTCTGTAAAAAAACAGCTTTCCTAATATTTTAAAGTCGGTTTTGAGTTTTGTATGAGCTATCTGATACTTTTTGCGATTATGATGTTGTTAATAAAAATAAAAATAAATATATATCCTTGGACATTTCACACAACGCCATCTAGTCCCAAGCTAAGCAACCTAATGCTTGTGTTATGGTAACGAGATGGCTGATAAACTACTTATATGCATTTTTTTTTGTAAATACATACATATTATAGATAGAAAAACACCCAGACTCGGAACAAACGAAAACGACTCGGAACTCGGTTCTGTTGTTGCTCTAGAAACAGTACCTGGTTACCCACGGTCTACAGACAGAAAATACGGATGAATATCAACACAGTTGCAATCAGAAATTCAGATTATTCTGGATCCTTCTCCAAGATGTAGAAGGTAAGTAGGTCATACATAATTTTCCAAGAACCTGAAATTTATTAATGTGTCGCTATAATTAGCATAAGACTGTTCTTAAAGTTAAACATACAACTTGACTTTTAACATCACGCGTGTTTCTACGAAGGATTGCTTATTTATACTTCCTGCACCCAAATTTCACCAGCAATATATAAATGACGTGGTAGACGAGCCTATGGCCTTCAGATTCAGATGCACTTAAACGCCTACCACTTTCTAAAAATTTTGATAAAGCCAATAACACTTTGCCAGACATGGGAATGTAACGCAGAACTGTGAATACGCACCAGTAACTCTTGCAACCATGGGACCAACGTGCAGAAGTTCAACTTTATAGATTTTCATTCAGTAACGGCATTTTCCCATTCCGCCATAATCATGGAAAATATATGTCAAGTCAACGGACCATGGCTTTTCTCATTTATTGGTACAAGGTAAATAACTTAATGCAATAAATAGAAAATGCGTATAATTATTACGGTTTTTACTTTTTATAATGCCATAACTAAATTAACTCCCATTGCTAGTGATTTATCGCTGGAACAAGTTTCATTTATATTGGGCTATCTGCGTATGTTAGGCGATTTTCACATGATGCCGTTCGTCCGCGCGGTCGGGTGCTAAAGTGGGTTTCAAGTTGCATTCGTCATCATCATGATCATCAGCCTATAATGTTACCACTGCGGGGACACAGGCCTCCTCTCTTGGAGAGGGATGGGCTAATGCACCACGCAGGCCCAATGCTGGTTGGTAGATGTCACATGTCTTTGAATTTTTTGGTTCTAAGATATGACGAAATAAATTACACAAAGTAATTCCCACGACTTACTGTTCATAAATCGGGGCTGCTACCACTGGGCCACCGCTGCTCTCAAGTTGCATTGGCTTGTATGAAATCCATTGCTGTATAGCACTCGGTGGCACATCTAACGGGGGTACATTTACAAAATAACGTGGCTTTGGTTTGTATAGGTTTTCCGTACGATGAGGGGTCAGCTACTGGTGAAGTAGGTGTAGCTTAATTGAACGTCGTGTGTACACCATCAGACCACACACGCGACAGTGCGGCGCACTGACGATTGATACGTTTGCTTGTTGATACATTGACAGATGTGTTGCTGGGGAGTTTCTTCTGCCTCTTCTTCTTCCCAGCTAAAATACTAGGAAGGGTCGAAGGGTGGACGTTTTGGGGGTCTGTCTCTTGTACTTTGATTTTGATTTTGACGTTCGAAAAGTGCTGAATAATCAGCACTTTTCGATGTCAAAATCAAAAGCCAAATTCATTCAAACTAGGCTGATAACAACCTAGTTTGAATCGATGACTTTTGATTCTGATTGGCATTGCCACCTCCAAATCAGTTTTTTTGTTTTTGTTGGGTGAAAAATCATCATATGAGAGTGTAAGATTTCTACTGACTAAAAACCGCCCATATTCCTTCATAGCCCTTTGTGTCCTAGGCCGTGGTATCTCTTTCGAACAACCCGCAGCCCCGCCACGACGTGACCGCGCGAACGAGCGGTATTGTGCGAAAATCACCTTAGTTACTGCGTATAGTCCCGATGTTACTGCATAAGATGCTGCATATTAGATGGATGGTCGCTCAATGTAACATACTGTTATTCAGCTGCACCCGGTTACTCTGCAAGCCGATCCGATATAGTTGGAAAATGGTTAGGCTAATGATGATCCCGGTGAGAGGGATTCGTCTTCGATTCATAATTGGCTTAATCCATTGGATTTATGTAAACAAAGTAAAGTTCCTAATAGTGAGCTTATTGCAATCAACTGGAAAAATCCAAATCAGGACTCCTACTGCTTAATGCCAAATGGAAAAATCCAAAGTTTACTTTCGCGACCTCATAGTTTATCGAACTTAAGGCCTAACGCTTATCAATTGCGCTTATTGTTACCACTAGACCGACCCGTTATTGAGTCAATTAGAAAAACCGTCATCCATCACATGTGCCACTTGTACCAGAAGCTCAACTTGACACGAATGACGGAAACGAACTCGTATTAGCTAGCACGCGATGACGTGCAGAGCGCTTCCGATTGTGCGACCTAGTTCCTTACTGTGGAGTCCTCCTGACCGTTTTCCGTCACGGCGGCCAATCTAAGTGCACATTACCTATTGGCATGGGAGGGCATTTGCAAGTGTGTACGCACGGGAATTTGGCGACACTTAGGGGATGCCTTTGTTCAGCAGTGGCCTTTGTTTATTGTGTCCATGGTGCAGGTACAGGTGCACTCTCTGTTGTTTTACCCTCAAAGGCTGATAGGTTGGCAATCCGACACGACTGTAGAGACATTAGGCGTAGAACCATAGCTTAAAGTGTTTTTCGAGACATGAAGGTATCATTCCGCCAAAGAGGTTGGACCTCTGGGTTTCTACTTTTTTTCGCGGACCGAGAAACGAAACCAAGACGTCACGCACGAGTCCAACGGGGCACTCCAACTCAGTTCCCAGTTCCAGTCGCACTATAATTATATTAGGCCTAGGGCCTTACTAGCCATGCTTTCTTTCATGAATAATTTCTTTGATCTTCCAATACTATTCACATTTATAAAGAGCAATTTTGTAGATACAGATTATAGAAAACTACGGTCTGAAAATATTAACTTGAAACATATTCAGTATAATTATCCATCTAAATCATTGTACGCAACTAACACCATGATTCCATAAACAATACAACTGCACCTGACAGGAATGCACAACATGCACTACCCTTCAAATAGCCCACCTAGATCATTCTGCAAACCGGCCATTGCTCTCAATAGCATTAAAAATTAATGCATTACGGCAAAAAGTGGTGATCGCGCGTGCGTTTCCGGGCGGGTATGCGGTAGCAAAAAGTGCGCGCGCGCCGCTTGCTCGCCGTGACGCGTTTTTCTTATTAATTAATGCTGTAAAGTGCGATGGGCACGCAAACGTCTTTGCTTTACAGCCAATTTACACTTGCCCCAGCCTGTTCTATGCTCAGGCGCCTATGGGACCGGTGACGGCATAATTGTGGCCGGTTGAACGTCTTCTTTATGACGTGTTTACGTATGATCCTTGATGGACGGCTGTTATTAAACGGATTTCTAGGTGTTAAGATGAGTGGCAGAATGTGGTTTTTTAATTGCGTGTGCTTGTTATATCCTTTTCATGGGGTTTTGTAGTGAGGAGACCTAGAATTTTATGAATGTTGTAAACATTGTTGTTCGAATATATTTATAGAACGTTGCAGGCACTAATGTACCTATGAGGAGTGATAGAAAACCCCGTCGGGGCTGCGGGTTGTACACTAGTCACCGCGGCCTCGACATATAGGGCTATATATGAAGGAACATGGGTGGTTTTTAGTCGGTAGAAATCTGACACTCCCTTTCGCTCTGCCCAAGGAGGGGTTATTTGATGATTACCCAGCCCCCTCAAAAAAAAGGAGTTATAGAAAATCGTCGTGGTAATTTTTCTATTTCAGAAAGTCGGCCGTTCCGTCTTTAGAAATTAAGGAAATTTATAAAATTATTTTAATTTCGAGTATTTTTGCAAATTAATCTTACTCTATAGGTTACTTATTTAAATCTATTAAAAATACAAACAACATCTTGATTAAATATATGTAAGTATATTAGAATACGGATAGTGTGTAAGCCACTTAAGTATAGCAAATAGATCACATCACTCGCACAAAAGAAAGCTAAACTAAAGCGTATTGTTTATTATTGTTCTATTTATTTTTAATAATATGAAGCAATAAAATAATACAGATGCGTTCGAGATATAATTAGTTTTATTGTGTGCTATGCTTTTTCTATATAAAAAAAAAAACTAGTGTTGGAAATGGATTTCTGATTTCTGGCAAGCCATGGCTGGGAAGATGAGGATCAGAGAGGGGTTTTCGTGATCGTCTTACTTCACTTCAGGAAGCTCTTATTAGCCAGGGGAGGAGGATCACTTTTTTTTAATTTTGCTTCACACTAGGAATTTCTCCTGTAACGTGGGTGCGTCCACAAACATTTAAACTCACATACACAAATACCCAGACCCGAAACAACTATCTGTAGGACTTACAAATATTCGTTCCGTGCGGGGATCGAACACGCGACAAGTAGCGCTGTAGTCAACTGCTTGAGCCACTGCCCCAACCGTGCCTTCATAGTAGATTGAGTAGATTGATTTGATCTCCAACAACAATATTCCGTCATAAAACTATTCATAACTACTTATTCAAAACAGTATGCAGATGGGTGTATTATTTATTTTATTTGTATTCCAAAATGGTAAGCAAACTTTTAAATTAAGCCACAAAACCGTTGTAATGGTTTGACTGTGGGGTCGGTGAATAGTACAGGAGTCATGGAAATAATAATAATTATGTTAATTAATTAAAGTTCTATCATCATGTATGTTTGATTTAGTGATTTGCTGATGGCAAACAGTAGAGTTTTATCCTGCATTCGAAGTTCTAAGCTGAAGGTTAAATTATGAGCGGACGGTGATGACAAAAACTTCAACAGAGATCTATTTTTATTAAAATTCTAATTAAAACAACTAAATGAACCGAAACCATAAACAATAATAAAACCTCTTTCTACAAGTACAGTAGTCCTTTTCGCGCATCACTGGCCATAAGTGCGCAATTTAAATAAGGAATGTAGTTTAAAATAGCCATGCGTCGGCGCAAACGCACCCCGTGACGTCAGCAGGAATTCGACTCGGAAATGAGTCACAGACACGTCGCCTGACTCTGCCTGAGTCGCCTGACTCATAGAATGCGGTCCAACAGATTGGTGCTTTTATATGACGCGGGGATTTTAAAATTCGAGCTGTTTTTCTTTTCTTTGTCTATGTCTGTGGTTTTTGTCTTTTTTATATCAAAGGACGCGGTGTCTAGATAGCTAAAGTCCTTTCACAGTAATGTCACCGGTCTTCTTCTTCTTTTTGTATAGATTCTACTTCCACCGTCACCGGTGACTAGGATTCTCAACTATACTGTTAATAAAAACAGTATTATACTGTTTTTCACTACATTATACTTTTTACTGTTGGACAAACAAACAGTATACAAAATACTGTTTTTTAACATCACTGGGTACATCTTTGTTTTTTCTGTCATAATTTAATAAAAAATGAGCTCTTCATTTACTTTAATTTTGATTTCACTTGTAGTGAAGCTTATCAAGCCTTATAAATGGCACTAATTAATAGGGTAATTCACCAAAAAAATCTAATTAGTCCGTCAGATAGATTTACAAAAAATTTTGGACAATTATTTTTTCCTTTTTCACGTAAACAAAAAATGAAGACGATACAGTGCTTCGAAAAATCGTGTCAAGTCGTGTGACGTCACAAGGTTAGTACTTTTTTACCCTCAAAGTGACGTCAAAAGCCCCCACTCATGATCTTTGACACGTTTTATTTTCGTAATTTTTTATCAATTTGATAAAACAAAAAACACATATCCAATATTTTTCGATAATCTAACAGACGGACTAATTAATATTAGATTTTTTTGATAAAATATCCTATTGCTAAGTTGTGCGAGAAGCACCAAGAAATATGTTTTTAAAACATTAAAACAATAAGGGTTCTGTTAATTTTATTGAAATACTGTCGATTTTCTCTCTCCAACGTGAATAAATACTGTATTTCTTGCAAAAACGTTGGCAACCCTACCGGTGACATAAACCTTATGACGAAGAGGATAAAGGTCACAACCTACCATACAAATATACAATCGGAGGAAAAAAAACAAAAATGCAGTATAGCTAGAGTTATGGCTAGTTAGAATGTAACCTATAGTTTTTAATCTTTACTTTGTCATGATTTTCATCGTCTGTATTCAACTGAATTTCTCAATTAAATACAGATTCACATGCGACTCTACCTCTCCTCCCAATGTGTTTATTTGCCATAAGTATCTAACCTCTGTATCTATGTACCATCTACAGAGATCTCACGAAATTGTGACTTATTTATCTAAACATAGAGTTTTAATTTTAGATTCTAGTATCTAAGAACTCGCCCACTATCATCCCGCTAAGAATCGATTGAATTTAAAAATAGAATCTTCTTTAAGAAAATAGTCTTGCACTGTAAAGAGCTTTCATAACTTATATCACCAGTGTAAATTAAGCTTCTTCACCGGTTGTTTATTAAGAAACTCTTCTATATTAAGGGTCAACCATAACTGGTGGTTGCCAGGACAATGGGCCATGTCTGCCCTCATGTTTATACTGTTTTTAGATGGCTTGCAACATGCTGAGCTTTTGTTGCAGATCTTAAATCAAAGTTATTATCAGTTTTCATTTTAACTGTGCTATTCTTAGGGCTTTGCCCTGCAGTGGGACATCAGGATGGCTGTACTAGGGCAATGACTGACAGTCGACCACCTTTCACATTTATACCTTGAGTAAAAAAAAACGGCCAAGTGCATGTATTATTGGGTCCGCAGTAGCCCATCAAAATATGTAAACTTACTAAACTGATTAACCACCCTGCCTACCTGCCTCGAAACAATGATTTTTATTGTAAAAATAAAACAAACTTACATTTGCAGTTTTGAAACCTTCGCTCCCATACATTGTGCATAGGAAAATATTTCAAACAACTACATTTTATAAGTTGGTCGACTATTACTCGTAAACTTGTAAAGCCTACTTAGCTGTGATAGTTTTCCTATTATTTTCATATATGCTACTACCATGAATTTTTTCACACACCTAAACACAACCCGTATTTCTAAGGTTGCTAGCTAATGCTCGCGGATTTCGTGTTCCCGTTTCGTGGTTAGATATTATCCTTACGATCCCGTAGTACCGGTACCGTACCGACCGTCCGTACCCCGTAGTAGAAACTATCCTATATCCTGTATCTAGATGATTACCCGTGTCACGTTAGTACGGAATATCGAACTTCATTCAGCCAATGGATTTTTGGCGTTCATGAACTATTGATGGCTCAGTGGCACGGTTTTAAGGATTCAAATCCGGGCAAGTGTCAGTGTTTTAAATTATGTACTTACCTACATAAAAGTAGGTACTTAGGTAACTTTCTATTTTCTTCTAACGTATATTAAGAATTGAAGAATTGGTAATTCCGCCTGTAGTTCATCCACTGATTGCAGTTCGCCTGTATATCAGAGTTATCTGGCCGTTTTGACTTTATGCTGACTGCTAACAGATTCAAAGCTTTAGTATACCCTACCACTAAGTGGTAATTATAGGTTAATCGTTACCATTTTTTAATTTGGGTTATCATCAACTAACTCCTCCCGCTCTGGGCGGAGCGGAAGGGAGTGTCAGACTTCTACTGCCAAAAAATCACTCATGTTCCTTCTTAGCCCTGTGACCTCCCGACGCGGTATCTCTATCGAACAACCCCCTACTTAAATGTCATCAGTAATAAGTAGGTTGCAAGTTTATTACCTTTTGCCTATTTCATATTCTTTTCTAGTTCGTAATCCCCAATGGGTTGGTCACAACTCACATTGCGACGTTATTCCCTATTGCCAGCAACCGGCCTTAATGCCAGGGTCCGTGGCTGCTACTGAAAAATTCCTGATGCGAAAACCCAACAACACTTTGCCCGACTCGGGAATCGCACCCAGCTCAGCACCTCATGCTCAGCCGTCGCACTAAAGTACGAGACCAACAAGGCAGCCAAAAAAAACATTTTGTTTAAAGTGGCTTTGTTTTGGCTGCCTCAAACCATTTAATTCTTTATTTCTCTTCCATCCACTAATCTAAAACACAAACTAAATCCGCTAAAACGTTCTCATCGGAAATTGAACTCGACAACCGAACAGCTAAACACTCATACATCACCATCCACTAACACATACACGCATTAATTTACATAAACAAACAAAAGTACTATCTATAGTTGTATACTTACTACATATGACTGCAAAGAGCAACGACTCCAGCCAATGATGCGAGCAATCATTATGCGGTGGAAAACAATATGATTTGTTTGAACTAGCCAGTGGATATGGGTTTGCTTGTGAATTATTTGTTTCTTTTAGAAGAGGATAATGGCAAGAGTTTATACAATGATGGAAGGAGAATAGGAAATGTTATATTGGGACAAGCCCGCCTCACTAATAGTGCTAGGCTTACAGGAGTTACAGTGGTTTGGGAATAGTGAGTCACTATTCCCAAACCACTGTAACTCCTGTAAGCCAGAATCAACAGTGGCGACCACAAGAAAAGCGCCGAGACAATGAAGCTCGACGAAGTCCCAGAGAAATGATTTAACTGTCTTGGATCCCGCAACGAAATGAATCAGAAAAGAATAGCGGAGGTGTAGGAAAAACAAAAAAATTGCTATTTGATTGTCAGACTTCTTCAACTGACTTAAAACCACCCATGTTCCTTCTTAGCCCTTTTTGTTCAACAACCCGCAGGTCCACAACAATTTCTGAAAAACAGAATCAACAGTCTCGACCACCAGAAAAGTCTCGATATATTAAAGCTCGACGAAGTCTTAGAGATTTAATTTAACCGTTTTGGATCCCGCCACGAAATAAATCAGCAGTAAAGAATAGCGGCGGTGTAGAAAAAAACATTATGTCCACTTCCCTCCATAACAACGGGAGACAGAACTAAAGGGTAAAAGGGACGTTTACAAAACTGGTCTACTAAATATCCGAATAGTTATTTTTTCACAGGAGATAGATTTAGAATTCCGAGATCCGGACAAGCTCTTTTAGATTTTGGCTGAATGGACAGACAAATTTTATAGCAGTTTTCAAATATAACACGACCTTGTCAAGTTCTCGACTCCTTGTTCAATATTATAAACACCTAGTTTAGTTCCGAAGTTACACACGTGTACCCTACTAAGACTTTAGGCATGGTTCTCGAAATTAGCGGAATAGTAAACTAGGTTCACCAAACAATATTTGTCGGTTCAACCGTTTAACTAATGACATTCAGTTTCTGAGAATTATTGAGCCTGGGCTGTTAATAATCTGGAAGGAAAACACCACGTGATTAAGGTAAAACCTTCAAGGTAGCCAGCTCAAGGTAGAAATTCGATTTTTCTTACGTTTTTTTCACTTTGCCGATCAGTGTCAGGCTGTATGTTAAATGAAATAAGTAGAACTTGCAACCGTAAAAAATGTGAGCGGCACATTGTAAAAAACGTAACAAAATACCTAGTAATAGGCTCCCGTTTGGTCATCCTTCCAGTAAAGAACCATAAAAGTAAAAAGGGAGGGAGAAAATTAAATCATTACTTACTGACCAACTACCCTATCCAAAAACTCGAAGTTTGAAGTTAGAACTCCCGTGAGTTAAAATCAACGCGAAATCTCTCGGACTATCACGAGCTAAACTTAATAATGTATTCATAGCGCTTTCTATTTCTAGGAGAGCTGAATCGATAGAGTGAGGGCCCGAAGAGTGTATCCTTCGTCTAAATCTGAACAACTTGAAAATTTAACTTTGTTATTAAAAACACGCACTTCTACCATTGGATTAAGTAACTTAAAATAATCAGCTGTTCTGTCGAATCATTACTTAACTAGAAGTTTTGCATCAATGATGTTCCTAACGTGTGTTTCCTTACTATTTGATAGAAAGAAAGAAAAAGTATTTACAAGTCATTTAATTAACAATAAAACAAAATTAAATAAAAAACAAAAAAAAAAAGAAACTAAATTGGTTCTGTACGAGGCTAAGGAGCAGAGGGAGAGGCGGAGCGAGGCTATCTAAGCACGGAGTGCTGTAACAATAATAGCTAGTAGCTTGAAAAGAACATGTTTTCCTTGAACTTTTCACATCAGATTCCAACTCGAATTTTGAAATTAGAAACAAGAATATACTGCGTGACCAACCACAGACTCAAATGCTCACAAAGAATTAAAAAAAACTAGATATTATCATTCTAACGAAAAAATAGTTGGCTACAAAATTATCAGTCTACCAGCCAGTGCTTAAAATTCTTCGAATAGAACGGTTCTGCCAACACGGCCCACAGACCACTTCTAGTTTTTTCACGAAACCCATGCACGTGTGACGCATCACTAATATTCTGAGTATCCCTTTACAATAAACATGCTTTGGATGTAGACAATAAAGAAACAATAAAGTAAAGGGTAATGGAATAAATGGCCGTTTCTTTAGAAACACGTGGATGTACAATAGCGTCAAATAACTACAAAAATTACTGAAAGATTAAAAGTCTGTGAAATTAATTTTTAAGCAGTTCCAATTCAAATTCGAACTCAGTTAAATCACAAATGTCAATATCTGACAGTTGTACGAAATAGCTCTAACTCGGAAAATAATACGGGGTGTTAATTTGTTTAGCACCCCGAGAGAGCAGAGGTGGCCCAGTGGTTGCGGCCTCGACTTACGAACAGTCTGGTCGTGGGTTTGAACCTAGGCAGGCGCATTACTTTGTGTAATTTATTTCATCACCACTGCTCTCAAAACGGTGAAGGAAAACATCGTGAGGAAAGTAACAACCAAAATTCGAAGATATGTGACATCTACCAATCCACACTGGACCCGCGTGGTTGATTATAGCCCATCCCTCTCCTAGAGAGGAGGCCTGAGTCCCTGCAGTGGGAACATTATAGGCTGATGATGATGATGAATTTGTTTAACAATTAATAACCAAGACGATACTTACCTAATTAAGACAAAAAACTTTGTAGAAAATTCCATTGTGTTGTTTACGAAACGTTTTCAGCAATATAATATTTATGTTTACAAACAGTAACAAAAGAGTCAATGCATTATATGAGTGCTTATTATCCTTTCTTTTACGCCATCAACAGCTACTTACGTATAGTACCTTTTTATTTGTCTATCTTAATAATGAATACCTAGCATGGCGCATAACTGCATTGTAAAGGAAATGTCGAGGCTATGAATCTGTAGAAGTGCCTGAAAATAGTTGAAGCTTTTTTATGGAGTACTAAGCGAGGTCAAAGAAAAGATGGATGGAGTTTGTGAGGAATGACATAAAGGAAAAAGGAGTATTTGATGGCATGACGATCGAATGGAGAGAGAAGGGAGAAAAAAGGGGGCTTTCGCCGACCCTAAATGACATGGAACAGGGGCAGAAAGATGACCCCGTCGGGGCTGCGTGATGTTGTAAGAGATACCGCGGCCTCGACATAAAGGGCTAAGAAAGAACATGAGTGGTTTTTAGTCAGTAGAAATCTGACACTGGGATTTCGCTCTGCCCAAGAGCGGGAGAGGTGTTTTTTTTTTCAAAACGTTGCCCCACCCTAGGAATTTCTCCTGTATCGTGGGTGCGTTCACAAACATTTAATCTCACATATACAAGTACCAAGACCCGGAACAACTATCTGTAGGTCATCCAAATATTTGTTCCGTGCGGGAATCGAACCCGCGACACGCAGCGCAGCAGTCCATTGCTTGAGCAACTGCCCCAACCGTGCCGTCGATTTCCCAAGCCCCAAAAAAAAAAATGTGCAGAAAGATCATACTATTTAGAAAATTATTTATGTGACAAGGAATGATAAGGCAAATTACTAGATCATTGAGCATCTTTTTCAATCAAGCCGAGGCTAAATACGATGTAATATGAACAAAATAAATTTTAAGAAGTTTAATAAGAAATATATTATGTAGTATTTAAGTCTAGATGATGACTAAAATTAACCCTAATTACCGATTCACTTACTACTAAAATAAATAAATACATTCAACTACGCAGATTCTGAACTTTCTTCGACGTCATGAAAATATGACGTCGAAGAAGGTTCAGAATCTGCGTAGTTGAATGTGTATATTTATAATATTTTAGTTTAATTCGTAAAGTTCATTCACTGAAAATGTAGCTTTAACTTTGTAATCATAATGAAGTACTAACTTTGTAATCAAAATGTAGCTTTAAATTTGTAACATTTATATGGGATTACAAAGTTATTTATACAGTTGGTGTATCTAGAAAACTAGGCTGAAATGCTGCATTTTTTTTTGTTTTTCCATGATTAATACACTAAACACCAATTGTATTCTTTGAAGCTTCTATGTCTGCTAGAAGTGCCTTAGACTTTTGATGATCGGTCAATCAGTCAGTCAGTCAGTCAGTGAGTGACAAAACTAAGGAACTTTGATTAGTTATAATTCGTAAACTACTGGTTCAAATAGAATGAAATTTGAAATATACTGTGTGTATACAATGCCTAATTGGTCACTAAAAAATCAGACTTCTAGTTTTATCCGCATCGAAGTTATAGGAGGTCGAAAATGGCCTGAACTGGTTCGAGAAAAGGATGGTACGACCGTGCCGCTTTATTGCTCGACTTGGCGGGGGCACTGCCGTGCCCCCAGATTAATACAAGATCACTTTACTTAATAAACCGTTAATCGCATAACATATTATCAAACACCCACATACGAGTACCACATGTTTATTTGTCATGATATTCTAGGCTTCCTCCTCGCTCTGTGGCCTAGATCTAGGTTACACGCGCCGATGTGACGTCACGGTCGTGTGCTAACAAGGTACGGTGACCACACGCTTGCGAAGTTTGTTGGGATAGAAGTATTAAGTCGTTTCAATAGTTTTGGCAAAGGGTTAATTAATTATTATCATCGTGTAGAACAATTTTCGGTTTGGAAAATTCTGGAAAACTTTTGTATCTATTCTGTATGTAGGTATTGCATGTTTTTCAAAAGTTAAAAAAGTTAATTCAATAATCGAGTAAACAATTTATGCAGCTTTTCTATTTTACTTTTTCATGTACACTTATGCTTTTTGTATGAGGTACAAAAATATATAGAAAATTCTTTATATGTAGCTTCGCTACAAATTTTGCAAACTTAGTGCTAGTCATTTATTTAGGCGACACAGACAAAAGTCGTTAGCTGTGGTCTTAAGTAAACATTTTAAGTCCGACTTAAATTGGTGCAAGTTGCACACACATGCATGTTAATGACTAAACATAAATATTAAGTAAAACTAAATAAAATCGGTAAAAAGAGAACTAAATAAATAAAATGAAATAAATGTAACCTCATATTAACTCTAAACCAGGAATATGACTTGCAGATTATAAAATACGTACCCCTTACTAGTCTCTATGTACAACTTGTTCCAGACAATTAAGGAAATCGTTAAATCGTCACGACTATTCACAAACGTGACGAACAGGCTCAACACTTTACTACCATTGCCACGCACTTTGACAGCTTACTTACATATCTAGGTTTATTCGATTTAATTTATGATTACTTTTGTTTGGTTGGGTCTTATTTGTTACAACCAATGTACGTGTTTATGAATAAAATAAATAAATTTTATGATCATCACGCCTGAATCGCACGCTTTTCGTCAGTAATGATTAAGTGCCATGTAAATGGTGGTAACCCTATTCCCATTAATTGGACAGAGTGGGGTTGTTACTGAGAAATTCTTGATGAAAAACCCAATAACATTTGGCCCCGTCTGATTAGTTAGATTGCTTATTTGACCGTGTTAGTAAGCGTATTTGTGGCAAATCATCATATTATTATTGATAGCGTTACACGTGTCTTTGGTGATAACCTCTTTTCATCAGGTGGGCCGTTTGTTCACCAAGTGTCAATGATCTGACACCCAGACCATTGACACTTGGTGAAAGTTTAATTTCGTTTTTATAATTCCTTTTTTTAGATCTTGTTTTGTAAAAACTGAAGGACTATAATTTCAGAAACACCATGACCAAAGGAGTGATGAATATAAATGTTGATTAATGGAAAAGGAGAAAAATATCAAATAAAATAGGGATGGATTGTGTGAGAAATGGATTGATTGATTGGATTGGTATAAAGGAGTAAATGATAGCGTGTCGATTGATAGGGTGGCGCTGACCCCAAATAATATGGGACGAGGGCAGGACTTATTTAGACAGGGTTATTTAGTTTTTTATGCACTTTACAATTTACTACCTGGTTTATTTTTGTCTGTATTACGCTATATTCGGAACGAAAAACCTCCTGAAATTATCCCAAATTTTCTTGCTCCGAAAAGGGACAACCCGTCTCCATTTCCGCTTCTACGAACACGTCTAAGCCCGCAAATGTTACATAAAACAATAAACATACCGAACTAGATCATCAATTGACTAATTCCTAATGTTTACATGAGCCACCAACGGATTCGCGCGGTGTGGTGCGCGCGCGCACTTTTTTGTACGAGAACGAACGGGATGGCCGGTGACGCCGAGTTTGCCTTTATATTTAGCCATTTAGGTCAATGAACTTTGTTTAGTATTTTACATACACTTTTCTAGGCATCATTCATTGTGATATCTTAGATCAATGGTGATACGGATTATTCAGAACCTGACCCAAAAACCTAACCCGGCCGCGACCGACGTGGAATACTTAGGGCCGGTTTTTCAATAGCCAGTTAACTTTTACCTGAAGAATAAATGTGATGTTTTGACAGATTGTCTATACAAAAACTGTCAAAATGACAAACTTATTCGTCAGATAAAATTTAACTGGCGATTGAAAAACCGGCCCTTAGTCTTGTTAATTTAAATATGTAGCATTTCTGTTCACGCATAAAAAGAGGTGGGATACCTCGGTTGCAAAACCAAATTATCCATTTTTTCCACACATAGAACATTTTCACTTCCATCCTGTATACTTAAAATTAAATCCGCCGATTACAAAAAACTACGTGTAAATGCTGCTGGCATCTTAAAAAATCACCTATCGTCGCTGAATGCCAAATTCCATATGAGCATTCTTATATTTTTACCCGACTGTGGCGAAGCCCAAAAGGAGGGTTATGTGTTTAGCGTGTATGTGTGTGTGTGTATGTCCGTTTCTTTGTTCCCTCATAACTCCTAAACGGATGAAGGGATTTGAATAAAATATACGTCGTTAGATTCGTCTCGATGGCGCGAGTGGCACTGGCTACATTAAAATTAAAAAAACAAAGACCAATTGCGGATTTTGTAGGCCATATCGCGGATTTTAAAAGTAAAATCTTTTTCATTACCATCGAGTAGGGTATCAAAATGAAGGGTTTTAAAAGTAAATTACTGAAATATATGACACTAATATGTTTAAAAGAAATTCAAAGTCACAAAACCTATAAACAAACACAAAAGTTAAATCATCTGCAAATAATTTTACGCGACCAACGAAAGAACAGACACAAAATAACTAAAAAGTTGGAAATAGAAAACAGTACCTAGTTAAAAAACTAAAAAAACCCGACTGATAAAACTGAAAATCAAAAAACAAGCACATTTTAAATTAAACAAAACTTGGAAGCAGGCGGGGTTCATTTGAATATTAAATTATGAAATGAAAATAGAATGGACCCCGCATGCTTTCAAGTTTTGTTTAATTTAAAATGTGCTTGTTTTTTGATTTTCAGTTTTATCAGTCGGGTTTTTCAATTTTTTATCTACCTACTCTTTTTTAACACCTAAACATTCTCCATTTCATTCGCAATGTGTTGACAAAATCAACTGAAACCAAACAACAATCAACTAAAGTTGAACTAATACCAGCTTGAATAAATTGCAATATTTCGTTGTTGTCCCAAAACTTTACAAAAATCACTTATGAAACTTGTGAGGCGTAGCGACGTTATTCTAATTTTAAACCAGAATATCTTCAAAAACATTGCAGACACTTTCTACCTTTATGTAGTTTCTGTCTGTCTGTGTTAATCAAAAAGTGGACTGATTTGACCATTGCATAAGTTCTCCTCATAAGTCAAAATATTGAATCATAACCATTTACCAAAAATAAGATTGTCCTTCTCTACAAGGACTAAACAGATGGGGACCCTATTCCTAAGGCCGTGATCTACACAAGTCTATATGTTGTTGGAAAGTACATAAGAGTGTTTTATTTGATCGGAACTGTACTCCGGACGGTGATCGTCCTTCGCACGTTGCCGAGATTAATTTCCTTTATTATGATACTTTCAATGAGCCAACAGGGGGTCTAAAATGGCCGGTTAATACATAGTAACTGCGTGTGTGACCATTAAGGAAAATAGATCATAATAGGAAAAATTATATGAATTGCGTTAAAATACGTAAAACGGGTACAGACGCAGTTCTTTACTATTTTTAATTGGGACAAGCCCGCCACACTATTCCAAAACCACTGTAACTCCTGTAAGCCAGAAACAACAGTGGCGACCACAAGAAAAGCGCCGAGACAATGAAGCCCGAAGAAGTCCTGGATCTCGCAACGAAACTAATCAGAAAAGAATAGGTAGCGGAGGTGTAGGAAAAAAAACGAAGTTCTTTACTATTAAGAAAGGTCCATTTTACGCTGGGTGGGTTAAGGTGAGTAAAACCCATGTAATAGGCGACCCTTTTGACGTCAAATGGCCACCCAGACTCCGTAGCAGTTACGTATGTTATGTTGTTATTTTATTTATTATTCCTTTAAAACTGTCTATATTCCTGTGATCTCTTCTTTTTAGCCACTTTTCTTATCACCCATTTGAATATTTGGTATTCCAGGGGGTCTAAAATGGCCACTTTAGCAGATCATAATAGGATCATATTATGAATTGCGTTAAAATTCGTAAAATGGTCCCAGATGCAGTTACTATTATTTATGGTCCTATTATGATCTGCTAAGGTGGCCATTTTAGACCCCCAGGTAACCAGGTAATCGACTAATAAATAAAGTTGAAATGGAACACTAGCATAATATAATTTGAGGAAAACTTACCTAACTACTTGTTTGTGTTCGGTTCTTGGAATTCAGACCACATCCATATCCTGTGTTGCCTGTATTTAAAGCCAAATTCTAAAAAAACCATAACGCCTTCCAATAAATGATGAATAAGCACTTAAGCTATATTTCTCACAATTATGACTGTGGTCTAGATATGACCTTGAGGCTCAGCTAATATGGGTGGAGAAGGAAGTGTCAGACTTCTACTGACTAACAGTAGAAGTCTGACACTTCCTTCTATGCCACCCTAAAGAAAAGGCACAGACACCAGTATATCAAGCTACCCGAAACTATGCAATTTGAAACTTAATGCTGTACTTAGTAATAAAATAAGAAAATTTATTTAAGAAATTTGAAAGATTGTAGTTTCATGAGCTGGGTTCTGTACATAAGAGTCTTATATACAGAACCCAGCTCATCAAACTACTACAATAGTCTAACGATTTGACTATAAAGGGTGTAAAAGTACCCTTAACAAAGCTGATAGGCACTTGTTCTCCCCGTCCAGTTACATACCTGGGAACCCCCTAGTTACGGATATATTGGGGGTCAAAATTCCAATTTTTTGACAGTTGTTTTTTTAAAACCTACTAGTTTTTCAGGTTGTAACTGTACTTAAATTACCTCCACGACTCGACCACGACAATCTCGTATAAAGGGTGTAAATGTACCCTTAACGCAAACGAAGGGCACTTGTTTACCCCACCACTGTGATCATTTTTTGGTTCTAGACCATACCTAGGAACCCCAAGTTACGGAGATATTGGGGGTCAAAGTTCCAAATTTTGCACAGCTGTTTTTGTAAATACTAGTTTTTCAGGTTATAACTTTACCTAAATTACCTCCATGACCCGTTTACTATTCAAAGCATCCACTAGCACAATGTTTGAGAAGTGTTACATTGAGTTTTAACGTAAAATGTGATTTTTGACCAAAAAAAATTGTCGTTTCCCAGCAAAAACTTTTGCGTAGGGGTAGTTTGATGTACAGAATGCTTGGTTGACGTATGTGTGAAGGGTTAATTTACACCCCTGTATATGCGTCTAGAAAATATTTATAACTAGGCTGTGTTGCCAGCGGCTTCGCCCGCTACTACTCTAAAATTATCCTACGGGAAGATAAAATCGGAATAAAAACTATCCTATGTATTAATCCAGGTTATAAACTATCTGTGTATCAAATTTTATCCAAATCATTTCACAAGTTTTTGAAAAGAGTAACAAAAACATCCATCCATCCAATACATACTTACAAACGTTCGCGTTTATAGGATTTCAAAGATTTTCATAGACGGAGGGGTAGTTCGTGGCGGCACAGGAAAAGTGGTCTTCGAAGGATTTTGGGGAGGCCTTTGCCGAGCAGTGGGCTAGTGCGAGATAATAAAAAAAAAACAATAAAAAATCCTTAGGACCTATTTGACCGAAACTCAAGACAGGTCTATTGTTTCACAGTTTCGAGCGACGTCACTCTGACGTATTACTTCAAGATGTCGTCTCGATGACTCAAGAGTCACTTGAAAACCTCTTACTTGACACTTTAAAGTTAACTTAATAACTTGATAAGCTTTATTTTAAGTATTTGAGCTTTATATTTTTTTTTTCAGTAATGTCAGTTTAACCCAGATTCGCAGATCAACTCGTTAGATTGACCATGTTTTTCCCCAAAACACGTCACTACTGGCCATATACCTCCTCCTACCATCGCCACAACGCACGGTTCTGCAGGGCTATTGCGTATCTTTAAAATGACAGTGGCTAACCTATAGTGCCTATCAATTACTGTCAAATGGTTCCATTTTGTACTAAACCATAACCAATTTGATAGTTTATCCATGGACAATATGATAGCCACTGACATTTAAAAGATACGCAATAGGGGAAAACATTTCATGCTATTTCAGAGTATAACTACCCTCATCAGATCAACGGTTCAGAAGATCTTTTCCAGCAGAAAAACATTCAGACTCATCATTCTAGAAGACTTTAAGATTTCTTTTTTATGAGCGTTTCGCCAATTCTTCTATTTTTTATTAATCATCATCTAGATCTGCCTACCTTTTTCGCAATGATTGGCTTCCAGTCTTACATGGAGCGACTGCTTATCGGACCTCCACAACCCAGTAAGTACTGGGTACCACAAAACCCTTTTGTAAAACTGGCTGTTGCAGTTTCAGGCCACCGACTACCTGTAACGACTGCCAAAGATAAATCTAAGGCAGCCAACCAACGCGGGAGATGCTTCGGACATCGGTGGCCACGTGACGGCTTCCGGCTACCGCAGACACGGGCCTGTTGATGGTGAGTGATGGGCTAGCTCGCCGTCCGTCCGTCTTATGACGACGACAGTTCGTGTTCCACGCGTGCCTCAAAGAGATGTCAGCAGCATGGAAGGGCCGACGCCCGTCGGGGCTGCGGGATGTTGTAAGAGATACCGCGGCCTTGACATATGTGGCTAAGAAGGAACATGGGTGGTTTTTAGGCAGTAGAAGTCTGACACTCCCTTTCGCTCTGCCCAAGAGCGGGGGGTTATTTGAAGATTTTCCACCCCTCAAAAAGAAAAAGGCAGTCAACCAAAGCAGAGCAACTAAAAGCAGCCAGCAACCAACGGCTTAACATGCTCTCAAAAGGCAAGCTAGATTAAATTAAATTAATGCATCAAATAAATATCAAATAATTTGGTTTAGTAATTAAAACGCCCGCCAATATATCGAGAGCTGGTAGTGTCAACAGTCTGGTTGACATTCAAATACAGAAATAAATGTCTACCCTTTGTGCAGGCGGACGAGTAGGATGGTAACAGCTTATGTCACAGTGTAGGCAGATGGCAGAATGTTAGGTTTGTTTGATATTTGAGAATAGAGCTGGTTGTCACTTTTTAGGAGTACTATAGGCATTATAATTGAAGAATAAATGTAATTTTGATGTAACCTTGGTTCTCTTGCGGATGCAAACAAACATAGCCCGAAGAATTGCCAAACATAAGTGGCACCCTTGGTGGACCGATGACCTGGTGAAGGTTGCGGGAACCGGCTGGATGTGAGACGCACGGAACCGGTCAATGTGGCCAAACCTGGGGGAGGCCTACGTCTAGCAGTGGATGTCTTTTGGCTGAAATGATGATGATGAATGATGTACGTGTTATCTTAAACATATCAATTTATTTACTCAAGTAAGACGCTATAATAGGATGTGATCGTCAGAGAATAGAACAAAGAATAGACAACAGAGGTTTAAACAGAATTTCCGACGTTTTACCAAAGAAACCAGAGTACATTCTCAAATGATCCACAATAAGTGTGACCGTTTGATCAATAGGAGCCTAAAAAAGACACTTATTTTATACTTCCTATACTTTCTATACATACTCAAAATATTTCACATCTAACAACCCTTAACTCTTTCGTTGTGCTCCCAGTGGTTTTACGAAGAACAAGTGAAAAGTCTCACACTTTTCTTTTTGCTTCAAAACTTAGCAGCTTCGGCTGTGCGATAATGTCAGCGAAATTAAAATAAATAGAATGTAACTTTTACTAAAGTTGGAGAAAGCAGATGTTGGAGAAAAAATAGCAAAGCTGAAATAGGAGTGGGTTGGCCACGTAGCCAAATGCGCCCGGAGAAACGGGCATCAATCGAGACTTACTAGACCTCTGTCGGAGGACAACACTGTCGAGGTAGACCGCGGTTATGGTGGTGTGACGATCTAATCTCGTTGGTGGGGAGAACATATTGGCCAGATATTGCACATGAATTGGATGGTTTGGAAGCAGAAAGGGGGGGGGGGGTTACATACAGTGGGAAACACAAACAAAAAAATATAACTTGAAGGAGCAAAATTGGCAAGGCTTTTATTATACCCAGGCTATTTTGTCCTTCTGACCATAATCCCTTTGTGTCTGCAGCATCGTTTGACCTGCACTCTGCGTACATATAGGCTGACTCTAAATATAGAAGTGAAGTGGCGAAGACCGTGGACCGACCGCTCCTATCGCGGATTTTAACTTTTTTTGTATGCGTTTGTGTAAGAACGCGTGCCTGTACGTTTTGTGGCCGACGATATGTGGAGCAGTAGGTGTATTGTATGCGATGGGTCGCCGTGTGTTAAGGACTATAGTTTGTGGTGTTATTTAAACAAATTCATCAAAGAGGAAGACGTGTTTAGGCCTTTTTCAGAAGTTACAAAATAACCGTGATTTTATATCTCAATGATGCCTTGATATACCTTAATGTCGAGTTTGACATGTAGGTATCACTTTTGTCACCACCACCAACCAGTTGGTTAATCATCATCATCTGCCTGAAATAAATGTATTATATTCTATTCTTTTCTTTGTTCTCCTTTGTCCTTTATATATTTCCTTACACAATCTATCCATCTCTATTCTTCACTAAAAAGATTTTGTTTGATATACACCAATCAAATTCATGGTGCACATAGCTTAGCACTGGTGGAAACTGATTCAACTAAGATATTTTTTTTATGGAAGGCTGCGGGCTATAGATGCGTGCTATGGATGCGTGCTATGGATGTGTGTTAGGGATGCGTGCTATGGATGCGTGCTATGGATGTGTATTATGTATGCGTGCTATGGATGCGTGCTATGAATGCCGCTTCCCTACTATCGATATATGGCAAAGCTCGAGCTGCGCATCTTCCTCGTGCAGCTACCTTAGTATCAGTGGAAATGGTCACATAGTTTCACAGCTTAGCCGTTACATCCTCACAGCATAGCTGCATAGCACATCTTTTGTGGAAAAGCAGCCTTAAGCCGTCAGTTAGTAAAGATTTGACATACAAAACCATCACTTTAGTGTCTAAATCTTTACTAAGGTATGGCTTAAGTAATCATTAAAGAGACAGCCTCTGCCTAGCAGTGGGGTGCCGCGGGCTAACAGTATCAGCATCAGTACTAAACAAAATATACCAAGATGTTTTCAAGATAACGTTGAACGTTGAAATCTTATAATATTTTCCTAACCTATCCTACCAATTCCATTATTATTCTTCACTACATGACGTCTTACATCCGCCATATTGTATTCCTTGTGACGTCATTGTCTAGCCTTCAAGGACAAATTCTGCATCATTGAATCGATACATTATTCGGGCGCCATTTTGAATTTCCTGTGACATTTTAGAACACAATGTTTGTAAGGACAAATAAATTCAACGATGCCAAATTGGTCAGTAGAACCAGGTAACAAAACATACGTACTTCCATACACACTAAAACCTGTAAGATTCCTTACCTTCTTATTTTTTCTATAGTCATGTAAGATTTAAACAGATGTTAGCTACAAGTTTTGAGCTTAGTCACTCAGTTTCTTAGTATTTGTTGTGCATCGGGTGTGGGTCGTCGAACCATCGCACTGTAGGCATTTTCCTTGTTTACTTGCTCATAGAATATTTATAATTATTGTAACTATGTTTAATATTTGTAGATGTCTGTTGTTTATTTTAAGCCAATATGGTTAACATATCGGTGGATATAAAAATATATTGGCTAGGTAATAACAGCTTATCAGTTCAATCTTCGGGCCTGGATGGGTGACCACACCAATTGCATTTGCAACATTAGAAAAAAAAAAATCCACTAAAGGTACTCGTTGGTAAATAAGTAAAGGCTAAATTCGCTTCTAAGTATTCTCTAAAATCTTTCTACCACCCATTACTTTTCCCTAACTACTAACGGACTACGATCTAAATCGTCAGATCAATCATTTTCTCGACGTCACTCAAGATTTTAATCTCGAGATAGGCCGAGTCATCGCCACACAAAAAAACCTAAGGCGTCCAGGCTGGATCGCCAGTACTACTGAGAATATGACGTAAAAAGTCTAGCCTTGATTCTAAGTTACTGGCCATTTTGTACGGATTCGTAGTTTGAAGAATAAAAAAATTGGTGGATTGTTGGTTATTTGAAAATGTTCTCTGAGTAAAATGTCAAGAGTTATTTTATCGTTTGCCTATGTCTCATCTTCTGCCTAGCCGTTTATCAAACAATGCTAGGGTCGACTTCCAGTGTAACCAAAAGCAGGTGAATACCATTTCGCCTGTTATTTTTCTAGTTCCACTATTGTAGTAAATGGCTAGCCTATTGCCATCAACCGGGCAGAAATCCAGACTCGGTGGCTGTTGTTGAGAAATTCTTGATGAAAAATTTTCTAACAGATAAAAATCTATTTTTAGAATATTGACATTAGCAATGTAAATTGCCATTAGTATTGTAGATTGACAGTAGTATTGTATATTGACATTAGTTTTGTAGATTGACATTATTAGTCTATAATGACATTAGTTTTTGCAATCCGACATTAGTATTGCATTTTGACATTGTATTCTGACTTTTTGTAGATTGACATTGAGTATTGGAAATTGAAATTAGTTTTTACATTTGCCCAGTCAGTTTTTGCCCTGACGTGTATTGTTCTGACATTAATATTATCAATGTTTTTTTTATCTTATTTCTCTTTTGTTGACATTGATTTATATTGCTATTTATTACTTATTCATTTGTATTATGCCATTCTCTTATAATTGTTTTTCTAGTGTAGGATTATTTAATTTAATTATTGTGAGATGTTTGGCTTGATTTATTACTATGTACTTAAAAACATTTGTACGCTCTCTGGCATAACATAGCGCACTCATTATTCAAAATCAAAATCAAAATCAAAATATTTTTATTTCACATAGGCCTGCATGGGCACTTATAAAACGTCGGTAAAAAGGGGCACGGTTCGGTGCATTGGTCGATTCCTAAGGAGAAGAACCGGCAAGAAACTCCAAAGGTTCCTCTTTTAATCTTTTAAAATCGTTTGGGTTAACAATAAGGTATAATACACACATGAAGACCATGCAGATTAATGTCTGAGATGGTCTTTTGAAGAAAGCACCACACAGATTTGAGTGGTCCCGTCCAGTCAGTGCAAGCATTTGTCAGTTATCGTGGAGCTCGACTTATAACTCAAGGAGCTCAACGTCACGACGAACAATACCAAAGAAAGGACATTTGGGTGGGTCACGTTAAGAAAGACCCACATGGTCCTCACATTCACAATATCAATTTTTTAAATATTTATCATATTGAATAATCATTTTACATTATTAAATGTCAAAATAAAAAAAAAAACACTCAAAAAATATATAAAATACATTGGCATCTAAATGATCCACCTATTTTCTTGAGCCTTGTTGTGGGTACAATATATTTATGTCTATTTCTTGTATTTATATTGTGAATATCACTATATTTCTTAAACAGTTTTATATTTTTGTGAGCATACAAAATATTTTCATAAATACATATACTGAGAGGGAACAGTCATTACATTAATTTCCTTAAATTTTTCTCTCAGAGAGTGTCTCGGACTTAATTTATAAATAGATCTAACCGCCCGTTTTTGCAAAACAAAAATGGTCTGAATATTACCTTCCTACCACTTTTATTGTACTTACCTATGTTAAACAAATGATTAAATGACTAATACAATAACACTTTTGGCCGATCTTGGAATCGAACCAGGACCTTATGCACAACACTCGCACGCAGTTAAATAAGTCAATATTACTTGTCTCTTTCATTGACTTCCTACAACAAATCAAGAGCAAACTCGGTGTTCTCAATTCTTCTCTGTTTAAGCAAACGCTTTGCCCTTTACTCAAACAATACCCGGTTCTTAAAGGACCACTGACCAAGTCCGAAATAACTCGGCAAAAGTCAATGACTTCCAATTTCTCTTGCTTCCCAGCGTTGACCATTGTGATTCGCACATGTAAATTATATCCGCCAATTGAGTTATATAGGTCACAATAATTTGAGGTTATAAAGCGGTGTGTTACGGGTTATTGTCACCACAAGACACGAAGTCTTTACGTATCATTTAAACACTATTTTAATTTTTGGTCCGAGCTATGAAGGGTGAATTTCATCAAAGATACAGCACGATCAGAACTTTTAAGCGGTTTATTCCAATCTGCCTCCACTGGTGGTAGTTACAACTATTTGTTGCAACCACCACAACTGGTGGTTCAGTCGCATTTGCTACAACCTCTGTCCCCACTGTTGGCAGATGACTTTAATTAGTGTAATCCTCCTCCTGTGTTGGCAGACTCTATGATCAAGTAGCCGTCAGACACAACCAAGTATTTCAACCAATAAATAGAGTTCTTAAACGTGGTTTAGTAGTACTGATTCAGTATGTTCAGTTTCATTGCGGAGATTTGTTCTGATTGCTATGACCGTTTTTCTTTTATCAAGCCTTCCGATTAAGGGAGCAATGCAGCACTGCATACCAAAATTGTCAACTTCGACTCGGGTTTTTAATCAGGTTTTGTATAAATTAAAAACTCTAACAATGTCGAACCAAGTTCAAAATTCTTATATAACTTGAAAGTTTAAACCTAGTTCAGGGAAATTTAAACGGCCTTTTCAAAATAAGATTTTTAGATAGTAAATTAAAAACTCTAATTTTGTCGGACAAAATTCATAAATAACTTGGAAGTTAAACCTGACCTACGTTGACCTACGTTTTTAATTTATATATGAAAAATCTTATTTGAAAAATATTAGTTAAAAATATTAAATAATTCTTATTTTATATAAAAGGCCGTTTAAATCCTCTATCCGACCTCCACAACCCAGTTAGTACTAAGTAATGCGAAGACTGGCTGTCAGAGTTTCGGGGCCATTGGTTACCTGTTACGAGTGTTAAAGATCAACAATTGAAGGTCGGGAACAAGAAAAACTGGCTGTTTATAGTCACGAGCTGTAATTTAGAATAGTTAACACATTAAAGCTTCTGGAACTGTGGAAAACTATGATACATATGAAGGCTCATAGTGGAACTGAAAGTTCACTTCTAATTAGCTAATTTCAAGCTATTATTAGTCTATGGTTGTGTCAAGGCCTCATGTCTCCACACACATAATCAGCCTATAATGTTCCTACTGCTGGGACATAGGCCTTCTCTCAGACGGATTGGAGGTCCCAGTGCGGGTAGGTAGATGTCACAAGTCTTCGAATATTTGGTTGTTGGACATTTTGTTTCTCCCGATTTTGTTTTTTTTTCCTTTCCCGTTTTGACAGCAGTGTTGATGATGATAATAAATTACACAAAGTAATCTGCCTACTTACCTTCGAATACTTCGTACAAGCTTACAACTTACTGTTTTTCGCCTAGCCACCACCACTGCACATTGGGCCACCGTGCTACCGTCCTGCAATAATAGTTAATCACATATTCGGATTTGCAGAACGAGATCTATTTATTGTCTCTAGACAGTTTTTACGTATTTATAATAATAAGACTTTATTTCAGATCGATAACTTATTGATCCATAACGGTTAGTAACAATTGTAACTTATAAACTATGTTAGTAGGCAGTAATAATTTAGAAAAAAAGACTGACAGCGTTAGTCACTTACACTTGTGATATCATTGCCGCAAGGTGACGGGCCGAGCCGAAACCTTTGCAGCAGTGGTTCACAAACACACAATCTAGCCTGGTTGCTATCATAGAGAGGATGCTGTTGGGGCTGCTTCGAACCCTACGGACCAGAGACGCACATCGCTTACGCATCACGGCGTAGAAACAATCTACGTGAGCTTCAGCAAACATGACGTAGCCGTTTTTAATACTAAGCGTAACTGCAATATCTAGGTCTGGTCCTAGCAAAACAATAATAAATCCTAATGCGCGTTTTTCTGGAAATCAGGTTTAACCCAGTTATTCCATTTTTTGTAGAACGGTAGTGTGGCTCTCCTCATCGACCACCAGTCCTTGCTTACAGCGTTTAGCTGTTTTAAATGTTGAAAGAATAACTATGATGAGATTTTCAACCACTATTTTCTTTATTAAATTACCTTTTGAGAATGGGTAGGTTACTACCTGAATTAATTATATGTTTTGACCCTAGACCCGTGTCCTCACGATGTTATCCTTCACAGCGAATTCCCACACATAATCAGATTTAGCCAAATATTTAGTCATAGTGGAGTCGTAGACACCACAATGGCCCATTATTTACTTAATACACAAGTTAAATAAGCCTTGGAACATACAAAATTAAATATTTTAGTGAGCATCGTTGTTTACTAATGGTTCTGCCCCGGAGACTAGTTTTTTTCGCGTTGTCATAATATTTGTACTAGGATGTATGGAGATTGAAGAGGTCTTGAGAAGGCCTACAACTAGCATGCAATACTATAGTATTTGAACGGGATTCGAGGGCGTGTCATTAGCAGAAATTGATGCTTTATCATGCTTCCTTGCGGCTTAAAAGATTTTATTTGCTAGAATATTTATTTAATCACGTGTTCTCAAAACGGTAAAGAAAACATTGGCAGGTAACCAATAAATCCTAGAACCAAAACTCCGAAGAAATGTGTTTTCCACCAATTTGCACCGGGTCCGTGGTGAATTGGGGCCTATTGCGCATCATAGAGAGGAAGACTTTTACCAGAAATGGGAAAGTTTATTCCCTTTAATAGAGCCACGGCGCCAAAAATATATGGCCAGCCTAGCCTATACAGCGAACAGACAGAAACCATAACATCCTTTGATGTTATGGTTTCTGAACAGTTTGTCCGCATTTATTTCAAGTAGGCCAGTTACAGGCACTTTTAAATAGTCGAAAGAAATACAAAATTATAAAAAAATGCTACTGTCTCAGTCGCAACCACAAGGCATTATAACTGGGAATGTAGCTCGTGAAGAGTAGAAGGTTATAAGCATACCAAGGTATTACGGATGTACTATGTTTCTCAGCCGTGGGAAAATTAAGGGCTAATTATGTCAGAAACATGTTTTTAACTGCAAAGTAAAGTCTGGGTTAAATCTTTATTATCCAACTAGCTGTTGCCACCGGCTTATAAGTCATAAGTCGTAAGTAAGTCATAAGTAATTTATTTCGAAACAATATTACATTGTGTAGAAATTTTGTAAAAAAAATAGTATAAAAAAAAAGTACAATTAAAACATTACAATCCAAAGAAATGTGTAAAAAACAATAAGTAACTCAAGACGATAATAGTTCACATTCAATTTAAAAACAATGAACATTCAATTTAAAAACAATGAACATTCGGCTTCACCCGTTAAAACTCGAAAATTATCCCACGGGAAGATAAAATCGGGATAAAAACTATTCTATGTGTTAATCCAGGTTATGAACTATCTGTACCAAATTTTATCTAAATCCGTACAGTAGTTTTTGCTTGAAGAAGTAACAAAAATACACACTCACAAACTTTCGCCTTTATAATATTGGTGTGATTAGTGTGATATTTCTTCTCCTTTTTCGAACATAACTTGACTTATATGTTGTGTGGGTCTGATTTTAAGGTCATTTATATTCTACCAGCAGAATGCGTAGGGTTAGAACAAAGAACAAGAACAATTTACTCCATGTTTTAATGTCGACACGGTCTGTTGCCTCTGGTTGTAAAACTAGAAGCGGAAACATTAGGTGATTCCGGAAATACCGAAAATTTTTGTTACGTCAAGTGAGGCTGACAGGGAAAAACTAGCTTCCTAATGATACTTAGGCACTTGCGTGTTGGACATATATATATATGTCCAACACGCAAGTACGTAAGTAACACTAAGAAATCTGTGTATTAACATAGCGCCACCAAGGCCAGCCTAGACAGAGGTGGTGAGACGATTTAGACGCGTACCATGACGTTGCTTCAAGGCCGCACAGGAAAGGAGCTCTTGGGTGAAATGTAGATTCGATATCATCATCATCATCCACGGTGCACCTTGACCTCCTGCTGGATAAAGGCCTCGTGTTTCTTGTGTCAATCTCCACGTGCTTCTGGCCCAGCTTATCCAGGATTTACCTACGGCGGACGCAACCACAATGTCGTCTGCTCAACCCACTGTGGTAGGCGAAAATACCGACTTTATCAGTCTACTGACCGCAAGGTCCTAGGTCCGATTCCTGAGTCGGGCAAAATATGCTTTAAAGGGTTTTTCCATTACAAATCTTCCAGTAGTAGTCTGAAGTATGGAAGTTGGCGATATGATACCCTCGTTTCTTGGAAAGCAAGTTAAGCTCGTTTAATTTGTAGCCATAGTTCAATATAAAATCTACAGAATTTATGTGTAAAATTGTGTTAACTCTGATTTACATATGGAAGTGAAACTGCTTGAGCTTCATAAAGTAAGCTCAGAGTAAACTTAAAATCATGACATTCTATCTATTTATAGTTAATCATTCTAATTATCTTACCATAAATGATAACTGGAGCAAGAGATTCTTCCAGTCGTAAAAGTCTAGATGCAGAAGCAATATATTGTTTGAGATCAACATCTGTCGGTGGCAAAAAAAAACGAAATCAAACAAACAAATATCACCGACTTCAAAAGTTGATTTTTCTTCTGAAGTTTATTTTTTACACTTTTGTGTTTTCGTTTTTTCACTTTTTGTGTTTTTAGTATAATATTATCGTCATCAAAAAGTGGGTGTGCCTCAGTTATCAGTACAACCGGCGTGTCTCTTCGGGGAGTACCGGATCTACGATTATTATTTCTCACCTTGATAGGTTGGTAATCTAGACTATTTGATATGAAGGTAAGTCTAATCGTGATGTGCTGTGTTGATTCATAATGTCTTTGCAATTTTGGTGGAAACAATTGAATATTCATTTGGACCTCCATATAATCTTTCTTTTGCTGTGTAGGTACGTGGTAGGTACAGTGTTCACGATTGTTTAATTTTGGAAAAATGTTTACCACCTTAGCCTAAATTATGGAATTTAATAAATAATGTTGAGTATTGACCTGATGAAGCAGCTAACGGTTCTATTCTCTGAGCTATCTTCTTTTATAAATATAAATACACCATGCCATGCTATCTTCTTTTATATTTTTGTGTTTTTATTTTTTTTAATAATATATATTTTTTGTTTTCATTTTCAATCGTACAGCATAGACAGACTGGATGGTATTGATTACTGCCTACTTATGGGGCAACCATAAGTAGCAGAAGTAGGCTAAAAAAAAGACTAGACTACCGTCTTTATATCTTAGAGCTTTAGATATTTTATCACAGATCTGATTAACGACAAGAATGGCGATTTGTTAGTTATTATAAGAAAAAAAAAGTTAAAAACTAAAACCCGACAACGACAAAAAGAAACGACGCTGAAAAAGTAGTTTTGGTGTTAAATATTTTTTTAACACATGACTATATGTCCGCTAGAGGGCGTCACTTTAAATTTGAGCAATATTTTGGAAATGTGCAAGTGCGGCCCTTTCAAATGATATCAAACACGGCGTATTTATCTCCATTTTTATAACATTACGTTTTGTCCGCTAGAGGGCGCCATATAGATTTTTGTGACACGTCACGTAGCCTATGATCACCGGACAATTATGACGGTTCTAAAGATACCTCATATGTCGAGTTCCGATAAGTCGATTAGGAGCTATGAGGAAACAGATGAACATACTCACATACATACATACATAGCCAGTCAAAATCATAACCCTTGTTTGGCTTTGCCGTAGTCGGGTAAAAAGGGTACTGTATTCTTCCGGTTATTTCTGCACTCATAGAGTTTCTTGCCCTTTCTTCTCTATTAGTTCTACGATTTTGGAATGGGCAACTAGAAACAGATGATAGCTTATTTTTACCCGACTGCGGCGAAGCCCAAAAGGAGGGTTATTGACAATACAAAAGTGCGTGTCACGGGTCTATTTATATTATAAATAGACACTGAATAGTGAAGTTGACTGACTTACAAAAATATGATTCTAATTATTCCGTATTTAAGTGGAGGTTGTGACGTCACTAACCGCTAAGAAATGCCATACTAATGGCTTAGAATATGACGTCACACAAGTTTTCAAAGCACTGTATCGTCTTCATTGTTTGCTTACGTGAAAAAAACCGGTCAAGTGCGAGTTGAACTCGCGTGAAGAGGGTTCCATACGATGAATATAATATATCTACCTTTTTAGACCATGGACTTCTTATAGGTTTTCCTGTAATCTACAGGTATAGAACTATTTTCTGTATTTTTTTCAAAATTTTAGGCTCAGTAGTTTCGGAGATAAGGGGGGGGGAATGGTCAATTTTCGTCTATTTTCTTAAATAACTTTAAAACTATTTATTTTAAAATTATTAAAAAAATATATTTGAGACCCTCATAGTAAGCCCTTTCATTTGATGTGTCACATGGTACAGTTTGCAAAACTTTTTTTTTAATTTTCTTATTTGCCCCGTAAAAGCGACCCCCATATTCAAAATTCATTTATTTACTTTAGCCGTACATGTTTGGGTCACAAAAATCCATATGTATACCAAATTCCAACTTAATCGGTCCATTAGATTTGGAGCAAATTGGCTGTGACAGACGGACAGACAGACAGACAGACACACGAGTGATCCTATAAGGGTTCCGTTTTTTCCTTTTGAGGTACGGAACCCTAAAAAGATAAAATACGTGTCCAATATTTTTTGGTAATCTATCTGACGGACTAATTAGATTTTTGTTGTTCACCACCCTATTGACCCTGAATTCTTGTCAAAGCTCATACAGTGTGATTCTTTATAATGTGCACATATCGAAATGAGGGAATCTATGCTTAATTTTATCGATGGAAAAAATATTTAAAAAAATCTAAATATTTTTTATGGAATTTTCAAAAATGTTGTCCGCTGTTGAGACCCCAATGTAAACAAAACGGTGTAACTTTTAAACTAAATTATCTATCGCGATGAAACAATTTTATGTAAAAAGTTATGAAAAAAAAAAGTTTTTTTGATCAAAAAACGTGTTTGTTTTCAATTGAGGGTAGTTTTTTTCCACAATTTTCATTTTACGAGGACGCCTAATTGCTTCCAATCATTATGGAGTTTGTTTCATCGCGATAGATAATTAAGTTTAAAAGTTACACCGTTTTGTTTACACTGGGGTCACAGTAGCAGACAAAATTTTTAAAAATTCCATATAAAATATTAAAAAATATTTGGATTTTTTTTAATAATTTTTCCGTCGATAAAATTAAGCATAGATTCCCCCATTTCGATATGTGCACATTATAAAGAATCACACTGTATAACCAGAATAAAGAAAGGCACTTTCTGACTATTTACTCATTTACACGTGCCAGTCCTACTATACCCAATACAAATCATTCACGTGTGCTAGATAGATTTCGCAAACAATTCGATGTTTATCGTAATAAGATTCGAAGCCTAAAATTGGTGTCACTGAGATTTCAGCTAACAGATTATGATAGTACTGTTTATAGTGATAAGTTGACTGGTGTTTGTTTTGTTAAAGGCCGCTGTCTAATTTCCTATAAATGTTCACATGTACTACAAATAAATAAATTGTTTATTTTAAAATTCCCTATGAATATAGTAATATTCCAGCTGTTAGCAGCCATGGAGTCTGGATTTGTGCCCATTTGTTGACAATAGGCTCGCTCTTAAATATATGGGACACAAAACTTACTTATCCTTATATATTATATATTTCTTCTGTACGTGTGTTTGTCACTGAACTCCTCTTAAACGGCTGGACCGGTTTGGATGAATTTTTCGTGTGTGTTTCAGTGGGTTCAAGAATGGTTTAGATTCACAATTGGACCCGGTAGGTAGCACCCCTGTCCGAGCAGGACGACGTCTGCGTGGTCCGCTAGTATGCTATAACTCCGTGGAATTGACTGAGGTTGCAAATTGTCAAATAATTCACGTTCCTGGCCTACAGTCATGAGCTATATGCATACACTTTACAAAGTTCAAACGAGAATTACGTTTTTCAGGTTATAACTTTACTTAAATTACCTCCATGACCCTTTTACTATTCAAAGCATCCACTTGCACAATGTTCTAAGAGTGCTACATTGAGTTTTACCCCAAAAAAAAAGTAAAAGCAAAAATTTTTGCATAGGGGTACTTAATTTGATGTACAGAATGCTTGGTTGACGTATGTGTGAAGGGTTAATTTACACCCTGTATATAGTATAGTGTAGATTTCGTTACGTAACATTGAAATCAATACAGCAGGCAAATATTAAGGAGCTTATTGGGGCCTAATAATAACTGTTCTGCCGCTCAGTTCGATCTTTAGGTAAGCCGCGCTTGCCTAGGTTGATATGTGGATGGGTGACCGCCCATCACATACCGAGTTTCCTCTGAGCACGAAAACCACGTTAAGCTGTTGGTCCCGGCTGCCATAATATATAGATCGTTGGCAGTCGTTATAGTGACCTGAAAGTCTGACAACAAAGTCTTACTAACGGGTATCGTATTACCCAGTATTAACTGGGTTGTGGAGGTCAGATAGGCAGGCGCTCCATGTCACATATTCAGCTGCATTCGGTTGGACTGTAAGCCGACCCGAAAATAGTTTGGTAAAGGCTAGGCAGATGATGACAGATGACAGCAGGCGAATATTGCATTAACACGTTGCTAAGTCTATACATATTTCTGCTGCTAACTGTACATGGTTCTAATGTATGTTATAGACCCCTTAATAATGATCATGCTAGTTACTGTCATAAACAGCAATCATAGTAGACTAGATTGGCAATGAAGATGCAGACAGCAGAACAGTTTCAATCTATTTTACGACACTTATTATGAAACGGGAATGAAAAGGGTTTAATCTATGTTGTTATTGCGAATTGGACCTAGAATCATTTGCCTGGTTAATATTTCTGTAATGAATAATAATAACTTATCATCACGTCTGTTTCAATTTCGAAGAGTTACGCCAGAAGTTTACCTAATAACCTCTCTAATCCAGGTCCAGTTTAAAACCAGTGTCGGAAACTGCACTTATTTGGCGCATGCCTGATGGTTCCGTATGGTGTCGGACGTAAAGGGGTGTCGCAAGAGGCGACTAAGGGACTTACCAGAGCATGGTACTGCGATCGCCAACCCGCCTGCCAAGCGTGGCGATTGCGGCTAACCCCTCCCCCCCCCCTTTTAGGGGAGGCCTATGTCCAGCAGTGGACGTCTTATGGCTGAAATAATGATGATGATGATAGCACACAATGATACATTTTTCAAATCATCATCATCACGTGGGGGAGGCCTATGTCCACAGCTGGACATACGCTTTCTCCAAGTGTCGCCATATCGACCGGTCCCATGCGTCTCGGATCCAGCGGACCATCACAACCTTCACCAGGTCATCGGTCCACCTAGTGGGAGGCCAACGCAACGAGTTCCGGTTCGCGGTCACCACTCCAGAACTTTTCGGCCCCATCGGCCATCCACTCATTTTCAAATGGACGACATGGTTGGCGCAGTGGCTCCGGCAATGGACTGCTGCGCTGCGTGTTGCGGGTTCAAACCCCGCACAGAACAAATATTTGTATGGCCTACAGATAGTTGTTCCGGGTCTGGGTATTTGTGTATATGAGTTTAAATGTTTGTGAACGCACCCACGATACAGGAGAAATTCCTAGTGTGGGGCAACGTTTTTCAAAAAAAATAAATTGTTTTTTTCAAATAGTATAGTCTTCAACCGGACAGAACTTCGAACTCCGTGGCAGGTACTTAGAAGTTTGAAACCAATAACAATTTGTCCGAATCGGTAATCAAACCTAGAAGCAACGTCAACTCTACGGCGTTTATGGTGCGAGTACCGACATACTACACACATCAAAAGTGTCTAGGGATCAAGCATTTTTATGCGGATTTCTTGAGATTGAGATGTGGCTTTGTAATAAATTTATGATTTTATAAATTTATATGGATCCTTTTTGGTGCATTTCATAATTTGAATCAGGAACTGTGAATCAAATTCGAGTAAAAGATGAAAATCAGCTGTCAATATTTTCCCTATAAAAACATACAACGCATTGAAGACATTATTAGTGCTACTGTTTCCCTACTACTGATTAAAACCAACGTTATTATGGAGCGGCGACGTCATTTAAGCAGGGAAGAAATGCTCAGAGCCGTGGGAATGATAGAAGCTGGTTCCCGGCAACGTACTGTGGCTTTAGCTCTGAATACAAGTCAGAGTGTTATCAGTCGACTTTGGACACGTTACCGAAGCACTGGTACCGTGGCTGAGCGCCATGGAGGACGGTATCGCTACACCACACGGAGATAAGACCGATACATTCAAATCTTAACTCGAAGAGCTCCAACAATAACCGCCATGATGTTAGCCGTGAGGCTTCATCACTCTTCAGGGAACTTAATTAGCGACCAAACAGTCAGAAACCGCTTGCATGAAGTGAACCTTCATTCCCGAAGACCGCTACGGGTACCACCTATAGCAATGCACAATCGTAGGATTCGATATCAATGGGCTCTTGAACACAGAAATTGGGCAGAAGAACAATGGCGTTTCGTGTGCTTTTCTGATGAGTCTCGTTTTGGTACGAGACCGGATACAAGACGTATACGACACTGGAGAACCCCTGGACGCCAACAGCGATTAAAATCCTGCCAGGAAGTCCATCCTTATAGTGGTGGAACCATCATGGTATGGGCGGGTATTTGGATCGGCGGAAGAACTGAGTTGATTTGGATCAGAGGCAACCTCAACGCTCAAATTTATGCTGAGACGATTGTATCAGACGTCATCGTTCCTCTACAAGTGCAAATCGGTCCCTTATTTCAGTTAATGCATGATAATGCACGACCGCACACCGCAAGAGTTGTAAGACAGACTCTCGCCGCAGCTAACATCAATGTCCTGCCCTGGCCTGCTCAGTCGCCAGACTTGAACCCGATTGAGCATGCATGGGATATGCTACAGAGAAGAGCTCTGTCGAATATGGAGGGTATCCAGTCGCAAGAAGACCTTTTTTTGTTGTTGCAACGAACATGGGCGGCCATTCCACAGCGTGATTTGGATGAACTCATTTTGAGTATGCCAAACCGATGTTCTTGTGTTGTTAGTGTTCGCGGTAGAAACACGGATTATTAATTGTTTAAGTTACCCAATAAAATTTTAAAGAAAACTGTTATTTCAGTCTTTTTTTCGAACTTTAATGTTAGTGGTTCAAATGTCAAAAATCCCTTTATTAGGAAAATGGCAAATTTCTTTATTAATGCAAAGGTGACTTGGTTTATCGTTACTGTAACAAACGAAAACACTTTATTTGATGAATCCTTAAAGAAAATTTTAATTAATATCAATCAGGAGAAAAGTTATTGCAAAAATATATGTTGATCCCTAGACACTTTTGATGTGTGTATTTGCACCTCGTCCTGGCTTCGACGCTTCCGCGGGCAAGTGTCACATGATCGCACAGTGACATAGGTATTGCTCAAGTGTAGTGATACCAATGTAGTTTTCAAGGTTTTATTTACTGCCGCGGGTTGTACACTAGTTATTGCGGCCTCGACATAGAGGGCTAGGAAGGTTAGGTATATATATTTTCTAATTTTTGTTTCTGTTATGCACCTACTGTGTAATGTCTCTGCATCACCCTAAGGTAGACTGGTAGAAAATGCCCAAGGCATTAAGTCCGCCTTTGTACGGTTTCATTACTTGTGCATAAAGTTTTAATAAATAAATAAACATGGGTGGTTTTTAGTCAGTAGAAGTCTGACACTCCCCTTTCGCTCTGCCCAAGAGCGGGAGGGGTTATTTGATGATTTTCCACCCGCAAAAAAAAAAAAGGTTTTATTCACTAATACAAAATGTATTATATCATATTATGTATGTTACTCTGTAAGGTATTTATCTATGGGCCAAAGTAGCCTGAAAATAAATCAACTGTATATAAATGACCTAGACCACTTAGATATCGTTTTTGTCAAATCAGTTTCCGTTTATTCGTAGATGTATAAGCATTCAAAGCGTTCGTCAACAAATTATTCAACTCAGTTCACTGTTGGACATTTGGGCCTCTCAAAAAACTGCGTTACAAAACCCTGTCCTCCATCTTACGTATCCAGTATGCCCCAGGTACAACAAGTGGTCCTGTGGGTGTCATGGCTAAATAATAACAGTCGCTCTGGTCGATCTTCAGGTTTAACCGCACTGGTCTAGGTTGGCCGGTGGATGGGTGAACTACGATTCATACCCTCAGTATGAATCCTCCGTCCCACGGAAAGCCAGTCTGTGATTTTTGACAGTCGTCACAGGTAGTCAGTGGACCGAAATTCTGACCACCAGTCTTACCAAGGGGCATCGTATTACCTAGTACTGATCGACTGGGTTGTGGAAAAATCGTCTTGTTAGTAGATAATTTGTATATTTGAATTTAGCGTATTTTAGGCAAAATTATTATAGAGTACATTCGGGCTATTCTTACGAATCGATTGACACCTTATTTATTCAAATCCGTTCAGTAGTGTAAGCGCTACGGTGGAACATACATACACACATACATAGACTGCCAAAATCATTACCCTTCCTTTTGGCTTCCCGTAGTCGGGCAAATAAAGGGAATTATTCAGACATCGATTTTTAAATACATGCCAAAATGAAATAGTTGTGTAGATTATTTTATATTAAGCATTTTGGTCCATGCGGGACTCGAAGCCAGGACTCATTGGAAGCCTCTATTGTCTCTAACATTCAGTTGACTTAGGTCAAAACACTAACATCAATGCCCAGTTTAAGTACCATGTAATAGGGGGCGAGCCTATTGCCATCAATTGGGCACAAATCTAGGCTCCGTGGCTGTTACTGATAAATTCCTGATGGAAAAACCCAATAACACTTTGACCGACTCGGGAATCGAACCCACGACCTCATACTCAACAGTTGCGCTTACGACCACTATCCCAACGAGACACAGGTTTATTCGCACCCAAATAAGAAACGGCAAAATGCGTCCTCTCTTTCTGACTTTTATAGCCTATCTTCTTTTTTTAGCAAAATCCCATGGTGATCCGATCGGGCTGTGGCCGTCGATTGAATTCATTGTGTTCGTGTGTGTGTGTGCGTGTGTATGTGTGGACACAATTGATTGCGTATGTAAGCGTGACACTCCTTACATGGAGCGACTATTGTATTAATTGATGTTATAGTTTTTGGATGCGGTATTGGTTTCACAGATTGTTGTGGAAGTAAGTAGCAATTTTGGTGTACAATATAAAGTAATACTTACTGCCGCACTCACAGAGCTTTAATGGTTACTTAGGCTATCACTTAGTAAAGGTTTTGACAGTTTTGTCGTACAAAACTAAAGTATGTCAAATCTTTACTAAGTGACGGGTTAAGTAATCATTACATGTCTCTGAGTGCCGCAGTTAGTGTACTATTTTTCTTGACCGCTGGGGTAGACGTGTTTTTGAGTGGAGACTGTGAATCGGCAAGCGTAAGGTGGGACGCCCTCAGGCTCGGTGGAGCGACGATCTTCGCAGGGTGGCTGCATGTAACTGGGTGAGAGTTGTTGAGAAACGTATTGAGTGGCGTACGACTGAGTAGACTTTATCTGACTGTGGACTGCTGGTAGACGGATGATGATACTCTTGTATATTTCAAGGTTGATTGTAGACTCTTTGTGTTCAGGCAGTGGAAAGCTCTGATGACGACTAGGAACTTATATGGCAGTATAAAGGATGCTTGGGATTATGGTCGATATTTCTGATAATATTTCCATTGTCGTATTTGTCTTAACGTGAAATTCGTTGATTACTGTTGAACGTTAAAAAAGTCGAATTGCTGTGAATAAAAAGATAGAAAATAAAATCTTATAGGTACTCTACAAAAACAGTGTAAATAACGTTTGTAAGAATGGACCAAATATTCGGATACCTTTTTTTTTGGGGTTGGAAATCGTCAAATAATAAATCCCGCTCTTGGGCAGAGCAAAAGGGTGTGTCAGACTTCTACTGACTAAAAACCACCCATGGTACTACTTCGCCCTTTTGTGTCGGCCGCGGTATCTCTTACAACAACCCGCAGCCCCGACGGGCATAAAATGTTTATCTTTTGGCAATGTGTGAAAGCAATGTGTGTATGAAAATGAGATTCCTGAAACTCTACCCTAATGACCTGAAATGTCAAAAATGTTTTACATAATTATGTTCATGACATATTTGGAAAGTTAATGATTCATAACTTGCTTTTCCATAAGGCTCTACTTGTCTCCCGGCGGGGCTGCGGGTTGGTCGAAAGAGATACCTCGGTCTCGACACAAGGGCTAAGAAGGACCATAGGTGGTTTTTTTTTTGTCAGTAGAAGTCTGACACTCCCTTTCGCTCTGCCCAGAGCGGGAGGGATTATTTAATGCTTTCGCATCTCCACTTATCTGTTTACTTGGATAGAAACAATACCATTCAATAACTATTCATTGTTTTCTAATAAGTATTTCATTTGAATTATCACTGTAAATTCCAATAGTCAACGGAAAAGAGTATTAAGGAATGTGTAGATAATTACGAATATCTCGGTGCAGATTCCGTAGACTTGGCATCTTTTCACTAGATCAAAATAAATTTATGCTGCCATTAAGAACGTAGTCAAAATAAATAAAACACCAATTCACAAATACAAGTTATTTATTAACAATATTCTTCGTTACATTTCTCAATGACACAACACAAAACTGATATATTTTTACGAAGATGTTTTTATCACAATATTATGTTAAAAAGCTACAACAATTTACTCGACTCAATGAATCCACAACGTTAGATTGAGGTCAGTGTTCCTAAAACAATGCGGCAAACGTCCGCGTCCGGTCGGAGACTCGGAACAAAGAACGATACCGTATCGTATCATTACACTTGATTCATGCATCCTTGTCAAAAGTCGATGAACTTGTGCGCGAAATTGGCAAACGAGACTGGAGGCGCGCGTCGGATACCGAACGAGCACAGTATTGTGCATCGCGCAGTATTCGCTATAGTTTGCTGTGTAGGTACAGCGATAGTTTCAATACTGTTGTATGGAGACAGCATTGGATATTGGTTTCATCGATGTTGTGAAGCTGTTGAGGTGAAATCCCGCGCCGTGGTGCTAGGTTCGTCTCGAACGCAAGGTCGCGAAGTCCGCCGCCCACTGCTATAAATATACGCAGACATGCAAAAATGTGATACATAAACATTTATGTGCCCTAATATGTGTGGCTATGCGAACGTTTGATTCGTCGCAAATAGTTGGGATTTGATTGGGAACGATGACAACTCGGTACATTCGGTACATTATAGAGGTTATCAATTTGTTATGGTGAGTGATTTTTTGGTTCACACATTTTTGTTAAAATATTTTAGTTCGGAAATGTGTAAGTGAAGTTTTTAAGCAAATGTTTAATTTACTTACGGCCGAATACTGAAACGCTACTCAATTTTAAGTTGCCCTTAAATCTCGTTCTGTCTCTGTTACTTCAGCATAGAGCGACCGAGACAGCACTAGATTTGATTGTTACTTATATTTGAGTGGCGTTTCAGTATTCGGCCGTTAGGTTTCCATGTCTCTAGCATGAATACACAATTTCAAAATTGGGTTCTCGGCTATATCATTGTTTCTCGTTATAACAGGAATACTGGCTTATTAAATAAGTAAAAAATACACGTTGTATGGAAAGTATTCCGATCCAATTCATAGAACTGTAACCTTTCTTATCTTGTTTCAAAAGTTATGAAATCGTTTCATTGTTTGCCTCTAGTTTTCAATAATACCGTTTCTGTGAAAACCTATCATTTGTGATTCTTTTCAGAACAGAATATTTTATCAAGAAAATTGGAAAATACTGTTAGTATAGGTACTCAATAAAGAATAAATTGAAGCCACCGCTGGATGTAGTTGGGTAAAATTAATAGAATGAATAAAAATACTTAGTTTATTGTTTTGATTGAGTTTTACCTATGTGATTTTATTAACTGACGATGATGTTGCTGTGTTCATGTAAGCATGAACACATCAACATAAAATGTAACATTTATGTTTTAAGAAACTCCTTGCTAATATCTTATTATTATTTAAGTTGGTATACCTCTGTCTAACCCTTCGGATATTATAAGCGTGATGTTTTGTTTATATTATCTCGGTTATTGCAATTTTATTTATTTATCTAAGTATTTGTAAACCGACAAAGAAATCCAAGTCAACCCAGCATCATGTAGGCCTGTACTAGAGCAGAGATAGGTAGGTAGGTCAAAAATTGCGCCATTCTTTCTTATTTTTATTCTCTACAAATAATCTCGTATATACCCACATACCCTATGTAAAATTAAATTTAGGTCATTACTTCCTTTTGCTACTTTTTATAGTGACAGCGAACAGGAAAACTAGTACTACAATAGGCTACAGACAGTACAGAGTGAGTGAGTGACTGGTTTGAATGGTGACACAAATATGTTGGGCCTCATTTAAAGGTTTTCAGCGAGACCACTCTGGCCTTTGTGCTAAATTTTTTTTGTGTATTGTGAATGGAATCGGTTGGTGTACATGAAAAAACTTTATTTTACACGCAGAGTTTCGTGCACTTTTTTTTTTAATGGGATAGCCCGCCTCTCTATTACCAAACCACTGTAACCCCTGTAAGCCAGAATCAACAGTGGCGACCACAAGAAAAGCGCCGAGACAATGAAGCTCGACGAAGTCCCAGAGAAATGATTTGACTGTCTTGGATCCCGCAACGAAATGAATCAGAAAAGAATAGCGGAGGAGTAGGACACTGGTTCACTTGTCAAAATTGGCTGTCTTTTATTTATCTTTGAAACTCTTTACAGTAGTCAGTGCCCTGAAAAAAAAATAAAAAATCTTTTATCCAAACTAGGCTGATAATCCGCACTTTTCGAAGGTCAAAGTTAACTTATTTACAAGAGACAGTCCTCCAAAACGCCCACCCTTCGACACTTCCTAGTGTTTTAGCTGGAAAGAAGAAGTGGCGGAATAATCTCCCCAGCAACACATCTGTTTGGTTAGAGATCCAGACTTAATACAATAGTAAGGTGTAAGTTGATATTACGATTGACTACAGACACAAATCAATAATAAAAAAGTATATAATAACAACAAATATAAAAATCAGTAAACAAATTTTCGAAAAAGAACATAAATAACAAACATTGTCTTGTGTTCAACTCAGCGACCAAGTATTCTTATAATTTAAGTAGTCCTTAATGAAATAGTAAGCTTTAAAATAAATATTAGATTTTACTTAAACGCATTAAATAGCAATTCTAGAAAAGAAGCTGGCAAGTCTGATAATCCGTCTTAACAAGGGGTATCGTATTTCCCTGAACAAACTGGGTAGTGCAGGTTAGATAGGCAGACGCGCTATGTAGCTGAAGATGACCCTAACATAGTTGGTAAAAGCCAAGGCAGATGATGAGCTTCCCCCACGAAGAGTTTGTTCATTAGCCTGTATATTATTATAATGGAAATGAACTACTGGAGAGAGATCATTAGATGTTTTGTTTGCTGACAGTGGCTATAATATATCTGGAAATAATATTATATAGAATATTACCATAGTTGTATTTCGATGCCTTTTAATAGTTTCTTTTTAGTATAATTTATAGTTTTTAATTAATGTACATAGTTACTACTTAATACCATACCATAGATATGTTGAACTATGATAAATTCTGACTTCATATTTTTAGATTCAGCCGTTACGACATCGATTATTATAAATAAAAAGTGTCTGCACGCAAATATTGACCATGAGTTAGAGCCATTTGTTGACTGTATAACCCCTGTCCACCACTAAGCTAACTACATAGCTGAAAAAGCTTGCACTGACTGGAGTCCACTTAAATCTGTGTAGTTCTTTCTTCAAAAGAATTCAGGCAATCATATGTATAAATTTCTTATTTGGGTTAGCCAAGATATTATGTCTAACCTCTGAGTTTGTTTCGGGTGTTTTTGCTCAGAGTAGTTTGGTACAAAACCCCAAAAAGAGTCTGTTTTGTTTGTAAAAACCCTTTTACACGTCGTGAAAATAAATTACCAACCAAAGTGAAAACGTCACCAAAATTGAAGAAAAAAAATTGCTACGTGACTTTTAAGCCAACCAAACATTCGCCAATATTCTATATTAGGTAAGCAACTGCCACCGCAATACATTGTAACCAAATGATTTATATTTGACCCAGAATTTAACCCAAGTTAACAACACGTTATGACTGACGATCAACAGTCAAAATTTTACATTAGTTAAATAAAAAATTTACTTGTTAATACTCTGAATAACTTGCTGCCATGATATATGTCATGGCAACTTGAAAACATTTCCCGTTTTGGGTCACGAATGTTTTGGGCACTTAGTCGGTTCTAGTATTTTGTGAATCAAAGGATGTGCGGTGTTCCGCGAATTGATATAAAATCTTTTTAACAAAAACTAAAACCGACTTTGACAAAAAATAAATCACAAAAAAGTGAAAAATAAACTTTAGGTTCTTTGGTCTTCCTTTTGGTCTACTCTTATACCCATCCTCATTCATAACTTTCCACACGACATTTTCCTCAACCCTCCGCATCACATGCCCATACCACAACAACAGATTTCCACTCAACTTTTCAGTCACCGGCGTCACTTTCAGACTTCCTCTTATGTACTCATTTCTTATTTTTAACCGACTTCTAAAAAAAAGAAGGAGGTTCTCAATTCGGGTGTTTAAATATTTTTTTTTATGTTTGTTCGGGCATAACTCCTAAACTTGAAGGATTTGAATGAAATATACGTCGTTAGGTTCGTCTTGATAGATTTGGGAGGCCACATCGCGGATTTAAAAAAAAAATCCTTACCATCGAGTAGGGTATCAAAATAAAGGGTTTAAAAAGGAGATTACAAAAATCTCCTTACACTTAAATGTTTAAAATAAATTCAAAGTCATAAATCCTATAAACAAACACAAAAGTTAACCGCCGAATACTGAAACGCCACTCAAATATAAGTAACGCTCAAATCTAGTGCTGTCTCGGTCGCTCTATGCTGAAGTAACAGAGACAGAATGGGATTTAAGGGCAACTTAAAATTGAGTAGCTTTTCATTATCCGGCCGTAAATCATCTGCGAAGAATTTTACGCGACCAATGAAAGAACAAAGACAAAAGAACTAAAAAGTTGGAAATAAAAAAAAGTAGTTGTAAAACTAAAAAACCCGACTAAAAATACTGAAAAGCAAAAAACAAGCACATTTTAAGGTCCAGGTCCGCTAGTTATAATATATATTCTAAGACTTCCATAGTTACCTTTATATTTATACTTAGATTATGTTGCTAATTCGAATTTCTTCTTGACTTCACCCTTGAGGATACAGCTGTGTCCCTACCAGCTGGGCTGGTGATCGTAGTATAGGATGCTGTTGATTCCAATATTCTGGATCGCCACTTCCTCAGCTCTAAGAGAATGTAACAGTAATCATGTTGTCCCTCTGTTGAAAGATGTGGTTCACTGTAACATATTAAATGATTTTACATATTTCCAAAGCTCTTATTTTAACAAACTAATCTTTCTTGAATATATTTTTACTAAAATTATTTAAATTAGAATATTAAACCGGCGCCCGCGCATTGAATACTAAACAAGGAAACACTTAAAACTAGATAACTAGATGTGGACATAAATAAATACGTTAAATGAATACGGATGAACATTGATACAATTATTTATTATACCTTTTAATGAACCATTAACATTTTAGTTTTGCGAAAATAAATGTGACCTACGATTATTTTAAGTTTAATAAAAAAATCTCCTTTAATTATAATTATAGGAGATTTTTCTTTGATGACATTTAAATGTTATAGCTTGGACAAGTTTATTGTTATTTTTAAGACTTCTTCCGGAATTTACGTATGTCACAATATAATGTCAAATTGGTTCATACAACTTGACAATTCTCAGAAAAAAATAATAGTCATCGGAAATTCAAATTAATAGAAACATAAGACTCCAAGGAAATAATAGGAAATCTTTTGTTTATCTAGTCTTGAAATAATCTTCAGTAGAAATAAGAAAGACACAGGCAGACAGACTAAGGAGGAATATAAAAAGGAAAGTTAGCACACCCACCTCTACAAAGTATTTTCCTTTAGTTTTTTTGCTAATACATACCTAGTTACCAAGATCACTATTTACCGTCATCTGTGGACAAAAACAACACACATAACCATACACATAATAATATATACCATAACTTAAAACGACATAAACAAAAATAAGTTTACAATTATAGATACAAATATTTGTATGACTATTTGACAGTAGCTGTTGCCAGCGGCTTCGCCCGCTACAACTCGAAAATTATCCCACGGGAAGACAAAATCGGGATAAAAACTATCCTATGTGTTAATCCAGTGTGTCAGCTAACTCCATGCCAAGTTTTATTAAAATCACTCCAGCCGTTTAGAAGTGAAGAAGTAACAAACATACACACTCACACACTACAAACTTTCGCCTTATAATTATTTTTTTACGGTTCACATAACTAAATTAAAAACTTGCTGAAAGTATTTTAAAAAATCTGTAAAAATAGTAGGAAATTAATAATAAGGTCTCTATACCAGCTGTTTGGAAATCAACATTTTCGTTCGTGATATATCACTTAGATCCCAATCTACTCAATTTGGTATAAATTGATTTTAAATAATGTCTCTACGTCAGTATTCGTTGATACGATAGACGTTTCAACGAATATTCTTCCTGAATATTTGAACATATTATGGTCTGTCCAAAATCATTGAAATTTTGGTTGAAAAAAGGTAAAAATATCCAGTTAATTATCACACAATCACACTTATAAGGCGAAAGTTTGTGAGTGTGTATGTTTGTTACTTTTTCACGCAAAATCTACTGAAAGGATTTGGATAAAATTTGGTACACAGATAGTTTATAACCTGGATTAACTATATATATTTTGGGTTCACAGTTAGTCGTTTTTTTTATGCAAAGTCTAACGAACTCTTAAGTAGACTTAGGATCACTCCAATGTCTGTCTGTCTGTGTGTCCGTATCTGTATTTCCGAAACTACTGAGCCTTAAACTTTTGAAAAAAATACAGATATTAGTTTAACACTTATAGATTACAGGAAATCCTATAAGAAGTCTATGGTGCGAAAATAACATGGAAAATCTCATCTACTACAATGGTACGGAACCCTTCATGTGCAAGTCTGACTTGCACTTGGCCAGTTTTTATTTACTTATTTATTTATTTATTAAAACTTTATGCACAAGTAATAAAACCGTACAAAGGCGGACTTAATGCCTTGGGCATTTTCTACCAGTCTACCTTAGGGTGATGCAGAGACATTACACAGGTGCAAAACAGAATCAAAAATTAGAAAATATATAAGTATACCTAACATACATTTTTTACATACATTTTTAAAAAAAAAGAAAAGAAAGAAAGAATTACTCTCTTTTACAGTGGTTTTTAATCATCCAGACGCCCTTTGGTACGAATAGTTACAGCACTGATATCAACATTTGTGCCTTACCTACATTACAAAAATTTGTTAATTGATATGTTATGTACTTTTTTATTTTTACATTGTTTATAATTATATAATTTTTTATTATTGATTTGTGTCTGTAGTAACTCTAAAATGAACTTACACCTTACTATTGTATCGAGTCTGGTTCTTCTAACCAACATAACAGACAGAATGTGTTGCTGGGGAGTTTGTTCCGTCACTTCTTCTTTCCAGCTAAACACTAGGAAGTGCCGAAGGGTGGGCGTTTTGGGGGACTGTCTCTTGTAAATAAGTAGAGTAAAGTAAATTTTGACGTTCGAAAAGTGCTGATTATCAGCCTAATTTGAATAAATGACTTTTGATTTTGATTTTGATTTCATATAAGAATAAATACATTCATAAACATATACATAAAATATATAAAGTCTTGAAAGATACACATTAAAAGCTTTAACAACTTAGTTGTGAGACGAAGCAAGCAAGCAAGAAACTCTATGAGTGCAGAAATAACCGGAAGAATACAGTACCCTTTTTACCCGACTACGGCAAAGCCAAACAAGGGTTATGATTTTGACTGGCTATGTATGTATGTATGTAAGTATGTTTATCTGTTCCCTCATAGGTACCCTTATATATTTTATTCTTTATTCCCTAACCTTCTTATCGGAACTCGACTTATGAGGTATCATTAGAACCGTGTCCGGTGAACATGTCACGTAGCCTATGTTCACCACATAGGCTACGTGACATGTCACAAAAATCGATATGGCTCCCTCTAGCGGACAAAACGTAATGAGTTTAAAATAAAAATGGAGATAAATACGCCGTGTTTGGTATCATTTGAAAGAACTTCACTTATACATTTCCAAAATATTGCACAAATTTAAAGTGACACCCTCTAGCAGACAAAAAGTCATCTGTTAAAAAAAACGACAAAAAGAACCGACGCTGAAAAAATGTATATTAGGATGATCTGAAATGAACAGCTGGTAATGCGTGATTATTACTTTATTACTCAAATGATCAAACTAGCATGAGAACTTGAACGGAAACCACAATATTATTCAAAACATATTACATGAGTTCAACAAGTTTATATGTCTACTGTATCATAATTTATAACCTAGAAGCAGTTGGTAAAATGCACAACCACAATGTACATTTAAAGCAAAAACAGACATTATAGGTAAACAGAAAACAGATAACTGGCCAATACCTGATTGTGTGTAATATTGGTTAAATTAAGCTGACAATGGTGTTTTGGCAAGGTCGTTTATTGCGTAATCATTTGCACAACGTTAGCAAATAGTCAGCCATGTTGTTTTTTGCAAAGCGCGCGAAACACAGTACGACTGTGACGTTTAAGTTGTGACGGTTCGTCATCTCATAAGTTAAACGTCATATGTTATGAAATATAAAAACAATACTTAAATCAAAAATAATGTATAAAATAATACTTAGAGTCTAGTTTTTACATAATATTCAGAAGTTCATTGAAAGTTTTAAACGAAGACTGGATATTTAGAAAAAATACTAAATCTTGTCCTAACTAGATCATTTTTAATTTCCAGGCTGATGAGTACTATCACGAATGTTATATATTTTTTATTTAATACAAGTGCTTAGTACAGACAAGGCTTTAGATTTTTCAAACAATAATTATACACAACATGTGAAAAATACCATCAAATATTTCTAATTAATGACACCGGCTTAGTGAATAAATTAACTCTTATGGCGCAGAAAAACAACCACCCTGAAAAAAATTGTAAATTATGATAACAACAGAATTCTCGTTTACAACTAAACCTCTACAGCTGTACAAATACAGTGGCAATGTATGAATATTATGGATGACTATTGTAAGAAATTAAGACATTGAATAAAAATATTCTTTCACCAAAATATAATGGAAAATCATAGTGTGCATGTTAAAATTATATAAAGTGGTCATGGAAATGAATTATGTTTGTGCATTTTGAATAATTCTATTTATTTTATTTCTACTTAGAGTAGGAGCTTAATGACTCGTGTTCACAAATATCATGATATGCACTTCTAGGAAACGGAATTTCTGAACACTTAAAAGATTACAATCTGGTATACAATTGGTTATTTTAACCAATAAATCAAAGTAGTCACAAACAAAATACACATGCATATTTCATTTTAATTTATTACCATTTCATGTGACATAAAAGTGCTTTATAAAAATAAATTATGTTTTATGTCTTTATAGATTAAACAAAAAATAATGTGTTACGATAGGTCAAATCTTTGTTTTGTAAACCAGTTTTTTATTATAAAAAAAACAATTAATGCAACTGAATATTGCATTGACGACAAATGCAAATGATTGTCGTGTCAAGCAATAAATCTTGTAAGTACCTATCACCAGATAAAATATTTTTAAGACATAAAATATTAAGTTTATGTTCGAAAATAATTTTTTTATGTGTTAAATTATAATTTAAAGTGGACGAATGAACTTGGCTTGATATAGTGTAGGATTTTTCAAACAGTTAAATGTCAATGCCAGTTATCAAAATAATTGGCGTCTTTTTATTTTTCGGCGAGTATTAAAGAAACTTTACACACATAATATCGAAGAAAAGTCAAATCACTTATATTTTTTTTCTTTTATAATTCAAGTCCTCAGACACAAATTCCGCAACTATAAAAAAAAACACATAAAAGCGCAAAGACGTTATCACGATACAGCCAACAGCCCAGTTATCTGCGCCTGCGCAGGACATACAAGGTCGTGGCCGGCGACCGACGACGGCGACGACCCGCAAGTAGGGTTACCAGCCAACCGTGCAAATTTGTCCCGAAACATATTTTTCCTTCTGTAAATTCTGGCCATTTGAATTTAGCCTCTTTAAAAAACAAAGATTTTGTGTAAATAAAAATAAACCAGTCAATGTTCTAGACTTTTTTTGCGTAGGCCATGCTTATTGACAGTTCTTTCAAAATTTTAATCTGCTAACCCTACCCGCAGGTAGCTCCAGCGGTATATTTGTTACAAGCACGCCAGGAATATCGTGCCTTTACTTAATTTACTTTTGATTTTACAGCATTTTGATCCACCGTGATATTGTACAGGAAAATCTTGATGGTTTCTTGGTCCGATGGGTTCCGAGTTACGAGTCTTGCTTGGTGCAGTCCACCATGCCCGTACATTTATCTCCTTACGGCTCACTCGTTGACGTAGCTGATAGGGAAATAAATGTATAGGAAAGGTGTACTCGAAGACATTCCATTCCACAGTACTAACCTTGTTACTTACACTTAATAATAAATTAATCCATGCTTTACCTACTTAATGCCTTTTATTTATTTATATTATTTATGTATGTACACACAAAATACAAATAAAGGAAAAAAAACATAAAAATAGAAGAGCACAAAGGCTCTACTTACTTACTTTTACTGTTTTTTAGGTCTATTAAGAGCTTTAGAACGCACGAATTGTTTTAGTAAAATATCGTTCTATGTGGAATCTTAAAACGGTATTACACTATATAATAATATAAAGAGTTAATATAAAAAATTAAAATTATTGAGTGGACCTAGATTTCTAGCAACGAGTAGCAATACCTACTATTGCAACGAGTAGGTAGCAATATTATTGCGCACAATAATATTATTGCACACAATAATATTGCTACTCGTTGAGATCAAGATCGTCTGTTGCTAGGCTAGAAATTGCGTTTAGTCTCAACAAGTGAGTCAATGAACTTGATTTGTAATGTTAAAGAAACAACAAAGCCCTAGACTTGATGCATCGGTACATAAACCAATTATTATTACTGTGATAATGTCAACAATATTAATTGTAAACAAAAATAAAACCCAGTTTTTTTTAGTAGTTCAGGTTCGGTTTTCAACATGGCTAACCTTAGTGACTACTCTTAACAAAAAAATTAATATATTTTTGGTTTTCAATCAGACATATTTAATATGGACAATATTTTTTCTATGTGTTGTTTCTGATCTTGTCAACCAAAGATCTAAGAAGATCTTCATAAGATCTAAGTTGCACAATATTTTCATTAATAAATAAAACTAGTTTGCTTATAAAAACGTTAATGTTATCATTAGCATGCGAAATGGCTACCAGATCATAGCAAGATACAACCATGAATATTTTCAAACCAGTTCTCGCGTACTTTTTTCTAGTTTTAGAATTATAGAGCAATCTAATTGTTACTTTTAAATAATGTTGCTAACAATAAACTGGGAAGTGTTTGTGTTTCGGTTTTTCTTGCGTTACTTTAGACTTACAAAACATAATGGTATCTTAATAAGGTTTTTGTTCAAAGTTAGTCGCTGTCGTGAAAAAAATCTTAAAGATACCCATGTTGTCTTTAAGATTTTTTCTCGACCGAATTTGCTTTCCTTCCTTATTGTTTTTTTCTTTTGGAATTTACTAGTCAAAAAAACTAAAAGAAACTTCATTAACAGCCTACTTTTGCTAACTACTAGCTTTTGACGGCATGGTTGGCGCAGTTGCTCAAGCAATGGACTGCTGCGCTGCGTGTCGCGGGTTCGATTCCAGCACGGAACAAATATTTGTAAGGCCTACAGATAGTTGTTTCGGGTCTGGGTATTTGTGTATGTGAGTTTAAATGTTTGTGAACGCACCCACGATACAGGAGAAATTCCTAGTGTGGGGCAACGTTTTAAATAAAAAAAAAAAAAACCTAGGGTAATAAAGTCTATAGTAAACTTGATGGCGTCCAGATAATTCAGAAAACTCGTAGACATTTACCTACCAATCACAACGATAAAACAGAAACACCGAAAATAATTCTCATACGAGATCAATCTCTAGGGAGTCTGTTATTGACCTAACCCCGACAAGGACATTGGGGAAGGTCGGAGGGCGCCCCTCAGAGGGTGACGCCCGAAGGGGGCGACGGAGGGGATTTTTCTATTATTTCTAACCTCGAGACGCCCTCGAAGAACTTCTGCAGACGGTTTTAAATCAAATCGGAGCGCTTTGCTCTTGGTTCACCTTGTTGCTAGGCACTTCGGAGATAATCTGGCGAGGACAACGTTAGGTTATCGGTCTGAGTACTAAGAGAGTTTGTGAATAATAAAGTTGGTTATCCGCAGCAACCTTGTTTGATAGGTTTATTTGTGAATTTGATAGTCTAAGGTTCATTTAGAGTGCGACACTCGGTACTCATTGCTTACATCAATGTCATTTTATTCGGATGGCCATGTTCTCGCTATAGGCTTGTTTCGTTTCATTGCGTAGTAACAGGCTGATTACATTAGATTTCACGTGCCTATATTGATAACAGTTTGGATTGAAATCGAACCGTTACTCATTTAACCTATTTAGGGGTGCGACTGTCCTATTCGCATCTTTGTAGCTGCCAAATGACATTTTGTCTTGGGTAATAATCCAAAAAGAAATTTTAAGAACACACACGCACACTCAAAATGTTAAAAAGGTAAACGACGAGGCTATTCCCCTTGCATAAGGTCATTTGCACGTCTCTAGGTTTTTTTAAATTCAAAGGTATTGGCACGTTTTTAAACATACCCTAGATTAACGGAATAAAAACAAGATGGCTGCCATTCGCGGGGTTGTTGGTTTAGGAATACTTATGAACGTGTATTTGACGATAAAATGAGTGTAATTATAATAATATCCTTAAAGTAACCGTTAACCAACACACACTGTATAAAATGTACCTGCCTATATACCTGCTATGATTTAGATCCAAAATAATTTACCACAATAAACCCTTCTTAATCAGCAAGGTACATTGCTAGGCAACGAAAAAGCTATAATATCAACCAATGCAATGATAATTGCAGCATATATCTTAGTCGAGGAGCTGCATACGATTTAATTAGCATAAGAATAAACACTAAATTATACATACATGTTCATTCGCGTGGGTTTCTCTATGAGGTAAGTCTAATTAAAGGTGTTTTGTTTGAAACTAAGTGGGATATTATTGAGTGTTGTGACGCAACTTAGTAGAGATAGGGAATGGTTTGCCAGTGGCGTTTTTTCTGAAGATTGATTGGTTACGTAATTAATACCTATGTGGCTAAATATAAATAGACGAGGTCGATCTTCAGTTGAAACCGCCCTTGTGTAGACTGTCATTACATACCGAGTTTCCCCCCTGCCTTGCTGTTGGTTGATTGTCAATAATTGTAGATCTTTGACAATAGGGTATATAGTTAACAAAAAAAAATCGAATTATATACGTACGTATTTTTTCACTTTTAAACAAACATGAAGACGATACAGTGCTTTGAAAACTCGTGTGACGTCATACTCTAAGATATTAGTATGACATTTTTTAGCGGTCAGTGACGTCACCACCCCCACTCAAATCTTTGACGCGTTTTATTTTCGTCTTTTGTGATTTGATTAAACAAAAAATACGTATCTAATATTTTTTGTCAAATCTAACAGAATCTAAATAGCTACTAATTAGAATCACATTTTTTCAAGTCCATAAGTCTAGTCTTTAAGTCAGACTTTCTAAGGGGTAATAAGTTACCCTATTCTCACTGGCTTGTGAAGGTCGGATTTCAGAAGTTATCGAGTTTAACTTCAGAAGTGTTTGGAATACATAAATACGACAATAACATGTATCGAATCGTGCCAATATGTAGGTATATTATGTAATCTGATCCAGTTCTAATAATAAAATATTCATAGGACGTGTGAATGCCCTCATTCTTTCTCATTACTCGCTCGATGATATTCAAATTGAGTCCCTAATAACGCCTACGGACATATTATAGAGTACAGGTTTTAAAATTAAAATATTTTTTTGCAGATAATATAATACGTCTAATGACAGTTGTAAGGCAGATTTTTTTTTTGTTTTATGAAAACGTTATAAAGTAAAAAGTAAATATTAGTAAGTACAACATTCTCCTCTACATAGTAATTTTTTAAAAGAAAATATTTGTGTGATTTAGTTTGGAGTTTTTGTTTTTAGAAACCGCCAAAGAAAAAGATTAAACACTGCATATTCCACAGAAATTAATAAGCACTGTAACAGCATACCTTCAATAATTATTTATCTTATTTCTGTCCTAATAGGTAACTAGAAGTAGACCAATTAATTATTACACACTCTAGTATTGTATTGATTACGTGAGTAGATTGATAAATGACGCCAAAATATTTTCGTCGCAATATTACTGTTCTAGATCGTTCTAGAGCGTTTTGCAAACATTGGTGGACTGACAACGAATAATATAGTAATTATATGTATAGCTTTATTTATTAGCAAATTATGTTTGAAAAAATACCATAGATGATCAACGTATTTTTATGCGATATTTAAACAAGATAGTGAGAAATGTGTGGCGAATACAAATAGGCTAGGTAAGAAGATTAATAATTAATTTAAGTGATCTCAACACAGATCTCAAGTTAATTTATATTCTTTTGATATTGCCATGCTATTAGTGCCACACATTTTTTTTTGGTGTGTGTGATGTCGTCAAATGACAGGTGTCATTTGATGACTTCAAACACTGCACTCGCACTGAGCAGTAGGGCTATTGCGTATCTTTTAAATGTCAGTGGCTTACCTATAGTGCCTATCAATTACTGTCAAATGGTTCCATTTTGTACTAAACCATAACCAATTTGATAGTTTATCCATGGACAATATGATAGCCACTGACATTTAAAAGATACGCAATAGCCCTACACAGCGGTAGGGAGTGTCAGCCATGTTCCTTCTTAGACCTTTTTTTTTTAATAATAAAAGTATTTATTGACACAAAGAGACATAAGTACATTAGTATACACTAATTAACAAGATGCTTACTATGCTGCAGAAGTCTGTATACAGATATTGTGAGCCCTGCCTCTCAAACTAGGATAACCTGTTTTCAGCTGTAAGGTTACATAAAATATGGGTTATCCAACTGCGGACTGTGCTAACTTATTGTTTGTGTTAACTATGAAGATTTACTTTTAAACAATATATTTTTTACAAAAAAGGAAAGGAAAAGAAAAGTTAGTTTAAAATAATAATTTAAAAACTATGTATGTACGAGTAGGTATATAGGTGAATGTGTTGTGTAAATGGTGTGTGTGTGAGGTGAGTTGTTGTATGATAATAGTGAGTGTGTGGTGTATGTTAGGCAATAAGAGCAAAACTAAAGGCAATATTAGGCAATGTATATTAGTAGTGTCCTATGTGTCGAGGCCACGGTATATCTTTCGAACCACCTGCAGCCCCGACGGGGTGCTAGTGTCAACCTTAAGGTAACTCCTACTTGAACTGAATTTTCAGCAGTTTGATTGTTGTTTGTTTTTTTTTAAATATGTCGATTGATATTCATGAAACTCTACTCGACTGCTATTCGGACTCCCTTGGCGGTTGTCTGTTCGCAAGCGCGACTCCTGAGAATAAGGTCCAGGGGTTGATTCCCGGGTTGGGCAAAAGTGTTACTTAAGTTATTTACTCAAAATTAATTTAAGGTGTATTTTCTTGTTTTCTTCTTTTAAGACCGCTGATTTATTAGTTTGCGTTTTTTTGCGTAGTCGGGTTTTAGTTTTTTATGAAACTATTTTTTTTTATTGCATTAATACAGGGTGTAAATCAACCCTTCACACATACGTCAACAAAGCATTCTGTACATCAAACTAAGTACCCCTACGCAAAATTTTTTGCTGGGAAACGACTTTTTTTTTGGGGTCAAAAATTTTATTTTACGGTAAAACTCAATGTAGCACTCTTAAAACATTGTGCTAGTGGATGCTTTGAATAGAAAAAGGGTCATCGAGGTAATTTAAGTAAAGTTACAACCTGAAAAACTAGTATTTACAAAAACAGCTGTGCAAAATTTGGAACTTTGACCCCCAATATCTCCGTAACTAGGGGGTTCCCAGGTATGGTCTAGAACAAAAAAATATCGCAGTGGTGGGGAGAACAAGTGCCCTTCGTTTGCGTTAAGGGTACTTTTACACCCTTTATAATGTACTCTTTGTTCACCTTTCACCAGCGAAGCCTGTAGCTTCCAAATATCATCAATCAGTCGGCTGTCAGTGTAACCCGAAGCAGCTGATTACTGGTATTTTACTTGGAGTCTGTTCCATCAGGAATTTGTCAGTGCAGCCACAGATTTTGGAAATGGCGAAATGTGAGTGTACGCCTCTGTCGATCCCGTTCGGGATTACAGGCGTAATGCTATATATTATTTATTATGATGGAACTGTAATGGGAACTCTTTTTGGAGTACTTTATGAATAAGCCAAATACAGTACCTATTATAAATAGTCACATGTCTTATATTTCAATTCATAAAACAGATGAATGGCATACCAGTCGGTTACTGACGGTTACCTATTAGTTCCAACGGCTAAGTTTGGGACTTCCGTTTCACTTCTCAAGGTCAAGATTTAATTGGACCCCAACTATTCTATTATGTGAAATATGCGTTAAAAAGAACTTATGTTATAATTACAGATTCCGTCGGGACTGCGGGTTGTTCGCAAGAGATACCGTGGCCTCGACATAAAGGGATAAGAAGGAACATGGGTGGTTTTTAGTCAGTAGAAGTCTGATACTTCCTTTCGCTCTGCCCAAGAGCGGGAGGATTATTTGATGATTTTCCACCACCCAAATCAAAAGGCGACACTAAATGCCAGTGACCTTGAGTGAGTGGGTAGAACTTGCGTCACTCCCCGCGACTGCGAAACGCATCCCCGCAATGAAAAATGAGTGTTTCTTTTCTGAATAAAAATATTATATTATTATTATATTATTTATTTCATGCTCGTAATTTCGTAAGGTAACTGTTTCAAAATTATGTTCGGGAATAAGAATATTGCGATTTAAGTACAAAAACAAACTATTGATTAAACTAAAAAAATAAAACACATACCTTAGTATATTGTTGGAAAATTATTTGGCAAAAAAACAGAACGATCACATTTGTATATATTTTAGTGTGGTGTGGTGGATTCGTTAAAAGATTTTTTTAGAGGTTTCTTCGCGATTTTTTCTATCAAGTAAAACTTGTTGTATTATGTTTCCAACACACTATGTCACTAGCATATATCCTAAAGATAATCATATATTTTTCTGATTTTGTTTACTGCAGTGAATTATAAACTTTAACGCATTTTATAACTCGCTTTTAGCTCCTCCCACGCCTGTAATTCACGTAGGGTTATGCAAAGGTGGAACTAATACTACACCCTGCTTTCGCTGGTTTTGTTTAAATCCTATATAATAGGAGGCGAACATTTTGCCATCAACTGGGAAAGGATACTTCGTGGCTGTTACTGTGATATTACTGATAGAAAAACTCAATTATACTTAACCCAATCTGGGAACAAACCCAGGCCTTGCTCAGCAATAGGGAAGTCAGATAGATTTCTAAAAAAAATTGAACACATATCTTTTCTTTTTTCACGCAAACAAACAATGAAGACGATACAGTGCTTTGAAAACTCGTGTGACGTCATATTCTAAGACATTAGTATAGCATTTTTTACCCGTGAGTGACGTCACAAACCCCCAATCTTTGACACGTTTTATTTTCGTAATTTATTATTTATTTGATAAAAACAAAAAATACGTAAAAATAGTCACTCTTGAGACTTATATGAAGTGAGACGATTGTATTGGGGATTTTATTCAGTAAATAGACATTTGTTACTGCCGTGAATTTCATTTTATTTAACATACGACTTGACACTGACCGGGAAATTGCAAAAAAAAACGTAAGAAAATTCAAATTTCAACCTTAAAGTAATCCCTTTTTTGCATTTTAATATTTAGTTTTAATTGTTCTAGTTAAAATGTATAATAGTTCGAAGTTTTCTTGCAAATAAAATGTGTAAGTACAGAGCTAATACATTGTTAAATTTACATCCGTCATAGGATTGAAGTTTCACCATACATTTTGATATGCCCTTGAAGTAGAGGACATTTAGTTGATAATACAGCTTCTTAATAATAATACGAATATCATATTATTATCTTCGATAAAGTCACGGAAAATAATTTCGCCGCACATAGTAATGACCTATTTTGGGGCCCCAGATTTTAGTCGGGTTATAGTTAATGACCCAAATGGCGCAGTGACGGAGCGCTTGCTTCCAGGTCGAGGTCATGGGTAGTCCCGCATAGTGACAGGGAATTCGTGAGGTAATAATACTGGTTTACATTTTTTTCAGTACCTAACATGAAGAGGTTTACACACTATAATCATACAATTTTGAAAACTCTAAGTTTTATATATTGTTATTAGCGGACCTGGCAGACGTCGTCCTGCCCGGACAGCAGCGCCACCTATCGCGTCCAATTATAAATCTAAATCATTCTCGAATCTACTTGAACACATTTTTTTTTAATCAAAATCTGTACAGACGTTAAGGAGAAGTTCAGTGACAAACACACGTACAGAAGAATTATATGCATAAAGATGTCGCTCTGTAATCCCTCTAATGGCACTAATATTATAAAGGCGAAAGTTTGTGAGGATGTATGGATGTCCCGTCGGGGCTGCGGGTTGTTCAAAAGAGATAAATATATAAAAAATATAAAAAAAATATATAAAATATAATATAAAAATATAATATAATATAATACAAAATATCCGTGGCCTGGACACAAAGGGCTAAGAAGGAACGACTAAAATGTCTAGTGGTAGCAAAATGTATGTTTCTCGTAATGTCGTTTTCGCAGAATGTCTTTTTCGCAAAATGTCGCTCTAGGACTTACATTTTTTTTTTGCCAGATTTATAAAAAAAGGTTGATTTTTCGATTTCTTATTGTGTGTCACAGTGTCTTTGTGTTGCCAATAATTACATAGGAGACCGAAACGTGAATACTCATAATGGGCCACATACGAAGGTTTTTATTTAAAATAAAAACCGAAAAAAAAAACTTTTAAATAAAACTCTTTGTTGGGTATAGATAACAATTAATAAGAAATCGGAAAATAACAACTTTTTATAAACGTGGCAATTTTTTTTTTTTAATTCTTAGTGCGACATTTTGCGAAAGAGACATTTTGCGAATGAGCCGAAGGAGGGCTCGATGGGTGGTTTTTGGACAGTAGAAGTCTGACACTCCCTACCGCTCTGCCCAGAGTGGGCGGAGTCATTTGATGATTTTCCACCCACAAAAAAAAAGTGATGACATATAGAGAGAAGAAAAATCATCTAGATACACTAATGGAAAAAATTAAGGGATCAAAAAATAACGTTCCAAATTTTTGGGTAATTTTCAACAGGCCGTAAGTTCGAGAAATGGTTGTAAAAAAAAAATTGTAGCGTCAGCGGATTTCGGTAATCTTAGAAAAACCAGCAACAACAAAATTTTGTTTTAATCTGCGGCCGTGAAATTTTGCTTAAACCACTTTAAGGTCTATAAAAATGCAATTACAAGCTAAATGAACAAAGTATCCGAACTTTGTTCATTTAGCTTGTAATTGCATTTTTATAGACCTTGATTCATCCACTTCTCGCCGAGATATCGGTCTTCAAATGGAAAAGGATCCTTTTGTCTTTGATATCGATATCCCAGCAACCAATACGATTTCCTTTTTTTATTTTTTGTACGACAATTTCTCTCTTAAGTTACGGCCTGTTGAAAATTGAAAAAAAAAACATTTTTTTTTATCTCTTAATTTATTGCAGTAGTGTGACAGTCAAAACTCTTAATCGGTTGAAATTACTTTTGACTGGTTTCAGTCAAAACTCTTATAACGTTAAAACGCGGTTACTCTAATAAAATAAATGTTAACTATCACACAAGGTTATGAAAGGGTAAAAAAAACCTAACAACCTGATAAGTTTCCTAAAGACCTAGGTTATTAAAAATCAATAGAGAAATAAAACAAAAACCACCTAATAATTTCTTAAAATAGTTTTGACCGGTCAAAAGTAGTTGTCACTTATTAACAGTTTTGACTGTGGCATAAATATATACTCATAACAGAATAAAGACAGAGGACCAAAATGTCTAAAAACTCTGTTCTCAATAATAGGAACGCTAAAAATTTCAATTCAACGGCTGTAACGAAAGTAACTGCTATTTCCCTTACGATTTCGCGACCTTAATCTTTTAGGCTTAATTTCGGCCATACATAACACCAATGATCAGTTTCGCAACAATTTTGCAGTAACGACCGCCATTCAACAGCTGTTCTTCAATGCCGGTTGCGCAACTAGTTGCTGAGTTGTTGGTTGCCTAGCAACGGATTGTGAATCATGGGCCATCGTGGGCCATTTGCCATGAATTTAGAGAGGCGTGGATTTAATGGAGGCTGTTTCCTAACTTTATAATGTGCTTTAAGAAAATTGGCAGAGAATCATGTTTTTTAAATTATGGTGAAGTATAAACTCAATGCCATTCACGGTACCTAAGTGTGCAATATTTTACAAAGATATTTTTACTGTGGCGTCTATATTATAGTCTTAACTAAATGTCAGCCGTTTGAAGTTGATATTGTATTCCTTATAAATATGTATATAAACCTTTGTGAAGAGAGAAAAAAAAGATATATTGTATTGTATTGTATAGTAAAGTCCCCAGTCTAAGTTTTCAGCCATTCAGGTAGCCTTTATCCCAAAAGAAATTAGAGAGCAAAACCACTGTTTATTCAGCTACTAAGTAAATGAAAATAACTTTTAACAGATTAGACTTAAATAATGATAGATTTTCGACGTATTAGAAATGACGTATAGACATGTCATGAACTAACATGGCGCCGCTTCAAAACGGCGAAAATATTATATAACACCTCCTACGCGTAAAGAAAGGGAAAGAAAATATGATACCGTACAGCGGGATGCCTGTTGATGCCTGTTTTCTTTATGTTTTGCGCAGGTTTACACACACGATTTAAATTAAGAACAAACGTAGCGTCGCTGTTCAAGTTGTTTTTAAGATCTGAAGTCTACTTGAAAACTTAGATTGGGACTTTACTACACAATCATAGTTTCGGTCAGAGTTGTTTATATACTACTAAATAGATGAAAAAAACTTAAATCACAATCACATTAGATTTCATCTTCATCATGATCCAATCTCAAAATATTATCTACAAACTTCGTTCATCCATGGAAATCAACTCACACTGTCTGAGCCGGCTAAGTACTCTTCAAATACCCTCGCGAGCCCCCTCGTCGCAAATATATCAAACAAATATAAAAGATATAGGTTCCCAAATCAGGGAAAGACAGACAGACAGGTTTTATAGTTATAGAGCAGTAGGTTTTTAGCTCCCCTTCGACTAAAGCACGTCAAGAGTTTAAGTGATTTGTACGACGAAGTCCGCGAGGGGCTCCAAAATGAAGCTCTAATCGAAATGGCTTTTGGGGAGGTCTTTTATTGGCGTTTTGGTGATGGAACGATTCAATAAAAAGATTCATTGTTGCCGTAATATTGATGTAGATACACGAAATAATAGGAGTTGTACCTGTAGTATCTTTAATATAATCAGAACGGATTTTGATTATGACTTTGAACTCGATCAGCGTTTTTAAAGCGTTCAAGAGCTGTCGGTGTCAATATTTTATGTCAAAGTAGTGTCTATCTGCTGATAGCATAAATGCATAAGTGGTTTCTGTGATGATTTTTTTCCATAGTTATGGATAGATCTGTAAAACCGAATCAAGTCTGCTAGATCAGGGGCTCGCCTGTTTGATAGGAACTTTCAACCGCTAAATATTGTTAAGTATACTATACTATATTTGAAAACCACGCAGAATCTAAGTAGCTAGTACTTATTCTAGAATTTCTATTTAAAGTCGTCACTTTCTGGCAAAAATGTTCCAAACTGTGACGTCGCGCGACTTTTCGAAGCACTGTATCGTCTTCATTTATTGTTTACGTGAAAAAATACGTGTCCAATATTTTTTTAAATCTGTCTGAAGTCGTATTTTGACTATGTAATCAATATTACATCCCGCGATTGCTGTTCAAACTGTAAGATATATCGCACACCGGGTGCAATAACGTCACAAATAACTAAAATGAGTTAATGATCACAAATTATGTCAAACATGCGTCTTCATCCGGTGCAGCAATATCATAAATGTACGTTATTTGTTACTTATGACGTTGTTGCACCCGGTGTACGATATGTTATAGCACAGTGTGTACGGTCACGTACAAAATGTATGACGAGCGATAAAATATACATACCACAGTCAAAAGCCGGCCTGACGGACTAATCAGATTTTTTTGTCAACTACTCTATTACAGAAGGTGCAGAAATGGCTTTGTTTGTTGGCTTTCACAATACTTTAGTACGTTACAGGGAAGGTAGGTTATATTTCACATAATAAATTAATTGGATAAGAAACATTACGTTTATGCAATTAAAAATAATGTCTTGCTACTAACGGAGCAAATGAATGAGAACAGAATTTAATAAACGGTCTGTTTCATTTGCTGATAGGTATGTGAAACAATTAATTGCAATTAATCTGATATTTTTATTTCATACAATGAATACTTTCTAGAAAGTTTCGTTGCTTGTAAAGCAAACTTTCTTTGTACAGCTTTACAGCGCTAATTAAGTTCGTGTTCATTAGTATCGTCCATGATTTTAATATGTTCGTTTTTGAAGTTGTTCATGTGCAACCTTATGAAATTGAGAAAAATGTTCGAAAGGTTTTAAGAAAACCAGTCCTATCCCAGTGGAGTCTGGTGGTGCCAGTACCAGGCCCACCTGGTGTATTACGGATCTAAATTCTCTCTCATAGAGAAGAAATCCGTGCATAAATAAATAGGGTAGTTAAAAAAACGATTTCCAAAAAATATTGGACACGTATTTTTTATTCTTTCACGTGAACAAACAATGAAGACGATACAGTGCTTTGAAAACTCGTGTGACGTCATATTCTAAGACATCAGTATGAAATTTTTTACCGGTCAGTGATTTGATAAAACACAAAATACGTATCTAATATTTTTAGATATCATATTTTTTTTAGTCAGCAAAACATCCCTAAATCATTATGTGAAAATTTTAACCTTATTACGGTTCATGAGTTACGGCCCGTTTACAGGCAGACGGATTGACGAACTTTGAAGGCTTAGCAATACGTTCCCGTCGGTTATTCACTTTTGAGAATACTGCTTTTACCAGACCCATTACATAATAAACGAGTTACCTTATTACCCAACCATATCGGTGATCGAACACTATTAGCTGGTCAATTTTTGACCGCAGTTTAATTGTAATGCATAGAGTGAACTACCGCCGGAACTAGGCGAGCAGGTTACTAAGAAGAATGGAGGTGACGTGTACCAACTGACTTATAGTTTATCAACTCGAATCGAAACCAATGAATCAAAACTGTCCATTGATTCTATTTGGGATGGAACTCGATTCGTAGTACTGTACGAATTTAAACGTAAATTGCAACTATAGGCGTGGATATGAATGAATTGGCCTTTTTACCCGACCGCGGCGAAGCCCAAAAGGAGGGTTATGTGTTTGGTGTGTATGTATGTATGTAAGTATGTATGTATGTCCGTTTGTTTCCCTCATAACTCCTAAACGGATGAAGGAATTTGAATGAAATATACGTCGTTAGATTCGTCTTGATGGCGCGAGTGTCACTGGCTACATTAAAATTAAAAAAACAAAGATAATTGCTGCTTTTGGGGTCCAAATCGTGGATTTGAAAAAATAAAAAATATCCATTACCATCGAATAGGGTATCAAAATGAAGGGTTTTAAAAGGAGATTACAAAAATATATGACACCTATATGTTTAAAATAAATTCAAAGTCACAAATTTTATAAACAAACACAAAAGTTTAAATCATCTGGGAAGTATTTTACGCGACCAACGAAAGAATAAACAGTAAAGAACTAAAAAGTTGGAAATAAAAAAAGTAGTTAAAAAACTAAAAAATCCCGACTGAAAAGGCTGAAAAGCAAAAAACAAGCACATTTTAAATTGAACAAAACTTGGAAGCAGGCGGGGTTCATTTGAATATTAAATTATGAAATGAAAATAGAATGAAACTTGGATTAATAATTCTTTTTCAACACACTTCCCCGAAAACTGGCTCTTATCGTACTACGATTAGGTTAAACATGCAATTAATTTCATACCCGTGAATATTTTTCATTTGCCACATGTATGAAAAATATTTTTCGTTCCAATAATTTGTTTTTTCAAAAGTGTATTTATTGAAAAATATCGATTTCTCGGGTCCATATTCACGTCACTAGCGGCTCGGGTGTAAGTGATCCGACAAATGTTTAATGATTAAAAAAAAATCTTGTTCTTAACAGGAAATCTACCTCCAGTCCTAATAAGATGTGTAAACAAGTCTAATTTCTTGATATTACTTACAAAACTAAAGGACCTAAAGATCTTTTCGTAGAAATGTATCATTTTTGATACACTCAATATGACTTCATCATTATTGTTGCAAACAACTAAATTCCCAGTAATTATCAGTTATTTAATTCAATATTTATTTGAAAACAAAATTAGTAATTTATATTTCAACAAAATCACTCAATGCAGTATTCTATAACACATTCTTTTAGGTTTATTAATTTTCCTGTAATTTATTTTAAACAAATTTAACTTTGAAAAGGAAGGAGTTAATAAGTTCATTAAAACTGTTTTAGTCATTAACAGTAATTTTAGTATTATAAATTGTTTAAATATATTCTATGTAGTAACACTAATAATTCTACATACTTAGGTTTTGTTTTCTTTACAGAACACTACCTACTCCAAAGAAAGTAAAAATCATTTTATTTCGGACAACTGAGAGATCCATAAATTGTTAGTAACAGGTTTGCACTTAAACACTATTGTTAGTAAATTAACTAAAAACAAGTTAATGAGAAGACCACCCACAGTAGTTTTAAGAGTGCTACTTTGAATTTAAAAAAAAAAATTGATTTTTGATCTCAAACAAAAAAGTCGTTTCCCAGCAAAATTTTTTGCGTAGGGGTACTTAGTTTGATGTACAGAATGCTTGGTTGACGCCTGTGTGATGGGTTGATTTACACGCTGTAAATATTGAAATCTTTCAGAGGAGAGGGAGAAGAAGGCCAAAAAAAAAGATGTATGGATTGTGTGAGGAATGATATGACAGGGAAAGGAGTAAATGCCACCGTGACGTCTAACAGGGAAGAATGGAACAAGAAAACGTGTTGCGCCGACCCCAAATAGAATGGAATAAGGACACGAAGATTGACAAAATCTCTTTGGTCTCACGTTTACGCGTAAAATTAGAAGCATCAGATCATTAGAATCATGCACTAAAATGTAATGCGTTGTTAATTTTATATATTTCCTTTTTTTGTATTGTTAATTAAGCAATTTTTCTTATTTAACCTGTGCGAGACTCATAAATAGTTTTACTATATTTATTTCTTAAAAATTGCACCGATTATAAGTTTTACATCAATTGGTACAGTTTTATGCAAAAGAGATCACGAGATTGCGACTACATCCCTAATAGGGATTGGATCATAATTGTCGCCCCTAGGCTGCGGGATTTTGTAAGAGATACCGCGGCCTTGACATATAGGGCTAAGAAGGAACATGTGTAACATGTGGACATTCCCTTTCGCTCTGCCCAAAAGCGGGAGGAGTTATTTGATGATTTTCCTCCCCGCCAAAAAAAAAGGGTTGCCCTTAAGATATCCTATTACAGTTGTATGGGATGGTCATTTTATGACCATTCCGAGACGATGCTTCAGTTTAAATTTTAATATTAATAGTTTTATATTTTAGGAATGAAATTTTATAATTCTCTTCGGCACTCTCCCGGTGCATCGCTTGAGCAGCGGTGGCCCAGTTGTGGCGGCCCCGAATTCGAACGGTAAGTCGTGGGTTTTAACCCAGCCATTACTTTTTGTAATTAATTTTATCACCACTGCTCACAAAACGGTGAAGGAAAAAAACGTGTGGAAACCCGCATGTCTTAGAACTAAAATAACGAAGACATGTGACATCCACCCACCCGTACTGAGCCCGCGTGGTGTATATAGGCCAATCCCTCTCATAGAGAGGAGGCCTGAGTCCCAGCAGTGGGAACATTAAAGACTGATGATGATGATGACTCTCCCGAATGCGAAGATGTACTTTGACGCCTCTGGCGATGATATATTCGTAGTTCGTATTTAAAATGTATAATTTATAAGTGTAGATATTTAGTTCACAGGAAATTCGTCTCCACTCGTATGTTTCATTACCACTTGAGGAAGGTCATTCAAGTCATTGTAATGAATTTAATTAACCTAACTATCCTACCTCACACAATTTAAAATTTCGATACTTCCTATTATTTTTAAAAGTTCTAAATATTAGTCCGCATTCATTAAGACAACGACAACAAGTTTTTATGATTGGAATGTATTTTATTTTATTATTTATATGCCTCTTTCATTCCTTAGTAATAATTTTACAGAGTTATTTTTTTTTACAGAATTATAACTAAGGACCTCTCAATGAGTATAGTCCTCCTCCCTCTCACTCCACCTTTTCCTATCTTGTTTAGAATATCGTTGATTAATTTATTATCACGACTAAAACTAAACGATTAAACGATAACGAGCGAACGATAACGACGAACGATAACGATAACGACGACGAACGACGACGAACGTCGACGTCGTCGTCGTCGTCGTCGTCGTCGACGTTTAACGATTTAAACTTGAATTATATTTAAAAGATTTTTAATCTATTCATCATCAACATCATCAAATAAATAAAATTGAATTGAAATAATAGCATTTAACTGAACGCATATTAATGAAAATATGTACGAATTAACAAAAACACATTATTAAAATATTTTGTCGCTCTGTCTATCTGTTTATTCTGGCTAATCTGCGAAACGGCTGGACCTATTTTTACGGAACTTTTATAGCAGATAGCTGATGTTTTAAGGTCCAACATATGCTACTTTTATTTAAGAAAAATAATTAGTTTCCGTGCAAAAAAGTAAAACCATTAACAGCCGCACTCAGAGAGCTTTAACGATTACTTAGTCAAGGTTTTGACAGTTTTGTCATAAAAAAAATGTCAAACCTTTACTAAGTGACGGCGTAAGTAATCATTAAATATCTCTGTAAACGGCAGTGAGATTGTTAACAAAATCCAAATATTGAAGTTATATTTTTATGTTAAAATCACGCAAATTTAGGTCTTGGGCAACAGCTAGTCAAAGAAGAAAACTAAAATACTTACCTTTGAATAACTTCTTTGATAAAGGATGACTGGTATTCTTAAACTTAAACACTGCCGCACTCAGAGAGCTTTAATTTTTTACTTAAGCCATGACTTAGTACCTAATGGTTTTGACAGTTTTGTCGTACAAAAATATGTCAAACCTTTACTAAGTGACGGCTTAAGTAATCATTAAATATATCTGAATACGGCAGTTACTATGTATTTGAAAGACGACAATTTAATTTAAGTAAACACGGTGGTTTTCATAATTAAACCGTCTGTTATCTTATTATAGCCAAAAAAAAAAAATTACTTAATCGTATTTATCATTCAGCGATTATACCGTGTGCTTGTTTTATCATACTTACAAAGAAATTATCGCTGGTGATGATACTAATAAAAAAATAATCATTATTGCGAGACAGAGATATTTTCTGTCCTTTTTATGCTGATACGCCCCCATGCCATAATTAGTTTTAATCGTATTTGCAAAAGGAGAATAATTACAAACTAAGGGGAGCTCCTTAGTTATCAAAGTGTCGCGGGTTCGATTCCCGCACGGTACAAATATTTGTATGACCTACAGATAGTTGTTCCGGGTCTGGGTATTTGTGTATGTGAGTTTAAATGTTTGTGAACGCACCCACGATACAGGAGAAATTCCTAGTGTGGGGCAACGTTTAAAAAAAAAAAAAAAAAAGTGTTTCAGGAGATTGTAATTTTGAGTAGAATTAATTGATATTGATGTGTCTTTCTGGCCCACTGCTCGCAGACGCTGCACATAAGGACTTGGATTCATTTTATCATATTCATTGATACTTGTATTTCTATATCACACCAATATTTTAAAGGCGAAAGTTTGTGAGTGTGTATGTTTGTTACTTCTTCACGCAAAAACTACAGAACAGATATGGATAAAATTTGGTACACAACTAGTTTATAACCTGGATTAACACATAGGAAAGTTTTTATCCCGATTTTATCTTCCAGTGGGATAATTTTAGAGTTGTAGCGGGCGAAGCCGCTGGCAACAGCTAGTATGAAATAATCGCTATAGTAAATATAACAACACGCTTGTTATTCTAAAAGGGTTATCCGGACGTGTACCTAATATAGTACACCCACATTTCGATAATTATAAATTCCTTAATCATGAGAAATACCTGGTGATGACACTTTGCCTGACATTGGTAACATAACCTGGATCTTTCAGTATTTGCGCTTGCGACCTAGAACTAGACCATTATGGCTGCTAGTATAAAAGATTTATGTGCATATGTACAATGTAGATAGCCACTTATCTATTTGCTCTTGTAGCAAAAAATCCTTTCAGACCAGTAGTTATTAGTCTTATTAAGTTCTATCCAAACTAGGTACTAGGTATATACAATGACTTGGATTTTTAATCAACAAGATTTTGTTTGGACATTTAAAATAACGAAACAACGAATTAACATGTTTTTGCATTGTTTGTGCTTAGGTTGTGCAAAAAGGTTTGGTTCTACCAATTATTTACATAATTGTTCATACTGTTTTGGTAATTTAATTTAGTTGAAAACTTTGGAATGGCTTATTTACACTTCTGAAACATTACTACATGAAGTTTACTAATACAAAGGCATCATAATTATCCCAACTACGCTTTATCAAATAATGGGTGAACGAAACAAAGACTTAGGATGTACTGTTTTCAACGCTAAACCTTATATTTTATTTATAAATTTGATTAATACTTTAATACAGTATTTTTTCTGGCAATTAATTGGGGAACAAGTGATAGACCTGCGGACTGAATTTCGACCTTGGCCGACAAACTCAGAGTAGAATGAACCCACTAACGAAAGAAGAGTAATCTAGTGCACAATGACGTCACTAGAGCGTATCAGGGGAATGACAGATAAACGGTAGGTATGTATAGGCCATATCAGCTGTTATCAGCAGTTGTAAGACATAATTAAGGCGAAAGAAGTGGGGTAAGGGCAGCACGGGGTGGCCGTAGCAACCGGGTCGTGGAGACTGATACGAAATTATTGACAAAAATAACATCAGTCCTGTAATCCCCGTAGGGTGGCAGAGGTGGGTCCATTGCCATCAACCGGACACAAACCCAGAATCTGTGGCTGCCACTGAGTAAACTGTGATGAGAATTGAACCTGGGACTTCATGCTCAGCAGGACTTCATGACCAACGAAGCAGTCGAGGAATTGATCTACTGTTACAAAGAAAGGCGCGGGTGAAGCTATAGCAGTCGTGTCTTGGACAGATTGGTTGTAGAAGGCGACGAACTGAGTCTACCTTCAGCAGAGATGTTCGGCAGTTGACTGTGGTAGGCTGAGATTCAGGGATCTTTAATCTTAGCTTTTTTTTCTGGAGACCAAACAGTTAAATTGTTTCTCTGGGACTTCGTCGAACTTCATTTTCTCCTCGCTATTTTGGTAGTTGCCACTATTGTTTCTGACTTTCATGAGTTACAGGAGTTTGGGAATAGTGCAGAGGGCTTGTCAAAACAGTCGTATCTTGGACAGATTGGATGAGAAGGCGAAGGACAGAGTCTACCTTCAGCAGATATGTTCGGCAGTGGTCTGTATTGATTGAGGGATCTTCAGAAAAGTCTTTTTTTTTTTGTAGACAGAACGCGGATAATTATGAGAATTTTCACATGAAAAATAAAACAGTGGAGAACTAATTGCAGTCTTCTGTAACTAACCTACAGTTTGTTTTAAACGGATAAAAGCATATCAAATGCGAAACAATTAAACATTACAAAAAATGTAATGATAAGAAATGTTTTAGGCCTCTACGTGACACCAGATGGCTCTAAGGTGTGAGAGGCCGTCTCGTACACTCTTGCGCAGACTGTGTTTCAGACATTGTGACTCATGGCTAAAAATTAAAGTAAAAAAGGAGTTTTAGAAGGTACGACCACGAAAATTTAATGAAATTATTTTGGATTGACAAGGTGTTTGGTTGAAAATAAATGACATGTATTTTTTATCCAGATTCCCAAAAACTGGATCATTTGCACGCAATATACTTCATTGTGAAATAGCAAGATTAAACAATTATATTAAAAAATGGATTCAACTTCATTGTTTTTAATATGACTTAATTGTTGCAGGGTTTGCCAAACGCTTACTTGAAGTTTTTTTTTGCTTGCACAAAAATCTTCCTAATTTTAAATAATGTGTTAAGCAGAATCCAGCCTTATAGGCCCGTGCGATGCCAAGCAGAAAAATATAGTATATTGGTAGTGTATACAGGGTGTAAACGAAAACTAAGCCGTCAACGAAGCCTTAACTTTTTTTTTGGGGTGAAAAATCACATTTTACGCTAAAACTCAAAGTAGCACTCTTAAAACATTGTGATAGTGGATGCTTTGAATAGCAAACGGGTCATCAAGATAATTTAAGTAGGTAAACTTATTACCTAAAAAACTAGTATTAAAAAAACAGCCGTGAAAAATTTGGAACTTTGACCCCCAAAATCTCCATTTGCGATATTCTTTTTTCGTTTTCGAGTCTACAGCAAATAATTATTGCAGTGACGTAGAACTTAGTGGCTTTCGGCTTTGTTAAGGGTACTTTTACACCCTTTAAATAGACTGACGGACTGACTAGCGGACGTCACGCGGTTTCACCCGCGTAGTTCCCGTTCCAGTGGGAATACAGGAATAAAAAGTAACATATGTCACCCGCGGATAGTGTAGTTTCCAAACGCTGGAAGAATTTTTCAAATCGGTCCAGTACTTAGTTTCGGAGCCTATTCGTTACACACAAACAAACAAATCTTTCCTCTTTATAATATATTAGTGTAGATATCGCATAGCGACGCCTGTAAACTAAGATTAACCTTTTTTATGTTTTTTGTGTGGTAGGAAATCATCAAATAACCCCTCCCGCTCTTGGGCAGAGCGATAGAGAGTGTCAGAGATCTACTGACTAAAAACCACCGATGTTCCTTCTTAGCCCTTGTGCCCAGGCCGTGGTATCTCTTACAACAACCCGCAGCCCCGGCGGGACCTAAGATTAACCTCAATTTACGTAGCAACAACACAAAGTGCCTTAGCATAACATAATACGTAGAATACAAATTATTCAATGCCTTAGTACATTGATTTTGTAAGCTAAAATCAGTCGGATCGGTATCTTAGTACCTATATAGTAGATATTTTCTTTGAAAACACTCTAGACGAATAAATTAGCTACTTGAGCGAACATTTAGTCTGCGATAATATTAAAGTTACCTGCCTATTTTGTATAACTTTTATTCTAGATTTTCGTTCTAGAAAGACTAATATTAATTTAACCTACATTAGGTAAGGATTATCTAGCCTTATTTTTTCAGTTCCTATGGATCGGTTTTCGCTTACTTTATGGACTGGTCCCATTCTTTATAGGGTATTTTACCAAAAAAATCTAATTAGTCCGTCAGATAGAATTTCAAAAAAAATAATGGACACGTATTTTTTCTTTTTTCACTTATACAAAAGATGAAGATCGCGCCAAGTCGTGTGACGTCACAAGGTTAGTACTTTATTACCCACAAAGTGAAGTCAGAAGTCACTCATGATCTTTGACACGTTTTCGTCAATTTTTATTAATTAGATAAAACAAAAAATACGTGTCCATTATATTTTGAAAATCTAACAGACGGGCTAATTAGATATTTTTGGTGAAATACTCTATTGTTTCATTTGCAGGCCGTAATGTCTGTATGTTGTGTTTAAGATATTTGTCTTTGTATTAACTATGTTGTCACTGTATTGTATTGAAATAAAGAATTTATTTACTGTTCTGTGAGCCGAGGAGATCGTGGATAAATAATATCTGCCGATCGAGTCGATCTTTAAGTTAAGCAGTGCTTATTTAGGTATAAAATATCGAAACTGAGTCTTTATTGTTCTAAAAGATCCAGTTACCTCGGCAAGAACTATACCGAGATGACTTAGATTTTCTTTTGTTAAACTAAACAGCCTCCAAACTATAAAAAAAAAACATATTTTCCAAGTAAAGCAATTAACCAACTAACTACTTCGTAGATATGGAAAACTGTTTTATTAATTATCAGAACATACTTGAAATTAATTTTCACAACAGCTGAAATATTGAATACGTATCCTTGCATTTCGTAACTGAGGCAGCATCCACACTTCGCGACAGAAAGTCGCCTGTATTTTTTGACGCTTGCTTTCGTTGTAAAAATTCAGCTATTTTTGAACTAAAAACTAAACTAAATTGTATTTTCTTTTATGAAACGGCATCTCGCACGTCAATCGAGGAGGCTAGCTTCTGTACCTGGCAAGTCTGTGAATGCCTTGATTTTAAGCCCCCTAGCCAGGGCTAAATTGTATACCATCTTGGTCTATCTAATGTATGAACAGTACCGACTAATTTTCAGAGCAAGTTTATATTTATTTATAATTATAAATGCTCCTGAATTCATCTTCGATAAAAGGCACAATATTTAGTCTGTTATATTAAAAGTGTGGCCTACCATATAATCTCTTTTTTTGTACTCTACCACAGTGCTATCCTATTTGACTGGTGGCTCCTTGTGGCATTAAGTCTGCCTATGTCTGCCTACAAGAGTGGTAACTCTTGGACATCATCATCTGCCTTTTCCCAACTATGTAAGTGTCAGCTTCTATTCTAACTGAATGAAGCTGGTTACCTGTATTTTAAATGGAGCGACTGTTCCACTCTTGTACATGAAGTTTATTAAATAAATACACATAGGCCAGTGTGTTACCAAACAGTCGGGCAACATGTTATTGCCCAACATTTTGTCGCTCAGTGTTAACCTAGCTTTGTTTTATTGGAGCGTGAATTGGTAACTTGTAAGAATTCTTGGCGTGACTTGGAAATTGTACTAATTAGCAAGCTAGGTACGTAGGTACGAACTAGTAGCAATAGTTTTAATTACAATTTGTGAGGAAAGGAAACGGTTTCTGTCGCTTAAGATATTTTGTTAAAGGTTTTATGTTGAAGATTATTTTCAATTGAGAAATTGCTTATTTTATATAGATATTCATCAAAGGCAAAGTAAAGTTCTTATAAGAGCCCTATTTTCTTTAGTCTAGCTACAGGGTGTTATAAGTTATTAATAGGTTAAGTAAGTGGTGATTTATAATTTTTTACCTAATATGACTCATATGAAATGGCCGAGAAAACAGCTTGGTTTTAAAATGGAGGCTGATTTGAGCCTTCGTCTTAATAGAACATTTTAATTAGTGAAATATCAAAACCAATTTTTTGTTTTACAACTTTTCGTTGAGTAATGTGCATCACAAAGCGGACAAAAAAATGTGTGGGCTCATAACCATAATAAGTATGTGATATATATTTTAACTGTATATTATGATAGATAAAATTATATCCAAACATCAAAAGTGTTGTAATGTAAATATTTTGAAACAGAAGATAGATAAAAAATACAAAAGAACTATGAGTCGGTTTTTTACTCGAAGTTCAATTTAGGACCATTATGTCAGAAACAAATTGGAAATAATAAATGACAAGAAGTCATTATCTATGATGCGCATTTCGTTTTGAAGATAGTAAATGTGTTAATTCTATTAAAGGCGCTGAAATAATTATGAATGAAAATACAACCTTGAATTTATTAGATAAGCTGGTACCTCATATCTTAACAACACGATTTTTCGTAGCCGAGGCAACGATAACGAATTAAAAATGTACATAATAAAAGTAGGTACATAATGTAAACTAAACATCAATTACTAAACAACAAGAAAATAATATCGGATACCGCTTCTACAAAGATCTTATAAGACCTCTATTTTCTTTATGGGTAAAGTAATTTCCCCGAAAATTATCCAATTAAAAACTTAAGAAAATAAAAATTATATCTAAAATATTTTCTTCATCAGTCCGCTGAAAATGATAAAAGCTACACACAATAAAACACGTGAAAACTATTACATAGCAACAGGGTAACAATAAACAAGAAAACAATAAAAAAAACATTGCAAAAATTGTCGTTGACTTTTGCAAAATTGATTTTATTGTCATACATAAATGTGACGCAAAAATCTCCCACCCACCGCCGAAAATGCCAAATAGGACCTATATCGATGCTAAAAAAGCGTTGCCTAGCAACAAGGCTTTAAAACGACTAATTATATTAAGCAACAGGACTAGAATATCAAATCAACAATTATGAAACCAACCAACATTACAAGAGTTCTTAAAAACCATTGACTCATACACACACAAAAAAAAATTGAGTAACTTATCATTTCAGAGCATGCCTGAGTCATTAGTTAGTACAACACTACATAGACATGTCTGGCAACTGGCAACCCTGACGTCTACCTGTGTCGCCATTGGTCAAGGTTGGAGGCCTAGCAGAAATCTTACTTGAATAACGAAGGCAGATTCGAGAACGTGCAAAATTAATGCCAATTTAGTTTGAGCTAAAATGTAGCGTTTATTAAATGGAGTTTATTTGAAGGTGAAACGTCTGAAGGGCAGATAAAGACATAATGAAGTTCAAAGACATCCCTAAAATTCAACGATAAACGGCTTAGTTTTTGCGCCTTCTTCCAGCGAAACCGCATGTTAAGTTGTTTCGGCCATCACTAACGAGTCAGCTCTAAAACAATAAAAATGATAAATTTCTAGAAGTATCGTGCGAGGATTGCGTAGGCAATCTAATAAGTAGACGTTAACGAGTGACAGTACTAAAGCAACTCGATTGCGTTTCACTTTAATTTGAAATCTAACACGATAAATTCTTTGTGTTCACTTCAACAATTAGACGCATTCCTGTGAGTCATCCACCCGAGACTCGTATTTTTATTGGCTGTTTGCATTATTATATCTTGACAAAGATATATTTACGCGAAACTGCACGCAATCGGATCTCTATGGAACGCAACATACAGTCGAATTTTGCACCGACGACGCGGTTTTCGCAAACCTACCGCTGTGGGGCCGACTCGCACTCGAAAGTAAAGTAATAAACGTTTCGAAATCACCTTGGTAGAGACGACGTTCGGTGGAAAATATACGCGTCCATGTGACGTCACGCGAAATTCGACTAGCAAACGTTATATTTCATGATTGTAAAGCGAAACAAGTAAGTTATCCGTCACTTAGCAGCATCATTTGCTCCTCACAGCCATCTAGCGGCACGGGAATCCTCGCTGAAGCTAAGCAAACACATTCTTACAACAAATGCTCAATTTCAGTCCTGAACACACTTTTTGCGACATCCTCTGAAAAATCGGTCATCCACACAGAACGAACACGGGCCAGAAGATTCGTACAGGAAAACGGCGCGGCGCCGGTTGCCGGCTGCTGTCGAAAAACATGCGAAAACCAGTTTGAGCTGCTTTTGTTCATATCTTTCGGTGGGGAGTTCGATGACCAATGCAAATGTACGTGCGATTTTAGGTGCGAGGGTGGTGCGATGGGGGGGGCGGGCGAGAGGGTGCGGCGGGGAGTGCAGCCTGCAGCGGTCGACAACCGGCGCCGTGATTAACGCGTGACTCACCGCAGCCTTTGTCTCCTCACGGCACGGCTACTCACCTCCACCAGCCACGTGCTCCGCACCACGTGTCTCCTCCACACTACAGTTGGAACCGATGCGCCCGATGACTACCGCCGACACGGTAAGTGTACTCCAACAAGCGCCTGGAACGATCATCACCAGAGCACCTGATGAAGTACAATGGGCGTGCGGCGGCTGGGCTCCTGGGCGTGCTGGCGAGATGCTGCGACAACGGCGGCCGCGCGCGCTACTTCAGGTACCTGACTCGTGAGCACAGCCCGGCGCCGGAGTAGCGCGCGCTGCCACCGCCTGCTCCTATTAATAGCGCGAGTGATCCGGAGAGCGTGCGTCTCGGAGGACGGCCGGGAGTCGACTGCAGCTTGGGGCCGGCGTCGCGTCCCCCGCGCGTCGCCAGACGTCAGCTGACCGCGGCTGCACCGGCCCTGACATTGGCGGGCGCGCCGGCGCGGGGGGCGAGGTCGCTGACCCCGCCCGCGGAAGCCTCCTCGCGAATCTGACGCGACGCGACGCCCCGCGCCCCGCGGCCCCCGCCACCACGCTCTCACATTCACCAAGTTTGGCTGTTGAATGATTTTCGACACTGGAAGCTGAGATTTCTTCAGAGCCCTTTTTATTTGGAGCTTTGTTTCATACTCTGAGGAGCTGGTTTGAGAGTACGCCTTTTAGATAGCCAGAAACAGCTGACGCACGCCACTGATGACAGTTACAGATAGATAATATATCAGATTACTCAGACTTTCAAAGATTAATATTTGTCGTCATAATGTTCTTGTGAAGGCCTTTGCACTTTAGTCACAACAACATGTTCACAGTTATTCTGGGTGCCAGTGGCCACACTGCATGGTGACTGGACCTGAAACATGATACCCTGGAGGGAAAGTAACCACTCACTGTTTTGCTCGTACTACAGTGTTATTGTAAACTAAAAATATAAACTTGGTCAGAACCCAGTCTACAGTGTCTGTTAGCAGTACACCGCACGTACAATTTCAATTGAGAGGAAATTTTCTTTTTTCGAAAACAAGCAAACTACGGCGATTGTAACAATGATACGAGTAATTATTTGACTTTGTTCATCTTCAGGAAATTCACTGGTCAATATCTATATATTCTGAAAAACTCAAGAAACTTCATTACAATTCTTAATCGTATAAAAAACGATGGGTTGAAGTTTTCAACATAAGAACTCCCGGAGCGGATTGTCAAGAGGCGAACTAACCCTCTCTCTACTCTCTTACTCTTACCTTGCTTGCTTACGATCTCCAATACAGTCTCTCTTGGTAGAACTTTTTACCGGCACTCTAATTATAACTCACTTTAACCATGTCCCGCGACCTTAATTTTAGATTTACAATCATTTCGATTATTTAGCACATAATAATCGACTCTTTACACCTACGTCACGTTGCTGAGGAATATCACATAGAAAAGTCATCAGCGCTTTACGAATATCTTAATTCAACAGCTGTAAAACTGACCTGCAGGGCTATTGCGTATCTTTTAAATGACAGTGGCTATCATATTGTCTATGGATTAACTGTAAAATTGGTTATGGTTTAGTACAAAATGGAACCATTTGACAGTAATTGATAGGCACTATAGGTTAGCCACTGTCACTTAAAGGATATTGTTTTATATTGTCCCGTCGTGGCTGCGGGTTGTTCAAAAGAGATACCGCAGCCTCGACACAAAGGGCTAAGAAGGAACATGAGTGTGAGTTTTTGGTCAGTAGAAGTCTGACACTCCCTACCCGCTGCCCAGAGCGGGAGGAGTAATTTGATGATTTCCCAAACTCAAAAAAATATCTGTTTTACATGATGAGTCAATATTTTTTGAATTGCTTTCTTTTGTCAACTTGCTAACCAAGACAACTTAATAGACAACAGCATACGATTCTCAATCACACTTGTATTTTTCAGATATCCCAAAGCATAGTCGGCAGTCAGCACACTCACATTTGGGCTGTGGAGGCCACGTGGAATCAGCTCCGAATTGTTCGCGTAACTTTATGTTATTCAGTTCATCACAGCTTTATGACCATGAAGGCCCAGTGCATGCTGGTAGAATCACATGCCTTCGATTTTTTGGTTTCAGGACATCCTGTTTTCCTTAAGTTGCCTTCCTGGGTTTGAACTAACAAATTACTGCTCGTAAGACGGGGCCCGCTACCACTGGAGCACCACTGAATAGGGGAACGGACTGGGTCAAAAAAATATGATTCTAACTAGTCCGTCAGTTAGATTATCGAAAAATATTGGATACGTGTTTTTTGTTTTATCAAATTAATCAAAATTGACGAAGATAAGACGCGTCAAAGATCATCATTGTTGGTGAAAAATGTACTACCATGTGACGTTTTCGAGGAATTCACGAGTTTTCGAAGCGTTGTATCATCTTCATTTTTTGTTAATGTGAAAAAAGAAAAAATACGTGTCCAATATTTTTTGAAAATCTATCTGACGGACTAATTATTATTTTTTTGTCCGATCCCCTATTGAGTTACATAGAGAGAATATCAAAACGCGCGAGTGGAGTCGAAGCTATGCCTTTATCTGTACGTGAACCAGAAGGATACATTTGTCATTGTGAAGGACATAGAAGATCCTAATTTAAATTACAGGTTCATTCACATTTATAAGCAAATCAAGTATCTTGACTTGGCTCGCGAGTTTGTCAACATGTGGGATGTGAGCTCAGCGATCATTGTGCCGATAGTTGTTTCAGCCAATAGCTTAATTGCCAAGAGCCTCAACCAATACTTGACGAGACTCTCGTTAGGTAGCTGCATCAAGGTCTTGATTCTGGAAGCGGTAATCATAGACATGAGTCGTATTGTTAGGAGGTTTCTGTTCCTGTTTTCTGGTAGTTGGCTACTATTTTTAACCGAATTCAAAGAAGGAGGGGTTCTATGTTCCACTGTATTTTTTATGTCCGTTCATAGATTAGGTACCTACTCAAAGACGCCTGACCCGATTTGAAAAATTATTTTACGGGTTCCGTACCTCGAAAGGAAGAAACGGAACGCTTATAGGATCACTCTTATGTCTGTTTGTCTGTCCGACCATTCCCCCACCCCATGTCTCCGAAACGACTGAGCCTAAAGTTTTGAAAAAGATTCAGAAATTAGTTCAACACTTATAGATTACAGGAAAACCTATAAGAAGTCTATGGTGCTAAACTAACATGGAAAATCTACGGTACGGAACCCTTCATGTACAAGTCCGGCTTGCACTTGGCCAGCTTTTTGTCTCAAACTTCCCAGGTTAAAAGATTCTCTTGTTATTTTTATCTCTAAGTTAATTTCTAGGCGATCAGATGCGTGCAAAGAGGTTCTTTTAAAGCATACCAAACAATTGATTGAATTTGAGTCTAATATTGTAACTGCTATCGGCAAACATACCGTGGGCGTTAATACAGCTATTTATGTAAATAGAAACTTAGCACGAGTGTAGCAATGATTCATACTCGTATAATAACCGTATTACAGTGTAGGCAAATTAATTATGATTATCATTAGGTAATTAAAGGTTTATCATTATCATCATGTTTTCATAAACATGTCAGCGTGTTGTCGGGCAAAATTGTTTTGGTAAATATTGATAAGGTTTACCTATTCTTTAGGTAAGATTTTGAGATATTAGGTGTGTGTTTCAAGCCTATATTTTGTGAAATTTTGTCGCAGTAATCATATGCATCATCTTCGACGTCGGGGACCGGGCGGCGCACCTCAAGTGAACCCTGGGTGGGACATCTGGCTAGACGCGGAGACGACCGTTGGGGCAAGGCTTTGCCTGGGTGATTGCCAAGGTTAGGTTACGGGTCGGTTACCAGTAACCAGGGCAGCTTCTAAAGCTCGTTAAGTTAATGATATCGTCAAGATCGTGATAATCACCTCTCTAAGGGTAGCGTAGAACCGGGATTTGAGGCAGAAGATAGGGAAGATTTATATACCCGTACCGTTGCAGGCTGATTCATGTGATAAGCTGGAAGCATCTACGAAGCCTTTCAATGTTAATCCAACAAGTACATTTATTTTTTTGTTACATTTTTTTTTTTTTTTTTTTATTTTTTTTTTTTTTTTTATTTATTTATGTATTTATGTACACACAAAATACAAAAAAAGGAAAATATATAAAAAATAGAAGAGCACAAAGGTACTGCTTATTTCTAAAGAAATTTCTTCCAGCAGACCTGCGAGAGGAGAGTTGGATTAGAAATATAGACACAGTGTGTAGAAAAGACAAACAGAAACTAGAATTAAGAGAGAAATAAACATACATATAAAATAAACATACATACCAATATATATACATATAAAAAAGAACACTTTTTTTTTTAAGTTCTCGACAATCGTACTCTCTTATAAAATATTACATAGTCTCTCACTTTACTGACAAAAAAGCCTCCTGCTTTTCTGGTTACTGATTAGTCTCATTTGTTCTCAGATGAATTATATGGTGGACTTAGGAACCATAACCCTTGATAAATGAACTCCCACAGGAGATCAGGACAGTAAACGGTCAGTTCACATTCAAAATGAAAGCTCGCGAGCACATCCGCAAGAAGTTGGCAGCTTCGTCTCACAACTAAGTTGTTAAAGTTTTTCTTGTTATCTTTCAAAATTTTAAATATTTTATGTATACATATATGTATTTATTTTTATAAGTTAGGTATATATATTTTCTAATTTTTGTTTCTAATAGGCACCTACTGTTTAATTGTCTCTGCATCACCCTAAGGTAGACTGGTAGAAAATCCCAAGGCATTAAGTCCGCCTTTGTACGGTTTCATTACTCGTGCATAACGTTTTAATAAATAAATAAATTAAAAAATGTGGCGCATAATGACGAAGACGAATATTAAACAATTTCGAATTTGGTAAGAGCAACGGCTGATTCTAACACAATTCTCCACAACCATATTACTTGACAACGCCGGCTAGTCTTCGTAGTAGATTTTCGATCTTCTGGCTACTTTCAACATACATCATGTAGATACCTACCTGTATAAAGGGTGTAAAAGTACACTTCACGCAAACGAAGGGCACTGGTTCTCCCCACCTCTGCGATCATTTTTTTGTTCTAGATCATACCTGGGAACCCCCTAGTTACGGAGATATTGGGGGTCAAAGTTCCAAATTTTGCACAGCTGTTTTTGTAAATACTAGTTTTTCAGGTTGTAACTTTACTTAAATTACGTCCATAACCCGTTTACTATTCAAAGCATCCACTAGCACAATGTTTTAAGAGTGCTACATTGAGTTTTACCGCAAAATAAAAAATAAAAAAAAAATTAAAAAATTTTTGACCCCAAAAAAAAAAGTCGTTTTCCAGCAAAAAAATTGCGTAGGGATACTTAGTTTAATGTACAGAATGCTTGGTTAACGTTTGTGTGAAGGGTTAGTTTACACCCCGTATATACACTACACTGCAGAAATTGCCAGGTCTTCTTTCTCCCATAATTACTTCATGAAAATATTCAACACGGCAAGTGTAGATCTTTGACAGTCACTGCCCGTAATTCGGACGACCTGCCTTACCAAGGCCTTGCCTTACATACTGCTAAGTTATGTGGTGGTTGAGAAGGTAAAGTAGGCCGTCGCTCCATGTAAAATACTGGTATTCAGCTGCATCGGGTTCAGCGGAAACCGACCCCAACATAATTGGAAGAAGGCTAGGCAACTGCTAAGCTGATGAGTCAACAAATGATATTAAGCATACCAACTCAACCAGCACCATTAAAACTCCCTGCAACATCGCACCTTCTTTCCACAACTGAACTGGCTTAACCCCATCGTAAATAGAGCATATAAATAAAGTAAACAGATATTTTAATTGGCCAGTAATCACGATGAATAATTGGCATTCAATGCTGCCATATAGTGCCGGCACTTTACTATTGCTTTTGAAAAAACTGCCAACCACCAGACCAGAACAATTCGTGCGAGGTGTAGTCTCAATTAAAATCAATGTTACTTTTGAAATTGGTTGTGGGCTGGTGCACCTATCTGTTTGCTATTTGCTATTAAATTAAGTAGATAAGGAGAAAACGGTTTATTTTACTTGCCTAGAAATATTAACATAATTAGCCGATAATGTTAACACTGTGAATGTAATAATGGCCCGTGAGTCTGACTACCAGTCTTACCTAAGGGTATTGCATTACCCAGCCAGAACTAACTGGGCCGTTGAGGTCAGATTTGCAGTAATGTTATGTAAAATACTGGTACACGGCTGCCTCCGGTTATATTACACTTATCGACTCGAATCGATCATTTAGTTTTAAAACATAGATATGGTTACAGATAATCTGGAATGTGTGCACTATGTTTTATCAATATTTGGCGTACAAAATTAAACTTAACAAGTAATTACAATCAAATTATGGTGGCATGTCAATAGATTACAATACAGTTGGGAAATGGCTAGGCAGACGAATAACAAAATCATTACCCTTCCTTTTAGCTTCGCCGTAGTCGGGTAATAGACATGTGAACGGTTGTAGCTCGTAATCCACCACGCGAGTCCAGTGCAGAATGGTGGATGTCACGTGTCTTAAAATTGTTGGTTCTAGGACATGCCAGTTTCATCTCGATGTTTCCCTTCACTGTTTTGAGAGCAGTGGTGCTGAAATAGATAAGTTATACCACCAAACCGGGTCCTAACTCGAAAGTTATGGCCGTTACCACTGGGCCTTTGAGTTTAGTATGAAAGGATGGAGAAACTGCCTAGTGCCTAGATTTGTACCTAGTTGATAGCAATACGCTAGCTCTCTATTACGTGGGGCTTAAGTAAAATAGGGTAGTTAACAAAAAAATTGAATTAGTCCGTCATAAAGGGTTTAAAAGTAACGCAAACAAAGGGCATTTGTTCTCCCCACCACTGCGATCATTTTATGGTTCTAGACCATACCTGGGAACCCCTTAGTTACGGAGATATTGGGGGTCAAAGTTCCAAATTTTGCACAGCTGTTTTTGTAAATAATAGTTTTTCAGGTTAGAACTTTACTTAAATTACCTCCATGTCCCGTTAACTATTCAAAGCATCTACTAGCACAATGTTTTAATTTTTAGTTTAGTTTAGTGAGTTTTACCGTAAAATGAGATTTTTGTCCCCCAAAAAAAAAGTTGTGTAGGTATTAGTTTGATGTACAGAATGCTTGGTTGACGTATGTGTGAAGGGTTACTTTACACCCTGTATAACAAAAAGTCTTGCTTACCTCGCGTTTTGCGGATAGCAGGTCCAAAACCAACCGATGTCCTTCTATGAATGCTGTCACTAGATGGCGCGGTGGCGCTGCCCTCTAGGACGCGTGTCACAGACCGCTCGAGCCTGAGGTGAAGGAAGGTGACACCGGCTGACGTCAGGGGACGAACGGTAGTCTAACCTTCGCCAAGCTTTTGTTTCGAAAACAGATACGCACAGAAAATAAAGTTACTGTCCCGAGTTTTGAAGAAATTAGCGACGTGGGAGAGTTTTAGTTTTCAGTGTCGTTCTGTAACTTGTGGTGTTAATAAGATTATACCGTGGATATTAAAATATTTGGAGTATATGACAAGTCAGATCTTCGCGCTTTCTTGGCGCTTTTCTTGTGGTCGCCACTGTTGATTCTGGCTTACAGAAGTTACAGAGGTATGGGAATAGTGAGGCGGGCTTGTCCCATAAACTAACTAACTAAGTCAGATCTTCCACAACTCTCTTTAACATCAGTCTGTTAAAGAGTGCTGTGGAAGATCTGACACAGTGAGTGAGTGGTGTTTCACAGGTTCGAATCCTGAACGTGTACTTTCATGCACTAAAAATATTTTAAACTTGCTATGCAAGCCGCGCCTAGCCTGTTACCTTCGTTCCCGTGAACTATTATAAAATATTAAGTACTTTCCTATGAATCGGATTTTATTACCAATTTCAATGGTTTTATTTATTGCAAGAAACCCTGATTACTCCTTGCAATATCAGCTATCTGCGACAAAAAGTCCCGTCAAAATCAGCCAAGCTTTTGTTTAAAAACTTAAATAAGAACTTACAGACGCTTCAATTTTTTATTCATACAGATATGGATTTGCATTCGAATAAAGAAGATTCACATAAGCAGTTACATGAAGCCAGATTACTACAGTATAGTTACGACCACAAAGCATAATAAAATTATCTCTCTGCCTAAGAATCACAATCTACATACTAAGTCGAAGTCTCGAAGACGTCTATCCAATCCGATGTAGTATGTCACCTTCCGAAGGGCGCGGGGTGAACCGCTGGGTTCACATTGACAAGACAATGCCTCTGAGGGCGCTCCGTTGACCTCAACGTTTTTTCAACCCCAGCCAGAGTGCGTGGACCTCTGGGTAGGGCTTTCACCTTCAATTTTTGAGAAAGACGCAATGTTGCTAGAATGGAGGAGGTCGTGGTTTAATAATACCTCTATATAAAGCCGTGCTTTATTAGGTAGGTCCGTAGATAGGTGAGCATGGCACGCGTTTCTTAACGAGTTTCCTCTGTGCCTCGGAAAACACCGTATAAGCTCTTGGTCCCGGCTGCCTGTAAGTCTGACATTCAGTCTTACCAAAGGGTATCGTATTACCTAGTCGTAACTGGGTTGTGGAGGTCTGATAGACAGTCGCTCCATGTAAAATACTGGTATTAAGCTAAATCCAGTTATACTGATAACCAACCTCGTAGGACCAAATTGTAATAGGTTTTCAATCCTGTTATTTTAATATTTATTTACACAACAAATTTAAACATAACGCCTGTAATCCGTGAAGGTTTAGGCAGAGTTGTACCTAATAGTACATTCATATTTTGCCAGCATGCTGAAGTCCCAAGTAATAAAGGGCGAGCCTGTTACCAGTCATTTTTAGAACTGGCTGACAAATGATTATCCAACACTACACCAATTTAGCCAGACATGAATAGCCTGCTCTTCATCTGACCTTACATAAATAGGTATAACATGTCCTTCGATTACGTCTTAGAAAAACATCCCACCCCTACCTCGAATTTGTATTATAGTCGTTGAATAATGAACACTATCCCTATTGTCTGACGAGGGTTATTTGTTCGTATCTTGCAGGAAACAATTTGTATAAAAGGGTTCGTTTCGTCCTCTGTTCGAACCTTTATACTCTGTGGCTAGGGAGAGGGACAATAAAAGTGAGTTATTTGGACTGAATAGTCATAATAATAGATGTACTAGTATTCCCTGTAGGGAGCCAGAGGTTAGACGAAAGTCGCTTCAAGGGAATACTGAGGTCTTGTCGAGTTGTTTAGTTTTGAAGCTTAGTCACCCTAGTTTTTTCACAGACTGGAATCAACCGGTTGCAACTTTGAACTGTCAAGTTGTCAAGGAGTGTCACTTTTGACAGTTTTTAAATACACACGTCACGAAGGCATTCGTCGTCCGATCTACAATGGGTGAAAGACACATGGAGAGACATACATAGAGCTTTCGGGTGGGACATAGAGCGAACTATCGGGAGAGACATAAAGACAGGTTTTGAGAGAGAGCTCTCATTTGAGAGGCTACAGCCACCATTAGAACTGACCACTGATCCTACCTACCACCACCTCATTTTGCCAGTTATAAAAGTTCAAAAGTAATCAGTACTAGAGAGATACTGATTACTTTTGAATATTCTAATTGATATTAATACCCTGACAGCTTTAGCTTTGATGTTCATCTAGAAATGGGTACCTACATCATCACCTTATACTAAATAAAGTAATCTAAAAAGAACTTTATTAGCAAGAGCATTAAACGTAACCGTCCTATAATCCTACGGATTGGCCTATTTCTGTAAGAGAGAGTTAGACCTTATATGACCACAACTTGTCATCTGTGTGGGTAGAAGCTGCTAGCCATGCCTATCCTACACTTGTCGGAGAACCCTAATGCCCTTACAAATCCCAGGTTCTTTGTTTTAAATACACTTTGACTCGCTACAAAAGTAGTCCAGTCCTAAGTAACGGGTCCGTGTAGAAACACAAGTTACACAGTGGGCAACATATTAAGTGTCACTCTCTAGAATTCCACCAAAGAACAAGCAAAATGCGTTCAAACACCGAGACACACTATTCAGTGCTCTCATTTCACGAATCACTTAAGTGGGACGAGCCCGCCACACTATTCCCAAACCACTGCAGTTCCTGAAAGCCAGAATCGACAGCGACTAACACCAGTAAAGCGCATCACAATTAAGCTTGACTAAGTCTCAGAGAAATAATTTCGAAATTAATGCGGATTGGTAGATTTCACATGTTTTCGAATTTTTTGGTTCTAAGACATGCTGGTTTCCTTACGATGTTTTCCTTCACCGTTTTGCGAGCATCGGTGATGAAATAAATTACACAAAGTAATGTGCCTGTCTTTTTTTTTCTTTTTTTTTTGGCGGTTGGAAAATCATCGAATAACCCCTCCCGCTCTTGGACAGAGCGAAAGGGAGTGTCAGACTTCTACTGACTAAAAACCACCCATGTTCCTTTTTAGCCCTCTATGTCGAGGCCGCGATAACTAGTGAACAACCCGCGGCCCCGACGGCCCTGCCTGTCCCTGCCTGCCTGGGTCCGAATCCACGACCTACTTACTATTCGTAAGTCGGAGCAACCACCACTGGGCCACCGCTGCTCTCCGCCTAATTATCCTAACTCCATGATACAGTGTAATTCTGGTAGATAATAAGTTGGCCATAATCAATGGAATGAGTGATGTGCATGTGTATGTAAACTAAGTTACCAAAGCTAAGTTACATAACACGTTTGTTTTTGGTTAATCTAAGCAGGTTTTGTTTAACTTGGCATAAGGTTAATGTTAAAATTATTGAGCTAGGATAGTTTACGACGTTAATCTATAAGCATAACTTGTTTCATAATTATACAGATAGTTAAAATTAATTTTATTTTAATTAACACAAACATCTTTAATTTCATACAAGTTTTTTTTTAACTTACAACGAAGCAAAACAATATCCACCGCGACGCCTCGACAAAAAGGGCTAAGAAGGAACATGGGTGGTTATTAGTCAGTAGAAGTCTGACACTCCCTACCGCTTTGCCCAGAGCGGGAGGAATCATTTGATGATTCTCCCCCCCACACAAAAAAGGCCATCAGGATCTCCCTGGGGAACTCATGCACACCAATCGTGCTTGCAACCATCACGAGACCATCGAAGCAGTTTTTTTCACATAATACCTAGAAATTTGCTCTGAAAAAATAGCCAAAGAGTAGAACGGCCATAAAGATAATTACTTCAATCTTTATAAAATGCACTAATGCAGAGTTGCACTTTCCAGAGTATTTTAGACTAAACTAAACATTCAATTAATTGGAAATCGTTCTACAATAACCACAGCATACGATATTTTATTGAGCAAACATTATTTTTTGTATTTAGTTATTAAAAACATCACGCCAACAACGACTGACTGTCGTGATTTGTGTATCCTCATATTTTTTTTTAATATCTGTTAAGCGTTAATTGTGTATTGTTTTTTCCAGCATGCTCGGTGTGTTTCTGCGACAAATAAATATTTTTTCTTTCTTTCTTTCATTAAGAATACTTTATATCATTATACGGCCAATTCTTACTAGATAAAATAGATTTTTGTTTGCTAATAAGTACTCTATTATCTATGCCGTGCGTGAGGTTCCAGCTGATATGATAAATGAATGAACAGCAACGTTTTTGCTAAGAGCACACAGTTTTATCGGCCACACCTTTGCTAATTAGGTAGGTACGTCTGTGCTATTAAGTATTTATTTAAAATAGGTACCTATACCGACAGTACATACATTTTACATCAACCACAAAAGTAGACAGGTTATTTATGTATCAATTACAGGTGTACACAACATTCTCTTAGGTACAAAAAAATTATATGCATCATAATAGATAGTCATAGACATAAAATTTTACACAAAACAGAAAAACGCCGTAACGGTATTAGAAAGCGTTCATAAAATAGCAATATTTTGCAAGCACAATAGACTCTCAGACTTAAAGGGACTAAAACTCGACATAAGGGATACCTATTAACCCGTTGGGGCTGCGGGATGTTGTAAGAGATACCGCGGCTTCGACATAAAGGGCTAAGAAGAAACATGGGTGGTTTTTAGTCAGTAGAAGACTGATACTCCCTTTCGCTCTGCCCAAGAGCGGGAGAGGTTATTTGATGATTTTCCACCCCCCCCAAAAAAAGGGATAAGTAGGTACCTATCAAAACAAAATATCTAGAAAAAAAAATTGACTAGACAAGAGATCAAATAACTGACTTACTACACTAATAAAAATAGTCTATACATAACTATAAAAAAAAATTATCCATATAAAACGACTAATAAACAAAGCTTTCCAGGAAACAGAAAATACGCCAAAAGGGACCTTGGCAGGTGGTTGGTCAAAGATGCAAATAAGAGGTTTAAAGACCGAGTAGTGACCCCGCTATCTAATTCGTACCTGTCTAAAACGACCGCTTTAGCAGAATCAGAATAAAAATGTGAATCATGAAACAATTAATATTAATTGCGTCAGCGGTTGCTATTATGATTCTGAAAAATTGGTATTTTTAGGCCTCCTTTTCTCAAAACTTTAAATGAAATCATTTATTTATTTAGATAACATGGGAGACTTACAGCTAAAGCAAACAGATAATAATAATAATCATAACATTAACATCCCGCCTGTAAAAATTGAAAGACTAGTACTGAGAAATTCTTGACCCAAAACCCCAATAACACTATGCACTTCCCGAGAACCGAACTCTGCACTCCATGCTCACCTGTCGTGCTTGCGACTAGAGGAACGCGGGCAGTCAGTTGAAGGAAATCATCGTGAGAACAATTGAATAGCTTGAATAGCTACAGCCAAAAATTCAAAGACGTTTGACCACGTGTGGTGGATTTTGGTGATTTTACTCTCACAGCGAGGGCTCATCATCATCATTTCAGACTAAGGCCTCCCCCAAGTATCGCTACATTCACCGGTCCCGTGCGTCTCGCTTCCAGCGGATCCCTGCAACCTTCCCCAGGTCATCGGTCCACCCAGTGGGAGGCCTTTCAACGCAACGTCTTCCGGTTCGCAGTCGCCACTCCAGAACTTTTCGGCCCTGTCGGTCATGTATCACTGTAATGCTGATTGAATAGTTATGTGCAAGATATTTAGCCGTACGGAGCTGACTGCTGAGATATCGGGTTATAGCGAAGTATGTAAGAGAAAGACATGCTTCAGTGACCCTAAATAAGTTAGAATCAGGGCAAGATAATAATGCTGCATCGAAACTGCTGACTACGTGACTTAGGAGAGGAGATACGAGTATTGATCCTTATACCAATATATTTACTGATTATACTGCTTCGTAGATTTATAGTCACCACCGGTTATCAAGCCGAAACACAGGCGTTATTTTATATAGGTAAGTACACACGTTCTTAAACAAGGTCAGGTTTTAAAGCAAAATATATACGTATCTATTTAGTTATGTATACGCTTGTATGTAAATAAAAAAGTAGTTCAAAACGGCAAGACCTTGAGGCCGCTGAGTTCGTTGGCCAGTGACGTCAGACAATTAAAGTGATAATGTCCAACGTTTATACGGCTAATGAGAAATGATAAAATGATTTACGCGCGTGTACTGAGGAGGAAAAACAAGTTTTAAGGTTTGATATGTGTGTGCTGGTGGCTGGCTTTCAAGGTACTTTGTACTTTGCTTGTAGAATCGACCTAATATGGTCCTGCAACTGGCATACTGACATAAGGCATCCTTAATGTGAGAGAGAGTGGGCCATAATCCACCTTGCAGGCTCAGAGCGGGTTGGGAGATGTCGCATATCGAATGTCTTGCAATTTCGGGAGATATAAGTACTCGTACATTCGCGAGCTACACACCGCGCGTATAACTCCGTCCACCTACGACCGGCACATGCTCTAATCATGGTGCCAAGGAATACTATTGCCACATTTTTAGACGACTCAGCCCCAAGTTCACCGCCCAGATCTGACTGACGATGGACGGAGATTTTAAGGGCCCCAAGTTCCCAAGTGTATGGTAGAGATCAAGGTAACCTATGCATGCGTACTATCTGCTGAGATAGGTTACCTTAGACTGTGTCTGATCATTATGATCATCTGCCTAGCCTTTTCTCAACTATAGTAGGGTCGGCTTCTAGTCTAACTGGATGCAGCTGAATACCAGTATTTTACATGGAGTGACTGTCTATCTGATCCCACCAACCCAGTTATGCGGGGTAAGACGATATCCCTTGGTAAGACTGGTTGTCAGGCTTTCAAGCTACTACTACCTGTTACGGCTGTCTAAGATCTGCAAGTGACAGCCGGGGCAAGGAGGAATCTCGGTATTTGATAAGGGGTCACCCATCCACAATCCAGCCTAGCAAGTGCGGCTTTATCTTATTCCTTTGTTGTCCCAAATAAAGAAAAATATTATTATTTCCTTTATTTATTTATTCACATAAAATTTACATTTTTAAATATTTCATATAAAACTCATAAAAAAACATTTAAAAATATAAAAAATAGTCGTCCACCGGTGACGGGAGCAGGGTCCAAGCTACCGGTGGTTAGGGCTCATATTATTATTATTATTATTATATTATTGTTCTGAGCGGCGAATGATCTCGCCATGAGCTTTTCCCACTAAACCTTAAGCTGTGCTTGATACTCTTCTCAAGAGACAATGCCAGATGCTTTGCTGCATTTGTTTAGAGATGATTTAGATTCTGCGTAAAACTAGCGGTTAACTAACTGCGGTTTCTCAGTCGGTCTCGGTTTTCGGTTTTGTTAGTCGTCACTTTGTTTTCTGTGTTGAGACCACTTCTTAGACCAACGAGAGGCAGGCATAATTATTTTTCTAAGAAATTCTTAAGTATTCCCACTTCCAAATGACCTTAGTGATTTATCTATGACGCAGATTGAAGTTTTCTTAATTAAACAAACATTGGTGGGTGATAGATAGGTACTCGACTAGACAGAACAAATACATAGTAGAATGTTATTCTTTTTTTAGCTAGAAGAGGAGGCCCTAGTACCTAACTGATTGATTGTGATTTTGTTTTTTTTTTTTGTTTTTGCAGGAGTGGGAAATCCCCACGGCCACCTCGACTAGCTCACAGGCTGTGATATAGTCGAGGTAGCGCCGGACTCGAACCGGCTAAAACCACACTCCTGCCCCACCAGTGACCCTCTGCCGTGGTCAGAGCCCTTGGTCACAGATTTTTTGGCTTGTTTAGATACTATGTGGTTGGTGGTCGAAAAGACCATAATATGTTACTGTTTGTTTGTGAATATTGTAGGACTTGTTAGTGCTATCAATTTAGATATCTGAGGTTATTATCCGAGTATTTATTTTCCAGGTGTCAGATCTATGAGGACTTTCCACATTTAATTTATAATAGTGTAACAATCCTAGTCTACCAATTTTCAGCTGGGTGTGAATTAATGTAGCTTTACCCCTATGTTTTGGTCAATTTGATCGGACTGTTGTAGATTCCTAGATGCTTGTTAATCTTTGTAAGTAAACTTCTTTTTTATTAGAAATGGTCTTGCTCTTGGCCTCAATCTTGCACCCCTAAGGGCAGAGATGAGGTCGACGAAGGAACGAGGTTACCCAGAAGAAGCCTATTTACACTCGCGACTTAGAGATTGATGTTACATGAACTCAGGAAAACCGACACAGGCAGGGAACACTTTACTTTGTGTAGTAACCTACGACTTATTGTTCGACCTACGTTGTCCGTCCTTCCCTAAATACTATGCTTTACAGCATAATATTGTACAACCAAAACAAAAGAAAAATAACCACGAAGTTTCTTTACGATTCTTCTCCATAGGAAACGACCAACTCGAACCTTGCAAATTTTCTCGATGTTTTAAAAGTGTCCATCAAGGCCTATGTGTAATAAAATATTTAGAATTAATCTTTAGGTGCCTCAACTTGGACGGAGTGGTCGTAAAAATTATTTCCATAAAAAATACCATATTCGTATGAGTATGCTAGGCATTAATATTACAATGCTTGACTATAATGAGATAGGTAGAAACCACATAAAGGCACATTATAGCACGATAAACTTTTGCGGCCTTATTACAACAGTGGTTAAACCTGGGTTTAACTTAGACTTGGTGTATCTCGCATGCCGTCTCACTTCGATATTCAAAAGAAAGTGATGGCATGCGAGATAAACCAAGTCTAAGTTAAAGCCAGTTTTAACCACTTTTGTAATAAGGCCGTTGATCTTTTGTAATAAGGCCGTTGGTGTCAAGCGCTCAAGCATTGGGTGCCTAGTAAAAATATATTGAAAAACAATCTGTTGTCCACAGGTTCGTCTGCCATCTGGTATAATAAGTATTTCCTTCTCCAAGTCCCAGGCTATCTATCTGCCAAATTTCATAAATTGTTATGATATCAGTTCAGCAGTTTAGGTGTGAAAAGGTAACAGACAGACTTACTTACGTATTTAGTATAGTTTGGATAACAGTCCTGTCTCTGACCGTAGGATTCTAGAGAAAAAAAACAGTATTTTGATAATAACCACTCATTTAATGTATCACATTTATACAGATTAATAAACTATTTACAACTTCACAAATTCATTCATATATAATAATTATTCATTTGTACATAATATTTAGGAATCGGATATTCGGATGCATATTTACCTAAAGGACTTTTTTTCAGGTATAGGGCACAAAAGTATGGAATCGGCTTCTTTAAATGCCAATTTTTATCCCGGGATCGCTAAATTTCATAATTATTCTTCCTTGTGTATAACATTTTATTTAAATTAATTTAATTAAAAAAAACCAGGCAAGTTTATGGTGTTGATGAAAATACATAACACCACGCCTGTAATCCCCGAAGGGATAGGCAGAGGTGTATCTAAAACTACACCCATATTCCGCCATTAGTCCGGTCAAATTAGGCCAGAAAATAGGGGTAAGGTTACACTAATTCCCACCCGGCTGAAAATAGGTAGGATTGTTCAAAACACCATTCTAAATGAAATGTAAAAGGGACAAGGAATGCAAATGAAATGTGTAAGGGGGGAGTTTGAACTTTTTTTCTTTTTAAAGGGGGTGGGAAATTATGAAATAACCCCTCCCGCTTTTGGGCAGAGCGAAAGGGAGTGTCATACTTCTACTGACTAAAACCCACACATGTTTCTTCTTAGCCCTTTATGTCGAGGCCGCAGTATCTCTTACAAAATCCCACAGCCCCGACGAGAATTAGTGTAACGTTGGATGTCTAAATTGACCGGACTAAAAAGGGGCCAGCTTATTGCCATCTACCGGGCAAAAATACAGACTTCGCGGCTGCTACTGAGATATTTCTGATCGAAAAACACAAAAACTATGCCCGACCCGGGATTAGAAGTCAGGACCTTATACTCAGCGGTCGACTTTGCGAACAACAATATCGAATAGGACAATTTGAATATTTAATCAATAATTTCGAGTTAAACAATAAAATGAAAATATAACTATGTATTTATTTCAATAAACCGGGACTCTTCCCGTACTAACGCACTCCATACTAGTCAACACTAAATCGTTAGGTAAATATGGATCCGAATTACCGATCTCTAATAATAATAATTACGTTTAATAAGTTGACAAAAAAAACTAATTAGTCCGTCTGATATATTTCCAAAAAAAATATTGGACATATTTTTTATTTTTTCACATAAAAAAACAATGAAGGCAGTCTTTCGAAAACTCGTGTGGCGTCACATTGCAGTACAATTTTACCGGAAAGTGACGTCACAAGCCACTCATGCTTTTGACGCGTTTTAACTTCGTTATTTTTTGTCAGTTAGATAATTAAAACAAAAAAAAACACGTATCCAACATTTTTCGATAGTCTGACGGACTTAACAGTTTTTTTTTTGTAGGAATCATCCCTATTATTAAAACAATATAAAAAACAGTAAATTACTATTAGCTATCCTATGTCGACAAATTTACTAACTACCTAATTTTACTGTAAGAAATACATTGAGCAGGGATTTTCAAATAAAGGCCATTCTCGTCTAACAATAAAAAAACTATATCAGTTTATTCTATTAATTACTAAAATCATGTTATTTTTTATGGGCTCATTTAAGGAAGATTGGCTGGATTGGCTTGTTCATTAACTGGCGAGTGTGGCTGGTCTCCAGATCATCATCAACCTAGCCTTTTCCCAACTATGTTGGGGTCGGCTTCCAGTCTAACCGGATGCAGCTGAATACCAGTATTTTACATGGAGCGACTGCCTATCTGATCTCCACAACCCAGTTAATACTTGGTTATACGATACCCTTTGGTAAGACTGGTTGTCACACCTTAGGGCTAAGGACTATCTGTAAGGACTGTCAAAAATCTACAAAATGACAGCCAGGCCCACACGACTTAACCGTGCTTTCCGAAGCACGAAGGAAACCCGGTACGTAACGGGTGGTCACCCATCCAAAAACCGTGGCTTCAAGCATTTGTCATAACTACTCGTATTATTGAAATTAACGTAATATTATGTTAGTGTACAGTTTACATCCAGAGTTATTTACTATATGGACCTTGTAGAAACTAGAACTAATTTCCGTGCGTTCAAGCATTTTTGTCATACCTATTATTGGAATCAAATATAACAGCTCACAACTTAGGACCCAGTAATATTAATGACAATAATATCCGTGGTGCTAGGCAACTGGGCTTATCTCAGTTGTATACGTCCCTGTGTGCCTATTGGTCTTGTTCTGTTCTGTCTCCTGCTGATATGGAGGGAAGTGGAAACTGTTTTTCCTACTCCTCCGCTATTCTTTTCTGATTAATTTCGTTGCGGGATCCAAGACAGTTAAATCGTTTCTCTGGGACTTCGTCGGGCTTCATCGTCTCAGCGTTTTTCTTTTAGTCGCCATTGTTGATTCTGGCTTACAGGAGTTACAGTGGTTTAGGAATAGAGTGGCTTGTCCCAGGCGCGGCTTAACCTACGGATTGACCCGAGTGGCCGTTATCAATAACCATCTATTCAGTAAATTTTGACCAGTTAGATGGACATAATATTGGTCACTAATTACCACTCAGCCTATATCAGTGAGCGAATTGACGACAAAAAAATACATGCATACGAATAGACAACCTCCTTCTTTTTGGAAGTCGGTTAAAAAATAGGTAAATCGGAAGGTATATTCTCTCTTATTATACTCGTGCGCAAACGCGGGTTTCACACTCACCAGTTGATGAACAAGTCGTTGGAAGATATTGCGTTATCTTAAAATAAAGGCACCATTTCTGTCTATTAATCCCGCTTCTTTTATTTAAACCACACTGGCTAATTTATTGCTGTAAAGTTCGAAAATAACACCATCACGTCATGCCCAAAGGGTAAGGGCAGAGATGTACTAACCTAAATACTAGTTTAGTTTATTTATTAATAATTATCAAAAGTTATATAATGTCAGGTTTTAAATAGGGTGGTTGACAAAAAAATATCTAATAAGCCCGTCAAATAGATTTCCAAAAATATTGGACACGATTTTTTTCTTGTTCCACGTAAACAATAAATGTCGCGCGACGTTATTTTTACTAGAAACTACGTCACCAGCCCCCACTCACGGTCTTTTGACACGTTTTATTTTCGTGCATTCTTATGAATTTGATAAAACAGAGAACGCGTATCCGATATTTTTCGATAATCTAACAGACGGACTAACCATACTTATATTTTTTTAGTCAGTCAACTACCCTATAAATCATTATACATTTACAATATTAAATCCAGACTCTGAGGCTGCTACTGTAAAATAACTTAAAAAAAAAAACTAAAAACACTGCCCGACCCGGGAATCGATCACAGGTCCTTATGTTCAGCCGTCGCGGTTGCTACCACTAAACCAACGAGGCAGGTTAAACCTAAACCTTACAATTTCTTGATTCTAATAATTAATTTAAGTCCTCAGTGAAAAAATCTCTTGTTTTTTTCAGTTTATTACACACAATAATATTTTGTGTTGAATTGTATTTACAAATTTAAAATATTAGAAAAGTAAAACATAAATTACTTATTTTACATAATTTCATTAATCTATTTTATTCTATTCCTAATCGTATTTTATTATTTTCTATTAATTATATTATTCTACAGAATATAAGCTAATCATTATTATGTAAAAGTAAAAAACAGCGCTAGATTCATTTTAAGTTCTTCAACAAGAGCTATTATAACATATTGTTTAGAATTATTTCTTGTTTCATTGGACTATTAAATCTATTTTAGAATATTACGCAGATTTTTTTAAACAGCGACATCTTACGGCGCCAGGCGCAAATAATTTGACATGACATATTTCAAGATGGCGACCAATGAGGTCACCCAGGTATAAAGTTTCCAAACAATTCAATTGGTTAAGTTGATGATTGCTATGTAATAATTATCTAACATTAGTAATAACATTGAATTAGAATTATTTCCTTTGATATAGCATTATAATCAACTTATTTTAAAGAGGTATTTGTTGAGTGTTGCCACCACTTTGAGGCACAAAAGGACAACACAAAGGACGAATGTTGCCATGCGTAAAATATAGCTAACGTACCCACATTATTAATTTTAAAACACTTAATATTATTTCTAGATCATTAAAATACGCTATCTCAATATTTTTCACAGAAAATAAGTACATACATAAACCTCAAAAAAACTTGTTATGAAACAAGTAACAAGAAGTAAAAAGTGGAAGAAGGGAAGGGAGGTGCTTGCCCAGCAGTGGTACAATGTAGGATTATCATAATAATAAGTAAAACAATTGCGCACTGGGACTTAACTTTCGCGCAGAGGATACCACGTCACAGACGTTTATAAAACAAAAAAAAATTAGAACTATTCCCACATTCAAATAAAATTACATTGTATAATTGAATTTACATGACATTAGTCATTCGAAAGCATTAATAAATAAATTATAATAATTATACAAAATCGATTATTAATTTTATTATTCAAGCGAAACACCGCCTCAATATCATTAAAAAAAAACTGACACAGTTTGTTAATAAAATATAATAAATTATAAATATGTAAAAAATTACCCTATTATAAAATCCTATTTTGGAAGTCTCGTGATGGATAAAACACGGTCACCATAAGTTTTAAAATTACACTAGTATTATTCTGAAACACTGATGTTTAGGCTTGTGTCACACTTAGTTGTCAATGCTACCAGCATTGTAAACACGGCACACAAGTTTTTCTGCGATCCCGACGCCGCGAGTTAATTTTCTTCGCCCGCGCACTGCTTTCTGTATATACAGGACGAATTTTAGCCAGCCTTATGACATAGAATAATAACTAGGGGATCTATTATCGATCCGGTTTTTAAGCATATAAAAAACTGCATGTTAGATTGTTTTTGTAAAATTCATACATACATAAACTCCCCCCTTTTTCCCAATGTACATACTCCTTTTGCGTCATCCACGTTCATACACCTGGTCATACACGCACGCCAGCTGCGAGTACTTCGCACCTGTCTTTTCGAAAGAACCTTACCAATAAGGTCAGTGAATAAAGTATTACAAAATATTTTATCTTTAACATTAATCATTTTAGACTGATGTAAAGGTGCTAAATATCAACATTTCACGCTAACTACGCTGCGTTTACGCAGCATCTACGCACCGTCTACACTCACTTGTGTGCGTTCTATAAGAGTGCGCGAGCGGCGCTGCTGTTGGGGCGGCGCGCGGCGGGGGCGCGGCGTCAGCGTGCCGGCGGCTGCCCGCTCGAGCCCCACCAACGCAGGCACGCGCCGTCCACGCAGCGGGCACGCGCCGCTCGACGAGACACCTCTTCTAGCACCTCCTAAGGGGAATAGATTGTGTGTCAAGAAAAGTTCTTCATATCGTCGGCCATGCATACAAAAAAGATCAGATTGTTGATGCGTTACCGTACAAAATATTTTCGAGCTCGCTAACTCTATTTCATGTTCGAAAAGGCATACAAGATACGTTTAAAAATCTACAATAACACATTAATGTTTTAATATTATATAGAGGAAAGATTTGCATGTTACATCATAATTTTCTTGCTCTTATCCCAATTCATTTGGTCAAACAGATAAGAGATTTGATTAAGATGAGAGATTTGCATGTCAGTGAATAAATTGAAAAACTACTAGACCGCTTTCAAAGATTCTTTCACCATTACAATGTTACATTATCCCTGAGTAACAGTTTAAGTTTAAAAGACAACTGTCCACCCGTGCAGGGACGGACCGCTAGTGTAAAATAAAACTAAGTAAATCCTTGAGCGGCTTGCACGGGAACGTGGATATTGACACAAAAGCAGATTCCAATGGATGATAATGAGTTTAAAGTAAATCGAAGTGCGTTCAACAAAAAAAGCTACTCACCCAAAAGCTCACAAAATATCAAAAACACTAAAGACCACGTACCTGTTTCTTCAACACAATATGCTTGCCCTTCCAATACTTCATCAGCCCTCGCTCCTGCAACGTAGACACTATATCCGAAGACGCTATAGCCAGGTCCTTGCTAAGGTCCCTGATGCAGAGGGTAGGTCCTGGGGCGGAGCACAACCTCTTCAGCAAAGCCTCCTTCCAGTATGACCGGTAAGAGATCAGACCGAGGTCAGATAGTGGAGTTTCTGGAGACCCGACCTTGCCTTCTTCTTTGGTTAGGAGGTAACCTAGTGAGAGAAAACAAAATATGTTAAGACCTACGGATTCATTACATGAAGCTACTAAAATCTGTCACATTTTTAGCGTTCCCGTTTTGGTAACAAAAGGCAAAACGGAACCCATTTAGGACCACTCGTGTGTCTGTCTGTCCGACCATTCCCCCCCCCCCCTTATCTCCGAAACTACTGAAATTCTGAAAAAATACAGAAATTTCTTGAACACTTATAGATTACAGGAAAACCTATAAGAAGTCATGGTAGGAAACCCTTGGTACGGAAACGGGCCAAGTGTAAGTCCGACTTGCACTTAGCCAGTTTTTTTAAAAGCTTTTTAACTTTATCGCTGAAGGATTAGGTTCAATGTTGATTGAGAAAGTTTGTCAGTTTCGGGTAATAGATGTGCTAGCGTCTGTAGGATATATGTAAATAGTACAAAGTGGACAGTGTTTCATTTTCCATGAAAAAGGGAGAATTCTCTAACCAGTTGGGTGTTGTATCTGGTGGACTACGTTTTAAATCGTATTTTCCTACAAATGGTAAAATACTCCTGAGAAATTCGTAACAGAAAAACACAATAACACTATACCCGAGCCGAGACCTCACGCACAGCAGTCACGCTTACGACCACTAATTCATTTTTGCATAACCATAAAACACACCACGTTTTAATTTTAAATAGTCTCCCCTCATTTATATTTTCACCCCCGTACCGCGTTGTTTAATTCGTACGCGATGCAACATCCCTACAAGTTGATGAGATTACTTCGTAAATTTATCGTTATCCAATTGTTAGTCGCGCTCTTATGGTTTGGTCTTTATTGCCTGCTCTCCGCAATAATGAACGCTATAATGTGGATTATCACGCCAGCAAAGTGCGGCTTGGTAGATGTCACGATTTAGATTTATTGGATCTAGGACATGTCAGTGAATATATTATGATGTTCTCCTTCACCGTTTTTGAGAGCAGTGGTGATTAAATAAATTACACAAAGTCGTGCCTCGGTTCGAATCCACGGCTGACTGCTCGTAAGTCGTCCGCCACCACTGAGTTCTCGCTGCTTTTACAATATTTGTTACTCAAATTCGTACGTAAAGTATATCCCATAGGATATCATTGAAACCACGGGAAATAGCTGTAGAAATATATACGTTAATAGTATTTACTAAGTCAAAAAAAACTTTACCTACTTTTAAAAATAACTATTCGATGTTTTGAAAAGTTACAAAGGTTAACGGTGAACATGTTTACTACGAGTTTGTATAACTTAGGTACTACATTTGATGTTTGCGATTTTAGGCCACCGTCGTTTTCTACGACTTTATAATAATAACATTGCTGAATGACCCCTTTTTTTTGGCGGGTGGAAAATCATTAAATAACCCCTCCCACTCTTGGGCAGAGCGAAAGGGAGTGTGAGACTTCTACTGACTAAAAACCACCCATGTTCTTTCTTAGCCCTATATGTCGAGGCCGCGGTAACTTGTGAACAACCCGCAGCCCCGACGGGCTGTCGAGTGACCCCTACATTGGGTTTTTTTGTATTTCTGTGGGAGGTTGAATAAACTAAAAATAGATACTTAGAATAAAAAAAAACAAACGTGATCTTTTCTTTCTTTTTCTTTCTTAGTTTCATAGTTTGTTTTACTAATAATGCATTTACTTAATGTTTACGTATTATGCGGTACCCTTTCTGTCTAAACCTTTTCCGATGACAGGTGTGATATTATGTGATTCATTGACACACGTCCAATACTGTTCTGCACTAAAGATTACCACTATTCGAAGCAACGTAGACACAGAAGGAATTTGAATTCTTTTCATCATAATAATATACTGTTACGCGGGACCCCCCGACTTAACGTGCTTCCTGAGGCTTGCAGGGAGCTCATTATGTAATGGATGGTCACCCATCCACGGTCCGACTTCAGCAGACGTTGATAAAACCATGTTATTATGTAACTACAAGCCCCTACCGGTTCTATTTGAAGTAATTTTTATAATCGCTTTACATCGTTATAAAATAAAGCTAAAATTAGAATACAAAATAGTGAAATACAGCTTATATTTCCACTTAAATCCAATTATTTATTGAATGCATTACTATTTATGCATAAATCCTGTGCTCAATTCACGATAACGATTCCCTTTGATGGAACTTTTATACAGTTACTAGATCCCTATCCGTTAATTAATTTGTGATGGAACCCTGTAAACCGCAGACGCCGCAGACGGGCAGCGAAGTGACGACGCTAAATTAATCGGAGAGTGTCTAAGTTGTCACAGTAAGATTGGTAAATTGTTATTGAATTAAAAAAAAAAAACAATATTATTGACATAATATTGTCCAGTTAAATAGATCGCTGAATATCTGACAAGCAAACTATAATTTATTTAAAATGCTTCTTAAAAAAGATGTTGAAAGATTAAATAGTCAATGTAAAAGTCCAATTAGTTAGCAAGAATTGCTACTGTAAAACAAAGTTGAAAACAGTTAAAATACCCAGCTTAGACTTAATTAATCAAGTCAATTATAACTAAAAACCTTTAGACAGATAATCCCCTAATGATAAAGGGCTTTTGAAAATACTTAGAATTGTTTTTCAACTATATTTTATTTGCAATACTAGGTAAAATTATAATTATTATTAGCTATAGCTCTGTCTAGCCCTTCCGTGGATTAGGGGCGTGATGACCACGTAAATCTTTGAACATTTTGTTAGGAGCAGAGACTTAAAAACCACGTGTGCATAAAACATACACAAATCGTTCAAACTATCTGATTTGTAAGTACAAAAAACGTGGAGAGAAAGGAATGTATAATATTTAGAGTTAATCCAATCCCTTTAGTACCATAAAATTTTAACTAGCTAACGCAATTAGTAATCACACTTCAAAGTTATTCGATTCAAATTCTCTGGGACCACCATTAATATTCCGCCACTAATTACAGTTTCAAAATTCAAATCGAGAGACACACGTTTGAAGTCGTCGGTCAAACTACATGAATAAAATATTTCAGCGATAAATATTGGTGTAACTTCAATCAACGAGTTTACACCTACATACAGCAATAATTAAGGTAGCTATCAAAATACCTCGCGTCTACAATCGGACGGGTAGACAGGGCTGGCGGATCGGGCAAAATCGAATCATTTGTTAGTGTCGAGATCGGGAAGCGTTTTGTAAATTCATAGCCTGTTTTGTAAGGGGTTTTATAGAAGATGAAATGGGTTACGGGCATTACTGGTAGGAATTAGAGCGGAGCCTGATCTGAATTGCAGGTTCTTGATTTTTTTGTTGCTTTTCTGTTGCCTGAATTTATTAGAATTTCGATAATTTCTAGATAGTTATAATCATGATGATTATGTCTGTCCTTCTCGTTGTTGAATTTCAAAATTAATGTCAAACAAACACGTCTAGCCATTCTAATCGATTCAATATTAACGAACATCTTGATTAAAAACATCACATAAAAAAACTCAATTGTAAAAAGGGTAGTTAACTAAAAAATCTGATTAGTCCGTCAGATAGATTTCCAAAAAATATTGGACACATGTTTTCTCTTTTTGCACGTAAATAAACAATGAAGACGATACAGTACTTTGAAAACTCGTGTGACGTCACAAGCCCCCACTTAAATCTTTGACGCGTTTTATCTTCGTCAATTTTTATAGATTTGATAAAAAAAAATACGTATCCAATATCATTCGTTAATCTAACAGACGGAATAATAAGAATCATATTTTTTTGTCAGGAAACATTTCTATTGCCAAAAAAAGCGTCTGCACCAAACAGCTTATCCTAGGTTAGTTATGTTACACATGGCAACCCTATTTACGTCTCACGGTGGGCCCGTCGCCCCCATCCTCTGGCTAGACCGGAGGGGGTGTGAGTCTAGACGGTAGACCGATCCATACTGCAGTGCATCGATCGAGGTCGGGTCGACGGCCGGCGCGTCGCGACGCCCCCTACCCGTGGGGGTCTGGGGGACAAAACAAACCCGCAGTTGCGAGAGTTTATCACGTTGACCGCACAGGTGCTGTAGGTTTGCGATTTGTAAGAATTACGCATCGGCTGTGTTGACATGGGAGTGTAGCACGCTAAGGGATTTAGCGGAACGGTTGGTGAAGCGCCCCTATTGTTAGTCAATAACGCGGCTGTAGGCTTTTGACAGTTTACAACGTATAATTACTAATACAAGGGATGAATAAACATAATCAGCAGGGCTATTGCGTATCTTTTAAATGTCAGTGGCTATCATATTGTCCATGGATTAACTGTCAAATTGGTTATGGTTTAGTACAAAATGTAACCATTTGACAGTAAATTGATAGACAATAAATGATAGCCACTGTCATTTAAAAGATAGGCAATAGCCCTGCTGGGCTTTGAGGAATTACTTAATTAACCTCTTACCAAATCTAAGGAACTTTGGATATTTATAATCAATAACAACCCAACAATTTTTGTTTACCCCCATAATAATACTACAATTACAAATTCCAACTGAACGTTTCAAAATTCAAATACTTAAAAAAAATTAAATTCCACCATAGACAAATGCTTTAAAAAATATGACATTCTTCCATAGACAAATAGACACATAAACCAATAGTGTCGTTGCCTCGGTAATGACAGGCAATGCCACTGTGACATTGACATTCGCAATGAACTATTCCACGCGCGTCGCTGAGGGCAATTTGTATGACTTTTTGCGTTATTAAAGGTTAAACCCTCTTGTGAATTATGTCCGTCTGGCTAGGGTAGCTAAAGTTAATGTGTTGTCTCTGTAATGGGATATTTTTGAGGTATGACAGCAATAATAATATTTCGAGGGGGTCGCTTTAATATGTTATTTTACTGTTTATTTTTGACTGCCTCCTTGGTGTAGTGACCGCAAGGGGGACTTTTGGTCATGAGGTTCTAGGTTCGAGTAACAGGAGTTTCCGATTCACAGTGTTCTTGGATTTTTCTATCAGGAATTTTTCAATAGTAGTCTGGATTAGTGCCTGATTGATGGCAATGGGACTCGCCTCCTATTAATTGGGACATAACTGGCGAAATGTAGGTGTACTATTAGGTACACCACTGCTTAGCCCTTCGGGTATTACAAGTGTGATGTTATGTGACAACAATAATAATGAGATGTTCGTTTTAGGGACTTTGTACAATATGATATGGTTGACCTTAATAAACTCTTAAAAACGGTGAAGGAAAACATTGTGAGGAAACCGGTATGTTCTAGAACTAAAAAATACAAGAATTGTGACATCTACCAATACGCACTGCCGCGATGCCGCCCGGCCCGCGTGGTAGATAGGGATGTTTACTGACTTAAAAAAATATGGTTCTAATTAGTCCGTCTGTTAAATTATCGAAAAATATAGGAGACGTATTTTTTGTTTTATGAAATCGATAAAAATTTACGATGATAAAACGCATCAAAGATTTGAGTGGGGGTTGTGACGTCACTGACCGCTAAAGAATGTCATACTAATGTCTCAGAAAATGACGTCACACGAGTTTTCAAAGCACTGTATCGTCTTCATTGTGTGTTTACGTGAAAATAGAAAAAATACGTGTACAGTATTTTTCGGAAATCTATCTGACGGACTAATTAGATTATTTTTGTTAACCACCCTATTATAGTTAATTCCCTCTCAAAGAGAGGAGGCCTGTTTCCCAGCAGTGGGAACATTAATAGGCTGATGATGATGATGAATTAATCACATTACATATTTTTGATTATTTCACAATTAAATCAGAGGGGCAATTTTCTCATTCATTAGACCGTTCGCAATATAATCACAGTATCAAATCTTACAATAATTATCAAAAATCTGAATCACGTTTTTGACAACGCTCTGACATTGATTTTGGTAGAGGTAGTTGGAGGAGGGCAGCGGTGGTCCAGTGGAGCCAAACTCGACGAACAGTAAGTCGTGAGGCAATCGGCATGTCTGAGAACCAAAAAATTCGAAGACATGTGACATTACCTACCCGAACTGGACCCGCGTGGTGGATTCTAGCCTATCCCCTATCCTAGAGAGGAGGCCCGAGTCCCTGCAGTAGGAACATTATAGGCTGATGATGATGATGAGTTGGAGGTGGTTTCGTAAAGGCAGGAATGAAGGCGAGTCCTAGTTTACGTTGAGGCACCGCAGGCTTAACCTTCTACATCAGGATACCATCACCAGACCAAGTCGTCAGAGGTAAACAGCTGCGAAAGGATTATACTGGTACTTACTGAAGTCTATAAGCAGTCTGCCGTATCCTTGTCTTTGGTAGGGAGGCAGCGTCAGAATGCACGACACGTTGTAGTTCAGGAACGAGTTCTTTTCCTGTCATAGATAAAAACAAACAAACTTTAGTATATTTTGGCACAAGAGCTAAGAAGGAACATGGGTGGTTTTTAGTAAGTAGAAGTCTGACACTCCCTTCTGCTCTGCCTAAGAGCTGGAGGGGTTAATAAATGATCCCCCCTCTCAAAAAAAGGCAAATTTACATTGCCTTGGTTAACTTGCATCAATTGGTACAGAAAGAACTAATGTTGAAAGTACTCTTTCAAAAAACCATGGGCATAAATAAAATATTTATTCAGATATATATATGTAGGTATATTGATTAAGATTCTTTACAACTTTCAGTGCTTAGCCGAGCCTCCTAATTTTTAGTAAAAACGGACAGTTCAAGTGCTATTAACATTACAAAACATCACACCAGTAATCGCCAAAGGGTTAGGCAGAGTTATGTTTAAAGCCCAGGCTATTTCTATTTACGTATTTAGTCAAAACAAAGAATTACTACAACTGGGTACTAACATTGCAGACACGTCATTGTTCAGCCTATACATGCAAATAGGTAATTTATTATAAAACGGGTTAAAAATAAGTTCCGTTGACGTACACCGTGACGCACAGACCGTAGATATTGTATAGATTAGCTGTCAGAATATGCCCTATGAGATGGCGATAATCATTGATGATTCTAACTAATATTATAAAAGCGAAAGTTTGTTTTTAGGGTTCCGTACCTCAAAAGGTAAAAACGGAACCCTTATAGGATCACTTTGTTGTCCGTCTGTCTGTCTGTCTGTCTGTCTGTCTGTCAAGACCTTTTTTCTCAGGAACGCGTGGAGGTATCAAGCTGAAATTCATATCAAATACTCAAGTCTATGGTCTCTTGGAGCTGTGAAAAAATCAAACTTCTAAGTCAACGCGATCAAAAGATACTCCCGTTTATGCCGCAAATTTTCGACACTCGCAAGGGAATCAAAACCTACAGGGTACTTCCCGTGAACTCAGAATCTTGAAATTTGGTACGAAGCAACGTCTTATAACACAGATAAAGGAAAAATTGCGAAAAGCATAAATTTTTAGTTACATCATATAATAAAAATATTTTTTATAATTAAAAAAAAAAAAAAAAAAGCGACTCCCCTACTACGATGGTACGGAACCCTTCATGTGCGAGTAGGACTCGCACTTGGCCGGTTTTTTTATTATCGTTTCACGCTTAAACTGCTTAACCGATCATCCAAAGGTAAAGGTTGAAGAAGAAAATCACTTTTCAGAGAAATTAGACAATGTCAGGCCGTATTGTTAGGCTTCAGTCTATAGCAACTGGAGTCAGGCAAACCGTTTGCATTTTCAATAAAGAAACTCTATAACTTTCTCGTGGTAGTTTCAATTAGTGTATCTTTGTCTTACTATAATTATTATTTGGTTATTTGTCTATTGCTGTGAGAAGCTCGTGCCTAAATAATAGCAGTCGCTGGGGTCGATCTTCAGGTTAAGCCGTGCTTGCCTTGAGTGGATGGGTAACCACCCTTTACATACCGGCTTTCTTCCGTGCCGCAGAAAGCTTGTTAAGCCATTAGTGCCGGCTGTCATTTGCACAACTTTAACAGTTGTAACAGGCAGTCAATGACCCAATAGTCAGCCCAAAAACTAGTCTTATTAACGGGTATCGTATTACCCAGAGCTTACTGTGTTGTGGAGGTCAGATAGGCAGTCGCTCCATGTAAAATACTGATATTCAACTGCATCCGGTTACACTGGAAGCTGATCTCTAAGAAAAGTCTAGACAGATGACTTGTCTATGACGCAGACATACCTACACGGCACGATTATGTGTCTATGGCATGTGTTTTTCTTAAAACAGACAGTTAATTAATGGAAAAAGGAAATGGTATGGAAACGTTATTTTTTTAAGCTAAATATTCGGTTTTCTGAATGAATGGAATGTGTACGCTAAATTTCGGGGAATTAGAAATAGTATAAACACGTTTTGTGTATTAGGAATTTTGTTTTGTAGCACAAATTGCACATTGCAGACAGCTGGTAAGAATAACAAATACGCGCCTGTTTATCAAGATTATTATTTTAAACTATAGCTTTTGCCGGCAGTTTGTGTTGAGTTCAGGAAATGGCATCGTTTTAACCTGGCTGCCTAGTACAGCCAGTCAGCCAGGTATAGTGGTTTACTATACCATTATTACAGACTGTTTAACCTGGTATAGTATACTTGTGTTATTGCAACAAATGGTCGATTTTGGCACATGATAGGATCTACTTGATTGATCAGCAATCTTCCTATTTGATTTGTCGTCGTGCTTATACGAATGAAAATGAACTGAAACGTGCGATCTATTATTTATTAAAGCTAAATGTATGGTTCACACGGGACAAGATACGTAACTATTTCCAACGCACAGTACTCAACCTGGAACTGGAGTGGTACTCCAGTATAGCAAAAAAAGAGAAAAGCGCGTTTACACAACCACTTCAATGCTTCGATTCTACAGTGGATGAAGTGACCATGATGATTTATAGGTTATAAAATCCAATGAAGCATTCTGCATAAGAGTCCTTTGTTAGGTATTCATAAAAACTTCTCGTGAGACGGAACACTCGTCCTATGCACAAAGCTAGTCCAGCTAAGTATAGATTAAACGTGGAAATTAGATTACTTCGATTTTAGATTAAGCCGAAAGATCTCTATTATTCATAGACGACGTGATTTAAAGGAACTTGTTTTTCTTATGTATGAATAAAAAGGTGGATATAAATCAAGATACAGTAAATATATTGTTATATACCTCACAAAGGACATTCATTTGTTTTTTATTAGTTTTTTTTTTTAACTTATATTAGTTACAGCTAGCTGTTGTCCACGACATACTCCCGCGTTCAATAATTGTAATTATCTTACTGGGTTTTAATTTTTTGCACTAATGTTACCCTGACCACTTTTCTAAAAATATAAGTAGAAAATTTGGTTCAGCTGTTTCGGAGTTTATCAGTTTACCCAAACAAAAAGTCAGATAAACTCTTGAAAAAATGGTTTTTGTTCTAAGTACCGTATACAAAAAGCACATGCAAATTTCGGCTCATCCACGTTCTTAAATCAGAGAATAAAGAATATTTTTCAATAGAAACACTATCCATTAGGATTTACCACCAGTCAACACAAACAGGGCTAAAAATCACCCTCTACTCAAGTACGCAAATACTAACAGGACCAGACCCAGACAATAACTAATGCACATTTTAAGTTTAAACTTTAAAGTTTCACCTTAAATCTAGACAAAACCTCTACTGTCTGCAGCATCAGGTCGACGAACTCTGCGGGGTAGGCAAGGGTTGTGGGGAATGGGGGGACGCGTCGCTTCCCGAAACTTTAAAAATAAAGCCTGACCTCTGTGTGTAAATATTATAATAAGCTTCTTGGTAAATAAGATAGCGTTGGCATATAATCCGTTCTTTGATTATGCAGGGTTATTTTTTTCAATGACCATGTCAAAATTTAAAATGAAACTTTCAAATCAAAACCGAAGGTGTATTTTAAATATGATTATATGAAAGAATGATTCATGGCATTTGAAAATGTCTCATAAATTCCTATTCCTACTCCTAGTGGGAATCAATGCACTTGTGTGCGTGCGTACACCTACATGTGTTAACTCTTACCCATCTAGGTCGTTAAACTGAATTGTACTGTTTATCGATATAACATCGAAAATATTATCGATTCTGAACCAGTTTTGAAAATTTAAATAGCCTTTTATTTTTTTACACATTGAAACCCTTACGTGCCTTCGAAACCACATAAAAGCATCATCGATCCTGGGCCCCGAGTCTGCTATTCAATAGTGTCAGAATGATCTATCACTGATCTCATAATTGTTGATTTTGACAAGTTTGGTGTTGTCAAAATCAACAATTATGAGATCAACGATAGACCATTCTGACACTATTGAATAGCAGACTCGGGGCCCTGGTTGCCATACAAAAAACACATCAAAATAGCTTGAAACTCTAGTCTAAATATTGCCAATTAAAGAGTCCTTTTCAACTTCTGATACTGTGATGTTTTTCTTACAAACTCAAATTGCTCAGCGAACTGCGAACTCTGCTACGATTTCCGTATTTCTTTTTAATAAAAATGTTTAGCTTAGTACACGAGGCTTGTTCGAGTGTGAGGAACTTTGGTCTAAAAATCTTAACAGACGTTTCCAAACAATATTGCTGGTTTTAGTACTGTTTATAATTACATCACCATCATCAGTCCTTTATCCAACGTCTTCTTCTTACATACTTCTCTTAACTCATCACCTAAGCAGTCACCTTTATAGACATATCATCCTTCACACAGTCCGTTTCTTTGGTATTCCTCTACTGATTATAATTACAAACTTATTTGTCGTCGTTGAAGTTCTAACACCACACAAGTCAAAATAGCAACTTTACATAGGAGTCACAAAACTGCATAATTACACTTATGTAATAGTACAATACCATTTTATATTTAATGCTCACTTAAAATTAGATAAAGACGTTGCTTGTTTTTGTAATTGGCTGAAACAACTCGTCTTCTGATTCTCTAGCAAAATGTTCATAGGTGGTGTTGGATGTTTTTTCCATTACCACAAAAACGGCGACATTTATTTAGAAAGACAGACTGACAAGTCCACAATAAAACATAAAATTCAAATCCACCACCAGCCATGCGTAATTAATCCCGAATTTTCGGCTTCCCTTTACAAATCTCCCATTACCATTGAACTTCCTAATAAAATTTCATGTAAAAACATGGCTGGCGGGTCCCATACGTGTCTGGTCCGTAATGAATTCTCGCAATATAATGGCGGGTACAGCGGCGCGGCTACCGACGTCTAGACGTCTGCGCTCGCCTGTTTACATCGCTAAATTGTCACTCGGTACCAGGGATGTGCGTGGATTCTGTTTAATTGTTGTTTTAGACGCACCTTTGTTACATAGTGGCAGCAACAGCTGACAACCAGCCTTGTCATAGGATAATAGGACTTATTGTGTTGTGGAGGACAAATAGCCAGTCGATCTACCTAATATTTAGCTACATTCGGTTAGATTGGAAGCCAACGCCAGCATGGTTGTGAAACGGCCAGGTATATGATAAAACGCGTCGTGCATTGTTTTTTTATTTATTTATTTACTAGCTGTGCCCGGCATGCATTGCAAAGCCCTTTTTCCTACCTTATTTTACCGTACCTACTACCCTACCCACTATCCTACCTACTACCCTACCCACTATCCTACCTACTACCCTACCCACTATCCTACCTACTACCCTACCCACTATCCTACCTACTACCCTACCCACTATCCTACCTACAATCCTACCTACAATCCTACCTACTACCCTACCTACTACCCTACCTACTATCCTACCTACTACCCTACCTACTACCCTACCTACTACCCTACCTACTACCCTACCTACTACCCTACCTACTACCCTACCTACTACCCTACCTACTACCCTACCTACTACCCTACCTACTACCCTACCTACTACCCTACCTACTACCCTACCTACTACCCTACCTACTACCCTACCTACTACCCTACCTACTACCCTACCTACTACCCTACCTACTACCCTACCTACTACCCTACCTACTACCCTACCTACTACCCTACCTACTACCCTACCTACTACCCTACCTACTACCCTACCTACTACCCTACCTACTACCCTACCTACTACCCTACCTACTACCCTACCTACTACCCTACCTACTACCCTACCTACTACCCTACCTACTACCCTACCTACTACCCTACCTACTACCCTACCTACTACCCTACCTACTACCCTACCTACTACCCTACCTACTACCCTACCTACTACCCTACCTACTACCCTGCCTACCTTCCTACTACTTCCAACGTTTAACTTTCCCTCGACTACCACGAACAATTAAAAACCAAAATTTGCCAAATCGGTCCGGCCGTTCTCGAGTTTTAGCGAGACTAACGAACATCAATTCATTTTTATATACAGTGTGATTCTTTACGAGTATAATGTGCACATATCGAAATGAGGGAATCTATGCTTAATTTTATCGATGGAAAAAATATTTTAAAAAATCTAAATATTTTTTAATATTTTTTATGGAATTTTCAAAAATGTTGTCCGCTGTTGTGACCCCAATGTAAACAAAACGGTGTAACTTTTAAACTAAATTATCTATCGCGATGAAACAATTTTATGTAAAAAGTTATGAAAAAAAAAAGTTTTTTTGATCAAAAAACGTGTTTATTTTCAATTGAGGGTAGTTTTTTTCCACAATTTTCATTTTACGAGGACGCCTAATTGCTTCCAATCATTATGGAGTTTGTTTCATCGCGATAGATAATTTAGTTTAAAAGTTACACCGTTTTGTTTACACTGGGGTCACAGTAGCAGACAAAATTTTTAAAAATTCTATATAAAATATTAAAAAATATTTAGATTTTTTTTAATAATTTTTCCGTCGATAAAATTAAGCATAGATTCCCCCATTTCGATATGTGCACATTATAAAGAATCACACTGTATATAGATAGATTATTATCACAATGTTTTCTTTGCCATTACAGATATAGATCTTATGCGACAAAGTAACTTAAAATATACGTATCTAAATCTTACATGCTACACAGTATGTGGCCCTTGTGAACTCACATAATGTACTTAAGTGAATATATCTAAGGTTTCCGACACCGTGTTGAGAGTGCGCAGCGCACGAGTCAGCGGTGCGCGCCCTAGCAGTTGCGGTTTGCGCCGCCGCCGCCGCTCCACGTACCTGTCCGGTAAATTGAACCCTATTTCCTATAATATGCCTGCGTTTTGTATAGTACCTCTTAAAACTTAGAAAATATATGTTACCAGTGTCACTTCACGCCTAATTTCTAATTTGTAGTATCCTACCATACCGAGACAAAATAGGGTAGGATACAATAACGGGTATCCCGGGTATCTCCCATACAGCTTTAAATACATGAATCTGACGAATTTATTCTGTATCCGTTCGAGCATAAATTTGTATTTAATTTCACTCGGGCTCCAGACAGCCGCATTATACCCTAGGAACGTGTACCAACGGAGCTTCAATATAATGCTTCGTATTCCAAAGAATTGCCAGAACGATCGAAAAACTTAAGCTAAATGCCTTATCAATAGATCAATAGATAAGGCATTTATTGAGACTGTCGACATGTGGCACTCAGCGATCATTGTGCCGATAGTCGTTACAGCCAATGCCTTAATTGCCAAGAGCCTCGACCAACACCTGAGGAGGCACTCGTTAGGTAGCTGGATCAAGGGCTTGATGCAGAAAGCGGTACTCCTGGATACGACTCGTATTGGGAGGTTCCTTTCTCTGGAGCCCTGACCGCCGGTGGCTTGGACCCTGTTCCCGATACCAGTGGGCTACATTTTTTATATTTTTAAATGTTTTTTTTTATTGTTGTAATAAGAAATATTTAAAAATGTATTAATTTTGTTTTAAAAAATAAATAAAGGGGTTCAAAGATTCTATTCTCACGAGACAGCCCTAAAACTGAACGTAGGCGGTAACATTGGGGGAGCAAAGTACGAAATCAGCCGTCGATATTTGGATGTAGCGGAACCATAACCTACGGCTACATACGTGTATGATGTGTTACTGTGTTTATGATGGGTATTAACTGCTCGTTTTAAAATGCTGGTTTTGTCTGAAGGGTTTCTTTTATTTAAGTAAAATGTTCGAGGAACAGATCTTGGTCTATGAAATTAGAAATCAGACTAGGGCATATGTGGTCCCCGTCGGGGCTGCTGGATGTTGAAAGAGATACCGCAGCCTCGACACAAAGGGCTAAAAAGGAAAATGGGTAGTTTTTAGTCAGTAGAAGTCTTTAACTCCCTTTCGCTCCGCCCAGAGTAGGAAGAGTTATTTGAGGATATCCTACCCTCCAACAAAAAAAACTGGCCAAGTGCAAGTCCGACTTGCACAAGAAGGGTTCCGTACCATGACTTCTTATAGGTTTTTCTGTAATCTATAAGTGTTGAACTAATTTTAGACATACAGAGACACGAATGATTCTATAAGGGTTCTGTTTTTTCCTTATGAGGTACGGAACCCCAAAAGGACTTGCAGTCAGACGGTCACACCACTATCTTCTGAATGATGAAGCTTGGACGCACTTTCCTCACTAAAAGAGGTTGTTACCTAAAGCTGTAGCAAATTCAACCTTAACCAAATACAAATAAAAACAAATGATGTTCTATGCACGCTCGCGTTACTTCACAGGCTAGAAATGTATTTAAGTACCGCGGAAGTGTGGGCGTAGTGCGTTGGAACGGTAGCCAGACGGTGCGTAGACGGCGAGGTATATACGTGCGGTTATCTTGGTAGCAATAGGTAGAAGCTTTCCTACCTGAATAGTGATGACGTCATTATAAAGAGGGTAAAAGGCCTGCAAACGCACCAAGCGTGATCTTTACATCAATATGGTATTTCACCAAAAAAATCTAATAAGTACGTCTGTTAGATTATCGAGCACTATAGGATACGTGTTTTTTGTTTTATCAAATTAATAAAAAATTACGAAAAAAAAACGTGTCAAAGATATATTATACGAATGATGAATGATAGAAGAGCAAACGTACTAAACTTGTGACGTCACACGACTTGACACGACTTTTCGAAAGCACAGCATCGTCGTCGTCTTTTAGTTACGTAGAAAAAAAAATACGTGTCCATTATTTTAATTTTATTAAGTTTATTTTCAAATTTGATTGGGGACATTTTAATATTTACGTTTAGACATAGACTTTTATACTTTGATATATATGTATAGTTATTTTATTTTGTTGTAAATTTTTAAATCTATTATTAGTGTTTTACGTGTACCTATTGCCCTTTGATTATTGATTATTTATTTTGGTTACTAACATTATTTTTAAGTAGGTTTACATAAAAAACAAAATTTTGGATCATTGTTGTCTGAGTTTTAAATAAATTATTATTATTATTACTTTTTGGAAATCTATCTGACGGAGTAATTAGATGTTTGTTGTTGAAATCATTTATTTCTCGGCTGTGAATGCTGTGATCCCCGAAGGGTCTGGCAGAAATGTGCGAACTAGAACACCATACAACACCAATATTTTACCAGTTTTGTTTTTTGGAGTGAGCCTATTACCATCTGCTACTGTGGCTACTATTTGGCCATTGTGACCCTTTACTTTGTGTAATTTATTTCGTCAACGCTGCTTTCAAAACGGTGAAGGAAAACATCGTGTGGCATGTCTTAGAACCAAAAAATTCGAAGACATGTGACATCTACCAACCCGCACTGGGCCCGCGTGGTGGATTATAGCCCATCCCTCTCCTAGAGAGGAGGCCTGAGTCCCTACAGTGGGAACATTATAGGCTGATGATGATGATGATGATCACTGTGGCTACTTAGAAATTCCTGATGGAAAAGTAAAGGTATACAGAGGTTCTAGCACGAGCGCGCTGTAGGTGAATAATATAAGTTTATAGGGCTTGAGGTATTCGGCTGTATTCTGTACATCATTCTGAACCAGCAGCTTACGTGCTGTATGAGATCTCGATATTTAATAGACAGTCACCCATCCACAGATACACCTACACAACTTAAACTTAACCTTCGATTGACCTGCAGCACCACAATCAACCCTCAACCCAGACGAAACCCTACCCCAAAACCATGTATAAAACGCACAAAACGCCGTCTAGCAGTACGCCGCGGATCCGGATGCACGGGTTCATTCACCCCAGAGGCCGGGACAGACGTCTGGGTTCTTAAGTCTATGTATACGTTTAAGATGCGAATTTTACAGCACCGTGTTACGATCGATCACCGTGTCTACGACGCAGACGAGGGGGAGGGGGAGGGGGGGGCGAGGGGGGGTTGGTGGGGGGGGAGTTGTGAAGTTTCACCTTTTGACCGTTCGGTTGTGTGGGCTTTGTTAATGGATGCATAGTTGCGATTAATGAGGTTGTGCTGGAGATTTTGGTTGCGTTTGTTGAAGGTTGTAATGTTTTGGAGATTGTGGGTAGGCGTTGAAAGGTATATTTATTATACTTTACATTACACCACGCCTGTAATCCTGGACCGAAGGTCAGACAGAGGTGTACGTAATTTAAACTTTTATTAATTTGGTATAACTGAAATTCATGGTGTTTGCTGACAAATGGCTCCGTATGAATATAGAATGGCTAATGGCGTGGACTGGTCGTGAATGTTTCGACAAGAATGAACCTATATATTTTTAAATGAACGAGCAACAATAATAATAAATTCTTTATTTGATTGTGCATGGAGCAACAAAGTTCACGTCAGTAAATATATCCAAAACAAAAAAGTTTCAAACTAAAAACTAAAAGCTAGAACACAATTGCAAACTCAGTCATATATCAAAACTTTCTCACTAAACATTAAAACGCAATAATACTGCCAACTCTACAGTAAAAAAAACCGTAGCACCAGTAAAAGCAACATAAAACCTTCATTTATCTCTATATAGAGACCGAGTACTCGACTCTACTACGCCGTAGACGGGCTACGTCACGTAGTACGTCGAGTGCTACGAGGCTACGCCAGGCGTAGACACTACGTAGCTTTGCATTTGGAGAATTTCCTCTCCTATTCAAAATTCAACTGTATCCTAATACAACTAAGGCTGGTTTTGAGTTGAACGTGTTGATATGATTTTTTAATATCCTACGGCGGAGTGTCAAAGTTAATGAAAATATTTATACAGTCACATTTACGGTTTTAGCGATTTTCGTGCAGTTATTTGTGGATGTTATTTTAAAATGGCGTTTATGACTTGATTAAACGTAATGGAATAAAAGCTTTTACGCGGATTACTTGAAGTGGCAGTTAATTAGTGAAATTAAATAAACTTTTAATGAATGATAAATGACACTTTGTCGTCTGGGTAAGTCTCCAGAATCGTAAAAAAGTTTTAAAGCTTCCCCGTATAGTTTCTTGATTTTTAGGTTCCAAAATATGAGTAGAAAAGCTTCTAAGCAAAGTTTGCTACTTATAATTAATGTAACTATTTTACGACAGAACGAATAAGCTTGGAGAAGATTTGGCTCAGCCAAAAGTAATTACGCTGATACCATTTGACGACATTCTAGTTCTTCAGGACAGTCACATAACACACCAAAAATATGTTAAGAAACAAACGCAGGGTAGCTAATGCACATGAATAATTCTCATACCTTAATCCCATTTAATTTGAGTCAGCGCAGCATTTATTCTTCTTTTATATTCTTCTCTTCTCTATTATCGTCATCTCAGAAGTTTCTAGCTGTATAAACTTTTACACAGTCCATCTACACTACTCGTATATAATATAATCTACACTAATTTATAAAGAGGAAAGATTTGTTTGTAATGAATAGGCTCTGAAACTACTCGAAAAATTCTTTCACCGTTGGGAAGCTACACTATCCCCGGGTGACATAGGCTAATTTTTATCCCTGTATTCCCACGGGAATGGGAACTACGCGGGTGAAACCACGTGACGTCCGCTAGTACAATATAAATTCACATTTTTCCTATTGAAAAGAAAACGCCTTGTTACTCAAAACCAAAATCTTGACAAAAATGCCGAAATGAGAGTCTACTAATAGGTGCACCTCTGCCTAACCCTTCGAGAATTACAGGCGTGATGTTATGTTATGGTGAAAAAAAAAGTTACAGCAAAACACATACAACATAAGGCTATATAATTACAAACAAAACATTTTTTTAAGCATTGCCAAATAATAAAAAATCATTTCAAGGCTAAACCACAAGGGCTGCGGGTTCACAAGTTACCGCGGACTCGACATATAGGGCTAAGAAGGAACATAGGTGGATAATATTCAGTATAAGTCTGACACTCCCTTTCGCTCTGCCCAAGAGCGGGAGGGGTTATTTGATGATTTCCAACCACGAAAAAAAAAGGCTAAACTACAACCAATCAAAACGCGTAACCCGAAAGCAGCAAAAAATGCCTTCATAACGCACGTGAGCATCACAGAGCAATATAAAGCAATACCATGCAGTCAGTTTGAGCACTCCATTCTTTTAATATTCGACCCTCCTGGCTATGGCCAGATGTAGATGTGTCTGTCTGTCGGGAGTTTATTGTAATGGGAGAATTACATTTTTGGTCTGAATCAGAATTTTTATTTGTTAAACATAGGTATCCTACATAATGGTGTTAGGTTAACATATTTGAGCGCTATGTTTTGCCGCGCAAGCATACAAATTTTAAATAATAATAATAACTACGGGTGTTATACCTAATCATCTCCACCATAGCCTCAAACTTATAGACCTGAAAGACTCAATTTATATATTACTTCAAAAAGCCGCAATTTTGAACACCTGCAGAATAGTGAGAAAGTTCATGCAGATTGAGGATAATACTTCTCACAACATTAATTCTACAACGCCATCTAGTCCCAAGCTAAGCAGAGCTTGTGTTATGGGTACTAGACAACTGATAAACATACTTATATATTTCTAAATACATACATATTATAGATAAATTACACCCAGACACAATATTCTATCTATATTTATAAAAATCAATGCCACTTTTCGTTGTAATTGTATAACTCAAGAAATGGCTCACCTATCCAATCCGAATGTTCAGGCGTTGTTCGGACTATTTAGTAGATGGTTTAAGTGAAGTTTGTGCAAAATCGGTTCTTCATTTATCACATTTTTTGTAACAAATGAATTTTCATAAATGGCGGATCATTTTATGTGTGTTGAAGTGGATTCGAGAATGGTTTAGATTCACAATTGGACCCTGTAGGTGGTACTACTGTCCGGGCAGGACGACGTCTGCCAGGTCCGCTAGTAAAATATAATTAAACAGCTAAAATAAAAAAATAAACCGAAATTAAAGATACGGTGTATCGACAGGGGTTTTAAAATGGCTTAATTTATGGTGATACAGTGTGTTTGGTTTTGGTTACCGATACTTTAGAGGCATATAAACTGATTTGTATTGACAATTACTTTTCAACCTTATTCATATAGAACTTGAATAAGCTCGCGATTGATGAAATTCTTCAAGTATCATAGGTACCTAATAGGGATGTTTACCGATTTAAAAAAATGTGATTCTAATTAGTCCGTCTGTTAGATTATCGAAAACTTTTGGATACGTATTTTTGTTTTATCAATTCATTCTTTTTTTTTTTTTGTAATTTTTTTTGGAACAACATGTATCAAGCGAAATAACATTCCTCCACTACTTATTGTTTCGATGGACGGGCAGTTGGTCACCGATGTTCGCTGGTTTGTAAGGTAGCAACTAATGATATTTCGCTGCATACCCTCGCTGTTAATTTTATTGTGTTCCTTATCTTATCGTATTTTATTGTTGTCTGAATTATGTCGTCGATGATTTTGGTGCACGGTAAAACTCTAATGAGTTTATGTTTGCACCAACTTGTTGTAATGTAAGTGTACTAATAATAGATAAATAAATAAAAAAATTAAAAAAAAAATTAAAAAATACGAAAATAAAACGCGCCAAAGAATGAGTGGGGGTTTGTGACGTCACTGACCGATAAAAAATGCCATACTAATGTCTTAGTATATGACGTCACACAAGTTTTCAAAGCACTGTATTGTCTTCATTATATGTTAACGTGAAAAAAGAAAAAAAACGTGTCCAATATTTTTTGGAAATCTAAACGAACGGACGGACTAATTAGTTTTTTTTTGTTAACTACCTTATTAGTATACATTTTTTGGGATTTGTAAGCTGAAAAAGCCAAATAGGAAATCCAGCACATGAAAATAACTGAATTAAACGTATGGGCTCATAAGGCAATATTTGTTTCGCAAACGTACGAATATATTTACTTACTTTATTTTATTTTGGTAGAATTTATCATCACTCCTCCATATTTTCCCACGATAATTATCACACCAAGTTACAAAACCTGAATACCACGAATGAAATCATTTACAAAACCCTAAACATTCTCAACTACCCTCAAAATATTTATAATCAAGTTTCTAATTTTCACGTTTGCTGTAACCCTCTCGCGCGAAGGGGGCTGCATTTCGGAGGCGTGGCTCTCTCTCCCCAAACCCCCCCAGGTCATTGACCGCACAGCTGACGCCGCCGCTGAATGGCGGGCATAGTACGGGGGCATAGTAGTATACTATCATAGTTTAGTGGTAGTACTATAAAGCAATCAAGGTAGGCACTAATTACTATATAATTACGGTTTTTCACGATTTTTGGGAAATGGGAAATTACGTTTGACATAACATCACGCCTGTTATCCCTAAAGGATTAGACAGGTGTTATGGCTAGGGGGTAAGCATATTGCCATAAACCGGGCACAAATCCGCTACTTAGATAATTCTTGGTGAAAAAACACAACACGCTTTGCCTTTTTTTTTGGGTGTTGGAAATCATCAAATAAGCCCTCCCGCTTTTGGGCAGAGCGAAAGGGAGTGTCAGATTCCACAGACTAAAAATCACCCATGTTCCTTCTTAGCCCTTTACGTCGAGGCCGCGGTATCTCTTACAACAACACGCAGTCCCGATGGGAACACGGTTTTGCCTAACCTTGGAATCGAACTAGGACCACTAGACCAACAAACAACAAGATCTTTATGCGTAAAAAAGAGGCGCTTAAGTATGCACAGGATAAAAAAGAGGCGCTTAAGTATGCACAGGAAATTGTGAAATTGTCGTATGGTTTTTGGTAATGTAGAAAAAAATGTAATGCCCACCACAATGCATGCAGAATTTAGCAATTTTCAGTGTTTGCATTTACTTTCATGTTGATTATTTTATTTGACAATAGGGGATCGGAGAAAAAAAATATTAGACCGTCAGATAGATTTTCAAAAAATATTGGACACGTATTTTTTCTTTTTTCACATAAAAAAAAATTAAGACGATACAATGCTTCAAAAACTCGTGAATTCCTCGAAAACGTCACATGTTAGTACATTTTTCACCAACAAATGACGTCACAACCCCCCACTCATGATCTTTGACGCGTCTTATCTTCGTCAATTTTTATTAATTTGATAAAACAAAAAACACGTATCCAATATTTTTCGATAATCCAACTGACGGACTAATTAGAATCATATATTTTTTTGACCCAATCCGATCCCCTATTGTAGTGGAAGACAAATTAATAGTAACTAGCTAAATGTATTAACGTCGAATAAATTCGACAAAAACAAACGCCACGGGAAGAGGAAGCAGCCAGACAGACATTGCAAATATATTTTAACGATTGTCTGGCAGTTTGAGTACTATTCGCGACCTACCCAAATGTCCTTTCTTTGGTATTGTCCGTCGTGACGTTGAGCTCCTTATGTTATTTATATTTATTTATTTTAAAGAAAGCTTACAGACTAATGATAATTTTAAATATCATACAGAAGTAAGGACATTTGCTAATTACAAGCTTCCACATGTATAAATCTACATAGTTACAAGTTACTTGCGTTGACCAATTACAGCGAATTGAATAAATTAAACATTACAATGTAAGTAAACATACTAGGTATAAAAAAAAACAGCTAGAAAGTAAAGTCTACAATAATTATGGTGAAAAAAACTTTAATTAGGGTGAGTTCACGATAACTGACAAATGCTTGCACTGACTGGACAGGTCCACTCAAATCTGTGTGGTCCTATCGTCAAAAGACCATATCGAACACTAATGTGATTTGACCAAAATATTGTCTGGACCTTTAAAGAGACTATGACCTCTGAGTTTGCTCCGGGCGTTTCATCTCAGAGTAGTCAGATTTGAAACACCTGGCCATAAATTTCAAAAATGGTGACGTGTTAAAGTGTTTGTAAAAACCTATTTGCAAAAGAAACATCATCTAAACTAATATTATGAAGAGGAAAAAAATGTGTTTTCGATTCGATTATCTTTACGATTAACCTACTTCAGACTTAAATTAATGGGTGTAAAAGTACCCTTAACGCAAACAAAGGGCACTTGTTTTCCACACCACTGCGATATTTTTTTTGTTCTAGACCATACCCGGGAACCTAGTTACGGAGATATTGGGGGTCAAAGTTCCAAATTTTGCACAGCTGTTTTTGGAAATACTAGTTTTTCTGGTTGTAACTTTACTTAAATTACCTCCATGACCCTTTTACTATTCAAAGCATCCACTAGCACAATCTTTTAGGAGTGCTACGTTGAGTTTTACCGTAAAATGTAATTTTTGACCCAAAAAAAATGTCGTTTCCCAGCAAAAAATTTTGCGTAGAGGTACATAGTTTGACGTACAGAATGCTTGGTTGACGTATGTGTGAAGGATTGATTTACACCCTGTATGTTGACTTAAACTATACTATAATATGCATACTTGTGATTTACTCGCCAAGACCTTTCATTTGATACCAATCATGTTATGATTATCTCAATTAATTTTTTTTCGAGCTTAGAATTTGACATTTAAATTCCGTCATAAAAAGAATTGTTAAAATTTATATAGCTTATGTCACCCGGGCTATTCTTACAAATCTATTGACAACTCATTTATTAAAATCCGTTCAGTAGTCTAGGCGCAACGGTGGAACATACATACATACATAGACTGCCAAAATCATTACCCTTCCTTTTGGCTTCGCCGTATTCGGGTAAAAGTACTGTTCCCGAGAAGAACAACCATTACGTTCTTATGATAAATAAAATATGGCGCCACGTGCCACCTTTCAAATCATTTATTTATTTATTTATTTATTTATCATGAATGAATCAATCTTTAGTAGCATCTTTATAATCAATACACGCAGATAAAGGTTGCGAGGCTTATCTAGTCTACCATAGAGCTAAATCATGTTCAGGTTTTTTTTTGGAAGCTGGAAAGTCATCAAATGACTCCTCCCGCTGAGAGCGATATTGAGTGTCAGACTTCTACTGACTAAAAACCACACATGTTTTTTTAACCCTTTATGCCAAAGCCGCGGTATCTCTTTAGAAAAACCCGCAGCTCCGACGAACAATTCGGAAAATTTTCCGAAAAGTGTATTGATCTACAATTATTTGATTTTGCCGCCTATCGCGAACCATACCGATCGGCGACTCGTTTGTGAGGCACCCCTATCGCGCGGGTTAGCGAGAGAAAGGTAAGTACATGTATATGTCTGTCTGGCAGGAAATGTATGGATTATTTATGTTCTGTCTGGCTGTAAATGGATGCTGTTTAGCATGCTGATTGATTAGTTAATGGGATATTCTTATTGATACACGACATGTATGAGAGATTTGTTTGAAAATATAGAAAGTAGAAAAAAGTGAGGTTATGGTAATCGGTTGTGTATGGACAATATGATGCGGAGAAATGAGAAAGTTTTGAGTGTAGTGGCTTTAAGAAAAGGGGAAGATGAAGAAACGATGGATGGACGGTGTCAAAGATTGCTAAGCCAAATAAATAGGGGATTTTACAAAAAAAATCTAATTGGTCCTGTTGGGTTATCGAAAAATATTGGTTACGTGTTTTTGTTTTATCAAATTAATAAAAATTGACGAAAATAAAACGTGTCAAAGATCATGAGTTTTTGACGACACTTTGTGGGTAAAAAAAGTACTAACCTTGTGACGTCACACGACTTGACACGACTTTTCAAAGCACTGTATCGTCTTCATCTTTTGTTTACGTGAAAAAAAGAATACGTGTTCATTCTTCTTTGGAAATCTATCTGACGGACTCATTAGATTTTTTTGGTGAAATACCCTATTGGAATGAGGGCAGGAAAACTATGATGATGATGATCGACGGTGTGAAAGACGTCGACTAATACAGAAGTAAATCATCATCATCATTAATGTTCCCACAGCTGGGACACAAGCCTCCTCTCTGTGAGAAGGAATGGGCTATAATCTACCACGCGGGCCCAGTGTGGATGGTAGATGTCACATGTCTACGATTTTCTTTTTTTTTCTAAGTCATGCCGTGCATGTTTTTCGAGAAGTAAGTATGGCCGAAAAAAACAAGCTGCAAAGAGAAGTGTAGAAATTAAATAAAAAAGATGAACTGCATAACAAATAAATAAAACTAGTCAACCGTTTTTTAGATATTAGCTCCAGTTTTAATTTGTAGGTTTTCAATGAAAGTAGCCTAAATTAGACCGTATAAAATCAGCTATCTGCCAGTAAAAGTCCCGTCCAATCGTCAAAATCAATTTTCATACAATACAATTTTATTTATAAATATAGATACTTTCATTAGCCGTTTAATACCAATTTCATCCATCAGCACAATGTTTTAAATGCGTTACATTGAGTTTTACCGTATAGAGGCACTAGACAAAAGAGTACTATAACGCCATCTATTACAAAAATGAAGAACGAACACCAAAATCCTGAATCACACAAGTCATGTTATCCGCGACTAACGACAATAAAGGGTGTAAAAGTACCCTTAACGCAAACAGAGGGCACTTATTCTACCCAGCACTGCGATCATTTTTTGGTTCTAGACCATACCTGGGAACCCCCTAGTTACGGAGATATTGGAGGGTCATAGTTCCAAATTTTGCACAGCAGTTTTTGCAAATACTAGCTTTTCAGGTTATTACTTTACGTAAATTACCTCCATGACTCGTTTACTATTCAACCGCCAGCCCGTAGCGCAGTAGCCCGGAGTTTGGAAGTAGGCGGTATTATACCCCCGCGCCTCGGTGCGCACGTTAAGCCGTTGGTCCTGCGCCTGATCCCTCTCCGGTCGTGTCGGATTACCGTCACATCGGACTATGAGAGAAAAAGGAACAGAGAGTGCACCTGTGCCTGCGCACGCACTTGTGCACTATAATATCTCCCGCGCCAATGGCTAATCTCCACTAAGATTGGCCGCCGTGACCAAAAAACGGTCAGGAGGACTATTACTATTCAAAGCAATCACTAGCACAATGTTTTAAGAGTGCTATATTGAGTTTTACCGTAAAATGTGATTGTGAAATACCCGACGATATGGCAACCTTCATGATCGGCATTCGTCTTGGTGTAGAGGGGAACGGATCAACCCTTTTTCTTAACATGTGGAGGTCGGCTTCAAGTCTAATCAAATACAGCTTAATACCATCATTTTACATGGAGCGACTGTCTATCTGACCTCTACAGCCCAGTCCAAACAAATGTTCAAAAATTTTCGTGAAATAAGTTAAGGGAACTATATTTTCTATCACCAAAATTTATATTTGTCATCAAGTTGTATCACCTAATAAATAGATCTATCGCCACGAAATATTTTCGTTCTCAGATAAACAAAAAGTGTTTCCAGAAATGAATTATCAAATTAATGTTAATATAATTATGTGTAAAATAAGAGGAACAAAAAGGTAGTGCATTAGATGAATATAAACTTCGTTCTTATAATAATAGTTTTATTACATAAACAATAGATTTGTGCCCAGAATGGTAGATCTGTCACCAAATAATGCTGAAAGAAACTCTAACCCTAGAGGGTCGACGTCAAGGTCACCCCGAGGTTCGGTTAGTTAGGTTCCTTTAATCCCTGCAGACAGACCACTGAACTATTATAATACATACAAAAACATTTATTTGCTACTAGAGCCTATATCTCCATGATTTTAGGTGATTTATTGTGGAATTGATTTTATACTGTTTGGTGACTACATTTTGGTGACAGATCTACTATTTTGAGGACAAACCCTATTATTTAAGAAACACAAAACTAATTAAATTGGTGATAGCTTAAATGATACCCATAAGTTAACTTGAAAAATCTTACCTTACTAAAATACCCGACGATATGACACCCCTCATGGTCCGCACTCGTCATAACGTAGAACAGGAACGGCTCCACATCGTAGTACAACGTTTTGTGGTCGAGGAAGAACTTTGCAAGGAGACACAGCTGTTGGCAATAGTGCTTGTGTTTGCGTCCGTCTACCTGCCACACGCTGAGGTTGTCTTTTCTGTAGACCTGTGGAAGAGGTTGATTTGTTAGATAGTATTAACAACCGTTTGCAGGTTGCTCGAAAGAGATGCCGCGGCCTCGTCACAAAGGGCTTAGAAGGAACATGGGTGGTTTCTAGTCAGTAGAACTCCCTGAGGAGTCATTTGATGATTTGACACACTCCAAAAAAAAAGTATTAACACAGTTGGAAGGCAAAAGATTGCCCATAATTTTTATATTAGGCCGGTCGCCCACGGCAACTTTTTGTAGCGATGCAGTCGATAGCTGTTTGACTACTCTCACAAAACTAACGCGCGCTAGCATCGCTGCAATAAAACTATGAAGTTTTAAAACTAAAACCCGACTACAAACCGCCGTCTTAAAAGTATTAAACAAGAAAAATCATATAGTAAGTAGATAATTTCATAATTATTATAGAGGACAGTCGTAGTCGCATGCCACTGATACCTGATGCTTCTTCATAGCGTTTTCATTGATACAGAAGTCAGCTGCTGTTGCCGTCAGCAAGGTGGCATGCGACTACGACTGACCTCTATAATAAGTTTACTTATATTTAAATAGAAATACACAAATTCAATATATGAATATCAGACAAGAATTATTTTCTTGTTTTCTACTTTTAAGACCGCGGTTTGTAGTCGGGTTTTAGTTTTTAAACTAATTTTGATTTTTATTTTAGTGTTATTTAATAAATCCATTATAATATATTACTTTCATGATGTAAAATTGTACTGATTGTTGGTTTTCTATTTAAATAGTACGAGTAAATAGCAGACTAGAGAGACAGACGCGAGAACTTTTTGACCGCATTCTAAATGTGTATGTTGTCTAAAACTATAATATAATATATATATTTGTAATGTGCTCGCCAAGACCTCTCATTTGATACCAAACATGTTATGATTATCTCAATTTATTTTTTTTCGAGCTTAGACTTTGATATTTAAATTCCGTCATAAAAAGAATTATTAAAATTTATAAAGCCTTTGTCACCCGGGCTATTCTTACGAATCTATTGACACCTCATTTATTAAAATACATTCAGTAGTCTAGGCGCTACGGTGGAACATACAAACATACATACATACTTACATACATAGACTGCCTAAATTATGACCCTTCCTTTTGGCTTCGCCGTAGTCGGGTAAAAAGTCGCCGTGAGCAAGGGGGCCTTTTATTTGTGGTGGTGGGAAATCATCAAATAACCCCTCCCGCTCTTGGGCAGAGCGAAAGGGAGTGTCAGACTTTTACTGACTAGAAACCACCCATGTTCCTTCTTAGCCCTGTATGTCGAGGCCGCGGTATCTCTTTACAACATCCCGCAGCCGGGCGACGGGCCTTATGTATCAAATGGATTTCACACGGCCTCATTGATCTAGTTCCCAGAGCACAGTGTTATTGGATTCTTGCATCAGGAACTTCTCAGTACCAGCCACGGAGTCTAGATTTGTCCCCGGTTGATAGCAACAGCTTGCCCCCTATTACACGGGATTTGGGAAACAATGTCATATTTTCTTGTCCATACATTCTGTTTTACGGTCTGGTGAGAAACAAAACTCCCATGACAGGTGGCTATTATCTATAAAGGGTGTAAAAGTACCCTTAACGCAAACGAAGGGCACGTGTTTTCCTCACCACTGCGATAATTTTTTTGTTCTAGACCATACCTGGGAACCGATTAATTACGGAGATATTCGGGGTCAAAGTTACAAATTTTGCACAGCAATTTTTGTAAATACTAGTTTTTCAGGTTATATCTTTACTTAAATTACCTCCATGACCCTTTTACTATTCAAAGCATCCACTAGCACAATCTTTTAAGAGTGCTACATTGAGTTTTAACGTAAAATGAGTTTTTTGACCCCAAAAAAAAAGTGAAAAAAAAATGTCGTTTCCCAGCAAAAATTTTTGCGCAGCGGTACTTAGTTTGATGTACAGAATGCTTGGTTGACATATGTGTGAAGGGTTAATTTACACCCTGTAGAGCAAACGTTATTATGTCTTACTGAAGCAGATAGGTGTGTTTGTCATTAAGAGCCGAGACTAGATTTATGTACCGATTGATGGCAATAGAATTGTAACCATCATACTGTACTTCCTGGAGAAAGGCATGTGTATATCAGCTTACCTCATCCCCAGGCGGATGTCTCCACACACACTTGACCTTGTGTCTCTGTGCGCCAGTGGCACTCTTGTGGTGGTTGAGACAGAACTCGCACACGAACAGACGAGGGACCCTGGACGCGTCACCAGGGTACGGAGACTGGTACCACACCTCCATCATGAATTTGCCCATTACTACGTATCTGGAACAAAAGATAAATCAAAACATTTATTTCTGTCTGGTCTAGTGGCCGCAATCGCGGTTCAATTTTCCCAGGTCGGGTAAATTGTTATTCGGTTTGAAAAAGGGAATTTCTCAGTAGTATCCACGGAGTCTAAATCATCATCAATCATCATCAACAGCCTATTAATGTTCCCACTGCTGGGACACAGGCCTCCTCTCTTTAAGAAGGAATGAGCTATAGTCTACCACGCGGGCCCAGTACGGATTGGTAGATGTCTTCGATATTTTTGGTTCTAAGACAAGCCGGTTTCCTCAAGATGTTGTCCTTCACCGTTTTGAGAGCAGTGGTAATGAAATAAAATAACCCCAAAACCCCAAAAAAAAAAATGGCCTTGCATCGAAAAGTCGCGCGACGTCATACTTTGGTACATTTTTTACTAGAAAGTGACGTCAACCACCAGTCCCCGAGACTCATGATCTTTGACAAGTTTTATTTACGTCAATTTTAAATTGACAAAATAAAAAAATACACAAAGTAATGATCCTGGCTGGGTTCGAACCCACGACTTACTGTTCGTAAGTCGGGGCCACCATAACTGGGCCACCCTGCTCGTCTAAATCAGTTACTCCATAATATATCAGTTCTCTGCCAGTCAAACTCCGGTCCCAAAAATTGGTCCAGCCATTTCGGAAATAAGCCGAAACAAAGAAACAAATATAAAAAAAAATCTGATATGACTGTCACAATAATATACTTGCATATACTTATGCAAACAGTTAAAAACTGTTATTTTGAAATAACAAACAGATTCATTATTTATTTTCATGTGTATAGAAGAAGAGACACAAACAAATTAATATCCCCGCACGGAAAAAATATTTGTATGGCCTACAGATAGTTGTTCTGGGGGTGGGTGTTTGTGAATGTGAGTTTAAATTTTTGTAAACGCACCCACAACACAGGAGAAATTCCCAGTTTGGGGAAACGTTTTCATAAAAAAAATATAGGTAATTTGTTTAAATCTAAAGCTATAAATATTTTAAAACACCCTACCTCGTTCCCTTATCCGTGGGAATATCCCCAAGTTCCTCCTCAATCTTGATAGCCGCTAACGCCTGCGCTTCTCTGAACAATCTGAGATCATAATCCGGTGCAAATCCCTCAAGGATAGGCTCCCGATCATCTGAGATCTCTTCGTTCCCCGACGCCGCCAGCTTCTCCCGTAACTCCTGACTGCCTTTCCATTTTGAGCGCATGTCCTGGGGAGAAAGATTCATCTTAGTAAGAGCAAATAAATATGGATCTTAAACACATAACATAAGTCTGTAACCCCCTGAAGGGTATTGCAGACGTGTATGTACCAAATTTTCACACACATTTATTTATTTCTTAAGAAAACTTACAGCTAGGATACAGATAGTCGACAGTAGCACAAGAAACAGTAGACATGCAAGAGAAAGTAAGAATTAAGCACTCGTAGAAAATTAAGAAAGGATTAAACAAATTTTAATTAGCTTCAAAAAAGTTTTAACAAAGTATTTTTTTAGTTTCGGTACACATTTCCTCAGTTATTTAATTTAAGTAACATGTAATAGAAGGCGATATATTGCCATCAAACGGGCACAAATACTGACCTCTTGGATCCTGCTCTTTAGAATTTTTGATGAAAAAACAATAAAACGTTCCCTGAACTTGGCTGAACATAATATGAGATCCTCGACACTAGAATGTCATGTCCAGCAATCGCGGTTGCAATTACTAAATTCTACTACTAATTCGTTTCCAACTTTCACGGTGTTTTTTTTCTCTGGCCAATTAGCGTTTGTTGGTCCTGCTTCGGTGTCGACGAACGTCTTTTGGCACTGACTGAGTGCCAACTATATTTTTTCAAAATCATCCTAATTTCTTCCCAGTCTACAAAATCTAGACTACTTCACACACCCTTTCCCCGCCATTACCTTAACTTTAAGCTGATACGCCCTCTGCTCCAGTGTGGGCATAGCCCTAGGCCGCTGGTGCAGTTGCTGCAAGGCCCTGCGCCTGGCCCCGGCTGCCGCAGCCCTCTCCTCCCCGGCGGCCACACACCACGCTGACGTCACGTTGTGGTACAGCGGGCAGGCGTCCCAGGTCATGTGCTTGTTGGATTTGCCGCCTGGGGAATGAGTGGGATTTATTGTTTTTGATTTTGATCTTTGCAGGCGTAGATGCGGGAAAATATTAGGGTTATATAAAGGGTGTAAATAAAACTCTTAACGAAGTCGAAATCTGCTTGTTTTCCCCGTCGTCGTGGAGATATTTTTTTTTGTTTTTACCGTACCTTGAACCTTCTAGTTACAGAGATGTTGGAGGTAAAAGTTTTTTTTTAATAACACCCATGACACGTTTACTATTCAATACATCTGTAAGCACAATGTTTTGAGTGTGCTCCATTTATTTCACAGTAAAATGTACACACCAAAATAAAAAAGTCCCAGCAAAAAAATGCGTAAGGTTATTTAGTTCGATAACGGCTCCGCAGAAGATCCGTCTACATCCTGGAAACAGCCGCGACTTACGAGCTGAAGATGGAACCTAGTTTGGCATTTTCCTAGTCATTTATCTCCTAGACCCAAAACACTTTGACGTCATACTTTTCACACTTCTTCTGCCTTGTAGTGTATTATAGACCACGCCCTCTCATAGGGGCTGTCAAAAACTAATGTTACATTTTCTTGCTTAGGGCTACGATAGTTTATCGACCCCTTACCCAGATGTCCACTCGAATCACATCCACGTACAGGACACCGTTGCCTGGCCGGCTCCTGCGGCGAGGGGAGCACGACGGGCGAGCGCGCGGGGGGGGCGCGGCCTCTGATCGACTTCTTGCTATCCTTGCTGTTGGTACTCGTACTGTGGCTCGTACTATTACTGGTACTATTAGTTGTACTATTAGCCGCACTGTTAGTGCTCCTAGAAAGGCATGTTCTTTGGTTAGTAACCGCGCCTATCTTTCTCTAAGGGTTAGTCAGAGGTGCTCATATGGTGCACCTAGAGTTTGCTAGTTTTATAACCTAAAAACTTAATTATAAATTGCCTTCAACCGGGCACCAGAGATTTAGACTATGTTCGGTTATATACGGTGACTAATTAGTGACCGATCCTTAAACACGTGATTGTACTTATGAGAACAAACAACTTTAACTATGAGGTCAAACCTAAAAAATGTGCAAAAAAACAGCTGTTCAGAACATTTATTTTCGCCTTACTGGCCAAAATCGGTCATTACCAGTCACCCTATATGAAGGACACAAAAATGCTACTTTAGAAAAGGAAAATATCGACATAAAGAAAACATGGATATTGTCTCTGCATCACCCTAAGGTAGACCGGTAGAAAATGCCCAAGGCATTAGGTCCGCCTTTGTACAGTTTTTTGCTTGTGCACTAAGTTTAATAAATAAATAAATAAATAAATAAAGAAAACGACAAATTATGTATATTAAAATGGCTTCTTACGGATTCATCCTGTATTTTTTTTTATTCTTTTGACTTTTTAAATAATACGTCGTAACGAGACCGCGGACAGTGTCACCTCATCTAAAAAGTCTACATCAAATAAAAATGTCCTAGAATCGACAATACTCTGGTACTTTCTACCAATAACAATTGATATTAAATATTTATTGTCCCTTGAAGATGTTATCTTTATAGACGTTTCCACACATCATTACATTAGTAACTTAGCAACAAAGAGCTACAACAGAATTGAAAACGGAAAGTAAAAATATTTATTATTCTCGAGTATTAAGTGATTGTCATAATTATCATTATTTTTGCCTTTATTTTTTAGACCGTCTGTTAGATAGATTATCGAAAAATATTGGAGACCTACCTACGTGTTTTTTGTATTATCAAATTATTAAAAACTAGCGGACGTCACGCAGTTTCACCCGCGTAGTTCCCGTTCCTGTGGGAATACAGGGATAAAAATTTTCCTATGTCACCCGGGAATAGTGTAGCTTCCCAACACTGAAATATTTTTTCAAATCGGTCCAGTAGTTTTTAAGTTTATTCGTTACAAACATACACACACACGCAAAAATACATAAATCATCTTTCCTCTTTATATTATTAGTGTAGATTGACAAAGATAAAACGCGTCAAAGATCTTGAGTGGGGATTTGTGACGTCACTTGTAGGTAAAAAATGTACCTACTGACATGTGACGACACACGAGTTTTCGAACCACTGTATCGTCTTTATTTTTTGTTTTAGGTACGTGAAAAAAGAAAAAATATGTGTTCAATATATTTTTTTAATCTATATCTGACGGAGTAATTAGATTTTTTGTCGGATATCCTATTTTTTTAGGGTTGATTACTCATTCCATTAGACAAGTATAAGAGGGAGTGACCACAGATATAAATAGATATACCTAGGTAACGCAAGTATGAAAACCGTATGAAAATCAAGCGTGCCATTTTGTGATTACCGATTATGACGTCATAAGCAATGTTACTATACAATAGACTAAATTTTTGTTCTTTGAATGTCTAGATTTAAGTTCTTACTTCGTATCTACGTATATCTGATCTATATCTCTATACGCCTCTATTCAGAGCGTTTACGCCGTACGGCATTTCATACAAATATTCAAAAAAACAATCGAAATATCTTATTAAAAAGAAGATGATTGAAAACTACTTGAAAGGAAAATTAAAAATCGACCAATTTAAGCATAACACTTTTGTTTGAAAATGTTATTTCATTAAATATTTAGACCTATGTATCCTGCTAAGGTGTGTGAAGTTCAACATTGGTTCTGTCATTTCGAAAAATCAGGACTTGAAAATCTGTATGAAATGCTGTACGGCGCAAACGCTGCTAAGTGGAGCTAGCTCGTTTCTCGTTAATTTAATGGGTTCTAAACTACTTACGCCTTATCATTGCTCTTATCATCAACATCGGAGTCAGTGTCAGTGTTGGTCCGTCGTGAGGCGGTCGCCATTCTTGATACCCGTGCGGCGAGCGCTCTGGTCAGCTTTCTGGGCATGGTTGCTACTACTGAGTCCCCGGAGTCACCGCTTTTTGAGTCATCGGCTTGCTGAAATGTTGAGAAAATAGGTTAATTTTACTGTAGCCTTCCACACTAGGAATTCCTCCTGTATCATGGGTGCGTTTACAAACATTTATACTCGCATACACAAAAACACCCAGACCCGAAAAACTATCAGTAGGCAATACAAATATTTGTCCCGTGCGGGATCGAACCCGCGACACGCAGCGCATCCGTGCAATCTCTCAGCCACTGCACCAACCGTGCCGTCAGTCTTTATAAGCTTTTGAAAAGTATGTCCCTCATACTACACATAATTAAAATATCAAAATATTAGCTTTTTACTGAATAGGTACATATTAAAATATATTATAAGGCACCTATTAAAGATAAACAAAAACTCTTTTATTCTATTTATTGTTTGTCTGAACCGATTTTGACGGTTTTTACTGGCAGATAGCTGATGCCATAACAAGTAACTTAGGAGTACTTAAAAAAAAAAAGTTTTGAAAGTTCACAATGACACATTTCCAATTTAGTTCTTAAAAAAATGTTTATAAGAAACTAATTACATAAACCCCATTGCATACCTCTTCATAATTTAATGTATAATAAACCGGCCAAGTGCTTGTCTGACCACGCACAATGTAGGGTTCTGTAGTTGCCAAAAACTACACAACTACTATATAACCAAGGAAAAGTAATGACTGACTCATGCCTCAGATGTTAACTTTCTCATTACTTTCAAAAAAACACAACGACGACAACAACGAATGTTATTGTCACAAGGCAACCTTACTTCAATCCAACAACATTAATTTAAAAGCAATCAAGTAAATGTAAAGCATTATATAGGGATCATTAATAATTTATCACTGCTCTATTCACTTACAGTTAAAGAATAGTTTTCAATAGTCTTTTTAGATTTTAAATAAATTCTGAAACTGATTTATCTGACGAACACATTCAGTTGTATTGATTGACAAGTTTTTATATAGACCTTAATTGTTTTTAGAGAATACAGACCTTTGTTGCACTTGACGGTGGTTTAGTCTTGCCAGTCTTCAACGGTTCTTTCTTAGAAGACGTTTCGCTGTCACTATCTGAAGAAACGGACTCAATTGATGACTGACTGGAAGTGCAGGATGACGCGCTCTTTTCTTCTATAGACTTCTTCGGAGGAGGTCCGTTAGGCTTGTTCACACTTTTACGTTTGGAAGAATCTGATTTTGAGTTAGAATTAGAATTGGAGTCATCATTACTAGCGCTTGTGTTACGTGTTGTTGGAGGAGAAGCATCTTTTTCTTCACTTGACTTTCTAGAACTACGTTTAGGTCTTGGGGAATCTTTCGGACTTTTAGTCGTGGAAGATTTACTTTCTGATTCAGATTCTGAACTGTTGTCAGGTGAGAATATGCTCTTCTTCTTTAATGCTCCGTTATCAGCCTTTGGGGGTGCTTTGATGGTTTGTATCGTCTTAGGAATAGGCTTATTAGGAGTTTTTGCGCCAGATGACATTCTCTGAGCAGTTTTTCTGGTAGCAAGTACAGCTGTAGCCGACTTGGCTTTCGCTGACATACGTCTTCTGGGCTGTGCTGATTTTGGACTAGTTGGTTTAGGAGCATCGTCATCGCTTGAGGAGGAAACTTTAACTTTTGAAGGTCTTCTTGGTTTTGGTTCTTCTTTCTTTTTAACTTCTTCATCCTTTACTGGGGATTTTGGTGCAGGTGTTGTGTTAGTAGTTGTGGTTGCTGGGGTGTCTGAAGTTGAGGAATCAGAGTCGGAGCTGCTGGAAGCCGACCCTGAGCTAGTTGTGGTGGTTCCACTGCTGCTTGAGTCTGAAGAAGAGCCTGAGCTGCTGTCTGTACTACTATTGCTTACCTTAAATTTATAAGGAGGGTTATTGTAATTATTTTAACTTATAATAATTATTTTGTTAAATAATATTTTTTTAGAATCATTTAGTTCTTTAGTTCAGTTTACTGGTGTTTTGATAGGAGGCAGGCTTTTACATTGTACCACTAACACAGCTTATAGGTTGCTGTGTAAAAATAAAGTAACATTTACAATCATTCTCTAAAATATAGATATTGAGTTTTAAATTAAGAGGCTGATATCATTCAGTTTTGCAACTAATCTTTGTTTATGAATAGCCAAACAAGATTTTATATAACCATAGAAGGTATTTTTAAGAAATTAAGAGTTCTTTCACTCAGAAAAACGTTAAATTTTCAATACAATTTGCTACTTACGTCCAGGTTTGTCATTTTGATGTTTTGTGGTTACAAATAAATATATTCACGTATTTTCTTGGCACTATGATATATTTGACAATGTAACCTTTTATTTAACACTTCATTATTTTTGGAATAACGCGGCTTTGTTTATTTATTTACGATTTATTGAATGAAAAGTGTGAATGATAGTGTTTGTAACTTTTGACAAGTAGCACCTTAGAACGTCAAAAGTATTTTATTCTTTGGACGTCACTCACACGCGTACGTCATGACAGCACAGATTAAAAAGTTTAAAGATTCAGCACAGGTTATAATTTGGTGCTGCCAGTTTTGAAATGTGTACGTTTCATTTTCATTAAATTCGCATTATTTTACTAATATAACATTTGAATAATACATTAGGTGAACATACACCTGTGTATAATACTGATGCAGACTAACAATAACAATAACTATACTGTTTTCGAATGTGTTTGTCTGATGCAGACAAAAACATTCGTAAACACACATATAACGGTAGTTATCTACCTATTTTTTTAGCCTTAGAGCCCCAGACAGCTAGACCTTCGTTATTCGAAGCCAAAAGGAAGGGTAATCATTTTGGCAGTCTATGTATGTATGTTTTTATGTTCTACCGTAGCGCCTAGACTACTGAACGTATTTTATTAAATGAGGTGTCAATCGATTCGTAAGAATAGTGCGGGTGACTTATGCTATATAAATTTTAACAATTCTTTTTATGTTGGATTTTGTAATTTCAAATTCTAAGCTCGAAAAAAATTAAATTGAGATAATCCTAACATGTTTAGTATCAAATGAGAGGTCTTGGCGAGCACATTACAAATATGTATATTATATATTATAGTTTTACTCAACATACACGTTTAGAATGCGGCAAAAAAGTTCTCGCGGTTTAGTCTGCTATTTACTCGTACTATTTAAATAGCAAACCAACATTCAGTAGAATTTTACATCATGAAAGTAATATACTCGTAATAAAACGGATTTATTAAATAACACTAAAATAAAATTCAAATAAAATATAAGATAGAAAAACTAAAACTTCTTGTCTGATATTCATAAATTGAATTTGTATATCTATTTAAATAAAGGTAAAATTATTACAGAGGTCAGTCGTAGTCGCATGCCACCTTGCTAACGGCAACAGCAGCTGACTTATGTATCAATGAAAACGCCATGAAGGAGCTGAAGGAGCATCAGGTATCAGTGGCATGCGACTGCGGCGGTCCTCTATAATAATTTTACTTACATTTCACAGCCTCAACATCATGCGTGAACAATCATAATTTATTTAAGTTTAAGGGTGTCTGGCAGGGCCGCGGGTTGTATACTATGTTATCGCGGCCTCGACATAGAGGGCTAAGAAGAACATGGGTGGCAACAACAACACGCGTATTCGACAGGCAAATCAACAGAATCTGCGCTGCATAGTGTGATCTCCAAGATCGAATGTGCAGTGGACCACAAATGCTCTTCACTAGCTGTCTTCATTGACATAGAAGGCGCTTTTGACAAAACCATCTTCCACAGCATCAACGCAGCCCTCGAGAAACACGGTGTGGACTCGACCCTGCGAGGATGGATCACAAACATGCTCAGACTGAGAGCCGTCCAAGTTACGGTAAACGGCACCACCAGAGCAATAGTGGCGAAGGGCTGCCCCCAAGGCGGTGTCCTCTCGCCGCTATTATGGAACCTCGTAGTAGACAGCCTCATCAAACGCCTCAATAGCAGAGGCTACTACACGGTAGGCTATGCTGATGATCTGACCATAATAATAAACGGCACACACGAAAACACGCTATGCAACCTTATGCACCAAGCCCTAAGAATAGTAGAAGACTGGTGCAAGGAGTACAAACTAGCAGTGAACCCTACCAAAACGGAACTCGTTCTCTTCACAAAGAAAAGGAAGCTAGCAACGTTACATTTGCCAAGCTTCTTTGGGACAACCCTAAGCCTATCGACTGAAACCAAATACCTGGGTATATTTTTGGACAAGCAGCTGAACTGGGCAAAACACACTGATTACATCATCACGAAAGCCAGTATAGCCCTATGGCAATGCAACAGACTCCTCGGGAGAAATTGGGGCATAAGTCCCAAAATCACCTGCTGGCTATACACCACAGTTATCCGACCAATTATTACATACGGGTCTTTGGTTTGGTGGCCCAGGACCAACCTAAGTACAGCCCAAAAAGACCTCGAGAAACTACAAAGATTTGCCTGCGTAGCAATCACCGGCAGCATGAGAACTTCCCCCACTGCCGCCTTACAGGTGATGCTGGGCCTACCTCCCCTACACCTCGTCGTAAGAGAGGAAGCGGCCATAGCGACCTTCAGACTTGAAGTATCCGGCACCCTAAGAAATGATTCTAGAATCAAACACACACGCATCAAAGAAGGTGCAATCAAAGAACAACCGTTGATGGCATCACCCATCGACAGAACCCTGAAGACCTACTGCTTTCAAAAACACTACAACATAGAGCTCACAGAGGAGTGGTGTGACTACTCAGGTACAAGAGAGCTAAGGATTTACACTGATGGATCAAAAACCGAAAATGGGACAGGCGTCGGGGTGTTCTCCGACGACCTAAACATTAAGATATCCAAACCACTTGGAACGCTCAACTCAGTTTATCAAGCAGAGTGTGTAGGTATTATCCAAGCGGCACACGCTATAGAGGCCAGGGTGGTTACGGATACTAATATTCGAATACTCTCCGACAGTGCCTCAGTCCTTCAATCCCTAAAGAGCAATCAGATCACGTGGAGACTGATACTAGAATGCCACAAGGCACTAGAACGTATCACGGTACTAAATCACAACACGGTAACACTACAATGGATAAGAGGTCACAGTGGATCACTTGGAAACGATGCGGCTGACGAACTTGCCAGAAGAGGATCCAGCACAAAACCGTACGGACCCGAACCCATTGTGCCCATCCCTTTCAAGCAGCTAAGAAGCTGGTTAAAAGACCACACTCGCATACAAGCGGAGGAACGGTGGACCTTGACACCAGGATGTAGGCAATCCAAGGATGCTATGCCATCCCTGGATACAAAGCTGACCAGGCGCCTTCTGCGCCTGGACAGAGACAGCCTGCGTCTGGTGGCGGGGACCATCACTGGACACTGTTCACTAAATAAACACTTCCACAACCTAGGTATCACTGACAGCCCCCTGTGCAGAGCATGCATGGAGGCAGAGGAAACGGTGGCGCATGTGCTCCTTGAGTGTACAGGCGTTACCAAGATTCGTGAGGAGACCCTTGGTACACCAAGATCCCTTGCGGATGCCCTGAGGAGACCGGGAAGTCTGATCTGCTTCTGGAGGGAGGTGGGCTGGTTGGAGTAATCGGCCACCATGGCTCACGCACAATGGTCCACTTCAAGGACTAAGTGCGGAAACCTGAACCCCATAAAGAAGAAGAAGAACATGGGTGGTTTTTAGTCAGTAGAAGTCTGACACTCCCTTTCGCTCTGCCCAAGAGCGGGAGGGGTTATTCGATGACTTTCCACCCGCCAAAAAAAAAAAAAAGTGTGTCTGGCAGGGGGTTGGAACTGTCAAAAGTGTCCGGCAATGGATGACGAGGTTTCAGTTATGCTGAACACAAAACAAAAAAAATGAGCTTTAGTACTCTAACGAAATTTAGGGACATACTATTTTATGCACCTTTACTACCTGTTAATTGTAAAAGTAACCACAGCCCAAATTCTATATTCGCTGGTCGTTCATAATAGGGGACGTGCACAGACCAACTTTCAGCTTTTATAAAATAACGAAGGTCTGGCTGTCGTGGGCGCTAATGCTATATTTTTTAATGATTGTAATGCGAGTTTTAACAATTTAACTTTTAGAACAATGTAATAACCTAATTAGATACAATGTGTATACATCTAGTTTGGCCTTTACATACTTACACTGGAATTAAATCTGTTATGGAATGGCGCTGTTTGCCGAGATACAATTAAGATGCAGCCTAGGCAAAGAAAGATTAATGTGATTTTTTTTTAATCCACCGGTTTGTTGAAGTTTGAGTAGTGTTGTACGTCGGTCAGTGTCGATCAGTTGTATCTTAGTCAGTGGTCAATGTACGAGAGTAATTTATGCTGCTATGCAATTTAATAATGTTACGCTAGGTGGGTAGTGGGTACCTAACTACCTAGGATAATGTACCGAATAATTTTAAAGTTTGTCATTTATGACTGGCCTGTTGGTCTAGTGGTTAGTGACCCTAACTGCTATGCCGGAGGTCGTGGGTTCGATTCCCACCCAGGACAAATGTTTGTGTGATGAGCACGATCATTTGTTCTGTGTCTGGGTGTAATTTATCTATAATATGTATGTGTTTAGAAATATATAAGTATGTTTATCAGTTGTCTAGTACCCATAACACAAGCTCTGCTTAGCTTGGGACTAGATGGCGTTGTGTGATAGTTGTGGAATATTATTATTATTATTATTATGATAAAACAGTGATTAGATAAATGTTTATTTTTTGTTTAAAAATGTTGTATTGAAAAAAGCTACGATTATTACTTTGATTATGTTTACAATTTGCTAGTTATTTTTTAAATATTTTACGATATTGCCTAAAGTCGTACTCTTTATCCGATAATGTAGTAATAAACCAGCTATCTGAGCTTAGCGCTATTAGGCACACCAGATATTGGGCAAATAAAAAGCTTCCACTACTTGTTAGTGTTTTTGAGGAGGTTAGGGTAGAAAGTATAATGTCATCTCCGATTTTAGAAATGTTTTTATTGGATGTATGGGTAACTAAAATTGACATACAAAACATATTAAAGATTAATTTGGACTCAATCAAAAAACCTAAGAAGACGTATCATGTGGATTCAATTAAAACAGAAACTTTGACAGAAATATCGAATAAATATCAAGACTATTATAAAATATACAACTGATGGGTCTAAAAGCGCTAATGGTAATGGTGCTGCCTATTAAGATCCTATAAAGTCGGATACTACAAGTACGTGCTTTAAAATAAATAATTATGTGTCAGTTATGTCATTGGAACTTTTTGCAATTTCAGAAGCACTCACATTAATATTAAATCGATTGAAAATAATAGAAAAATATTAATTTGTGTAGACAGCAAAAGTGCACTACAGCATATAGCTCGATGCGCCTCTGGCTACAGAGGTGCACCGATAGCTTATGAAATTATTTCAAAAATACACGATCTATCCAAAAAAGATATCGATCTGAAATTGCAATGGGTTCCTTCACATATAGGTATTAAGGTTAATGAGAAGGCAGACCGTTTAGCAAAATTAGGTATTGTTGGGGGTATGGATAAAAACATTGGAAGTAATTATATAGAAATATTGCCTAGGTATAAAATTAAATGTCATGAAGTTTGGAAAGAATATTTTAATGTAAGATCTAAAGAAAAAGGAATATGGTATAAGTCTATAGTCTCGGAGCCTCCTCATGTACCGTGGTTCTGTAATACTAAATTTAGCAGAAAAATTATAGTAACTGCTCACAGACTGAGATCTGGACACATGCCGCTCAATAATTTTGGATTTTTAATGAAAAAAATTGATTCACCGAATTGTGAAGTGTGTGACACACTGGAAGACGTAATGCATTTACTAACGGAGTGCGTCAGATTTCAGTCTGCAAGAGAGGATCTAGTTATAGAATTGGAGATAAATATGCACGATGTTTCCATGTTCCATCATATTTTGTCAACACCTAGCTCGGGAGCTGCTTATAATTTAATTAAGTTTGTTTTGTTAAGATTTGCATAAGAAGGTCCGATTGGACTGGCATGTACACCTGTATAAAAGTCCCTAAAAAAAATAAAGAGAAAAAAAAAATATTTTACTAAAGGGAATAAAACAATTTTGTTTAAGAAAAGTTAATATAGTTTTCTTAAATTACCCCCAAATTATCGTTGTGTCCTAGGTACTCCGTAGTACTGGCCCAGGTACCACCAGGTACCTTGGCCTTACCATTTTTTTTTTATTTCTCAAGGACATGTAAGTATGAAATATAAGCTCCTGATATTTTGGTGGTGAATACTCAAACAATTGACATTTCAAAATATGCAAATATGGTTTGTATACAAAACGTCAAATTACAATAAAAAATAGGTAAAAATCTAACAAACTGTCTTATGTACAACAGATTCACTGGCCTTTGACTGGCCTGTTGGTCTAGTGGTTAGTGACCCTAACTGCTATGCCGGAGGTCGTGGGTTCGATTCCCACCCAGGACAAATGTTTGTGCGATGAGCACGATCATTTGTTCTGTGTCTGGGTGTAATTTATCTATAATATGTATGTATTTAGAAATATATAAGTATGTTTATCAGTTGTCTAGTACCCATAACACAAGCTCTGCTTAGCTTGGGACTAGATGGCGTTGTGTGATAGTTGTGGAATATTATTATTATATTATTATTATATTCCCCTATACTAAATCAATGAAGTCATCTAATACGTTATTGTTTCATTTATTTGATGAAATAAAAACATTATTTATTTTTGTCACAATGCCATATTTTTATTTTATTCAAAATATCAAGTCTAAATATTTAAGAAGTAAAGAATTTTAGGATTTACCAAAACCCTAGTGCTTCGATTAGGTACGTAATTGTTTTTTAAAAGTATTAAAAAACTAAAAAACCCGACTGAAAAAGCTGAAAAGCAAAAAACAAGCACATTTTAAATTAAATAAAACTTGGAAGCACGCGGCGTCCATTCTATTTTCATTTCTTCATAATTTAATTTTTCAGTCGGGTCTTTTTAGTTCTATAACAACTTTTTTTTTATTTTCAACTTTTGTGTTTGTTCTATCCTTGGTCGCGTAAAATTCTTCGCAGATGATTTAACTTTTGTGTTTGTTTATAGGTTTTGTGACTTTGAATTTCTTTTAAACATATAAATGTCATATATTTTTGTAATCTCCTTTTAAAACCCTTCATTTTGATACCCTACTCGATGGTAATGGTTTTTTATTAAATCGGTGCTATCGCCCCATAAAATCCAAAAACTTCTTTGTTTTTTTTTAATTTTAATGTAGCCAGTGACACTCGCGCTATCAAGACGAATCTAACGACGTAGGTACCTATATTTTATTCAAATCCCTTCATCCGTTTAGGAGTTATTAGGGATCAAAGAAACGGACATACATAGGACCTACATACCTACACGCCAAACACATAGCCCTCCTTTTGGGCTTCACCGCAGTCTGGTAAAAAAACAATAGGAATCCAAATTAAATATTTTCAAATTAACGGACGTACTAAAGTCAGTTAACTATTCTCTTTCATGAGCTAAAATCAGTTGTAAAGTATGAAAACTTAAATCCATAACAAAGAATCCAATTAGTAGACGCGGAGAATCTTACCATCTATCGAGCTTGGTGGTAAACTTTTTTTTACTCGGCGACTTGGCGATGAATAAAAGTTATTTTTTTACCAAGAATATTTGTTCTTCATGCTTTTTCACTGTTTTTCTTTGTTTGTATATCGTTTATATAGGTACTTGAAATAAAAACTTAAATCAATAAGTAAGAAAATTAGCGAAAATGATTGTTTTGTTAAACAACTTTAAATCGATAAACATAATATCCTAAACTATTTAAAATGAAAAATGATAAAAGTAACCTAAAGAATATTTTAAAATACCTATTTAACGACACCCAACTTGACATACTTCATCGACTTTTTTTTTAATTTTGACATTAAGGCATCTGGTTGTCGCTGTGGTGAATTTTGATTACTGTCAGGTCTTTAGTGACACTCGCAAGGTTAAGACGAATCGACTGACGTAAGAATTATCAAAATCGGCCTACCCATTTGATCTCTAGAACGCCACATAGAAACAAACATACATACATACATAGACTGATAAACACATTACCCCCCTTTGCGTCACGCAGTCGGGTAAAAACAAGTGAGTTTAGGGCGGGAATTTTTGGAGGTCGATAACAATTTTTTCGTTGCTAGCGATTTTGAACAACTACGTTTATCTTAGAACCACCTTTCCTTGTGCGAACAGAAAAAGTAAATTTAATTCGTCTCGTTCATTAAAAGTAAGTATTGCTGTTAGGTTTTAATATTATACATAATGTAGGAGTAAGAAAAAAACTCGTGCTCGGAGCTCGTGGCTTAATAAGAACTGCCACTTGGGTCGATCTTTAGGTTAAGCTGCGCTTGCCTAGGTCGATCGGTGGGTGGGTGACCGCCCATTACATACCGAGTTTCCTCCGTGCCTCGGAAAGCACGTTAAGCTGTTGGTCCCGGGTGCCATATATAGATCTTTGGCAGTCGTTACGGGTAGTCAGTGAACTGAAAGTCTGACATCCAGTCTTACCAAAGGGTATCGTATTACCTAGTATTAACTGGGTTGTGGAGGTCAGATAGGCAGTCGCTCCATGTAAAATACTGGTATTCAGCTGCATCCGGTTAGACTGGAAGTCGACCCCAATATAGTTGGGAAAAGGCTAGGCAGATGATGTACGAGTAAGAAAAAAACCGGTTCATTCATACATATTTATTCCATTATCAGCTTTAATCATATCTGCCCCTTTTTCACCGATCATAATAGTTGGTGCATTTGTATTCCCGCTTGTAATTGTAGGCATAATACTGGCATCTACAACTCGAAGACCTTCTACTCCTCGGACTCGTAACCTTTCGTCAACAACACCTTTGCCTTCGGGGCCCATGGCACAAGTCCCTGAGGCATGCCACTGCGTCGTCGCCATATTTAACACAAAGCATTTCCAATACTCGTGGGTTCCGAAACGATGCGACCTGCACTGAGGTACCTTTAAATCAACCACTTCAGCGTTTATACTTTTGAAATATGGCGTATTCACTACAGTTAAGTAGTCTTCTACATAACGGGCGTGGTTTTCTATATCGTTTTTGTTAGAATAATAGCCATTGTAAATGAGAGGACTAATTTCAGGATTGTTGCTTCTCAATCTAATTTCACCTCTCGATTCTGGATGAAGAAGAGCCACAATTGGGAATAAAAGACGCCTACCTTTGTTTGAGTTCATCAGTTCGAAGCAGATTCCGTCATCTATCCGAAATACGTGTGAACATACTACTGTGGTTATGGGGGAATTTGCTGGAAGGGGAAATACAGTTGATTGGTAGTCAGGGTATGTTTGTGTTCTGTTGAGAGTCACATGTCCCATAATACAAGGGGTAGGAAACTTATCGAGATTAGTTAGAAGTTCTAAATTTTCTATTACTGATAAAGGCTCCTTCTCGGCGGTAATAGGGGCAATAACTACTGGATGATCTTGCAAGTTGCCGCCGACGCCTGGGGAATCTATTAACACATTAATACCTAACTTCTCTAAATGATTTGCTGGCCCTATACCTGACAACATCAACAGTTGCGGAGTGTTTACGGCACCAGCAGATAAAATGACTTCTCTTCTGGCGAATACATTTATGATTTTCCTATTCGGTAGTTTAATTTGAACTCCGGTAGCCTTCCTATAACCGTCGAATAATATTTTTCTTGCCATTGTTTTTTTTAGTACGAAGAGGTTTCTGCGGTCTTTCACGGGTTCGAGAAAAGCCATGGCGGTATGCTGTCGCAAGCTGTTGTCGATTGTATAAGCAGGTGTAATATATCCCAGCTGATCATTCCCGTTGCAGTCTAGAAGCACATCGTGTCCGTTTTCCTGGAAGGCTTGTAGATACTTATGAGTTCTCTTGTGCCACAGTGGTCTGGTAACTCCTAATGGCCCTCTGGTGCTGTGAAAGTCTCTTAAATGGCTTTCCATAACATCTCCGTCTCGGAGTCCTTCGCTTTTCTTGAAGTAATACATGACTGTATTCCAGTCCCAGCCTTGGTTCCCTTGTTCCACCCAGTCTTCGAAGTCATGTTTGTTGCCTCTCACATAGTACATGTAGTTGGCTCCACTGGAACCACCAAGCATCTTGCCTCTGGTAAGGTGAAGATTCTTCGTCGTAAGTGATTGACTGGAGTATCCATCGTTGACGGTGTAGTAGTTCCAGTCGAACTCAGAATAATCGACGAATGCGAAAAATCCGGGATGCTGTAACGAGATGACAATAATCATTATAGTCCGGTCAAATTAGGCCAGAAAATAGGGGTAAGGTTACACTAATTCCCACCCGGCTGAAAATTGGTAGGATTGTTCAAAACACCATTATAAATGAAATGTAAAAAGTCCCCATCGATCCGACCCACAAAAAAAAATAAACGAGGTCGAAGGTCACAAAAATGGGTTTTTAAAAATAGCATTCAGCAAAACGGTTAGTTTTATCATAAAATTTGTAGAGACAAAGTTATAGATCAGATACCTAATACATATTCTATAAAAAATTCTATGATAAATTTTCAGCCGGGTGGAAATGGGTGTAACCTTGTATGTCTAAATTGACCGTACTAAATAAGTAGGTAGATATTTATTAATTATGTTGTTATCTACTGTACATAATTAAAAATTCCAAGGTCGATTAAACAGGAATATCTTTAGTCGCTTTAAAATTCCAAGGTCGATAAAACAGGAATATCTTTATTAGCTTAATAATCACATGACTGCTAACTGATAGGCTAGTTTATTTTATTCGCAACAAAATGCAGATTTAAACAGTGACTGGATTAGGATAACGAGTTTTTCTTAATATAATTCGGTGCCTGGTATTTGTTTGCTGCTAGCAAGATGACGGCCCATGTTTTTCCATTAAAAAATTAGAATTTTAATTGTATAACAACTTTGATTAAGAAAGAGCATGACATACCTACTTATATTTTATGGTACCTACTTACACTAAAATTGAACACAGCTGTTTCTACATATATGTTTTTTGTACTCCACCACTGTGCTGTCCTATTAACCCAAAGCATCATGCTGACTGGCAGAGAATTTTTATTTTTTTTATATATTTATTCAAATTCTGTTTAACAATAAAATATAAAAAGTCTGCCAAACTGCAAAACAGTTTATTGGCAGTTATTCTCGTTTCATAATAATATGATTACCTGTATCAAATTTCAATTTTAATGACAAAATAACTAACAAAAACAAAAGATGGTGAGTTTACAGTAATAACAGTTATGGAAAATTGCTATGGACAATCAAAAAACAATGACAGGTATTTTAAAAACCTAGGTTGGTATTTATATTTGACATTCGACATCAATTGTGGGGGTAACCTATTCGCTAACGATGGTACTACATACTTTCTTGTGCGCTTACCAAAGAAGTTAGTGACTTTATGAACAACAAATTTAAAAAATGCCTTGTGACATTATGTCCGCATAAGTATATGAAGTTTATATTAATAATAATAATAATAATAATAATAATATTCCACAACTATCACACAACGCCATCTAGTCCCAAGCTAAGCAGAGCTTGTGTTATGGGTACTAGACAACTGATAAACATACTTATATATTTCTAAATACATACATATTATAGATAAATTACACCCAGACACAGAACAAATGATCGTGCTCATCACACAAACATTTGTCCTGGGTGGGAATCGAACCCACGACCTCCGGCATAGCAGTTAGGGTCACTAACCACTAGACCAACAGGCCAGTCAAATTAATAAAAAAAAAAAAAAAAAAAAAAAAATATTAATAAATGACTGATACCAGACTGAGTTTCTATTACCTATTTAGACTCTTATTTGACCACCTTGACCTCTACCCTTGATCCCCCCATTGCCCCCTTGGCCTTGATCTCTACTCTTGTCGTTGTTCTCTTGTCTCTTTTATTTGACCTCTTTTGTTACCTTTGATGACGGTGGTGGATTCCCTCCAGCCTCTATAAGAAGTACTTTCCAATCGGAGATCTCGGTAAGTCTGTTCGCAAGCACACAGCCTGCTGAACCAGCGCCCACTATTATGAAGTCGAAAACTTGACCATCTGGAACCAAATTGTCCTTACTTTAAAATTGAGTATTTTGGATTATAAATGCGAATAATTATGTTAGTGCTTGAAGAGTTGAATAGTAGGTAGGTATTAGTGGCAACACTTAATTAGTATTCAAACACATATTTTATGGCAATCCATGCCTTCTTTAAGGTGGAAGCTCACATCTGGCCCGCGAAATTCTAATTTTCTTACGTTTTTGGCAATTTGCAGGCCAGTGCTTGGTTGTATGTTTATGAAAATTTGATTTGCGACTGTAAGACGTATGAAGTTACCGAATTATAACCATCAAAATTATCAATACAACCCTCCAAGTTCATTTTTATGTCAAGATTGATTTTTGCATGTAAAAGTCATTCTTTAGTAATTTAGTCGTCGTTCTTTAGTAGTTAGTAATTTTGATGGTTATAATTCGGTAACTTCATACGTCTTACAGTCGCAAATCAAATTTTCATAAACATACAACCAAGCACTGGCCTGCAAATTGCCAAAAACGTAAGAAAATTAGAATTTCGCGGGCCAGATGTGAGCTTCCACCTTAAGTAAAGATACTAAACGTGCTCCTTCCACCAAAATAATTATCATTGTCGATTCTCTGACAAGGTCACTTTAAACTCGTCTTGTAAACGACCCTTTGGTCGTCTGACTCCAAATAACTGTGCGTCTTTTTGGACAAACCGTTGTGATCTAGGCAAAACACACCGATTACGATCCAATGATTCAATTAAGGATTAACTGCAGAAACCAACTCCCTTTCGTGGAACAATTCTTTGGTTGTTTCCGCTGCTCAGTATTCTTCCTCAGGACTCCACTGGGTCCCCACTCAGCACCTCCTATCAGCATTTTTCTTCCGTGTCGGACAGAGATGGATGTCCACTGACACTGATAAGTTAAAGGTAGTTTATAAGATGGTCTTTTGAATATTGGTAGTCGACTAGTCGTAGTCACCATTGATACGAACCTGAGACACGTGCGTGAGGCGGAAAATCAACAGAATCCATTTCTAGCAATGCTATTGCGCTGAAGAACATCTGCACCAAGTGGACGAACGGTCGGACAGTGTCCGGGTTGACCATAGACAGCATTTGTGTGAAGAAATTCATCTTAGAGACAGAAAAAAAAAGGTTAAAAGCTATTAGGGGTTGGTAGAGCTCGTCTTTCTTTTTACCCGACTGCAAGGAAAGGTTACTTCTTCATGTAGAAGTCACAGGCCACAGCTAATTTCCCTCCCAGAAGAAATGGATGAAAAAGGTGCCATGTGGTAAAACTTTAGGTACTTATTCATACTATGCCCATTAGTTAGTTAATAAATGGATGGGTTTGCATAAAATATTTTTTCATGTAAATAAATACATAGATTAAAATATTTAAGAGGTCTTTGACGTGTGTTTTTGAAGCCAGCGATAATTTGTAACAACAAAAATAAAATAAATAAATCTTTTTTGCAAAAACAGAAAACGGTGGCAAAAAACCAATTCAGACGAATTTTCGAATTTGTGTTTTTCACTTTTTTGTGTTTTTGAAGTAGCTTTTTTTTTTTGCTAGTAAACTCACGTAACATACGCAGCATAAAACCTTCGGTGAGTAAGTATGCTTTTTTGCAGTAGTTTAAAATGTGATCATGAAACGTCAGCTCCGTGTTGAATTTTACTACAAAAGTAAGGGAATTAGAAAAAGGGCCTATTTACAACCGTCCTTAAAAAAAACGTTTAAAATTCAATAAGTAGGTAGGTATTATAAAATTACGTCAATGCTTAAATCAAGTGTTACTCTCCGCATCAATTGAAAAAAAAATCACTTATGTAGTACCAACCTACATAAGTGATTTTTTTTTCAATTTTTTTCTCGAACATAAAAATGTAGTTAAAAAACTAAAAAAACCCGACTGAAAAAGCTGAAAAGCAAAAAAAACAAGCACATTATAAATTAAACAAAACTTGGAAGCAGGCGGGGTCCATTCTATTTTCATTTCATAATTTAATATTCAAATTGCTGGGGAGTTTGTTCCGCCACTTCTTCTTTCCAGAAAAACACTAGGAAGTGTCGAAGGGGGACTGTCTCTCGTAAATAAGTAAAATAAAGTAAAGTTTGACGTTCGAAAAGTGCTGATTATCAGCCTAGTTTGAATAAATGAGTTTTGATTTTGGTTTTGATTCAAATGAGCCCCGCCTGCTTCTGCTACTACGTTTGTTCTTTCGTTAGTCGCGTAAAATTCTTCGCAGATGATTTAACTTTTGTGTTTGTTTATAGGTTTTGTGACTTTGAATTTCTTTTAAACATATAAGTGTCATATATTTTTGTAATCTCCTTTTAAAACCTTTCATTTTGATACCCTACCTCGATGGTAACAGATATTTTTTTTTTATAAACCCGCGATATGGCCGTCAAAAGCAAATTTTGTTTTTTTTAGTTTTAATGTAGCCAGTGACACTCGCGCATATTCAAATCCCTTCATCCGTTTAGGAGTTATGAGGGAACAAAGAAACGTACATACACATACATACACTCTAAACACATAACCCTCTTTTTGGGCTTCGCCGCAGTCGGGTAATAAAATATGAAAAGAAAAAAACCATATCACTGTAACTAATTTCCTAATTGGTTTTACGAACAAGACCATTAAATTCTCGAAAACCTGTCGAATTTCCATACGTTCCATAGACACGCGTAAGATTAAGACAAATCGATTGACGTATTAAATCATCAAATTAATGTATAGCGCGCCATAAAGAAACAAACATAGGTACAATACTTAGCATAGATTGTCGGTTGATATTTGGCGAGATGGCATGAGACTTGATTTATTTAATTAAGCTTTTGACTTTTTAAAATGGCATGTAATATGTTTTATGTTTGATAAGGAAGGAAGATGCTAATAAAATCGGAAGCAAAATTTTAAGCAAGTTCATTAAAAAATTGTTAATAATTAAGTACCGTAGTCCAATTTTTATTACTGATCCAGTCAGTTCCTATATAATCAAACAGTCCCGCGAGTCTCGTAGTCACAACCGTGACCGCTGAATGTCCCCCTGGGTTCGACTCCCGGGCTGGGCAAAAAGTTCTATTTTAAAGTGTTTTTCATTTAATAAAAACATTGCTCCACAAGGAATTCCTCCTGTATCGTGGGTGAGTTTCCAAACATTTAAACTCACGCACAAACACCCAGACCCGTAACAACAACCTGTAGGCCATACAAATATTTGTTCCGTGCGGGGATCGAACCCGCGACAGTGCAGCAGTCAACTGCTTGAGCCACTGCGCCAACCGCCAAGAGTTTGAAAGATGGCGGTGCCGGTATGACAGAGAAAAAGAATGAAATGTGATGTGAGTACTAATTTATATAATCAAAACGGTGTCCTGCCTTTTCGGAAAATTGTTTGACAGATTATCACTTGCCAACCAACGTTTCGCCGATGTTTTACTTTGACAACTAACGATTAGCAAATTTTCACCCAGAAGTCGCCTAGAGGGGTTAGGTTTTAATTATTTGATTCGGTAAACAATAAACAACTAAATGTAAAGTGTCATTTTGAAAATCAGACCAAACGTACAGTTGGTAACTGTGAGGTTGGGAAGTAAAACAAAATTAAATGAAAAGTTGGCATTATGATTATTCGGCGAAATAAAATTCTGCGAAACGTTAGTTGGCAAGTGAGAATCTGGCAAACAATTTTCGTCGAAAAGGCAGAAAACCAATCAAAATATTCTAAGAAATGAGTACATGACAGTTGGTACGTAAGCATTAGGTTCAAGGTCCTTTAGAGTTCAATCACCTGTATCAACGACTCTTTAAATTCGCTTCAATTTTTCAAAATCAACTGATAAGCTTTTTTTTTTTAATCAAATCCTTTTCCGTATTTAAATTACCTACTTGTGTTAAACACAGCTGCTTTGTTGCAGAACTGGTATTTTTTTATAATAAACTCTCATATTTTATATTCATTAATTTTCATAGCCCTATTCATTAATTCAGAACTCGAGTTTGAAATAAGTTTAAAACATAATTAATTAATTAACTACAATCATTATTTGAATTCGCAACGTTATAATGTTTTGTTAGCCAAGTGATCGTGAACTCGATTTTGGATTCAACACATATGTTTGGCAAAGTGTTATTAGGTTTTTCAATCAAGAGGTTCTCGGTAGCAGCCACGACGTCTGGATTTATGTCCGGTGATAACAATATAGCATTACTTTGTGTAATTTATTTCATCACCACGGCTCTCAAAACGGTAAAACGGTAAAGGAAAACATCGTGAGGAAATCGGCATGTCTTAGAATAAAAATAATCAAAGACAACATGTGACATCTACCATCCAGCACTGGGCCCGCGTGGTGGATATAGCCCATCCATCTCCTGAGAGGAGGCCTGAGTCCCTGCAGTGGGAATTTTATAGGCTGATGATGATGATGATGATGATGCCAATAGGCTCGTTCCCTGTTACATGTGTGTCTTAAATATGCAGGGTGTAGATTAACCCTTCACACAAACGTTAACCAAGCATTCTGTACATCAAACTATTAAGTAGGTACCCCAACGCAATGTTTTTGCTGGGATACGACTTTTTTTTTGGGGTCAGAAAAAAATCATTTTACGGTAAAACTCAATGTAGTACTCTTAAAACATTGCGCTAATGGATGCTTTGAATAGTGAACGGGTCATGAAGGCAATTTAAGTAAAGTTATAACCTGAAAAACTAGTAGGTATTTACAAAGACAACTGTGAGAAATTTGGAACTTTGACCCCCAATATCTCCGTTAGGTATGGTCTAGAACAAAAAAATGTTCGCAGTGGTGGGAAGAACAAGTGCTCTTCGTTTGCGTTAAGGGTACTTTTACACCCTTTATCTAGCGAAATGTGGGTGTATAACGGGTGTGACGTTAGGATACATTTTAAGTTAATAAATCTACGTCAGAAACATAAACGTAACATAATGTCACGTAGGCACACGGAATCCGGTTAAATACCATGATAGTTATGTACCTTTTTTTAAACGGTCATCATCGTAATAAAAATAAATAATTTGCTCCACCGAAAGTACCATCTATCTCGTGATTTGCGTATATGGAAAAACCTTTTTTTTTACGGACGAATAATATCGTTTTATTTTATTACAAACACGTGTTTTACATTCATATTGTCGTCACATTCTAAGACGGGTCTTTTGTATCGTAGTTAAATCCAGTTTATTGATGAGAGATCTGCATTTAAATTGTAGATACCTATAGACTATTTTCTCACGTATTTCTGAACGATCTTTAGAGAGAAGGTCAAAGTGCGAATAAAACGAGCAGCAGGGCTATTGCGTCTCTTTTAAATGACAGTGGCTATCATAGAATCCATCAATTAACTGTCAAATGGTTCCATTTTGTACTTCATTTTTTACAACATTTTTTAAAAGATACGCAATAGCTCTGCTGGTTAGCAATAGGCGGTATCGGGTAGATCGTCTCAGGTGCAACTTTTTTTTTGCAAGTTGGGAAATCATCAAATGACTCCTCCCGCTCGTCTGACAATTCCTGTCAGACTTCTACTGTCTAAAAACTACCCATATTCCTTCTTAGCCCTTTGGGCGGCCACGGTATCTCTTTCGAACAACTTGCAGCCCTGACGGGCGTCGGCCCTTCGTCGGCTGACATTTCAGATTTATGTACAGTTTAATTTAAAAGCACTAATTTATGTAACTTAGGTACGCTACTACTTAGCACTGCTAAGCTACTAGATAAAAAAAATAGATTATAAAGATCAGTTTTAGGTATAGACCATTAAGGATTAAGGTTGTAATCCATAATTTCCTCAGAATATTCCTATTATAAGCAAGAGCGCCTAATAGGTTCACGGGTGCGTACCAGATGGCTTGAAATAACAGAGTAGGTAAATTAAAACTGGCCAAGTTAAAGAGTTCCGTACCGTTGTAGTAGATATTGTGAAATTTTTCCATATTATTTTGGCACCATAGACTTCATAAGGGTTTTCCTGTAATCTATAAGTGTTGAACTAATTTCTGTTTCGTTTTTTCAAAATTTTGGGTTCAGTAGTTCGGTGTTAGGAGGATGAATGGTCGGACAGACAGACACACGAGTGATCCTATAAGGGTTCCGTTTTTTCCCTTTGAGGTACGGAACCCTAAAAAGTGAAGTAAAAAAAAACTAAGAACGAAACCAATCATAATATAGGACAGATTCTGATATCGAGTTCGCTTTGATCGTTCATTGTAGTCCCTGCACTAGTTAATTAAAAAAAATACAATCTAATAAATAATCAATTGGATATTCACCCTAGCAAAATAAAACTGTTGTTGGAGTGTTTGGTGAAGCCTACTTAAAGCCCTAACATTAGTGTACCTAGGTAGGTACCTGCCATGTTGCATAATATTTTTCAATACACTTCCTCAAAAATTGGCTCATAGCGCACTACAATTAGGTGCGACATGCAACGTAGGTATATCGCACGCGTGCGGTAATCTTATTTTTCCGCAACCAAGAGCGGGAAAGAAAATTATCACAGAAAACCATGCTTTAAACTAAGTACTTATCGATTAAAAGATAGGAAATTAAAAACATTCACACCCTGTAGAGTCGGCGGTGCTTTTTTTATTTCGTCATTTTGATTACGTCTAGCATTTAGACGGCACGGTTGGCGCAGTTGCTCAAGCAATGGACTGCTGCGCTGCGTGTCGCGGGTTCGATTTTCACACGGAACAAATATTTGTATGATCTACAGATGGTTGTTCCGGGTCTGGGTATTTGTTTATGTCAGTTAAAATGTTTGTGAATACACCCGCGATGCAGGAGAAGTTCCTAGTGTCCGGGGCAACGTTTATAAAAAATAAAAATTATGTGTTTGTAAAAATAATACTAAAACACTACACATTACACTACACTACGTAAATAATCATGATTATGTTAAACAATTATTTACTTTTATAATGAACAATTAAACATTTATTTGTGTTTTAATTAAAAAATACTTGAACTTTATATTTTTCCTGTGAGGCTGTTTAGCGGCTTCATACCTTTGCATCTTCTTTAACCTGGCGAAATCAAACCGGGGAAAAAAGTAAATCATCGTCTCCTAAAAATTGACGACAAAAATACTTCTTGTTTTATTAGTTAATTTCTTCGAAAGTATATTGAAAAACGTTGTTTGATACACGTGGGAATTTGTTATTGCATTTTTCCAACCCATGAACAAAAAAACAAAACTCGGATCTATCGATCTATCCGCCTCGAATGCAATAACAAACATTCCTAATGTTTTATCTCATGAATGGTTAATATATTAAAATCTCTTACCTTGATTTTTATCTAGCACAGGTTTAAAAAAAGACAAAGACCACAAAAGCTTATTTTACGCTTTTAAACAAGAATACTGTTACTGGGCCATTTTAGCTTCAACTTCATATTACATCATATTGATCCTCCGTAATATTTAAGTGTATTTTCATTACCACTGCCTTTTAGATTTTTCTAATCAACGAAAAACTATGGCAACTTTGAAAGTGGACCGATATCCTGCACTAAGCTTTAATAACTGACTATAGCCACGTCCCATATACAAAGTCGAAGTATCTAATTTACTGTGGGACTACCGGATACCCACCCAAACTAGTCTTAACACACGAGTGACCTTTGTGTTAGAATCAAAACGGGTTAAAAATCAAGAACGTCATGAATTCCTAAGACCATTATTAACATTCATAGGAGCTCGTTCCGTAAAATAAATTAGTTCAAGAAAATAGGCAAGTATTTTAATACCTTTTAACTTTATACATGACACAGATAGTATCTGACCTGCAAAATATATAAAGTACCTAGATGATAATAATAATAATAATATAATAATAATAATATTTCACTACTATCACACAACGCCATCTAGTCCCAAGCTAAGCAGAGCTTGTGTTATGGGTACTAGACAAATGATTCAAACGAACTGCTATAGAAACTCCAGAAGAAAACGTTTTTCGATATTTTTTTCTCACACCAGGGTCATTATCAGCCTTGCGCTTTCACAACTACACACATCAAAAGTGTCTAGGGATCAACATATATTTTTGCAATAACTTTTCTCCCGATTGATATTAATTAAAATTTTCTAGGATTCATCAAATAAAGTGTTTTCGTTTGTCACAGTAACGATAAACCAAGTCACCTTTGCATTAATAAAGAAATTTGCCATTTTCCTAATACAGGGATTTTTGACATTTGAACCACTAACATTAAAGTTCGAAAAAAAGACTGAAATAACAGTTTTCTTTAAAATTTTATTGGGTAACTTAAACAATTAATAATCCGTGTACACTACCGCGAACACTAACAACACAAGAACATCGGTTTGGCATACTCAAAATGAGTTCATCCAAATCACGCTGTGGAATGGCCGCCCATGTTCGTTGCAACAACAAAAAAAGGTCTTCTTGCGACTGGATACCCTCCATATTCGGCAGAGCTCTTCTCTGTAGCATATCCCATGCATGCTCAATCGGGTTCAAGTCTAGCGACTGAGCAGGCCAGGGCAGGACATTGATGTTAGCTGCGGCGAGAGTCTGTCTTACAACTCTTGCGGTGTGCGGTCGTGCATTATCATGCATTAACTGAAATAAGGGACCGATTTGCACTTGTAGAGGAACGATGACGTCTGATACAATCGTCTCAGCATAAATTTGAGCGTTGAGGTTGCCTCTGATCCAAATCAACTCAGTTCTTCCGCCGATCCAAATACCCGCCCATACCATGACGGTTCCACCACTATAAGGATGGACTTCCTGGCAGGATTTTAATCGCTGTTGGCGTCCAGGGGTTCTCCAGTGTCGTATACGTCTTGTATCCGGTCTCATACCAAAACGAGACTCATCAGAAAAGCACACGAAACGCCATTGTTCTTCTGCCCAATTTCTGTGTTCAAGAGCCCATTGATATCGAATCCTACGATTGTGCATTGCTATAGGTGGTACCCATAGCGGTCTTCGGGAATGAAGGTTCACTTCATGCAAGCGGTTTCTGACTGTTTGGTCGCTAATTGAGTTCCCTGAAGAGTGATGAAGCCTCAAGGCTAACATCATGGCGGTTATTGTTGGAGCTCTTCGAGTTAAGATTTGAATGTATCGGTCTTGTCTCCGTGTGGTGCAGCGATACCGTCCTCCATGGCGCTCAGCCACGGTACCAGTGCTTCGGTAACGTGTCCAAAGTCGACTGATAACACTCTGACTTGTATTCAGAGCTAAAGCCACAGTACGTTGCCGGGAACCAGCTTCTATCATTCCCACGGCTCTGAGCATTTCTTCCCTGCTTAAATGACGTCGCCGCTCCATAATAACGTTGGTTTTAATCAGTAGTAGGGAAACAGTAGCACTAATAATGTCTTCAATGCGTTGTATGTTTTTATAGGGAAAATATTGACAGCTGATTTTCATCTTTTACTCGAATTTGATTCACAGTTCCTGATTCAAATTATGAAATGCACCAAAAAGGCCACATCTCAATCTCAAGAAATCCGCATAAAAATGCTTGATCCCTAGACACTTTTGATGTGTGTATATTAGGGACTTTGCAATCTAACCAGATGCAGCTGAATACCAGTATTTTATATGGATGCGAGGGGCTGTTAAAAATACACGAGCTACTCCAGTAAACATCTGCTATACAGAGTGTAAATTAACCCTTCACACATATGTCAACCAAGCATTCTGTACATCAAGCTAAGTAGGTACCACTTTTTTTTTTTTTTTTGGTGGGTGTAAAATCATCGAATAACCCCTCCCGCTCTTGGGCAGAGCGAAAGGGAGTGTCAGACTTCTACTGACTAAAAACCACCCATGTTCCTTCTTCGCCCTCTATGTCGAGGCCGCGATAACCGTTGGACTACCCGCGGCCCCGACAGGCGTCGGCCCTTTCGGGCCCCTCCCATGTTGCTGACATCTCTTTGAGGCGCGCGTGGAACACGAACGCGCCGTCGACACGGCCTGTTTTCGTCGTGAGACGGACGGACGGCGAGTTAGCCCATCACTCACCGTCCACAGGCCCGCGTCTACGGTGGCCGGAGGTCATCGCGGGAAGCTAAGTACCCCTACGCAATAGTTTTTGCTGGGCAACGACTTTTTTTTTGGGGTCAAAAATTACATTTTAAGGCAAAACTCAATGTAGCACTCTTAAAACATTGTGCTAATGGATCCTTTGAATAGTAAACGGGTCATGAAGGTAATTTAAGTAAAGTTTTACAAAAAACAGCTGTGAAAATTTTGGAATTTTACCCCCAATATCTCCGTAACTAGGGGGTTCCCAGGTATGGTCTAGAACCAAAAAATGATCGCAGTGGTGAAGAGAACAAATGCCCTTCGTTTGCGCGTTAAGGTTACATTTACAGCCTTTATGTTGACTGCTAAATTGTCTGAATATTACCTACTCTTCGGTTAAGAGTTAAGATATAATCATATCTGCCAAAACACCTCCCCACGGAATTACTACTCAGCTATAGCAAATTAACTCAGCCAATCACGCCAATATACTGCTAGAGTCGGCCGCCCAAGCTGCGTTTCAACACCCTCTGCCTCATCTCAAATCTGTCTTAGCTGCGTTTTTAAGGTCATAAATCCATCTACCTCGGAAAGAGCAACGTTAGATGCTCCTTCTAACGTTTGCTCTTTCCGATACCTACGCGGCGTCCACATAAAAACTTCGATAATTGGCTGCGGGTTGTTTGAAAGAGATATCGCGGCTTGGAACACAAAAGGCTAAGAAGGAACATAGGTGGTTTTTATCAATAGAAGCCTGACACTCTTTTCCTGTCCATCCAGAGCGGGAGGAGTCATTTGATGACTTACCACCCTCCAAAAAAAATCATAAGTCCATTTAGCTAGGGGCATTCAACGTTAGTCTTACCGATACATACATGGTGTCCACCTAAGACTTCGATTAAATCGATTTTAAGATCTTTGACAGTCATAGCAAGCACACAAAGATGGTAACGCAGACTACCGATCAATTGGAAGTCATCATCAGCCTATAATGTTCACACTGCAGTGACTCAGGCCTCCTCTCTAGAAGAGGGATGGGCTATAATCCACCACGCGAGCCCAGTGCGGGTTGGTAGATGTCACATGTCTTCGAATTTTTGATTCTAAGACATGCCGGTTTCCTCACGATGTTTTCCTTCACCGTTTTGAGAGCAGCGGTGTTGAAATAAATTACACAAAGTAATGCGCCTGCCTGGATTCGAACCCACGACCTACTGTTCGTAAGTCGGGGCCAATACCACTGGGCCACCGCTGCTCTCAATTGGAAGTACTTGCCAAAAATCGAGATCGTGTTACAGGAAGGAAGAGGTAGGTAAGATAGCCAAAAACTTTATAGTCTCATAAATCAAGTATAGAAACGTAGTAGGTAGTGTTGGTTCATTAGCAAAGTGCTCTACATAAATGTTTATGCATTTTAGCTTATCAGTATTAATCTATTAAATTAGTATCTATAAATTAAGATGTTACGGCTAAACTTAGTAGTGGAAATGATGAATGACGCGACGAAACAAAGACAGCCTTATGTCCGTTATACTTGCATATACAAAAGCCAATGGGCATTGTCATTGTCTCGTGCATTCGTTGTTGCGGTGTGCGTCGCTGCGTGCTTTCGTGCTCGCAGTGTTCGTCGTTGCGGGCATTCGGCGGCGTGTGGTTCGGCGTGGTGGCTTTCGGAATGACGTATTGCACTCGTAGTTTTTCGTAGTTTTGTTTTATGAATTGTTCTTATGACATTCAAAAGTGCCAGTAATGGTTTAATTGAAATAAATGCTTTGAGTTTCAGGTTTGAGTTCTAAAAAGTCTGAACTGTATAAAAAATCATCGTTTAATTTATAATTTTCCTCTGCAATAGAATTATTTATTTATCATAGAATTTTAATTAATTTGTAAGACATCTAATCTAATAAGTCCTCCTTTTTATCGGTTTGCTTTATTGTTTCCTTTTATTTTCAGTTAGCCTACATTATTATAATTTTTTTTCGAATAGATGAATATTGAGATTATGGATGTCTTGTCAGACTGATTATGTGTTCATGTTATTTTGTTCCTCCTTTTACTTGGGACTTAAAAAAGTTACACAAAGGTGTACTTATTAGTACACCTACATTTTGAAAAATATGTGAACTTTCAAAATGTGGGTGTACTAATAAGTACACCTTTGTGTAACTTTTCTGAGATTAAATAAATAAAATAATTATCGTCAATTCTACACATTAGCAGTAACATGACACGCCTTTTCGGGAACTCGTTCGTAACAAACAAAAATGTAAATCAATACGCATTATCAAAAAACATCACAGTGAATACCATGTATTTTAATTTTACATTTATCAAAAATGACAAGTTGCAATTTCATTATTTCAATATTTATGAGGAAGCAATCGTCCCTGTCCTCAGCCTTCCGCGCCTGGTCTGACTCAGGCACATTTTTAACATCGTCGGTACATGAGTACGTACCTACCTACCTAAATCGAATGAGTACCTATATGCACCTTTGAATGTGGAATAGCAGAACTAGCGTACTAAAACAACATTTATACATTCAAGATAAAACAAGAAGGATTTTACATATTATTATTTCTCACACCCGTAAAGTAGGTCTGAAGTAGTACTTTTCAGCCCTAGGGAGAATCGCTTTCAACTGACAGCTGTCAAATTATTAAAAAAAAAACTAGGTCTATTTTCATATTTCTATTAAAACCATGTTCTAACTTTTCATACAGTCACTCAATTACAGCGCGATGTAAAATAACTTCAAGGTTTAGGTACTGAGGTTGATTTAATTTCACGTAAACAATGACGTGAGGGCCGCAGAGGGCCGTACATATAAGTATCTACTTTATTTAAAAATCTTTAACTTTTTTAGAGTTTAGTGTTTAATATAATTAATTAGAGTGGATATATTTCCGCTTTTTCACTGCTGATTCAGGCTAACAGGAGTTAAAATTCTTTTTGTATTATTTATTTGTTTATAACTATTAATTCAAAGTTTGGAAAACACTTGGTATTTTTTGCCAAAAATCACATGAGATCTTTATGATCTCATCTCAGATTGTCTTTGACTCCTCAAAAAAGTATTTGAGTAGATAATGCTCGTGAAGCTTCGTTGTAAAGGTGTCATCAATATCCTCGGCCCCCGAAGTCCGAACCACTGGAGTCTTCACGATCGATCCACGATCAAAATCGCTGTTCTCTGGCACTACGGTTTTTCTATCGCTCACGTGTTGGTTCTTTTTTATTACCGAGATACCATTTTGTCCCAGACGATGTACTGGGCTCCATACTATAGAAGTTTTTAAAGTACTGCAAAAAGAAGACAATTATTAGGGCGAAAGTATTCACAAAAGAGCGACGTAATTACTGAGGCGGGGTTTGAGAGGCCCACGAGAAATTTCAAAATGGATTTACTTACCGAAATTAAGCATGCAAACACGAGCACAGCCGTTGACAGCCTCCACGAAACTAAAGTCGAAGGTGCGAGAAGGTACGCGTGTGTAGTGCACGAGGGTAGAGAGTAATTCAATATTTTTACTTTCTGAAAGCCTCAGAGGCCCACACGTCAGTATTTGATGGGTATTAATTAAAGAATATTTATATTGTATTGTAAGAATATTTAATAGTCTGGACCGATTTTGATGATATGTGTTCAAGGGATTCAATTCTATGATCTAAAAACTCTGTTCCAGGTTCACACTGGACTAAAATTATTGTCATAATCTAGACCCGAAAATGTGGTTTTCTATTATACGTTTATGATAATGACAAAAAAAGAGATTATGAATTCATCTGACAATGAATAATAACTAAAAAATAAAAATTGCGACTGCTGGCAAAGAGGGGTGACATGTGCTATCCTGTATTCCAGTTGCATTTGATTTAAATATCTTGACGTTATAGCGTCTGTATCTGTATCTAAGTATGTACATAGTAAGATTACAGAACCGTACATGGAAGTGAATTGTTATCTAAAAATCGTGTTCTGTTGTCAGTTAAAAATCAATTAAAACACAATATTCTTCTACAATTGTGAAACTGTGTAAAAATGTATATAATAATAATATGTAGCCTTTAATTAAATATTGATAATTATTTAAAAAAATATTGTTAATATTTTAACTTTAAGAAAAGATCAAAATCAACGTTTGCCAAAGAGCGATGGAACGTAGCATTCTGAAGGTCAAAGTCTCCGATCAAATGCGCAACACCTTCTTAACACGAAGTCGGCCAAATTAAATTGCGACTGGGAGGGTCACGTTTCTAGGATCAAGCCGGACAGATGGGCGAAGATAGTCACACAATGAAGATTAAAAAAAAAGGTCAGCTTAATTTTTGGAAATAATTGGTAGTTGGAATGATGAGGGAATTTTTAAACTAAACCGTGTAAGTCGAGTTGTTGCAAAATGAGTACATTTGCATGCTGATTGATTCCGGGGTCAAATAATTAAAATATGAAAGGAAATTTATTAAAACAAATACATTTCAGGTTCGTAGACGCTTACCGCAAAGTAAACCCAATATTTATGAATTCAAGTAAATAGATAATATAACATTTATCCTCAATCACTACCAATAATGTTCTAAGTCCAACCCGTGATCGAGTTTTATCATATCAGCCGCTTTCTCTCCAATCATAATTACAGGTGCATTTGTGTTGGCACGGACGATGGTGGGCATGATACTTGCATCTACCACACGAAGCCCCGTCACTCCTCGAACGCGAAGTCTCTCATCCACCACCCCCGTGCTTTCTGGACCCATCGCACATGTACCTACTGGATGCCAGAGGGTAGTAGCCATATTCAAAATATAACATCTCCAGTATTCGTGAGTACCGAACACGAATGCTTTACATTCATCTAGTTTCACATCCACTACATTAGATCCAACACACCTGAAATATGTAGTATTAACAATACTAATATAGTCTTCTAAATATTCCACATGCTTGTCTAAATCGTTTCTATTAGCATAATATCCTGCATAAATTAATGGTTTATCCATTGGAAATTTACTTTGAAGTTTTATTTTGCCTCTTGATTCTGGTTTCAGTAAAGTCACCGCTGTAAATAAAGATTCTCTCTCCTGAATAGCTTCAGCAACTGTTGTACAGATTTGATCGTGCAGTCCTATAACGAAGGAACAAATAGCTGTGGCTGGTATCGATGATGCTGGTGCCGCCAATATAATCGTTTGGTAATCGGGATAACTTTGTGTTTTGTTAAGAGCAACAAATCCCATCAGTGTTGGTGATGGGGGCTTAACCACGTTTACCAAACCACCAATATTTCTAATGATTGAAGCAATGTTTTTCTTCCCAGTTATTATTACCGAAACACATACATGATCCTGGAGGTTACCTCCTACATTTGGTGAATCTAGTAACACATCTATGTTCATCTCTTTCAGGTGCGTTTCAGGACCAATTCCAGATAGCATTAACAACTGAGGGCTATTAATAGCACCTGCAGATACAATTACTTCTTTGTTAGCCATAACTCTGATTATTTTACTGTCAGGAAGTGTAATTTCAACACCAATTGCATTATTATTGTAATCAAAAAGAACTTTCCTCGCCATTGTATTTTTTAAGATATACAAATTAGTACGTTCTCTTATTGTACTAATGAACGCATTGGCAGTGCTTTGTCTAATGTGATTATCTATAGTAACTGTAGGTGCTGAGTATCCTAGTGGTTGATGTCCATTTGTATCAATTACTATTTCATGACCGTTTTCTTTGAAAGCTTCAAAGTAATCCTTGGTTATTTCTGGCGCAAGTGGTCGTGTGACACTTAGGTATCCGTCAGTGTTGTGTAAGTCAGCTGAATCGCTGTTGAGAATTGTCTGGTCTTTAAGTCGTTCACTTTTCTTGAAGTATGCTGTGACGTTTTTCCAGTCCCAGCCTTCGTTACCTTGTTGGACCCAGCTGTCATAGTCGGCTTTGTATCCTCTCGTGTAGAACATGTAGTTAGCGCCACTGGAACCGCCCAACATCTTGCCTCGAGTCAAGTGTACAGATTTTGTTTTGTGTGCTTGACTGGAATATCCATCGTTTACTGTGTGATAGTTCCAGTCTGCTGTTGAATGGTCAAGCAGGGTTAAGAGTCCTGGAAGCTGGAAAATAAAAGTTTACTATATCGGTAGGAGTTAGCTGCCTTTGTGTATGATATTGGTTTAGGACTAAATAGAATAGAGGTGAGGAGGTAGTTTAAGATTTTGAGAATCTGCGAAAAACTTGATTTATAATGATATAACACAGAGGTAACCTTTCTATAGATACAAGATAATTCAATTTTTACCAGCAGGGGCTGGTAAAAATCTATTTTATAAAATATGTAAAATGTTACACTAATTTTATACTTATTACATTTGAAGAGATAGGTGGATCTCCACCTGCTTCGATAAGCAAAACTTTCCAGTCGGCGATCTCAGTGAGTCTGTTCGCAAGCACACATCCTGCCGATCCGGCTCCCACCACGATGAAGTCAAAGGTTTGTTCATCTGAAATGTTAAACACAATATTAATTATTATCTTTATAACTGATATAAATAATAATGATAATTGTGTTCGTTATCCTATAGCTATAGGCGACACTGCGGCTAGCGGCAGCGGTTGACCGCAGTCCTGCCTGCGGTTGTGCCTGCTTTAATTACAAACATGGCTGCACAATGCATAGAACCATGCGTCAGTCAGTCCAGAAAATGAAAAAGTTGCCATTTTTGTACGCATGAACTCTGCGGCTTGCGATACCACTGGCGCTGTAAAAGCCGGTGGTCGTGCTTCGCAGTGTTTCCGTGCTCGCGGAATCAATTCCATAGAGATTCATAGAAACCAGTGATGTCGCTTGCAGTGTGCGGTCTACAGCTTAATGGTGGCCGACTCTCGCCGAGACAGTCCGAGACAGAGGCACTGCGAGATTAGTTATAGGAGTTCGTGGTGTGCTGCGCATGCTCTCCTCCGTCCTATGTCGGTTTTTTATGAATTTACAGAAAAACTATTCATAAAATAATTATATCGTGAATTTTATTACACGATACAATTACTTTAACTTTCCACCGGTAAGGTATAAATATTAGGTTAAACTATCTACTTATTTACATACAGACGAGCACCTAAGCTGTCAATTAATTAATTAAAGGAACATACTTAGTTTTAATTATATTTTAATTATACGGTTCCTTTTTGCGAGACGCCTTGGAAGGACACAGAGTGCTCTCGGTCGAAAGTGTACAGCAGGATAAGTTAAATTTACTAAATAATTAAAATTTAATGCTAGCGTGACGGTTGACAGGCTCGGGGAGGTTGTAAATAAGGACTTATACTTACCACAAACATCCGCTTGCTGCGGATATTCCACGGAGTTCGTCGAACCGAAGATACTGATAAATGTCTGCATGATTTTCAGGATCAATGGAATGGTGATAACCCCGACAGCCGGCATAGCTCTCCATAAGGGCATTAAACTTGAGAAACCAGACAAAAAGGAAATCATTTTACTTGCATTCACGTCCGTATCCCCTGGTACTGTTTATTTTAATGAATTCATTTATTTTCTGAAGGTAGGTAAACAAACGCATTGTTAGTTTATCATTATTCATTTAATTCGTTAGCTACTACAAATTATTATCATCGTGAAAGTTGGTTGTTTATCTTTTGCTGAATAATTAGTAGGTTTATAATTATTATGTCACAGACCACCGGATTTACCTTGGATGATGAAATTATTAGAGATCGCACAGAGAGTCAGCCAAATATTGTTCAGGATTAAATGATAGCGTAACGGTTGACAGATAAGAATTGAAGAAAAACCGGCCAAATGACAGAAAAAAAACAGACATGGCGAAAATATAAGGGTTCCATATTATCAAAAACAAATAAAAAATAAATATCGAAAAACACTTAAAGACAGCAAAAAATTATAAACACACATGTTATCCAACAAACACCGTGGCCGAATCCTTAAGAAAATATCAAAATCAACGTTTGCCAAAGAGCGATGGAACGTAGCATTCTGAAGGTCTCCGATCAAATGCGCAACACCTTCTTAATACGGTCTAAGGCATCACCGATGTCCGACGTTTGGCTCCCAGACTGGAGCGGGCCGGGGCTGCCTTTAGGTGGCTCTTGCCCAATCTGGGGGGGCCAAACGCCTCCTGCCGGAGGCTCTACGCGGGGATCGTGCGGTCCATGGCCCTTTACGGGGCACCGGTGTGGGCGCCTGCTTTGAGGAAGCGGGCCGCCCACTACCTGAACGTGCCCCAAAAGGTCATGGCCGTAAGGACGGTACGGGGGTACCGCACGATCTCCCGCGAAGCGGCGAACCTCCTTGCCGGATTGCCGCCGTGGGATCTGGAGGCGATAGTCCTCGCGCGCCTGCATCAATGGCGCGCGGAGGCGCTGCGCCGGGGGGTCACTCCGCTGCCGCGGCAAATTGCCGCGCGGCGGACAGACCTCCGGTGCGGTCTCATGGCGACATGGAGACAGCGACTGTCGCAACCCCGTGCAGGGCACGCCACGATAGTGGCGGTAAGTCCCCTCTTTGAGGAGTGGCTTGAGAGGCGCCACGGCGCCCTCACCTTCCGTCTGACGCAGGTCCTCACCGGACACGGTTGTTTCGGGAGGTACCTGCACCGAATCAGGCGGGAGGAAACGCCCGGATGCCACCTTTGTGAGGATCGGCCGGAGGACACGGTGGAGCACACAGTGGAGGTGTGCCCCGCTTGGGCGGAGCCCCGCCGTGTTCTCGTAGCGGCGATCGGCGGCGGCGACCTCTCGCGCCCGGCCCTGGTGCAAGCCATGGTCCGGGGCGAGGAGGAATGGGACGCCGTCGCCTCCTTCTGCGAAGCAGTGATGCTGGCGAAGGAGGTGGCGGAACGCGAGAGGGAGAGAACCTCTCGTCCCAGCCGCCGCGGGAGGCGCTCCGGGCGTCGGGGGTCCCGCGATGACCTCCGGCCACCGTAGACGCGGGCCTGTGGACGGTGAGTGATGGGCTAACTCGCCGTCCGTCCGTCTCACGTCGAAAACAGGCCGTGTCGACGGCGCGTTCGTGTTCCACGCGCGCCTCAAAGAGATGTCAGCAACATGGGAGGGGCCCGAAAGGGCCGACGCCTGTCGGGGCTGCGGGTAGTCCTCTGGTTATCGCGGCCTCGACATAGAGGGCGAAGAAGGAACATGGGTGGTTTTAGTCAGTAGAAGTCTGACACTCCCTTTCGCTCTGCCCAAGAGCGGGAGGGGTTATTCGATGATTTTACACCCACCAAAAAAAAAAAAAAAAAAAAAAGGCATCACCGATGTTGGTGTTAAGTCTGCCAAATTAAATTGCTACTGGGAGGGTCACGTTTCTAGGATGAAGCCGGACAGATGGGCGAAGATAGTCACACAATGAAGATTAAAAAAAAGGTCAGCTTAATTTTTGAAAATAATTGGTAGTTCGAATGATGAGGAAATTTTCCAGTATTTTTTTTATTTTTTTCGTCAGTTTTGACCTTCGTATTTTAGAAGATTGGATATTAAAGTAAACCGTGTAAGTCGAGTTGTTGCAAAATGAGTACATTTGCATGCTGATTGATTCCGGGGTCAAATAATTAAAATATGAAAAGAAATTTATTAAAACAAATACATTTCAGGTTCATTGACGCTTACCGCAAAGTAAACCCATTATTTATGAATTCAAGTAAATAGATAATATAACATTTATCCTCAATCACTACCAACAATGTTCTAAGTCCAACCCTTGATCGAGTTTTATCATATCAGCCGCTTTCTCTCCAATCATAATTACAGGTGCATTTGTGTTGGCACGGACGATGGTGGGCATGATACTTGCATCTACCACACGAAGCCCCGTCACTCCTCGAACGCGAAGTCTCTCATCCACCACCCCCGTGCTTTCTGGACCCATCGCACATGTACCTACTGGATGCCAGAAGGTAGTAACCATATTCAAAATGTAACATCTCCAGTATTCGTGAGTACCGAACACGAACGCTTTACATTCATCTAGTTTCACATCCACTACATTAGAACCAACACACCTGAAATATGTAGTATTAACAATACTAATATAGTCTTCTAAATATTCCACATGCTTGTCTAAATCGTTTCTATTAGCGTAATATCCTGCATAAATTAATGGTTTATCCATTGGATCTTTACTTTGAAGTTTTATTTTGCCTCTTGATTCTGGTTTTAGTAAAGTCACTGCTGTAAATAAAGATTCTCTCTCCTGAACAGCTTCAGCAACTGTTGTACAGATTTGATCGTGCAGTCCTATAACGAAGGAACAAATAGCTGTGGTTGGTATCGATGATGCTGGTTCCGCTAATATTACCGTTTGGTAATCGGGATAACTTTGTGTTTTGTTAAGAGCAACAAATCCCATCAGTGTTGGTGATGGGGGCTTAACCACGTTAACCAAACCACCAATATTTCTAATGATTGAAGCAATGTTTTTCTTCCCAGTTATTATTACCATAACCCACACATGATCCTGGAGGTTACCTCCTACATTTGGTGAATCTAGTAATACATCTATGTTCATCTCTTTCAGGTGCGTTTCTGGACCAATTCCAGATAGCATTAACAACTGAGGGCTATTAATAGCACCTGCAGATACAATTACTTCTTTGTTAGCCATAACTCTGATTATTTTACTGTCAGGAAGTGTAATTTCAACACCAATTGCATTATTATTGTAATCAAAAAGAACTTTCCTCGCCATTGTATTTTTTAAGATATACAAATTAGTACGTTCTCTTATTGTACTAATGAACGCATTGGCAGTGCTTTGTCTAATGTGATTATCTATAGTAACTGTAGGTGCTGAGTATCCTAGTGGTTGATGTCCATTTGTATCAACTACTATTTCATGACCGTTTTCTTTGAAAGCTTCAAAGTAATCCTTGGTTATTTCTGGCGCAAGTGGTCGTGTGACACTTAGGTATCCGTCAGTGTTGTGTAAGTCAGCTGAATCACTGTTGAGAATTATCTGGTCTTTAAGTCGTTCACTTTTCTTGAAGTATGCTGTGACGTTTTTCCAGTCCCAGCCTTCGTTACCTTGTTGGACCCAGCTGTCATAGTCGGCTTTGTATCCTCTCGTGTAGAACATGTAGTTAGCGCCACTGGAACCGCCCAACATCTTGCCTCGAGTCAAGTGTACGGATTTTGTTTTGTGTGCTTGACTGGAATATCCATCGTTTACTGTGTGATAGTTCCAGTCTGCTGTTGAGTGGTCAAGCAGGGTTAAGAGTCCTGGAAGCTGGAAAATAAAAGTTTACTATATCGGTAAGAGTTAGCTGCCTTTGTGTATGATATTGGTTTAGGACTAAATAGAATAGAGGTGAGGAGGTAGTTTAAGATTTTGGGAATCTGCTAAAAACTGGATTTATATTGATATAACACAGAGGTAACCTTTCTATAGATATAAGATAATTCAATTTTTACCAGCAGTGGCTGGTAAAAATCTATTTTATAAAATATGTAAAATGTTACACTAATTTTATACTTATTACATTTGAAGAGATAGGTGGATCTCCACCTGCTTCGATAAGCAAAACTTTCCAGTCAGCGATCTCAGTGAGTCTGTTCGCAAGCACACATCCTGCCGATCCGGCTCCCACCACGATGAAGTCAAAGGTTTGTTCATCTGAAATGTTAAACACAATATTAATTATTATCTTTATAACTGATATAAATAATAATGATAATTGTGTTCGTTATTCTATAGCTATAGGCGACACTGCGGCTAGCGGCAGCGGTTGACCGCAGTCCTGCCTGCGGTTGTGCCTGCTTCAATTACAAACATGGCTGCAAAATGCATAGAACCATGCGTCAGTCAGTCCAGAAAATGAAAAAGTTGCCATTTTTGTACGCGTGAATTCTGCGGCTTGCGATACCACTGGCGCTGTAATAGCCGGTGGTCGTGCTTCGCAGTGTTTCCGTGCTCGCGGAATCAATTCCATAGAGATTCATAGAAACCAGTGGTGTCGCTTGCAGTGTGCGGTCTACAGCTTAATGGTGGCTGTACACTCTCGCCGAGACAGTCCGAGACAGAGCCACTGCGAGATTAGTTATAGGAGTTCGTGGTGTGCCGCGCATGCTCTCCTCCGTCCTATGTCGGTTTTTTTATGAATTTACAGAAAAACTATTCATAAAATAATTATATCGTGAATTTTATTACACGATACAATTACTTTAACTTTCCACCGGTAAGGTATAAATATTAGGTTAAACTATCTACTTATTTACATACAGACGAACACCTAAGCTGTCAATTAATGAATTAAAGGAACATATTTTAATTGTATTTTAATTATATTAGGTATACGGTTCCTTTTTGCTAGACGCTTTGAAAAAGACACAGAGAGCTATCGGTCGAAAGTGTACAGCAGGATAAGTTAAATTTACTAAATAAGTAAAATTTAATGCTAGCGTGACGGTTGACAGGCTCGGGGAGGTTGTAAGGACTTAAACTTACCACAAACATCCGCTTGATGCGGATATTCTACGGAGTTCGTCGAACCGAAGATACTGATAAATGTCTGCATGATTTTCAGGATCAATGGAATGGTGATGACCCCGACAGTCGGCATAGCTCTCCATAAGGGCATTAAACTTGAGAAACCAGACAAAAAGGAAATCATTTTACTTGCATTCACGTCCGTATCTCCTGGTACTGTTTATTTTAATGAATTCATTTATTTTTTAAAGGTAGGTAAAGAATCGCATTGTTAGTTTATCATTATTCATTTAATTCTTTAGCTACTGACAAATTATTATCATCGTGAAAGTTGGTTGTTTATCTTTTGCTGAATAATTAGTAGGTATATATTATGTCACAGACCACTGGATTTACCTTGGATGATGAAATTATTAGAGATCGCACAAACAGTCAGCCAAATATTGTTCAGGAGTAAATGATAACGTAACGGTTGACAGATAAGAATTGAAGAAAAACTGGCCAAATGCATGTCTGACATGCATTTGGCCAGTTTTTCTCACTCACTTGAACGCGTACTGGAGATAACTACCTTAAAAAAAAAAAACAATATTTTACTTTAGCACTTTGTCGGCGTAGCTCATTTATAATTATATTCATGCCTATTACAGCTTTCTGTACTAGAAAGCTGTAATTTGGCATAAATATATGAGCTTAGACTAAGAGTCTTTGAGATATTAGACGACACGGTTGGCGCAGTTGCTCAAGCAATGGACTGCTGCGCTGCGTGTCGCGGGTTCGATTCCCGCACGGAACAAACATTTGTATGACCTACAGATAGTTGTTCCGGGTCTGGGTATTTGTGTATGTGAAGTTTAAATGTTTGTAAACGCACCCACGATACAGGAGAAATTCCTAGTGTGGGGCAACGTTATTTAAAAAAAAAAAAAAAAAAAATAGTGCGGAGGACGGACGGACGGACAGACAGACAGACATGGCGAAACTATAAGGGTTCCATATTGACTACGGAACCCTAAAAAGCGTGTTGCCTCAAGTAACATGAGAGAAGGGTCAAAGAAGATGTAGTGGAGACATTCAGAATTAGAATGTATTAATTCTTCTACATTGAAGATTTATCTATGCTAATTTGACAAGACAATAATTAAGTACTGCTTAAATCCAATTAAAAAGTGCACGCGCAGTGTTAGTAGGTACTTATCCTACTATCTTCAGTCTAATTTGCATTTTAGGAATTGCGGAATTATTTCTTTCAAAAGTAATTTGTGTATTTACTTATTACTTTATTTACAAAATATCTTGTTTCCAGTGAACCAAATACATAATGTATTATCATAATGTTATCTACGGGCTCGAGTGCACTAGGAACTAATAAATTGTTAGTGTCCTATATAGTCGTAGTTGTGTCATCATTTCAGTCAAAACTGCTGCACATAGAGGCCTCTCCCGTGTCGCCACATTGACCGGTCCCGTGCGTCTCGCATCCAGCGGGTCCCCGCAACCTTCACCAAGTCATCGGTCCACCTAGTGGAAGGCCTTCCAACGCAACGTATTCCAATTCGCCGCCGCCACTCCAGAACTTTACGGCCCCATCGGCCATCCGTTCTGCGAGCAATGTGCCCTGCCCATTGCCGCTTAAGTCTGGCGATGCTTCGGGCTACATCGGTAACCTTGGTTCTCATGCGGATGCTGTCCTCAGTTCTGATTCGATCACGCAAGGAAACTCCGAGCATAGCCCTCTCCATTACTCTTTGGATGACTTCTGATGAGGCCCATCGTGTGTGACCATGTTTCGTCGTAATAGTTGTCTATTGTGTCTAAAACGTCACCCTCCTAACGCCCTCTCCCCCCTTTCGAACCAGAATAATAATGATCTCACTCAGATCCAGCCTGTCCCTCCCCAGTTACACCATATGGGTTTGTATTCCGCAGGTGGTGCCCTTGACCTGTTGTCACTTAATTTTTACGTCCTGGCTGGAGGCTGGTGGTTGGCTTACACTTAAGTCAGCCAGGATAGTCCGTTAAGACGAAGACTTCTTCATATGTTGTAACCAAGAAAGGTTGAGATAGTTTGAGTTTAGAACAGCTGAATAAATAAAAATACGGTGATAAATTGGTAATTTTTTTCTTTAATTATAATACTTGCCGTTGCCAGCGGCTTCGCCCGCTACAACTCAAAAATTATCTCACGGGAATATAAAATCGGGATAAAAACTATCCTTTGTGTTAATCCAGGTTATAAACTATCTGTTTAATAAATTTTATCCAAATCCGTTTAGTAGGATTGCGTGAAAGAGTAACAAACATGCTCACAAACTTTCGCATTTATAATATTAGTAGGATAATTTTCACACATAATACGAGTACATAAATACATTCAGAGAATAGATATGCAATTCCAAGGTACTAGGGACACTATACGTTCAAATTAATTAATTTATATATTACCGTAATTTATTTACAGGGCCTGCAGTCTCTACAAAGATAGCGATCGCTTTACGACAAAATTCGGTCGCAAAGCTATAACGATGCGGATTTAAGGTGGACGTGAGCCGGACGCGACACGCCGGTATTAGCTACCAACTTAAATCCGCATCGTTATATCTTTGCGACCGAATTTTGTCGTAAAGCGATCGCTATCTTTGTACAGACTGCAGGCCCAGGATGTAAGGAACAGCCCTCCGCATACTACTGGGGTAAACTCAGTATATCGTATTTTCTACACTAATATTATAAAGAGGATAGATTTGTATGTTTGTGTGTATGTTAGAAATGAATAAACTTAAAATCTACTGGACCGATTTGAAAAATTATTTCAGTGATGGGAAGCTACACTATCCACGGGTGAGATAACCTAGCTAGTATTTTTATCCCTGTATTCCCACAGGAACGGGAACTACGCGGGTGAAACCGGGTGACGTCCGCTACCTAAGATAAACGGTACAAAAAAAATTCAAGAACGTTATCGGCATCCAATTTTGATTTGTTTTATTTACTCATATAAAATGTATCGTTATCGAAGTCGGTGGCAATAAGAAACGAAATGAAATAAACAAAATATGTCACTGACTTCAGAAGCTGATTTTTCTTGTGAACTTTATTTTTTACTTTTTTTTAAGTCGGTTTATGTGCATGTGTGTGTGTTTTTTTATATAGGCGTGTAATAACAAAATATAATAATAGGTGGTAATGTGAAGTCATAATCATACTTAAAGGTACATCAATTTAGGATTAAACAGACTGAAAACACCCATATTTTTTCCCTCCAGCAGGGCTATTGCGTATCTTTTAAATGTCAGTGGCTATCATATTGTCCATGGATTAACTGTTAAATTGGTTATGGTTTAGTACAAAATGGAACCATTTGACAGTTAATTGATGGACACTATATGATAGCCACTGTCATTTAAAAGATACGCAATAGGCCTGCTGGTCAGGTGGTCTAAGTAGCTAAATGTCCAACAGCGCAAAACGTCTAATGAGCAGTAAGTCTACTTAGCAAAATGTCCATGTAGCAAAACGTCCAACTATGAGATGGTCTGTATAGCAGAACACCTATTTAGCAAATCGTCAGACTCTCAAAATGTCTGTATACTCAGGTACAAAATTCAAAATCGGTTCGAGGGGTTGCAGGGAAACCGTAATCTGTCTTCAGTAGATAGGGAGGCAAGGTAAGGCCGACTTTTCATCTCCCAAGTTTTCGATGTGAAGAATTCGAGAATATCTCGTCCGGCGACTAATCTGTACTGGATTTTCATGTAACCTACTTTCTAACCTAGATACCGGTTAGAAAGGTTTTAGTTGAGTAAACTAACTACTAACTGACAGTATACAGTTACGAAATACTTATCTTCCGTGATTATTAGTGGTGGCGGCTCCGACTTAAAGCAGCAAGTCGTTGGTTTGAACCCAGTCAGGCGCATTATTTTGTGTAATTTATTTCATCACCGCTGCTCACAGAAATGGTGAAGAAAAACATCTGCATCGTGAGAAAACCGGCCATCCCCTAGAACCAAAACTTACCTAGAACCAAAACTTACCTAGAACCGAAAATATGTGACATCCGAACACCAACCCGCACTGGGCCCCTGTGTTCGATTATAGCCGAGAGAGGAGGCTTGAGTCCCAGCAGTGGGAACATTATAAAGGCTTTTTATTTGATTATGCTTTTGCTTAAGAGCTAACAATATTCAACGCGCTGTTGTACACGCCATGATCATGGAATGGATGGTTTATGCGGGATGGATGATAAATAAATTGTTAGGTTCAGACAAATCTATCTACCATTTTTCTTAGTTCCTAGTCCTTATTTATTTGCCATTCGCCCACATACTGTGAAAATGTTTAAAAAAAGAAAATAAATATAATTACTTCGGTTGCTGCAGATTTAGGTTTGCTGAGTAGGCCCGAATGTTTGAAGCAAGAACGTAAGTGCATTTATCCTATATTTGTTAGTCGTAAAGTAATATTTAGACATTAGCGAGTCATCTGGAAAACAGAAAATTACCTGTTCGTAAAAATACTGGACTAAATTGAAAATGACACACTGGTATTTTTCCGGTTTTGAACCCACCCAACCCGAGGCCGTAACCTCTGGACTATCACGATTTACTAATAACAACTAATGGACATGTACTACGTACTGTACGCAAAGAAAGTAGCTTAAATTAATACGCCGCGTAGCGAATGCATCCGGCTGCTACGCCACAAATCATACATCGCGTAGCAAATGCAAACCAGGGCCTGCAGTCTGTACAATAATAGCGATCGCTTTACGACAAAATTCGGTCGCAAAGCTATAACGATGCGGATTTAAGTTGGTAGCTAATACCGGTGGGTCGCGTCCGGCTCACGTCCACCTTAAATCCGCATCGTTATAGCTTTGCGACCGAATTTTGTCGTAAAGCGATCGCTATCTTTGTACAGACTGCAGGCCCTGGTTACGCTACACCGTCAGCTACACCGCGTAGCAATGAAAATAGCAAACGTAATTCACCCCCTACGGTAGCTACGTGCGTAGCATTGGAAATTAGGAGTAGTATTTACTATTTTTTTTTTTGGCGGGTGGAAAATTATCGAATAACCCCTCCCGCTCTTGGGCAGAGCGAAAGGGAGTGTCAGACTTCTACTGACTAAAAACCACCCATGTTCCTTCTTCGCCCTCTATGTCGAGGCCGCGATAACTAGTGTACTACCCGCGGCCTACTTTCATACCCCTTTGATCTCATTGAAAACATTATGAGGAAATCAGCATGCCTGAGTGATATTTCTCAACGGCCCATAAACACACCAAGTTAGGTTTTAACCAGGTGATGAAGAAGACCCCTTTTTACCCGACTTCGGCGAAGCCCAAAAGGAGGGTTATGTGTTACCCGACTGCGGCGAAGCCCAAAAGGAGGGTTATGTGTTTGGCGTGTATGTATGTATGTATGTATGTATGTATGTCCGTTTCTTTGTTCCCTCAAAACTCCTAAACGGATAAAGGGATTTGAATGAAATATACGTCGTTAGATTCGTCTTGATGGCGCGAGTGTCACTGGCTACATTAAAATTAAAAAACAAAGAAAAATTGCTGGTTTTAGGGGCCATATCGTGTATTTGAAAAAATAAAAAAATCCATTACCATCGAGTAGGGTATCAAAATGAAGAATTTTAAAAGGAAATTACAAAAATATATGACACTTATATGTTTAAATAAATTCAAAGTAACAAATTCTATAAACAAACACAAAAGTTAAATTATCTGCGAAGTATTTTACACTACCAACGAAAGAACAAACACAAAAGAACTAAAAAGTTAGAAATAAAAAAAGTAGTTAAAAAACTAAAAAACCCGACTGAAAAGCAAAAAACAAGCACATTTTAAATTAAACAAAACTTGGAAGCAGGCGGGGTCCATTCTATTTTCATTTCATAATTTAATATTCAAATGTACCCCGCCTGCTTCCAAGTTTTGTTTATTTTCGGGTTTTTATAGGGTGTTGGGAAATCATCAAATGACTCCTCCCACTCTGGAAGGAGCGGAAGGGAGTATCAGACTTCTACTGACTAATAAAAACCACCTATGAAGGAACATGGGTGGTTTTTAGTCAGTTTTAGCACTTTGTGTCCGGGGTCGCGGTATCTCTTTTGAACAACTCGCAGCAAAAAAAGGCCCCTTTTGTAAACTATAGTTGCTGCCAGTTAAGAAATGATAATAGCGGTCAATGACCCACCTACATTTATCAAAGTTCTTTACACGTCAAACACAACCCTTCTTTTGGGCTTCGCGGCAGTCGGGTAAAAAAAAGTAATTAAAAAACCCTTTTTTTTGCAACATAGTTCCGATGAAAATATTCATTAACTGATTTGATAACCATGACCTGACACTGCCTGGCTCCGCTCTCTGCAGCTCCCTGAAATGTACTGCGCAAGTGCATAAAACTAAAAGTAATATTTGCATTGCATTGTATTTTTTTATTTCGCGGGTTCGATTCCCGCACGGAACAAATATTTGTATGACCTACAGATAGTTGTTCCGGGTCTGGGTATTTGTGTAAGTGAGTTTAAATGTTTGTCAACGCACCCACGATACAGGAGAAATTCCTAGTGTGGGGCAACGTTTAAAAAAAAAAAGGAAGAAAGAAAGAAAGAAATAAATTACGTTTCTTTGTGTTATTCCATTTATAAACACAATATAAATATTCCAAATATTTTTAGGCCGTAAAGACGCACATCTCATTGACGAGATTTAATAAAAATACGCCGCCGTGTCATCGTTTGCTGATGCCACATCAGTGGGTTTTTTTCCGCCCTTGGTTTTAGGAAATTAAAAAAAAACGTAGGCATGTGGAATATATTGCATGTCGGACCGAATCGTGTCCTAATTAAGAGCCAATTTCAAAGGAAGTGTACTGACAATAGTATTTCTTAGTTATAGGAAAAATGCCCAACCAAACAATAATGAATTAGGTAAGTACCTACTACAAAATATGAACAGACATAATGATACACAGAATTCGGTAAGCATTCTTTCGAGACCCGTTTTCTAATTAAATTGTAAAAAATTCTGGGCCTTTGCCGCCTCTCTAAAATCTTCCGCCCTAATCTCCAGCCTGCTGGTAAATCCGGCACTGCATACGCACAACAGACAACAAGCAGACCCCGAGTAACTACTTGTGGGTCATACAAATATTTGTGATCGTATTGTATTACCCAGTGTTAACTGGGTTGTCGAGGTCAGATAGTCAGTCGCTCCATGTAAAATACTGGTATTCAGCTGCATCCGGTTAGACTGGAAGCCGACCAAAACATAGTTGGGAAAAGGCTAGGCAGATGATGACAAATGTTTGTCCCGTGCGGGAATGAACACGCGAGACGCAACGCAGCAGTCAAACGCTCCGCCATCGCCAGTGCGCCAATCGTGCCCTCAATTTGTGGTTGTTCCCACTTTGCGATAGCCAGCTTGGCTTTGTAGCGATAAGGTCTGCTGCCACAAACTTAATGTAAACTATCGACTCGAAAACCAGTTTGATGTGTTATACGCCAATTTTATTATGGCGTCTGTTAAAATCTCTCTTATTGATTACCCTAATACCGTGATTACCATAATATGATTCTTGCTGAAGTGGTTGGAATCTACATCACTAATCGTGAATTTTATGTTGGATATGGTTTATTCTTCCAACAACTACATATAGCATGACTCTCGGTGCCCACGGGTTTTCCACTTGTCCCCACTTTGCAAATTCCTGGATGCAGGTGACTAAATATTCACTCTATAACAGTATGGAATGTCTTAAGTTCTTAACATTCTCATGTATGAATGTCATTATTGTCCAAATAATAAATATTTAATAATCAGCTCATTTAATTTCTTGTTTCTCTCGCTCGGACTTGAATTTAAAAGATGCTTCGCAATATTGATGTCTTTGATTAGTGGTCTTATAGCAATTTCTGGTCTAGTCTGCTTCTGCAAATAGGGTACATCAGTGTCAGTGGGAAACTCACAGATCATGACGTTATTATTTATTTTCGTAGTGGACAAACAATAATTTAATCACATTGCTCATCTTTTTGCTAAACATTAATGCGTGGAAAGAAACGCTTTAGCGCTTGACGTTAGCTCGGTGCTACCAACGCAGCGTTATAAATATTTCCCATATCTGGTAAAACAACAAATTACTGTTTTGGAAACAAGTTTAAGAAAAAAATATTAATTTAATAAATAAGTTGCAATATTTGAAGCAATATTTATTTTGTCACTTTTAAGTTGATAAGGTAAAAAGTTTGGCTTTAAATTAAAAGCTGACTGGATTTGTGGAGATTTAGTTGGGAAAATTTAGTTTTTGATACTGCCACTCTGCCGTGCTCATTATTGTGAATTGGAGTTGTTGAGTGTTTTTATTTATTTTGAACAGGAAATCCTTGAAAAGTATGGCGTAAATCTATTATTCCAGGTATTTTCGTTGATTTCGAAGTGTATTTTACTTCATTGAGAGTTTTTGTGTGCTCAAAATGTCGAGATCGAGCTCCGTGGAAGATATTCCCGAACAATGTAAAGTGAGTTTAATGTTTTTTTAATTGTTTATTTATTCATTGTCCGTCGTTCGTCGTGACCTTTGGTCACACTTGCTGAATGCTGTTTAAGTCTAGTTAGATATTTGTAAACAACGCTGCGATTGTATGGCATTATCGAAGGACTTGTTTGGTATTGCGTCATAAAATTGCTTAGTGTTGTGTTATTGTCTCAGACCTTAAGCCCGTTCCAGCCAGGGATGTGTTGTTTTTTGTCAATATTGCACTTATCGTGGTAATTAGTTGAAATCGGCGCCATTCATGAGTCAACGTCAGAATCTTCAAGATATTACATATCTTCGAAAAAACCGTATCTATGTAAATTGTTGATATCGCCTTTTAAACAGATAAACCCCTGTCAACAACAGCTAGCTTGTAATAACTGGATTCTATACAAATGTGGCCTTCTTAAGAGAAGGCCACATTTGCGTGTGTGATCTGCCTATTCAAGAAGAGTAAGGACTCTTCTTCGGTTCGGTTCGAAAAAAAAAAAAAAAACAATGGAAATATTTCATGTGTTAGAATGCTGCAACATATTAACCCTAAAAAACATGACAATTTCCTCATGATAAGCAGTTTGATTAAATTAGATATCTTATATTGACAATAAAGCCCAATATTGAATTTTCCAGGTATCTATTTATCTTGTTTATCTTTACTCATCAGATTAAAATGATTAATGTAATTTGGTTGTTTAACAAATAATAATAATAATAATAATGCTTTATTTCCAAGACTACAATTGATAAGAATGGCACTTAAAAAAAATTATATTATATGTGTACACTTAAAAATTGTAAAATTTCACTGAGCAAACATCAAATAAAACATCACACCTGTATTTCTCTGAATGGTCAAGCAGAGGTATCCCATAGTATACCCACTTTTTGGCAGTTATAGTTGTTGCGCTGGGCATCGCTGGTTCGATCCCCGCACGGAACAAATAACAGATTTTTATGGTTGTGGTCTGAGTGTATTTGTGTATGTGAATTTAATTGTTTGTGAATGCACCCAGGATAAAGGAGAAATTCCTAGTGTGGGGCAATGTTTTACTACAAAAAAATACAAATTTGCTTGACTTTAATTAAATATGAGAAAGTGAAAACATTTAAATGGCCTATTTCTAAGTTGTATTGTCAGATTTTAACCATAAGTTTATGAATAAACTATAGTAGGTAGTTTAATTACATTATGACTTGGGCCCTGTGCGAGACATGCTAATTTAAGGCCATTTTCCTATAGCCTTGTATGAAAATTCTAACTATCATATTTGTAATACTGATAAGTGTATATTAGCTGTTGATTTACCAAATATTATAAAATGGACAGTGATGTTTTGCCCAGTAGTAATTCCAGAATTTTGCTGACTATCCTCTGTCGTCGATTAACTTCATTCTTTTACTGATTTCTCTGTAAGTAATCGATAATTATTCAAGTACAGTCATAAGCAAAAATATGTGTACTTACACTTAGCAAAATAGGGTAGTTAACTAAAAGAATCTAATTAGTCCGTCAGATAGATTTCCAAAAAATATTGGACACGTATTTTTTCTTTTTTCACGTAAGCAAACAATAAAGACAATACAATACTTTAAAAACTCGTGTGACGTCATATTCTAAGACGTTAGTATGACATTTTTACCGGTCAGTGACGTCACAAACCCCCACTCAAATCTTTGACGCGTTTTATCTTCGTCAATTTTTATTGATTTGATAAAACAAAAAATTTGTATCCATTTTTTTGGATAATCTTACAGATGGACTAATTAGAATCATAATTTTTTTAGTCAGTAAACATCTCTATACAAAAGCAGTTTTCTTGTGAAAAAACGGTTTCTACTTTGAGATAAAAACTATGTCGCAATTTTATGACTCCTAAAATGCTATGTTCTTACGAACATGTTCTGTACTTGAACTTTTCATTTACTTACTGTACGCATAGAAAATATGCAGTTTTGGAGACAGTAAACAAGTAACAGAGGAACACTGTAGGAAGCACCTGGCCAGAACCAAAGCTTGTCATTGCCACTAAACAAAAAATATACATGCAATGCAACATAATCTATGGTGCGTTTATACTGCATATTATGTGGCACCACACAGTGTTCTATAAATGACATGGTCCTAATTTATCACATCCTCTCCCAGAATTCAAACTCAAACTCAAACTCAAAGCATTTATTTCAATTAAACCATTACTGGCACTTTTGAATGTCATAAGAACAATTCAATTCAATTCATGAATAAAACTGACATTGTTTGTAACTTAACTTTATTAAGTAACTATCTGCCGTACTCACAGAGCTGATTACTTAGGCCGTTACTTAGTAAAGATTTGACATACTTTTGTATGACAAAACTGTCAAAACCTTTACTTAGTGAAGGCCTAAGTAATCATTAAAGCTCTCTGAGTGCGGCAGTATGTGTTACAAAGTCTTTGACCACAATTAATTATAATTAGGTAAAATTTGTGGAATGATGTCATGCGGCATCATCCGCCTGTGGGAATTGGCCTCGTGGGATTTGTCTCGCGTCTCGATTGTTTGATCAGCAACTAGTCACAGACAGGTGTTTTTGAGTTTTTTTGCCATTCATTTATTTTGTTTCTAAAAACAAAAGGACTGTTTATTACTTGTTTATTCATTTAAACTAATATTATTTTAGTTAAAAAAATAAATATATGTTGGGATCTTATGTAAACACTAAGTGGTATAATACATTCAGAAACTACCTATCTCTCGCCGTTAGGAATACAAAATGATTCTCAATTTTATAAATAAAAAATTTAAAAGTACAAAAACTTGGTGGTATTTTTTTTTCCACCGGTGGTGTCCGGAGCAGGGTCCAAGCTACCGGTGTTTAGGACTTGAGAGACAGGAACTTCCTAAAAATAGGAGCCGTGTCCAGGAGTACCGCTTTCTGGCCCTAGGTCCAGCTGCCAAGTGAGAGCATCCTCAGATGTTGGTCGAGCCTATTGGCTGTTAAGCCTTGGCCGACCCGACAATCGGCACAATGACTGCTGTACTCTCATCTCTCGTCCCACATATAGACAACCTGAGAGAGAGAGAGAGAGGCAGAATAGGACCATTATTATTATGATTCAGCTGTTTCACAGACTATTGCTGACATTTTCGCGGCAGTAAGAAAGAAAGAAAAGAAGTAGATATTGCAATGCTAAGGTCACACTAAAGTTGCTTTTTGACGAACAACATTTTGCTATATAAATTTTTTGCTATTTGTTAACACCTAAAGACTTCGAACTTCAGTTTACTAAAATAAATTTTGAATAGGTAAATTCGTGCATAAACTTATGAGTTTCTGGAGTAATGTTGGGTGTAAAAATAAGACGCCTTAAATTTCCAGGACCTGTTCACTCAAGATGGAGTGCTCCTCAAAGCGTGTCTGGGCAGACCAGTCACGGACCTCAACTCCATCGGTATGCTATGCATCGTGCAGAACCAGGACAGCACCAAATGTATCGAGTGGAGACCCAACGACCTGATCACCATTGACTCTGACACCCAAGACCAAGAATGGGCGGTCGTCAATACTATTGGTATTACCATGTCTTATGCTAAAGGTAGAATAATTTATTTAGTGTTTTTTTAGCCGCTTCGGCTGCGTGTTGGGGTGGTGTCGTCCGTTTTTTGTTTTGGCTTTAGGTTCCTTCGACTATGGTCGCGGAAACCCGAGTGAGATCCGGAAAGTCGGCAGTTTGGTATACGGTTAGTGCTGCAGTAACCCTCGCGGTGGTGATGGGTGAGACTTGGTAGTAAGCTTGCTTTAAGAATTACATGTAGTGTCCGACATTAAAGGTTCCTTCGGCTAAAGTTTTGTTACAGTCAACGTAAACGTTTAATTTATGTTATTATTCAGTTTTAGATATCCTAGAACTAAACTTAAGCTTAGCCTTGCCTAGAAACACTTTTTGACACCTACTTACAAGCACAGCTATGAAAACACTGTGGTGGTACATCCGCACAAGCCCATAAGCTTGGCTTGCACTTATAAATTATTCTTCATTATATTAATAAAAAGACAAGGGGCTCTGCCAACATTTCATGGTGACAGTTAACTACACTCTCTTTAACGATGCAGGGAGAGGCACCGAAGATCTTTGATCAAGGGGTCTCAAAAAGATCAATTTCTTCTGTTATCCACTAACACGCAAGACAAATCTTTGTTTATGGCAAAATCTGCTTACCTAGCATTGCGTTGATCTGTCAGTTTTTACATTCTAAGTCTATTCACGCAGTATTAAGTCATATGTATTCACTTAACTGGAGGTGATGGTATTGCAATCCCAGTAAATAGCACAACTTCAAAGCAATGGTTAATTCACATTCTGTCAACTCACAATGTATTATTGGTAGTGTTTCTAATACCTTTCCTCTTCCTTAGAAAACTCTTCCTTCTTTTATTTTCCTCTTAAATATCTTCTTATTTACTTCTTCGTCTCTTAAGACATCATTTTTCTCTCAAACTAACACAAAGTCACCACCAGGTCGCCGCCAACGCACCCTCAGTGGCAACATGACATCAGACTACGCAACAGCCCGCGCCCGCATCATCAAGATACCCATAGACGAGCTGAAAACCTTCAGAGTAACCAGAAACAACCAGCAAATGCAATTCTCAACGAAACCAGGTGTTTGGCAGACAACGTTCTACTTCCAACACGGCAATGCTGAAATTTTCGTGGCGTATTTAAAGAACCATGTAAAGACCGCGAAAACTCGCCATGATAGGAACACATATGTCGTTGTAGAACAGGATATCGAGTCTCAAGTTCTAAACAAGTCTTTTGCGGAACTGGATATCTTTACAGAGAATACCACGGATGTGGTGTGGAATTTGGTGTCGAATTTTAAGCAGAGGCCGTATGAGACCACGCTGGAAGCTTTTTCGAAGCTCACTGATATTGGTAAGGATTAACTTTTTGTACCAAAATTCTCTGTTTTATAATTTAAAGCCCTTTCTTTTTATGGCCCGGAGCCTTCTCGAAATAGGTTGGTAAAAAAAGTTAATATTATATTCAAAGGTAATTTTATCTGTTGCTTTGACCACAGAAATACGCAATATGTACTTTTCTGAAGTTCTTAGTTGACTTGAGGGCAGAAAATCAATACCTTGGCTAAGAGCCAAGCTTTTGGCTGAACTGTATTTTATCAAGCGAAGAAGAGCAGGCGTTTTTGGAGGCATTGTTATAAAATTTCGACGGTTAAATTCGCTGATTCTCAGCTTAACTGTTAAGAATAACTATATCCAAGTGAAGAAAGACGGGCGTTTTTGCTGTTAAGGCACGTCTTATGTAATTCATTTCAGCCTAATTTGAATAAATGATTTGACTTTATCTTTCGTTTTTCAGTATACTACGGCAACGAAGGTATGAACGGCAAGCGCGATGTGTCAGAAGAAGTGGCGGACTTACTGACAAAGAGTATGAATGCCATGGAGGATACCACCACGGTAACCAAGACCGATGAGTACGAGGTCATCAGTGTTAAACCTACGCTACCGCCTCGACCTTGTATACCTAGGTAAGAATCGTTCCGTACTGATACTCTTGGCCTGTATCAACCCACTGCTGGGCATCTCCTCATGACTTCCAATTGTTTTGGGCTCAAAGAGATTTCAGCAACATTGCAGGCCGAAGGGCCGACGCCTGTTAGGGTTGCGGATTGTTCAAAAGAGATACCGTGGCCCCGAACACAATGGGCTAAGAAACATGGGTGGTTTTTAGAAGTCTGACACTCCCTTCCGCTCCATCCAGAGCAGTGTGCTGCGATTAGACGTTGCGTTGGAAGGCCTCCCACTAGTTGGATCTCTGGATGCGAGGCGCACGGGACCGGTCAATGTGGTAACACCTTGGGGCAGTGGGTATCTTTTGGTTGAAATGATGATGATGATGATGATCGATATGAGCTTATGAATTACGAGTTTATTGCTTTAAGCATCAAAAAATGTTTTTTTTTCTCGAATGCAATGTACCTACGTCCCTTCCTCCTTAGAGAAATATGTTTAGTTTCATGGTCTGAACCACACTGTCAAAATATACTACCAAAAAATGTTTGTCAAGTAATATTTGGTTTTTGCAGAGGAACTCCTCTATCTACAGAAAAGTGGGAAGGATTGCAGGACACAGAAGGGAGGGTCACAGAGGTAGAAGGAGTAAAACAGCTTATATTTAGAGGAGTGAGTATTATTAATTAATCTTATCAAGAGGAAAAATTTGTATTTTTGTATGTAACGAATAACTTAAAAACTACTAGACCAATTTGAAAAATTTTTCATTGTTGGTAAGCTACACTATCCCCGGGGATATAGGCTACTTTTGATCCCTGTATTTCGGGAACGGGAATAACGCGGGTGAAACCGCGTGGCGTCCGCTAGTAGTTCATAATGACACGAGGATTTTATTATGGGACAAGCCCGCCATGCTATTGCCAAACCACTAACTCTTGAAAGCCAGAGTCAACAGTGGCGACCACCAGAAAAGCGCCGAGATAATGAAGCTCGACGAAGTCTCGAGAGAAACAATTTATTTGACAGTGGATGCGTACTTGGATAGGCAAAGTTCTGGAGTTACACCTATACATCTGCAAAACAAGTTTTCGCAAAAATCTAAATTTGCCATATCTTTTTATTGTGCTAGCCACCCGTTTCTGAGAAAATCTGTGGTGACACACAGACAGACAGACGGACATGAGAGTGATCTTATAAGAGTTCCTTTTTTACTTTTAGAGGTACAGACCCCTAAAAATTAATTCCAGGTGCTTAGAACTGCTCCAGTGCAGTTGTGTAGTTTAATTTGATTACAGTTTAGGATATGGTTTGTCTGTCAGGTTTAACTAATCACAATTTCCATTATTCCAGGGTGTGGCCCATTCAATAAGACAGTCAGTATGGAAATACCTGCTCGACTATTACCCGTGGCACATGACCCATTCAGAACTAAGGGCGCTCACCAAGAAGAGAACAGAAGAGTACTTCTCTATGAAGCTGCAGTGGAGATCCATGACTGAAGGGCAGGAGGCCAGGTGAGAAAGTGTGTGGCTGGTAAAATCTAGCTTCTCAAAGAGCGATAAGAACATTCTAGGCTAGGCAACCGCCTAAGCCGCCTAAGCCTAACCAAGCTTGAATACTTCCAGAAAAATAACTTGTAACTGCACAACTTTAGACTATCAATAGGTTTTTGACACCAAATTCAATATAACGAGGCAAACCACACCAGTAGACTTAAACATCATCATAGCAGTGCATGTTGTGCTTACCTGTAAGAGTTTGATAGACTTGCCTGTGGCTCTATTGTACAGTCACCTGCAAAAAATGCATGGACAATTCAGAACTAAAATTGTGTGAAGCGAGAAATGACCCCACCTAACGTAAACTAGTTATCGACTATAATCGCTCACAGGAAAATACACGTTAAGCTATCATATACAATATCGGCGGTGCCGACCTTTCGCGTCCGGCCCTGGTGCAAGACATGGTCCGGGGCGAGAGAGACGCCACGTCGCCTTCTTCTGCGAAGCAGTGATGCTAGCGAAGGAGGTGGCGGAACGTGAGAGGGAGAGAACCTCACGTCCCAGCCGCCGCGGGAGTCGTTCCGGGCGTCGGCGGCCACGTGACGGCTTCCGGCTTCCACGCGTGCCTCAAAGAGATGTCAGCAACATGGAAGCCCGCAAGGGCCGACGCCCGTCTGGGCTGCGGGTTGTTGTAAGAGACACCGCGGCCTTGACATAAAGGGCTAAGAAGGAACATGGGCGGTTTTTAGTCAGTATAAGTCTGACACTCCCATTCGCTCTGCCCAAGAGCGGGAGGGGTTATTTGATGATTTCACACACACCAAAAAGGTATCCATACAATTTTGCAGGTGACTTTACATGTATGTTATATTTTTGAAACAGTGTATTAAATTGTTGGTGAACAAAATATAATAAAAATCATATTGTCACATCTTCGCACACTGCTGAGGGTAGGCCTGTCTGTGACTTGTTCCAATAGGGTATTTCAACAAAAAAATCTAATTAGTCCGTCTGTATCGAAAATATTGGATACGAGTTTTTTGTTTTATCAGATTAATACAAATTTACGAAAAAAAAACGTGTCCAAGATCGTGAGTTGAGGGCTTGTGATGTCACTTTGTGGGTAAAAAAGTACTATCCTTGTAACGTCACACGACTTGACACGACTTTTCGAAGCACTGTATCGTCTAACTAGATTTTTTAGTGAAATACCCTTTTTCTACATATTTGTCCATCTATCAAGTTTTTTTCGCGATAGTAGAAATGTCATCTGCCCCTCTCACCGCCTTAGAAAAGTATACTAACTATCTTTTAACCCAAAATCTCACCTCCAGATTTTCAGAATACCGAGACAGAAAAAGCCTAGTAGAAAAAGACGTGAACCGAACAGACAGAACGCACCCATTCTTCGCCGGAGACAATAATCCGAACCTAGTTGTACTACAGGACATCCTGCTGACATATGTGATGTATAACTTCGACCTGGGTTATGTGCAGGGCATGTCTGATATATTGGCCCCGTTGTTGTTGTTGCTAGGCAACGAGGTTGATAGTTTTTGGTGCTTTGTTGGATTTATGGATAAGATTGTGAGTACAATTTAATGATATTATTATAGCCTTTTTTTCGATTTTCAGACACTTGAACTACTTAATTTTCGAGTCTTTGGCGACTTCGTAGTAAGGAGCGGAGAGGAGCTCGTGGCTTAATAAGAACGGCCACTCGGGTCGATCTTTAGGTTAAGCTGCGCTTGCCTAGGTCGATCGGTGGATGGGTGACCGCCCATTACATACCGAGTTTCCTCCGTGCCTCGGAAAGCACGTTAAGCTGTTGGTCCCGGGTGCCATATATAGATCTTTGGCAGTCGTTACGGGTAGTCAGTGACCTGAAAGTCTGACATCCAGTCTTACCAAAGGGTATCGTATTACCTAGTATTAACTGGGTTGTGGAGGTCAGATAGGCAGTCGCTCCATGTAAAATACTGGTATTCAGCTGCATCCGGTTAGACTGGAAGCCGACCCCAATATAGTTGGGAAAAGGCTAGGCAGATGATGGCGACTTCGTAGTAAAGTATATAGTTTTAAAACAACTCTCAGAAAAAGTATGTTATCTTTTTCCAAGGGTTAACAGCAGAGTAAGATCCCAGGGCCACCAGACGTCACGTATTTTCTGAAGAAGGAAATGTGTACGATTGAGTAGTGTTAGTATGTACTAAGAACGCATGCCTACCTGCTAGCCTGCTCAGACGGCCAATTTTACAGGTATCAGGCAATCAAGGTACATAAAAACATTACTTACCTCATGTATTTTCTCCAAGTCGATTTTTACGTATATTTTAGACAATAGTATAAAATTTTCTGTGGTACTTACGAAGCTATAGGGCTACTGATAACTCATACTCTATACATTGGTCTTTAATATATAGTGGTCTTCAAATCTTATTAACAAAGGTGAAAAAAACAATCGGAAATAAGAATTAACTGCCAGTACATGAGCCGAGCAGCGGTGGCCCAGTGGTGGCGGCCCCGACTTACGAACAGTAGTTCTTGGGTTCGAACCCAGGCAGGCACATTACTTTGTGTAATTTATTTCATCACCGCTGCTCTCAAAACGGTGAAGGAAAACATCGTGAGGAAACCGGCACGGCTTAGAACCAAACATTCGAAGACATGTGACATCTACTAATCCGCACTGGGCCCGCGTGGTAGATTATAGCCCATTCCCTCTCAATGAGAGAAGAGGCCTGTGTCCCAGCAGTGGGAACTTTAATAGCATGTTGATGATGACATGGGCCTCAAACATAGTGGCACACAATCACAGGAACACACCTCTGCCTTACCTCTGATTTAGTGTCTTGATGCTATGTTATATTTCTCCCCCCACAGGCCTCAAACTTCGACATGGATCAAGCCGGCATGAAGCACCAACTTCTTCAGCTGCAACAACTCCTAACATTCGCGAGCCCCGACCTTGCTAACCATCTCGCGCAGAAAGACTCCGGGAACATGTACTTTTGTTTCCGATGGCTTCTTGTATGGTTTAAACGGGAGTTTTCTCATAGGGATATTATGAGGTATGTAATCAATTCTTTAATGGAAATACCTGACACAGGCGATACAGCTGACTTTGTAGAAGATGGCGGAACGTGCTAGACAAAACTGACGACAAAGTAGGTTATATACTGAATGGGTACTTGACAATAAAATCTAATTAGTTCCGTCAGATAGATTTCCAAAAAATATTGAACACATTTTTTTCTTTTTGACTGATTCTGTTAGCCTGTATCATCCCACTGCAGGGCAAAGGCCTCTCCCCATGACTTCCAGTTATTTCGATCCAAGGCCAATGTGGACCACTGGTCGTTGGTCTTGTCCAGATAAACACTTTTTCACGTAAACGAAAAATTAAGACAAATAGCAAACTCGTGTGACGTCACATTTCAGTACATTATTTTTATTGAAAATTGAGGTGTTACATGTACATGTATTCAACATTTTTCGATATCCAACTGACGGATTAAACAGGATCATGCTTTTTTTAGTCAGGAAAGTACCAAATTCGTAGTAAACTTTTTCGCGTGAGTGTTCCTTACACCCTATAATATACTGTCATCTGACCTCAGCAATTACGTTTCGACTGGTTGACAATCTCTCGGACCTCTGCCTACCTGTTCGACTTGCTCGTGGTTGTTAATGAAAGTTGTAGTGGACTGTATATAATCGCTTGGTTGAAAACGGGGTGAATGGGGATGCAGGGGTGAATCGGGACGAAACTTTAAAATGGATTTGAACTTAAAAAAAAATATAGTTTGTTGCTAACAAGATCTGTAATTAAAAAACAGTAAACACATTACATTCTTTTCTGGCAACAAACTATATTATTTCAATGTTAAAATCCATTTTAAAGTTTCGTTCCGATTCACCCCTGCATCCCCATTCACCCCGTTTTACCGGTACCGATAAATTAGAATAGCCCGGACAAACATATAATAAATTAAAATAAGAGAGTGTCGTCCGTCGCGGGAGGCGCGCATGTTGATCACGCCGCGTGCGCGTGATTGGTGGGTTCGATTCTCAACACTACCTGTAAAGATTGTCAAAAGAATTAACATTAAATCGCCTTTGCGAAGGTACTGGAACTTGTAATAATTATGTTCATATGTTTTCAGGCTATGGGAAGTACTATGGACGTCGTTGCCATGTGCAAACTTCCACTTATTGATTTGTGTTGCCATACTCGACGCAGAAAAAGACATTCTCATCAGTAAAGATTATGGATTTACTGAAATATTGAAAGTTAGTGTCTATTTTCTTTTTATTTATTATTATTATACAAATTAACAAAATGTCTGTCTATACCACGAAAATAACAGTTTTTTTTTACTGAATTCATACTAGAAAATATATACGGCACTAATAAAAAAACACTTTTTTTCAATGTCTGTCTGTTTGTTCCTGCTAATCTCCGAAACGGCTGGACCGATTTTGACGGTCTTATTACTGCTAGATACCTGATTATATAAAACTCTTTCTAACTTAGGCCACTTTTAATTTGAAAAAGAGTCTTAAAAAAAGAGTCATAAATAAAAAACACTTTGCACTAACAAATACTCTTTTTTCCAGCACGTAAACGACCTATCAATGTGTCTAGATGTCGACAAAATACTCAGTACTGCCGAAGGCATATACCACCAGGTTGTCTCCGCGCCCCATCTCACAGATCAGATCCGCATCGTCCTAGGTCTTCCGATCCTCAACATAACCACCTCCAACCATTCGGAAGACGAGCCTACCACCTCGAAGGTCACATCAAATGGTACGGTGATAAAAGTGGATGATGATGATGAAAAAACCGGCATGTTCGGTCAGGAAATGGACGAAGTTATGTATCAAATAGGCTTAGACATGAATTTTTAGGCACGGCGGTGACTATCTGTTTTAATGTATGTATATTTATTTAGTGGATTGGGTCGCTATTGCTTGTAATAAGCTTGAAGCTACAACAATACTTGCCCGTCGGGGCTGCGGGTTGTACACAAGTTACCACGGCCTCGACATAAAGGGCTAAGAAGGAACATGTGTGGTTTTTAGTCAGTAGAAGTCTGACACTCCCTTTCGCTCTGCCCAAAAGTGGGAGGGGAGTTATTTGATGATTTTCCACCAGCCAAAAAAAATGCTATAACAATACTTCAGAGTCTAACGGCCGAATACTGAAACGCTACTCAATTTTAAGTTGAATACTTTACATTGAGTCTTACCGTTACGTGGTTTTCACTCCAAAAAACTTTCCACGCTATAATTATTGTGCAGATTTACTAACTTTAATGTACAAGAGTGCTTGGTTAACTTGCATTTATTTTATAAAGTCAACTTTTATGCCAGTAATGACAAGCTATAATTTCTACTAAAATCCTATGTAGTTGAATCATGTTAGTTAGCAAAATTTTGCAGTATCCTTCTTATTTCCTCTAGTTTTGTAGCTGATGCTATTGCTTTTCATTAGACAATGATATCAATACTTTTTGGCAAGCTTTTTTTGCATTTTTATCAAAGAGCAATATTTGGTTTGTTTGAGCTTATATAAAAATCAATGCTGGGTTAGCTAATTCAACTTTTTTTTTTTAATTATCGGATCGTCTTAAGAAGTATTGATGCTTAGTACATAGATTTAAATTTCTAGAGGAACTTGCAGTGGCCCAATTCAAAGTATCTATCATATTATATTTAATAGCTTTCAACACTTACATTATACATAGTAGATAGATACATATGTATATAAGAAATAGCTAGTTACCTACATATTTTCATTTAAGTAACATTTCAAGTACAAATATTATTATTCAGTACAAGTTAACATGTATTAGAGTAGCGCTTCCTAGATTTATATGAATGATGTATTTTTTGTGACTAACTTTATTGCATCTAGTTAGAAATATTATATTTTATTAATTATAATTATATGTTTATTTAATCTTTTTCAAATTTTAAATATCAATACTCCTACAGTTATTTATTCAAGTACACAAAATAGCATTTACGAAAGACTTAATTGGTATTTATTTGTATAAAAATTATTCTAAATTAGTACAAATAAGTGCTTGGTCTTTTAAATTCATGTTTAAAGAAAGTTGAACAAATCATATTAATTTAGTTTTTTAAATTAAATTATAATAATATTGTAGGTTTTTACGAGTAGGTAGGTATTAAAACACAATATTCTAGTTTTCGTGTTATAACCGCACGGGAATGGAATGCACTGGTTTTTGGTAATGTCTACTTTATTGTGGTGATTTTCCTTCTTTACTAACCAATATGGTGAGACAGCGGCGTGCCTAGGGGCCAACAATACGGCAACCCCTTATGGCAAGCTGACTGTTCCATGCATCATTAAGAGTAGGTTATAAAGGCAAGCCAAGCTTTTTGGCTTGTATGAAAGTTCCGCCACTTGTGATTTTGTGTTACATTAAATTGATATTCTTTAAAATTGCAAATTTTTTATGATTTTAAAATTCTATTCTTAGCAGTAAATCAAGTACTTGTATGTAAATAAAATTGCACTTGCTATTTATCTATTTATAAGTAAAATCAAAGCATTTGCATGTGGCAACACTATCAATTAAATATCATATTGCCAACATTAAATATTGGACAAAATTATTAAAAAAATTGTTTTTCTATTTCAGGATACACTCGAATATAACGGATTACAAATATGTATAGCAACGAAAACTGTATGGGCCTTACTTGCCTAAGAAAGAATGTACAAAATGCATTGTTGGTAAACTGATCGAACAGAGAGTGATATTTTTTATATTTTTATAAATACACGCTTTAAATATAATTATGTAAGTTTGACTCCTATTCGAAATCAACAATTTAATAAATTTTAGCTTTGTCTTATTTTGTCAGGGTAAAGGCTCTCTCACATACCCGCATTGTGCGATATGCGTCACGATTCCTTACACGGAACTGTTTTTAACGTCCGATATAATTCTATTTCGTATTCGTGTTTTTGGAAGAATTTTTACCTGTCAGGCAGATACTACTATTTTTGTGATGATATTGTCGCTACTGTTAATAATAAAAAATCTTTACCTGATGATTATCAATATCCATATTATAGATTTTTAGAACACTCGGTAACTGTCGGTAAATTTCGTTCTTAACGTATGTGGAAGAGCCTTAATTGAATACCTACCTGAATATAGAAAACGGTTTTCATGATGTAATATTCTATTTCTGGTATAAAGTTAACTAGATCATTACGAAACTTTATTGAAAATGTTTCATCGAAGGAGATTTAATAAAGCTAATACTATCTCCAAAAGTGATGATCTGTGTTGCCCTGTTGAATAAATTGTTTAATCATTGTAATTATTAAAGATTCAAATATAGAAGATGCCTTATGCTTGCTCCTAGTAATATTGTGCTAAATTACTCCTATTCAAATATGAGCCCACCAAAATAAATGTAAATAGATTGGAATAAACATGCCATTGTTTTTGGTAAAACAAATGTTCCTACATATTAATGTAAATAGTTAATTGTTATAAATTTATTAAATTTTAACTAGTAGATTATAGGAGTATATTTAGATAAAATAGCCATTGAATTAAAGAGTGAGTTTGCTATAAAAAATAACATAGATCATGGAGACGAAATCCATAGATCTAAAAGCAATATTAAGGTCAATTAAACATGATTATAATACTGTGCTGCTTCAATAAATGCCTTACACTCGGTGCTTTTCTGAACTTGCGAATAGGAGTCAAACTCAATCATTTAATCATTGCTGTTATTTAACTTTATCAATCTTTTAACATTCTTATTATATTTCTCATGTAATATTATATTTTGTTTTTAACACAAATTGGATAGAGTAAGTTAAAGTGCCTCAGTTCACTATTTTGTTTCAAATTGTTGTTGATAATTTTAAATATAATTCCTGATTATTAACGGTGAAATTATATTCTTATGAGTTTTATTAAAATTTTTGTACATGCACAGTCAACATTTATTATTTGGTAATTGGTACCCATCATAGAAAGGTTTAAAAAAATAATTCATAATTTCTTTCAAATCTATAATTCATCCATACATTCTATCATAAATAATTAAATGAATCATTAATAAATACTTAGCATAAATTATTGAGATCAAATTTACGTATTTGTACTTTGTTTTACAAATTCAATACATTCATTGGTGAATGAGACTTCAAATGGACATTCAAACCATATCTAGTTTGATAAGACTTGTCACAGAGATGACAATGAAAATTCTTAACTCCAGTGTGGGTAAGCGAATGTCTCTGTAATTCAGATTTGGAGAAGAACCGTTTCCCGCAACTGTCACACCCATATTTCTTTTCTTTTAGATGATTCTTTCGGATATGAGAACTTCTAGAACTGGAAGATATGAATGTAGCATTGCACACTTCACATTTGTGGTTTCTCGTTCGTTTATGATTCCACAGGACATGAGAATGTAGGCCTCCCGGTACTTTGAACTTTTTTGGACAAAACTTACAGCTGTAGGGACGATCATTACTGTGAGTTAACATATGGATTCTTATGTAACCAGGTGGATATGACTTCCCACATTGATCACACTGACGCAATACCTTTTCAGACTTGTTTTTTTCCTTATTTTCTACATTAGGTTGACAGCAATGGGTGTTTAATTGGTCTACTGTGTAGAAACCTTCCCAGCAGTTTTCACATAAATATGGTTTCAAATGCAACTTTCTGTGTAACACTAGTGAACGGAAATCTTCAAATTTCTCATTGCAATAGTCACAATCTCTTCCTATTTCAGACTTAGTGGTATGATTATTTGTGCAGTGATCATTTAGCTGTTTAACTGAATGGAACTCAGCTTTACATTCAACACAGAAGAGCAACTGTATCTCATCATCAATATTTTCTATCTTCTTTATTTTTCTCTTTTTAATATTTATATGGCAGTCTGGTTTCTGGTCATCAGTTTCATAGTTACAATCGTAGTTGTCGCTAGTTGAGTCAAGAAGGTTGTCCATCAAGGTTTTAGAGCTGGAATCTATGAGGACTTTGAAGGAGTAAGTAATGGTCAGTTGATGTACACAGTTGATGCATATATTTTCTGGAAACATTGGGTCTGGCACGACCTAGAAAAAAATGAGTAGAAATCAAGAACTGACAGCTTTACGCTTTTTTCGAGATGTAAAGATAATCTACAGTTGTGTAATGTAACAACAGCTTAACAGTAGGTAGGTACAAATTAATTATTCACAAATTACTGTAACCAGAACCATTTATTTTAAACTTGAGAGCTGGTCGGCAATAACTAAAATACTTCTGCGGGAGGGTCGCGCTTACGGAAGACGTGCTAAAGGGACAATGCTACAAGCTCAAAGACAAATAGCTGTGCCGTTATGCTTATAGGGATTGATCTCAATACCTTGTAATTGTAAAAACTCTGCAGAATATCTGATAAGTGAACCTCCTCGCCAGCAATTCTCACACGGGTGTGTATATGGCGCATTTCTTTCTCGCTGCCTAAGCATGTACGACACCGGTTCTTATAATCCATTGTGAAATTCTATTATATTGTTTGTTTTCACCAAATTACGTTAATGTTTGCATCAATACTGGAAATATCGCATTCATATATTTTCATAAACGTCAATTTTGACTTTTGATAGCCATTTGACATTACCTACGTTTTTAGCTGATATTCTTCCCCGTTCCGTTTTCAATAGATCCTTGTAGTTAAAAAGATAATCAAGTTATTTCAAATGTGTAGTTGTTAGTAGTTGGAGCATTTGTCTCCTTTAATACCGGCTCGTTATCTCAGCAGTCACCTCTCTTATAACCAATAAACTCTCTTATAACCAAAAATGATAATAATCATTTTTCAAATCCGCCGGTAAGAGGACCCACTGCCCCATTTTTCAAACATTCTATCCATAGTTTCTTTGGCCTTCCTTTTACTGTTAAAACCCCCCACATTCAAAGATACTAGAAATTTAAAACAGCTCTACCAAAAGTAAAGCAAATTGGCTTTGCAAACTTAATGAAACTCTCGCCGATATTTAAACATAAACCGCGAGACACTGAGAAACGAAAAACCAAGAAATCAATAACAATAAATAGCAAGTCTTAAATAACAATAATTATGCTAATTTTGATCTATATTTAATTGACTCTTTCTATAAATATTTAGTTAGTGTTGGAAGCTTCTAAAATTTTCCTTTGCTTGTGCCAGCTTGTACTTAATAAAGCAGAGGTACGGTCAAGTAAAAGGTGTTATAAAGAACCTGTGGCTTGGCTTGACTTATATAAATTAATCTTTGAGGGTTTGAACTTTTTTAGAGTGAAGCTGGCATATCGACTCACTGCCATTTTGTTTTTTTTTTACAAATCACGGCCCATGATGAAATTTTATATGTATGGATTAGACCATAGGTCTTTCTCTTTCTACCTCTAATTTCTATGGGATAGACGAACAAAAAATGACATGTAATATGGCATGGTACCTTAAAGTGTCACGATATCGAGATATTTGAAGGTAAAGATCGACAATGTGTACAGTGACCACTTAAAAATAGATCTTTTACGTGTCTCTAGGCGTTGATTATTATTATTACTGTTTATTGAAACAGACTGTATTACAATAACATGAGAAAATCTTTGACAGAAAATAGCGTTTCATTGCGATGCAAAGCGATTTTGCATCGCAAAATGGGAACGATTACTTAAATACAATTTAGCGGCTATACTCTTACTATAACTAACTTACTTACTATAACTTACTACTCTAACTATAAGTTCGGACCTGCCAAGATAATTAATTGTTCGAACTGTAGGTACTAAGTCTATTTTTCGTTGTACTCATTTGTCGATAAAAACCAGTTTACCTTCAAATATCTCGGTAACGTGACACTTTGGGGTAGGTACCTACCGTGTAACTGGACATTTTTTGTTCGTTTAATGTCCTTTATCCATACATACCAATTACATCGTGGGCCGCGATTTCAAAAAATAATCTAAATGGCGGGCAGGTTGATATGCCACTTTGGTTATATCCCCTTTGGCTCTAAGCGTTTTATTAACATTTCTAACACTGGAAGCAACGCGTACAAATACGCCATTCTCAGGTATTAGTGTTCTGTGGCCATTCTTGTTAATGTCAAAATTGACAGTTTAAATGCGTGATTATTTGTTATGACGCCTGAGTAGAAATAAGCTCGAAAATGTTTTCCCAACCACCCGACGACGAACCGAATTGTAGTTCATACAGTATTAATTTGAAAGGTATACAAAGCCGACGACAAAAAAAATTGAGACGCAAGAACAAACTGAAAGCTATCAAAAAACTTCAGATCGCAGCCAAACAGAAGGCACGCACTCCAGTTCCAGTTCCAACATTTCCAAGTGTACCAATCACAATGTCATCCTATGCTGAAAACTTTGCAAGAGCTGCCACATGGCAATTGAAGAATGAATTAGCTTTCTGGAAATCTAAAGCTATGGCTTTACAACATGAAAACGAAATATTACATACGGCTCTACGTCAAAATATCAATGTAAATGACAAGAGACAATCGTTTTGTTTAGCCCCTGTAGCCGAGCCCTTCTACAAAGAGGACGAGTTACTAGAAGATCAGGCTTCAGATGTGGAAGACGAAGTGAGTGAGAAAGACTTTGAGGTGAGTGAAGAGTACATACAGTTCCTGAGAAACAATATGGTGTTCAGAGAATCTGCTAGGCTAGAGAGGGAAAGGATAAGAGCACAGAATGATGACGAGCAGAAACTGATAGAGAAAATGGAGGCAGGACCAGCAGAAAACACGGAAGATCCTCAGGAAACATTGAAAAAATTGTATGGACGTAGTTCAGAAAGGATAGCAGCATTGGAAATGTCTTTAAATACCCAATTTATTAGCATAGTTGACAAAGAGAAACCAATGCTCTGGCCTAATATACCCTTCAACTTTATTTTTTCCTGAAAATTGAGTCTGTCAAGCTTTTTTCAAGTGTACTTTAATAGTCGGTAATGTAAATAATGCAATAAAATGATTAAGTAATTTTATTTTATTTTTATTATTATTGTTCCCTTTATCGGGATATCAGCAGTGATCATAGTAGGTAGTTTGATTTTTGAGACTTATATCATAAATGCACACATTTAAACAATAACATGGTTAAGCCATTTTTCCAGGAAAGTAATTCTGGTATTTCCGGGTTCAATTTAATATTGTTAGTGTTGGTACTGATATGATTACTACTCAATTCGAAATTTAATGAAAGGTATCAAAACTAAATTAATTTATATTAATCTGTTGAATAATAAAAACAAATTGTGTCTGAGTATAAGTATAAGTACAACGGGCTGGTGTCTGCAACTCCACACTCAATGCGCATATTTTGCGTGCAGGTGGGAATATCACTTGATCCACCCCAGCTCCCCGAGAAAAGCCAGCAACCCCTTGGTGTTGCTGGCAATCTCACGGAGAGTACCTGGGTCGCCGAAATTGTTAGGGTATATGTGTTTTTTTGTTTGTGGTCATTCTAATACAATTCCTACCTAAGTTCCGGTTTTTTTTAATAATCAACTAATTCTGGAGAAATGTCCATATATTAATATAAACATTTCGGATCAATGACTCCAATTCAACCTACCTAATCCAATCACTGGTTATCAGTATCAATAACATCAAGGTTGAACCACACTTTCCAAACTCTGTTAGTGGATAACCATCATTACATACTGAGTTTTCGCTGTGCTTCAGAATGTTAAACGTGTTGGGTGCGGCTGAGCTTTTGATGAGTATTTTACAGTACTAACTGGGTTATGGAGGTCAGCAGTTGCTTCATGTAAAATACTACTGTTCAGCAGCATCTGGTTTGACTGGATTCCAACCCCAACATAGTTTGGTAGTAGTACTTAGCAGTGTACTTTAGATAATTAGAATATTTGAATTTTAAGGGCTACCTGAGGGCTTATAGATTTTTCGGGAGGTACCTGCACCGAATCAGGCGGGAGGAAACGCCCGGATGCCACCATTGCGAGGATCGGCCGGAGGACACGGTGGAGCACACAGTGGAGGTGTGCCCCGCTTGGGCGGAGCCCCGCCGTGTTCTCGTAGCGGCGATCGGCGGCGGCGACCTCTCGCGCCCGGCCCTGGTGCAAGCCATGGTCCGGGGCGAGGAGGAATGGGACGCCGTCGCCTCCTTCTGCGAAGCAGTGATGCTGGCGAAGGAGGTGGCGGAACGCGAGAGGGAGAGAACCTCTCGTCCCAGCCGCCGCGGGAGGCGCTCCGGGCGTCGGGGGTCCCACGATGACCTCCGGCCACCGTAGACGCGGGCCTGTGGACGGTGAGTGATGGGCTAACTCGCCGTCCGTCCGTCTCACGACGAAAACAGGCCGTGTCGACGGCGCGTTCGTGTTCCACGCGCGCCTCAAAGAGATGTCAGCAACATGGGAGGGGCCCGAAAGGGCCGACGCCTGTTGGGGCTGCGGGTAGTCCTCTGGTTATCGCGGCCTCGACATAGAGGGCGAAGAAGGAACATGGGTGGTTTTTAGTCAGTAGAAGTCTGACACTCCCTTTCGCTCTGCCCAAGAGCGGGAGGGGTTATTCGATGATTTTACACCCACCAAAAAAAAAAAAAAAAAAAAAAGGGCTTATAGATTACTCTAGAAAAATAATGGCTTCTTACACTTTCAATAGTAAATTGCACCCGTGCTAAGCCTGAGGGTTACTCTTTCACACAAAAAGACTGAACAAATTTAGATAAAATGTAGCGAACAAATAGTTTAACCTGGGTTGACATAGGATACTTTTTATCCCGGTAGTATGATTCCTTGGGACAACGATTTTCTATGTGGGCTAAGCTGCAGCCAGTAGTGTAATAATAAATGTTAAAGAAACTCAGGCTCTGTTACTTGTTCATGTCTTACACCTAATGAACAGATTTTGATGAATTTTAGCACACTTTACCCCTAAGCTGAATATATACACGGAATGAATTTCAAGAGATCAATAAAAAAATAAGATGCCTTTTATTTTTGGAGGGTGCGAATTCATAAAATGACTGCTCCCGCTCTGGGCAGAGCCGTAGGGAGCGTCAGACTTCTACTGACTAAACACACCCATGTTCCTTCTTAGCCCTTTGTGCCGAAGCCGCGGTATCTCTTTCGAACAACCCCGACGGGAAAGAGATACCTTTATTTTTGGCGAATGAAAAATCATCAAATAACTCCTCCCGTTATTTGGAGTGTCAGACTTCGACTGACTAAAAACCACCCATGTTCCTTCTTAACCCTATATGTCGAGGCCCTGGTAACTTGTGAACAACCCGCAGCCCGATGGGACGGGTAAGAGATGGCTTGGATTTGAAGTAGGACATTTTTAATGATTGTTGTCTCAAAGTTCTTTTTTTCAAAGATTACAGGCTAACAACAACATCATTTATTTTAGGCTTCAATGGTCCATACATAAAGGGTGTAAATGTACCCTTAACGCAAACGAAGGTCACTTGTTCTCCCGACCACTGCGATCATTTTTTGGTTCTAGACCTTACCTGGGAACCCCCTAGTTACGGAGATATTGTAGGTCAAATTCCAAATTTTGCACAGCTATTTTCAGGTTATAACTTTACTTAAATTACCTCCATGACCCGTTTACTATTCAAAGCATTCAATAGCACAATATTTTAATAGTGCTACATTGAGTTTTACCGTAAAATGTGATTTTTGACCCCAAAAAAAAGTCTTGTACTTAGTTTGATGTCCAGAATGCTTGGTTGACGTATGTGTGAAGGGTTCGTTTACACCCTGTAAGTATAGGTCTAATAAACCGAGTAAATACAAAACTAATTGAAAAAAGAGACCTAAGTAACAGTTTCAAACAAAATCGATAGATGGCGGTACTGGCAACAGATAATTATTATTACAAGGATCTTTTGGCGCTTGAATAATGATCACAGGAGGCGCTAACAGTCAAATTATTTCCTAAAGTGAAATCATGAAATGTTCTGAATAGTTATATGGCCGCGGTAGTTCCGATTTTAGCCACCTTTAAATCCATGTAAAATTATTATTGTATAGATGTGTTTGACTTCGTTGCGACGTGAACAGGTTTCAACCCCTCCCGACGCTTGCTCGTGCTAACCTGCGACGCTGAGTCAGTAGTTGTAAACAAGCCCCTAAATAATTTCTCTCAGATCCACGTGTCCCTTTTTTTTTTTTTTGGCGGGTGTATCCGCCGCACTCAGAGAGCTTTAATGATTACTTAGGCCATCACTTAGTAAAGGTTTTGACAGTTTTGTCATACAAAAGTATGTCAAATCTTTACTAAGTGCCGGCTTAAGTAATCATTAAATGTCTCTGAGTGCCGCAGTAAGTAAAGGTTTTGACAGTTTTGTCATACAAAACATGTTAAATCTTTACTAAGTGACGGAATAGGTAGGTAATCATTAAATATCTCTGAATACTGCAGTTAGCCTGTTTTATTATTTGCTTTGTATAATGTCTAAAATCTATAGTCTAACTAATTACTACGAGCGTTGGAATTGTCATTAATTTTTTTTAGATAACTAACTTTCTCCATTTAATTTCGTATAGAAATGAACTGATTTCCAAGAAATAGGTTCTTTCTAGTTTGGAAGTTAGGCAGGCGTCCATTATCATGACTTTTGTTTGATTTCATTTTTTTTGCCACCGACTTCAGAAGCTAATTTTTGCTTCTAAAGTTTATTTTTCTCTTTTTTGTGTTATATTTTGTTGAAGTCGGTTTTATTTTTTTAATATTTTATTTTTCACTTTTTAGTGTTTCACATGTGCTTACGGATCATTCCCACTAGTTGTACTGCACAGTCCTACGAGAACTAGTGAGATTAAAAAACACAAAACCTACTAGTTCTACGATTCAAGGTGGAACGAAATCGTAAAACTACTTTTTACCCGACTGCGGCAAAAAAAAACAAAGAAATTGGCGGATTTTGGGGGCGCTAACACCGATTTAAAATAAACCATTACCATCGGACAGGGTATCAAAATGAAGGGTTTTAAAAGGAGATTACAAAAATATTTGACATTTATATGTTTAAAAGAAATTCAAAGTCACAACACCTCTATACAAACATAAAAGTTAAATCATCTGCGAAGAATTTTACGCGACCAACGAAAGAACAAACACAAAATAAAACTAAAAAGTTGAAAATAAAAAAAGTAGGTAGTTAAAAAACTAAAAACCCTACTGAAAAAGGTGAAAAGCAAAAAACAAGTACATTTTAAATTAAACTTAAACGACTCTTGTAAGAAGGCGGGGTTCATTTGTATATTAAATTAAGAAATGAAAATAGAATGGACCCCGCCTGCATTCAAGTTTTGTTTAAGTTTAATTTAAAATATGCTTGTTTTTTGCTTTTCACCTTTTTCAGTCGGGTTTTTTTACCCCTTTAAAGCGTACCAGCGTGATTATAGTTATGAACTGGTGTAAACAATAGACAGACATGAGATTTCAGCAATCCCAATCCATTTGCTATCGTTTATTGAGGAATTCCGTTGCCCATCTCTTAAGTTATTCATCACATCTTCACCAAATTGAAATGGGACCACTCCGAGAAAGTACTCTTCCAAAAACTACCCAAATCGCTTCAAGAGTGCTCATAAAATTTGAAGAGTTCTCTCTTTTTCTCCAGGATCCCATTATCAGATCCTGACTTGATGATCATGGGACCACCTGGGAAGTATACCCTTTCAAACCAAATAAAAAATATCTAAATCGGTCTAGCCATCTTCGAGTAAGCGGGGAACATACATAAAAAATATCTACTGCAATGGTACGGAACCCTTTATGTGCAAGTCCGACTTACACTTGGCCAGTTTTATTTTTTGTTTTTTTGCTTCGAACATTAATTTAGTCTCCCTTGATTTTTTGCTCTTTCAAACGAATGCAACAAGTACTTACCAACAAAAACGTACGTCTCACGGTTGTACCGAACCTCGGTTGATCTCAGACTCAGCATGTACTGGACAGTTGATGCCTATCGCTCATGCGTTTTTGTGCACTAGAAACAAGTCCTAGAACTGTAGGCATACCGAGAAACCTAAGGGAACAGGATGCCCTGAGAGGTGACTGATAAGTCTAGACTACTGTGGCAGTGAAAGTTTATTTTAGTAAACGTCCTATCATAGATTTTGTGTCTTTGTCTGTTTGTGAATTGTGAATGCCTAGAGTTCGAAAACTTCTAGTTCGATTTAGAAACATATCGTTTAGCGTATACGTATGTTTTAAGGGAAGACATAGTATTCCGAAGAAAATTACATGATCTTAAAATATTTGAGTCTCACCAAGACCAAAATTAAATAAAACCAAGATAAAAACTCGTTCTTTTATTTATTTTAATATTACTGATTATTTGTGTCCCACTGCAGGGCAAAGGCCTCCTATCCTTCTTTCCACTTATCCCTATCATGTGCTGTTAGAAATCTTGGTTAGGTAAATGAAAAAAAATTAACTAGATGGGTATTATGAAGTTGTATAGCAGCGGTGGCCCAGAGGTGGCGGCCCTGATTTACGAACAGGTAAATCGTAGGTTCGAATCAAAGCATTACTTTGTGTAATGTATTTCATCACCGCTGATCTCAAAACGATGAAGGAAAACATCGTTAGAAAATAGGCATGTCTTAGAACAAAAAAATACATTATTTGACATTTACCAAGCCGCACTGGGCCCGCGTGATGGGTTATAGCCCATGATTTACCTATAGTGCAGGGTGTCCGTAGCATCCGGGCGCAGGTTCCAAGGGGGCACTGATCACCACTCGCTACGGAGCCCTAGGAGAAAATTCGAAGTCAAACGATTACGATATCGATTATATAATCGATATTTTTTACCTAGGTCACTGCAAAACATGCACGGAAGGTATACGTTCCTAGAGTATGACGAAGTCCAGAGGCGGTTGTGAGTAGGTGCTACACTTCTCATAATTTGCTTTTCTCGTTAGTTGCACGGTATTAGTCTTGATTTTTATCTGCATAGCGGTCTGATTTTTAGCTTACACGGGGTCGTTATTTATTTGTTTGTTTTGTTTTTTTTTTAAATACTTTGCCCCACACTAGGAATTTCTCCTGTATCGTGAGTGCGTTTACAATTTAAACTCACATACACGAACCAAACACCCAGACCCGAAACAACTGTCTGTAGGCCATACAAATATTTGTTCCGTACGGGGATCGAACCCGCGACAAGTAGCGAAGCAGTCAAATCGCTCAGCCACTGCGCCAGCCGTTCCCTCAAAGAGCTTGAAATAATAAGTGGGTAGGATAGGTACTTTTTATCTGGGTAATTATTTACATTTACAGCATGTAAAGCCAAGTCCCAAGGCCCACGGAGGGAATAAAAACTCTGACCCCAGGTTAGGCACTAACCACACAATGAAAAAGAAGAAGATTACATTTTACTCTAGTAGTTTTCGTAGGATGCTAGTGAATCCGCGGCAAAGAACTTGTACGTAATAAAGTTTATAGAATCCATCTCATTTTTAATTAACCACGGAACTGGTTATTCAAACGAACCACTTAGTGGCTTATGATCTATGTATGAGCACTTACGGTCAATTAGCAGCCAACTACTGGTTGCATGTGTCTCGGACCATAGAGGGACTGGTAACCTTATCACAGTACTGTACCTACATCACCCATCATTTCAAACCCGAAAGAAAAACGAAATTCTAAAAAAACCTTAGTTCTTGTATGTACCTAGTATGAATCTCTTCACCGAATCTGTTTTTCACCGACGACACGCTGGCCGGGTTAGAATATATTGAGATTTAACATATAAGTTAAACAAGACAACAATACTGACTGCCGCACTCAGAGAGCTTTAAGGATTACTTAGGCCATCACTTAGTAAAGGTTTTGACAGTTTTGTCATACAAAAGTATGTCTAAACTTTTCTAAGTGACGGCTTAAGTAATCATCTAAATATCTCTGAGTACCGCAGTGAGTTACATAAAAGTATTACTTCTGATTTTGTTTTGTAGATTCCTTTGAAAATAGACAGGACGTTATTTTAAACGAGGGGCATATTGAAACCCGCAATAGATATTAATATAGATTACATGATACTAATAAACATATGAAGAAAACTATGATAAAATAAATAACAGACAGAACCAAACCAAATATTTCGAAAAAGTCTCGCAACCCTTGCACTTGGGTTATTCGGCCCACTATGGAATTTGGACCAGGGACCAGTTACCCAGGGTAACTGAAAAAGGGTTAGGGTTAACTGGGCCTATCTGTTTTGACTTCAATCAAGCGAAGGGTGGGTTAAGATGGTTTATGTTTTACGTGTTTGAACCTTGCAGCCCAGTATCAGGTTGTATATTGATCTGAATATGATTCGCGGCCGTACCACATCTGTATTGTTTTTGTTTAGGGCAAACAATTCCCAAATTACTATACTAACTCCTAAAAGCAAAATCAAATTCATTTATTCAAATTTTCGAACGTCAAAGTTTACTTTACTCTACTTATTTACAAGAGACAGTCCCCCAAGATGCCCCTCCCCTTCGACACTTCCTAGTGTTTTAGCTGGGAAGAAGAAGTGGCGGAACAAACTCCCCAGCAACAAATCTGTCTGTTAGGTTGGTTAGAAGAACCAGACTCTATACAATAGTAAGGCGTAAGCTCAATTTAGATTATTTTACTACAGACACAAATCAATAATAAAAAAAGTATATAACATATCATACAGTTAACTAATTTTTGTAAAGTAGGTAAGGCAAAAATGTTGATACCAGTACTGTAACTATTTGGTGAAGCCTGAATCAACAGTGGTGGAGGAGTAGGGAAAACAATTTCCACTTCCCTCAATATCTGCAGGAGACAGAACAGAATCATTAAGTAGTTTAGTTCCTCATATCGCCAGTTTTGATAAAATTCCATGTAATAGGACCCCCTATTACATGGAATTAATTTGGAGTTAATAAAAAAATCTAATTAGTCCTTTAAATAGATTTCAAAAAAAATATTGGACACATAATTTTTCTTTTTTCACGTAAATAAACAATGAAGACGATACAGTGCTTTGAAAACTCGTGTGACGTCATTATTCTAAGACATTTGTAGGACATTTCTTACCGGTGAGTGACGTCACAAACCCCCACTCAAATCTTTGACGCGATTTGATAGAAATTAACTTGCACATGGGTATTTCTTTCAGGCGTTTTGTTCACATGACGGGCAGAAATGAAAGCCATCAACAACGTATGGCTGTGTTGCATCATACAGAAGATATTGTTAATGGATAGACAAGGAAACGTCAGATTTATTTCGTTTAACTGTAAGTCTCTGAAAAGATCGTTAGATGGAGTAAGAGATTTATGTGGCACAGTTGACATCATTGCGCTGCAAGAGACGTGGCTGCAACCCCATGAGCTTTTGGAGTTAGAGGCGGTCAGTAATGAGTTTGGGAGCACTGGAACATCAGCAGTGGACGTCTCAGCAGGCCTTTTGAGGGCAGGCCTTATGGAGGGATTGCCCTGCCCTACTGTGGAGAAAGAGTGTTTTTCGATCGGTCAAGGTTATCGATTGTAGAGATGTTCGTTTGTCAGCGGTGAAAATAGAAGTGAGTGGTGCACCTATATTGGTGTTTAGTGTATATATGCCAACTGACTGTGTTGATAATCTACCTATGTTCACACAGTGTTTGAGTTCAATCAGTGCTATTGTAGAAGATAATACAATAAAATCTAGACCCCGGGGTCACAGCGGGTTGTTCAAAAGAGATATACCTACTGCGGCTCCGGAGTTCGAAAACAAAGGGCCGAGAAGGAAAATGACTGGTTTTAAATCCCTAGAAGTCTGACACTCCCTACTGGTCTATCCAGAGCGGGTGGAGTCATTTGATGATTTCACACACTCCAAAAAAGGAGGTCACTACAGTAAAAAAATCTAGTAGAAAATCTATAATCACATCTACAGATCAAGGAATCAAGCTCAGTACCTCGACCTCAGTCACACTTCATCATCATTAACAGCCTATTAGTGTTCCCACTGCTGGGACACAGGCCTCCTTTCTTTGAGAGGGAATGGGCTATAATCTACCACGCGCGCCCAGTGCACAATGGTAGATGTCACATTTTTCGAATTGTTTGTTTCTAAGACATGCCGGTTTCCTCACGATGTTTTCTTTCCCCGTTTTGAAAGCAGCGTTGATGAAATAAATTACACAAAGTAATGTGCCTGCCTGGGTTTGAACCCAAAACCTACTGGGCCAACGCTGCTCCCTGTCACACTTGCTGCTATTAAATAGACGAGACAGTCAATTCACTCAAAGTAAAGCTACACTGTCGCACGTATTCATTCATACAAAAGACATCAACGCGTTTTTTTATTTCTGTTTTTTTATTTATTTTTTATGTTTTTAGCTCGTTGCTAGATAAGAACAGCTGATTGGATCAATCTTTAGGTTAGGTCACGCTTGGCTGGGTTGGTCTTTAGATGGGTAAATGGGTAACCAAGATTCCTCCGTGCCTCGAAAGTCACGTCCAGTTGTGGTCCCTGTAGATCATTAACAGTCGTAACAGGTAGTCAGTAGCCTGTTACTTTTTTTTTTGGGGGTGGGAAGTCATCAAATAACCCCTCCCGCTCTTGGGCAGAGGGAAAAGGAGTGTCAGACTTCTACTGACTAAAAATCACCCATGTGAAAATACCGCGGCCTCGACATATAGGGCTAAGAAGGACTTAGCCCTATATGTCGAGGCCGCGGTATTTCTTAAAACATCCCGCAGCCCCGACGGGAGTCCACAACTCTGACAACCAGTCTTACCAAGGGCTATTGTATTACTTAGTACTAACTGGTTGGCGGAGCTCAAGTACGCAGACGCTCCATGTAAAATACTACTGCATTCGGTTACACTCGAAACTGACCTGAGCCAATAATGAAGATTTTGTATGTTTCAACTGCTCGTCAAAACGACTGAACAGATTTCGATAGTTTTTTGTAATAAAAAGAGACACCTAATTTTTACCCGACTGCGGCGAAGCTCAAAAGGAGGGTTATTTTAAATTTTCTTTTTTATGTAACTTGTATCTTAACATTACACCTGAAACTCTCGAAGGGTAAGTCAGAGATATAAATGACTGTAAGTACACCTACAATAAGTTAGTTACGGTTAAGTCCAATGCTATTCGAGGCGATCCTATTATCATCAATAGGACCTAGATCCACCCCAGCAGCTACGAGGAAATGGTGGAAAAACAAAAAAATGCCAAGCCCGAAATGGGCATCGCATCCACGGCCTCATAGCCTCATACTCAGTCAAAGCAATTGGCACCACTACACCATCGGGCCAGGCTAACGAATGCATCATCCTAACCCCGTCAAGAAAAACCGCTACCAAAAAAAAAAAAACGAAAAATTCCTCGAAACCCAAAAGCATCCTCCAGCATTCAGCATCTATCAACATTTAAAGTATCAATCGTCGGTACCAAAGAACGTAGAAATTGGCGCTCAAAACGGTTGAACGCAACCTGTTTCTGAGACAGAGCCCCCCCTCGGCCCCCCTACCCCCGGACCTCAACCCCCGCAAGGCGTCCCCCGCAAGGCGTCCCCCGCCAGTGCCATCAGAGCCTCCGCTGAGCTCACTTGCGCGCGCGCATACTCACACGAAACCTTTAAAAAACACGTTTTTCTGTGATATTTTTTTTTGATCTGTGTATCCCGGATTGCAGTGCAGTGTTTAAAATCATAAATCGTGTCGTTTAAAAAGTATTTTCTGTGTGAAAACAGTGGAAAACAGAGTTATGTTTCAGTGATTTAGTGTGACAGAAGGATTTTGGAGGTAAAGCTTTACTAAGCTCTATGTAGAGTTTTAAGGATATCATTCTTGAAGTTAAGCTCTATCGATAGTACCCACACGGAATGAAATATCTCTCAAGTCGTCTCTGCTATGATAGTAGAGCCGACTCTACGTATTTTAAAATGGCTAGCGGGTCTATAAGTTGATGTAGAGAATGCTAATGACATTTCATACAGTTATTCCTATCCCGTAGCTAGGATATTTAAGTTACAAAACTTTTATCTAACATAACTCTACATCGAAACATAGAGTTAGAAACTTTATTTCAGTTTTTTTCTATAACAGCGTGACTTTACGATTTCTATCACTTGTGTAAGATAGAGTCTAATATCGAACTTTAAAGCTTAAAGAAAATCACTTGACCAAAAACTTAATCCCAACTTAAGTCCTAGAAAGTGTGACTTAAGTTACACTAAGTGAGCGTAGGTTTTAAGTCAACTCGTTATAAAGTTGCTTATAAGTTATAACTTAAGTCGTATGACTAGTATTTTGCCCGCGGCGTGGTCTGCGTTTCACTATTCATCTCATTTGTTAAAGCCGTCTGATATATGGTGGTGCTAGTGATATTATAAGTCATTATAATTTGTGTTAGGTGCGTTTGTTAGCACTTTTTGTTGCTAATGAGGCTTTAATACTTTAAATTGTGGTCAGAACTCTTGAAAAACCTGATAAATTGTGGTAGTATTTCGATTTATGGTCACTCTAAAACACAGTTAAAGAGAGGAAATCTAATTACTTTGATTTCTATGTAAACAAATCTGATTATGAAACTTTTGCAGAAGCTGTAGGCATTCAACATTCAATCAAAAAAGACTTCGGAGACACTTTTGCGTACTATTTTTAGACTTACAATCAACATAAAATTAAAGGAACTTTCTGAATTTTTTTGGGTCATGTTTTCTGAGGGGGATTCTCTCAGGGGGTTATAGTGTTATAAGTAATAATCTAAATTGATGACCTTCGTTTGGACTCAGAATTTCAATGATATACGCTTGAACAGGAGGCCTTTTATAGTAAAGTTAATTTGAAGTGAATAACTAATAAGTTCACAAGTGCCAAGCACCTGTTATTATTTATTGCATTTTACTATTTTAAACTTGACACGACTTTTAAATTCTTACTTAAATAACCTACAAAGTATAAGTTATGTAATTCTCAAAAGTTACTAAGTTATTTCATACAAACATAGTACCTAAAACTACTCCTTACCATGCCCGTATACTCCGTTTTATAAGTTAACTAGCTGTTGCCAGCGGCTTCACCCTCTACAACTAGAAAATTATCCACGGGAAGATAAAATCGGGATAAAAACTATCCTATGTGTTAATCCAGGTTAAAAAATATCGGTGTACCAAATTTTATCTAAATCCGTTCAGTAGTTTTTGCGTGAAGAAGTAACAAACATACACACTTACAAACTTTCGCCTTTATAATAGGTATTAGTGTGAAGTGTGATTATATAACAATTAAGTAATTCTATAAAGTATCGAATTATAATGTTGTCTAAGTTTAGTTTTGATATAGAAATGAATCATGAAGTTTGCCGAAAAAAATCTCGTCGGTCGTGGTTTCGAACCCAGGCAGGTGCATTACTTTGTGTAATTTATTTCATCACCGCAGCTCTCAAAACGGTGAAGGAAAACATCGTGAGGAATCATGTCTTAGAACCAAAAAATTCGAAGACATGTGACATCTACCAATCCACACTGGGCACGCGTGCTGGCCTATCCCTCTCCTAGAGAGCAGACCTGAGTCCCTGCAGTGAAAACATTATAGGCTGATGATGATGATGATGATGAATGAAAGAAAAAGAAATAAAACTTACGTTTTCTCATCAAAATATAACACAACTTCTAAAACGTTTTAGTTGCATATTTTCCTCACTAAGCAATAGATTCTCATTGATTGCAGTTTTAATGGAAAAACCTTGTATGGAGTGGACGATTTTATTTTATTTTGACGTGAATATAGCTAAGCTTTATAAAAAGACCGCTTAGGACTACTTAGTACACTCTTACCTTAATAAATCATTTAATTATTGAGTTGTCCTTCTCGTATTTCGAGTCCAGAGGACGATGTTAAGTAAAAATACATATAACTCTTAATTAGTGAAGTTTGAAATGTATAAACATAATTAAAAGTATTTATTAGTACAGATAGATAGATTTATAACAGAAAAACGACAAGGAGTAGTTTCTAAGATGAGGTTTTTTTTTTTTGACGGGTGGAAAATCATCAAATAACCCCTCCCGCTCTTGGGCAGAGCGAAAGGGAGTGTCAGACTTCTACTGACTAAAAACCACCCATGTTCCTTCTTAGCCCTATATGTCGAGTTTTTAGCTTACAACAGTTTCAAACCCGCGGTTTTAGCTTACAACAGTTTCAAAGCAAGTACAAATCCATTCATGCATTTGAGGAATAATAATCTCATTCCGGAATAGTCACAGAAAAGTTGCTAGCAGCTATAATAGGGTATTTTACCAAAAAATCTAATTAGTCCGTCAGATAAAATTACAAAAAATAATGTACACGTATTTTTTATTTTTTCACATAATTAAAAGTTGAAGACATGTGACGTCACAATGTTAGTACTTTTTTACCCACCAAGTGACGTCAAAAGCGCCAACTCATGATCTTTGACATGTTTTATTTTCGTCAATTTTTATTAATTTCATAAAACAAAAAACACGTATCCAATATTTTTTGATAATCTAACTGACGGACTAATTAGATTATTTTGGTGAAGAAAGGAGCCAAATAAACACCTGTTAAATTTTTTAGTTGACCTTTCTGACCCTAAGTTATGTAAAGAATTGATAGGTCTCCTTTTTGTTGTAATCACGGAGCAGACTCCATGACATGTGCCCGTGTGACTTTGCTACTTGAGACTTTAAAATCGCTGGCGTAATGTGGATGTATTGTTAGGTTCTCACACCTCTGGTTTACCCTTCAGGGAATGCTTGATGTTATGTATCAATCTGTAAGTTAGAGAACACTTTCAAATTTAATATAATTATTGTTTCGATTCAAGGGCAAATTTTTCTTTGTCACACAATTACATATTTCACATTCAACTGTCAAGCCATTTTAACATTAAAATAATAACAAAACACAAAATTAAAGTACAAAAAAGGGATGACATAGCATAGCATGTATTATAAAGCTCATTCTGCACCAGGGCGTGGCTACAAGGTGATACATGTCGTATGATCACTATCATATTGAATACAAAGAGGTACTCTTTTATATAGTCTGGACCAATGTTCATTGTTAGTCTTTTGTGTTCTGACGAGGATTAATCCAATGAGGTTTGTAGTGTTTTTGGTATGAAATTGATATGCTTTATGGTTTATTAGTATTGCCATTTAGTTATGAAAAAGTTGTTAATGCAGTAACATCTAAATCTCCCATGTAAAGTTATAGGGAAAACTGTGGAAACAGTAATTTGGGAGTTTTAGGAGATAACCAGCCAAATTGTACCAAATGTATCTAGATAAATAAATTGATAGAATAGACTTTATTGCACAACAGATTTTTTCCGTAAATAGTTACGATAAAACAGTTAAGAAAAATGTCAATAACATAAACAAAAATAATCATGTCAAATGTAGTCAGGAAAACAACTAAAATCATCATCATCATAATGGTTCCCTTTTTTTTTGGCGGGTGGAAAATCATCGAATAACCCCTTCCGCTCTTGGGCAAAGCGAAAGGGAGTGTCAGACTTCTACTGACTAAAAACCACCCATGTTCCTTCTTAGCCCATTATGTGGAGGCCACAGTATCTCTTACAACATCCCGCAGCACCGACGGGCGTAGAGTGGAAGGGGTTATTCGATGATCATACACCCACCAAAAAAAAAAAAAAACCACCGACGGGCGTCATCATAAAGGTGTCCTTATATCAATTAATTTGCGATCGGAGCAACATGTCTTCCTGTTCTATACTTTTCTTTCACCCATCATGTCAGCACTCACCACCATTCTAGTCAAAAAAACAATAAATAGGGTAGTTAACTAAAAAAATCAAATTAGTCCATCACATAGATTTCCAAAAAATATTGGACACGTATTTTTTCTTTTTTCACGTAAGTAAACAATGAAACGAAACAGTGCTTTGAAAACTCGTGTGACGTCATATTCTAAGACATTAGCATGATATTTTTTTGCTGCTAGTGACGTTACAAACCCCTACTCAAATCTTTGACGCATTTTATTTTCGTCAATTTTTATTGATTTGATAAAACAAAAAATACGTATCCAATATTTTTCGATAATCTAACAGACGGACTAGTTAGAATCGTTTTTTTTGTCAGTAAACATCACTATTTCATCAATTTATTCGATTGACATTTCAAATTGATTTTAATCATATTTAACATGTAAGAAATAAAACAATAGAAAATCTACAAAGCTTCTCTGTTAGTTATTTACTCGTAAGTTCAAATACATTTTGTAAAAGATGGCGTGATCAGGTTCAATATCAAAATGAAAAATATTGTTATTATAAATTTTGTTGCATAATTTATTCAAATTAATTTCTATCCGTGGGTGTTTCTTCTTTATATTACTTTGTTTATCAGATTGGGAGAACTTTATTTATTTCATATAAAATATATTGTTTCTTGCTATTAATATTTTCGCTCAAGAATCTTTCAAAGTCTTGCTTATTATATCTAGCTGTTCAGGTATTCAAGGCGCGCAATAATTAGTTCACTCTAGAAAAGACAAGAAACCAACTATAAACATCAGTAATGCGAAAACTAGAATTATTAACATAACAACAATACTCTTGTAATCCCTAAAGGGCTAGGCAGAGGTGTATCCCTCATACACCCAAATTTAACCAGATATGTTTAAGTCCTATGTTGTAGGGAGCCAGCCTATTGCCATCAACGGGGCACAAATCCAGACTCCGTGGCTGCTACTGAGGAATTCCTGATGGAAAAACCCAATAACACTTTGCCCGACCTAGGGACGAACTCAGGACCTCTTACATAACAGTCGCGCTTGCGCCCACTAGGCCAATGAGTCACTAGAATTATTTAAAAAAAAATAATAATAACAGCAGCATTTAACAATTTTCACATCTAAGGTGTCTTAAAAATCCCCTTACGCGCAGTTTCGAAAAAGCGCATAGTTCAAATTGACGCGCCCGGCTTTGCCCGAGGCCGCGACACTCGATATAACTCATTCGTGCATAGTTCGTGTTGACGCCCGAAATTCGGAATTTTTGATGTCCGCCGCCGCGCGCTCGACGCATGCGCAGCATTTTTGACGCTAATTCGTTTAGAAATCACTCGTTTTTCTGGTGTGATTTGGGGGGTGATTTTGATAATAATGTTTTGGGTGGAATTAGGAATTATTCTGCGTAGTTAGCCGGCTGGGTCAGACTGGAAATAGAATGCCCTCGCATTCCATAGGCGCAGCTTGGGAAGGCTATTTCCACGATGAGCTATATATAGTTGATTGACACCTAGTTACAGTTCTATAATTACTTTTTTTTGACTAGTTTCAACACAAGGTTGAAGATAATATTTTTTTTTCTCTCTCTCTTCTCTAATCTCTCTCTCGCACGTATTTAATAATAATTAATAATAATAATTTTTTATTAAAGAAAAAATAACACAAAAAAGGTGTACATTTAGGCACAGTAGTGTTGCTTCACATACAAAGTTATAATTAGTACTTATAAGTTAACTATTACCACAATATATTTAAGAGTTACAAGTAGTGGTAATTTTAACTCCAAATGTTTGTATAGCGACCTGCCCGATTTAGGCAAAATTCTTTAACAATACTCGTATAATTCAAGACCTACTCTAAACATCTGTTACCATAACTTTTCAACTACTACAAACTTTATTGCGAATAAAAATACCAACTTCCAAAGTCTGTAAAGTTACTTTTTAGTAACTAAAGACACACAAAACAGAAAGTTGTTGTTTCATTGACATTTTTGCTACCTCCTTTTTAAAGTCAGTTAAAAATAACGTAGACTATTCGCACTTGAACCATTAAAGCACTTATACCATTCTTCAATACTCTCAAGATAAATGCCGCTGACTGAGTCTCATCTACATTTCCAGCCAGTCTTGCATTAAAACTTAGTTTTTATGAGCAATCGGCGGCTCGCTAAGCTGAAGATGCGATCCGGATTGCGATACCGATTTAATAAGCATCTAATACTATGTAGTTGTCATGGGTATGTTGTAGATGTCTTAAGTATACAGAATGCATGTTGTGTTCGAGTTGAGGGAAATCATAATAATAATAATAATAATAATAATAATATTAATAATAACTATCACACAACGCCATCTAGTCCCAAGCTAAGCAGAGCTTGTGTTATGGGTACTAGACAACTGATAAACATACTTATATATTTCTAAATACATACATATTATAGATAAATTACACCCAGACACAGAACAAATGATCGTGCTCATCACACAAACATTTGTCCTCATACATTGAAACAGAATAGGGGATCGGACTGGGTCAAAAAAATATGATTCTAATTAGTCCGTCAGTTAGATTATCGAAAAATATTGGATACGTGTTTTTTTGTTTTATCAAATTAATAAAAATTGACGAAGATAAGACGCGTCAAAGATCATGAGTGGGGGGGTTGTGACGTCATTTGTTGGTGAAAAATGTACTATCATGTGACGTTTTCGAGGAATTCACGAGTTTTCGAAGTATTGTATCGTCTTCATTTTTTGTTTATGTGAAAAAAGAAAAATACGTGTCCAATAATTTTTGAAAATCTATCTGACGGAATAATTAGTTTTTTTTGTCCGATCCCCTATTATTGTAAGTCGAGGGAGGTTTTTGAATACAATGTACAGTTCATCTAAAGTTTTTTCTCGAAGATACGTATCGCTATTAGCGATGAGACTGCCATTGTAACTATATAATTAGTGTATGTACATCAATATTATACAAAATTTGATGATGATGATGTGTGTGGAGTGATAATAAATGTATCTGTGTGTGTGTGTTTCAATAAAATTAGATTTAAAAAAACTCCTCTGCAAATGTAAATAATAGTATTTAAAATTTGTATTTCGGAAAAAAAGTAACTCCAAAATCTTTTGAGAAATTCTCCTTGCAATCTGAAAGATAATACCATAAATTGAGCGCAAATCTGAAATTAATAGTGAAAGTTCAATTATAATTTGTCTCGCAAAATATATATTATAATCTGTAAAAATATTGATATATGTATATAAAAGTTACAAGTATTTTATTTAAAAGATCTGCTGAGTAGGGTTGCCAAAATCTTTTAGCCTATGTTACATACGCCTATAATCCCCGTAGGGTAAGACAGACCTCTAAGTCTCATAATATGGTGTCTAAAATATTTAACTCCAAAAGTCATGAATATGGCCACGACCAACGTTATTGTTTAAAAGCTTTCTGTGTGCTTTTCGACATAACACTGAAATAGAAACATTTTTTACGATAACCTTATTTTGTTCAGGTTCAAACTTCTTTGAATCAGTCCTGATGACGATACGTACTCCATATACTTGATCAACAGTCCACCAGCTTTTCTGCTTCCAAACACCACAACCCTGAAGACACAAGCGTTGACAGTTTTATCATAAACTTAATCTTATTAAACTTTAGTACTAAGTTAAGAATGTTAATGCTTACCAATTTGTTTTAACTTCATAACTTGTTCTTGTCTGGACAAAAGAACTTATTGATATTATCCCGGCTGGTAAAGGCAATTGGGAATGGCCGACTAGCCATTGTCCTTGTAGAGAATGGGCTATCTTATTACTGTTAATGTGGTTCTGTGAATTTAAATAAACCATGTGGTTGCTGGGTTGAGGGTATAAAGTAACCTATCTTTGGGTAGTTTGTAGACTTTAATCTTTTACTTTGTTACTTTTGTTTTAAAAGAAAACGTTGCCCCACCCCCCGTCACGCGGTTTCACCCGCGTAGTTCCCGTTCCCGTGGGAATACAAAGATAAAAAGTTTATGCTACTCAGAGTGAAAGAATTTTGGATATCGGCGCAGTAGTTTTTGAGTTTATTCATTACAAACATACACACAAAAATAGCAGTGGTGGCCCAGTAGCAGTGGTGGCCCAGTAGCAGTGGTGGCCCAGTAGCAGTGGTGGCCCAGTAGCAGTGGTGGCCCAGTAGCAGTGGTGGCCCAGTGGTTGCGGCCCCGACTTACGAACAGTTGGTCGTGGGTTCGAACCCGGGCAGGCGCATTACTTTGTGTAATTTATTTCATCACCACTGCTCTCAAAACGGTGAAGGAAAACATCGTGAGGAAACCGGCATATCTTAGAACCAAAAATTCGAAGATATGTGACATCTACCAACCCGCACTGGGCCCGCGTGGTGGATTATAGCCCATCCCTCTCCTAGAGAGGAGGCCTGAGTCCCTGCAGTGGGAACAATATAGGCTGATGATGACACAAAAATACAAATCTTGCCTTTTTATAATATTAGTGTAGATGTAGATTAAACCGCGAAGTTTCATTTTGTTTGTAATAATACGAAAATTTACTGCACAGCTCGCTTAAATTCCGCATAGAAAACTCCCACATTAATTTCACATGGAAAAAAATATAATATGAAATGTGAGAGTTTATATTGCAAAAATTTCTTAATACATAGTAAACTTATACTATCCCTTAAACTCATCTACCCCACGGTATTAAGTGCGGTAAAACAAACAGTTTTGCTTTGAATAATATTATTACTTAGAACAAGTGTTGTCTTTGTTGAAAGCCTCCCTACGTTTACCTTCAGCCAGGTACTCCGGAACAGGTAAAAAATACTTGTCTTTGCTCCCTAAGGATTGTGGATTTGATTTTGATGTTCTGATTTAAGCAGATGTTTTTAAAGAGTATGAGGACTTAATGGTTTCGATGATAAATCAGAGTTAAGTTTGCAGAAATATATTTGTTTTACGCTTAAACAAGATAGTGAGAGTTGCCACTTTTAAAATTATACTTTGCATAAATTTAAGTGTTGCCATCATTCAAACTGTAGCAAGATTTGGTTATTGATAGTTTTATTTTGTTAATTGAATATTATGTAGCCAGATATTATTATTTGTAGTAGCGAAATAATATGGCAGATTTTATTACGTTCATGAACTTTTTACCAAAGTTTTTTTTTAATAATTTTTTTTAATATTATAAGCGAAGCGTAATAAAATGGTCGTTTTAAAAGTTGCAGTTTTATGATCCATTAGACAGCCTACATTATACGTGTAATTAAATTTAACCAGAGTAATCAGCATTTTGCATTAGAAGCATTTTAAAACCGTCTGTCTACAATTTAATTACACCTAGACACGAATTTTAAGACAGATTGCCAATTAATTAATATTTATTTTTAGTAATGACATGACTAATACATACTAGAATATCTATCAGCCATTTTTTATAAACAAAAAGCTTAAATCTGTTTGTATCATAGAATTATATGGCTGCTATAAAGTGCAAATGATGTTTTGTCATAATATAAAAATTTATAATCTTTAGGCTAAGGACAGACATGAGTGATTTTTTTAACGTCTGTCAACTGGATTAAAAATGTGATTCATCTAATGAATAATAAAATTTTCAAGGATTTAAGTTTGTTGTTTTCAAATGTTTAAACATTTTTCTTGTCAATTAGTTAAGTTAGCTTTGGAGGTAGGATGCAACTATAGATCGCCAACTGCAACTATTTTTAACCGACTTCGAAAAGGAGGAGATTCTAAATTGTGATGTTTTTTTTCTTTTGTTATACTACTAGTCCCATTTATGTGATTCATTTGGAAGAAGCTCACGCGATGGTCCTTTTAAATTATGATTTACATTGCATAGTTTATGAGTTATCTATAATATATATATTTCCTTCTATATCTATGTGGATAATCTGCTTATAAGTTTAAGTAACAATGCAAAATTGAAACTCGTCAAAAAACCACAGCAATGTTTCTTATTAAATAACACTTTTCACTTTATCCTCGTTCACACATTTGATTCATTCAGTACAAGACATTTTACATAAAGTTGGTCATACTATCTACTCTCTTACTAAATAATTATTTCTATTAACCTCATTATCATTATTTTCTTGCCGTTATCTTAATTCATTTGGGGTTGGCGCAGCATGGTCTTCTTTTTCCCTAATTTTCTGTTTTTCGTCATCTCATGAGACACCTCCTTTCTTACCATATCATTCTTAACACAATCCATCCATCGGTTTTTTGGTCTTCCTCCACTCTTATACCCATCCACATTAATATTCAAAACCTTTCTCACTACATTTTCCTCCTTCCATGCATCACACACACGCACACACACCGACACACCATCACACACAAACACACCCACACATGCCCATATCACAATAACCGATTTCCACACAACTAACCACCAGCACCACATCACCATAGACAATCTCACCACTATTCACCTATCACAGATATTCTTCTATATCTAAGAAAGCCTTAACACTATTTTAATGTCGCTTTTAAAGCCACGGCACATCATAATAATATAACTTCTCATTCACCATTAATGACGGCAAATGATGTCGGTAATGATAATTAAATTCTCGACAGACCCAACCTACATAATATTCCTATATTTTAAAACAACGGCCTGGTTTTATATCGTATCTTATGATACCATAAGATACGATATAAAACCGGGTTCTTCTTTGAGCATTTTGTATGGTCGTAAAATTGGCGATTCGTGATGCAGTGGGCTTGCATATAAGTTTTAAGGTCGTTTTAAGTCGTAACTTTTTGTTCTTGATGAAGACTTGGCCGTGTTATAATAGAAGCTGTTGCTCGTGCGTGACTTTGCCTGCAAATGTGTTTTCTATTTGGCTTTAAATGTAATCCTTACTAATATTACAAATGCGACAGTAACTCTGTCTGTCTGTCGCGCTTTCACGCCAAAACTACTGAACCGATTTAAATGAATTTTGGAACACAGATAGTCTAAAGCCTTAGAATTGACATAGAATATTTCATAATTCGAAAAAAGGTTTGGAATTGGTTGAAAGGGGGGATGAAAAGATTACTTTTGGTGGCCATAACGGACTCGGCCGCGGTAAACAGCTAAAAATGAAAAGCTTTGAAGAATAATCAAATCATCATCATCACCATCCGTTTGCCCTTCTCCCAGTTCATTTGGGGTCATCAAACATAGTTGATAAATTAAAAAAACATGCGATAAGTGCTAAAAATATTTAAAATGATGCAACTTATGTAAAACTTATAATCCAATTTGTGTGTTCCTATCCTAAATCACCAAGTTATCTAGATCTCGACGGATTAGGGAACAGGTTTTTATGATGTCGATGACAAATGAATTTCGTTACTTTTAATTATAGACTGTATTCATATTTAAATGTTTTATCATTTAATTTTTGCTATTCTACACCTACATAACATCACGCTCGTAATCCCCAAGTGTTAGGTAGAAGTGTACCCAATAATACGCCAGTTGTGTATACGCCTATTGCCATCAATCGCTATTCTACAATTTAGTGTTAAATAAAAATAAGTATTTTTAATAAGAATACGTATTTATGTAGGTATTAAGAATAATTATAAAAAAAAAGTTGTCAAAAGTAATAAAACAACGTCTCCTAGTTTTGTATTAATTCAAATAAAGACAGAAGTTAAATCGGATACATTATTCAAACCTCACAAAAAAATAATTTTAATTCGTACCTAATTAAAAGTTTTTAATTAATTCATCTCCTTAAATTATTAACAGTCCTTTAAATTAAGCCATAATACCGATTAATACCCTTAAATAAAGTTTAGAATCCTGTGTAACAAAATAAATCGAAACCGAATTCAAGAAATCAAAACCAGTATTCAAAAAACTAGGACACAGACTAGTTCTTGTGAGATCGGTTTCATCAATCAACTCAAAGCTTATCTGAATAAAAGTTTTATCTTAAATCCTGCCAACACCATCGGAAAAACAAGCAACATAAATCACCACGCCTGGAATCCCCGAAGAAATAGGCAGAGCAGTACCTACCATTTAGTATCTGTTTCACCCATATTTCGAGAGTTTTGTTTCCCAAGTATTAGGGGCCCCGTTGGGGCTGTGGGTTGTTCGCAAGAGATACCGCGGCCTCGACATAAAGAAGAAATATGGCTGGTATTTAGCCAGTAGAAGTCTGACACTCCCTTTCGCCCAAGAGCGGGAGGGTTATTTGAAGATTATCCACCCGTCATAATATAAACCATCTTAATCACACTAATATTATAAAGGCGAAATTTTGTGATTGTGTGTATGTTTGTTACTGTTTCACGCAAAAACTACTGAACGGATTTAGACAAAAATTGGTACACATATAGTATATGACCTGGATTAACACATGGGATATTTTTTTATCCCGATTTTATCTTCCCGTGGGATAATTTTCGAGTTGTAGCGGGTCAAGCCGCTGGCAACATCTAGTATAAACTAACCGCCATTGCAAAACCACTGTCAGCCATCGCGTATCATTTACAACATAAATTTTGTACCAAGGGAAGTTAGATATAAAACATAAATATTCATTCTGAATGATTACGAATACTGTCTTGTTGACCAGTATAGCAAAAACAAAATAATGTCACTTATCGAAAAGGAAACCTGTCTAAACCGCATACGTTATAATTATAGCCAGTATGCATCATTCATGAATTTTCCTTTGGCGGAGTAACGCTGGGAGTTCTAATCGATGGTAATAGACGTGGTGAAATGTCGCCATTTCTAAAAATTGTAATCGATTGCGTGTTGCCAGCTTATTGACACATTTTCTTTTACTATACTTACGTTAGACTGTGTGTTAGTCTATTGAAAATAGGTTTATTTCTATCTTAATTTTTTAGTGCATCGCATAAGATCACTTCAAGAATTTTAATTAATATCACCGATTGAGAGCTTGATAGTTCTTATATCTGTATCCGTAAATAAGTCAAAGTGATTACTTGAGTAAAGCTCACTATTTATGAAACGAGTTTTATTCTGTAGTTTAGTAATGCTTGATGTTAAAACTGTCAAAACTTGGATTTAGTTAGAGCTAGTTAGAGCTTTGCTTTCTTTGGCGGTTCGTGAATAATAAGTTTGCATAAGATTACTTTAACTTGACTATAGTACCACCAGGATTAGTCACCACGTTAGAAAGTTAATTAAATGTCACATAAAAGAGGCTGGTTGTCAATTCATCCTTTCTTTATGAGTAATTAATCACATGGTACTATTTCAGCCATTAAATTCCTTACAGAATCTAGTTACTTGGGATGCTTGCGTGTAAATTTAATTAACGTGAACTCTTTGATTGAACTCGTTCTAATTGAAAAATGTGTTTTGCAGGTGTGAGTGACAATGTGTGTGCGGTGAGTGATAAGAACGCGCGATGTTGCGCGTGATCACCTGCCTGCTGGTCGCGACCGCGGCAGCGGAGCACGTGCGAGAGTTCACCGTGAGAGAGAACGCACGCGCAGAAACCCTCGTCGGACACCTCGGTGACGAACTGCCCGACGCAGCCCCACCCTACACCATCGTCCCCGTCCCTGGCAGCGCTGTCAACGACGATCTCAGGATAGATCCTCACACAGGAGAAATCAGAACCCGAGGCCCTCTGGACAGAGAGAACAGAGACCATTACGCTCTAGTCGCCATTCCCGCCAGCGGAGATAACATCCGCGTAGTCGTCCGGGTGCTAGACGAAAACGACAATGCTCCCACATTCCCCACTCCCGTAATGAACGTTGAGTTCTCCGAGAACACTCCCAGAGACGTGAAGAGGAAACTAAACCCGGCCAAAGACCAGGATTTAGGACCATTCAACACGCAAAGATACAATATTGTATCTGGGAACACTGATAATGCATTCAGATTGTCTTCCCATAGGGAAAGAGACGGGGTCCTGTACCTGGACCTACAAATAAATGGCTTCCTGGACAGGGAGACGACTGACCATTATCAGTTAGTTATAGAAGCGTTAGATGGTGGTACTCCACCGCTGAGAGGGACCATGACTGTAAATATTACAATTTTAGACGTTAATGATAATCCTCCTGTGTTTGCTGAAAGTGTTTACTCTGCCACTATTCCGGAGAATGCCACCGTAGGCACTCCCATACTAAAAGTGTCCGCGACCGACTTGGACTCTGGTGAAAACGGTTTGATCGAATACTCGATAAACAGAAGACAGAGTGATAAAGAGAATATGTTCAAAATCGATCCAGAAACTGGTGATATTACTGTAAATAAAGCGTTAGATTTTGAAACTAAAGAGTTACATGAACTTGTAGTTGTCGCTAGAGATAAAGGTGCACAGCCTTTGGAAACTACAGCTTTTGTGTCGATAAGGGTTACTGATGTAAATGATAACCAGCCTACTATAGACGTTATATTCCTAAGTGATGATGCTACACCAAAAATCTCCGAGTCAGCACAGTTAGATGAATTCGTAGCTAGAATATCAGTGCACGATCCAGACTCCAAAACCGAATACGCAAACGTAAACGTTACGTTGAGCGGTGGAGACGGGCATTTTGATTTGCGGACTCACGACAACATAATTTACTTGGTAGTAGTTGCGTTGCCATTGGATCGCGAATCCCGTTCGTCTTACACGTTGAATGTGGTAGCTACTGACAAGGGGTCGCCTCCATTACACGCGTCTAGGATCATCAGTCTAAAAGTGACTGATGTGAATGACAACGCACCAGTGTTTCTTGAATCTGAGTATAAATCGAGTGTGCCTGAAGCGGCAGCTCCTGGTACACCGGTGGTGCAAGTATCGGCTGCTGATGCTGATGAAGGAGAGAATTCTGAAATTCGGTACTCCTTGCTACCGACTCCTCAGTCAGATTGGTTTGCAATTGACGAGCGTTCAGGGTTGGTAACTACTCGGGCGAGGGTAGATTGTGAGACGAATCCGATGCCGCTGCTGACGGTTGTGGCTCAAGACCGCGGTAACCCACCATTGTCTTCGACGGCAACGTTAACAGTGACAGTGTTAGATGTGAATGATAATGAGCCGATCTTCGACCAGTCTTTCTACAATGTCACCGTGTCGGAGAATGAAGCTGTTGGCAGCTGTATTTTAAAGGTGAGTCTTTTATTGATCACTTTACTTATGTATTTGATTACGATCCTTATATTACTTGTTACTCGTATGTCTTAGGTGTTCAGTAGTATGTGGTTTTCACTCTATAGCTTCTTTTTGAATGTATAGTACTGCATTGTATTGTATCTTTTACATTGACCAGGTCATCATGAGAGCGTATAATCACATCAAAGCCGTTGAACACTTTATAGCTCAAGTTAATGCAAACTATGCATTGTATTATCATAAAGCAAATGTGTGTCATGTAACGTTGAAAGGCGTTCGCCGTCGCTGAAGGCTTAAGCATGTTTAGTGCTATAGCTTTTTCTTCATCAGAAATATGCAAAGTTGCAGGCAATTACTGCCTATTTATTACGACTTGAGTTACATATAAAATTTACATATTAAAGACTTGCGTTAATAGTGGTGCATCGTTAATACCAAGAATAGGTTAATCTGGTTTGTTTTCATTAGCTGATTTCCACACACAGAGTTGTAGATTATTCTAATTTGTATTATCTTCAGCTTAGCATTTTCATTCGAAGTGCATCTTAATGTAGTTTTTTTCGGATTTACGCTAATGTGTGTAGGTCCTAGGTTGGGCACTTACCACACGACAAGAAAGAAAGACTGTACGATAACCTTATTGAACTTTTTGATTTTACCTCATTTCAAGTTGGTTCCATGAAATTATTTGGTATTTTTTTAAATTTGTGATGGATTTATAATTATTAATTTATGAATATAGTCCAATTTATCGATATTTATCAATTTCGATTTTCTCAACCCTTTTGTCGCGTTAATTTCATGTTTTATGGTCTACTGACATTTCTATTTGGATTTGCATTATTACGCTGTCTTTATGAAGTCGGTTATGTAAATAGAATATTTTCAATTCATACGACATTTTAGTCGTAAATTAACAGATAGTTATTTTTTGTCTTATTTGACGGTGACATATAATAAAAGTTGTTACTTTTATTACCATTTAGTTATTCGCTTTTGTTATGTGAAATAAGTGACCAAGTGTCATTCGAGTCTGATTTATGGCATCATCAAGTTCATAGAAAAGTAATTGATTAGAATAAATATTATTTTATAGTGTGGAAATAATCAGTAAACAGCAATGCTTGAGAAATCACGCCCTAAGTAAAGGAAAGTGTGAGAGATATAGTTACAGATACTACTTAACACGGGAAATCGGAGATGAATACAGTTTGCGTAGATACATGCAGTTTGCAGTGATCCAAGTATTTAGCATGACTTAAAAGAAAAATAAAAAAGTGTTATCAGTTACAAGTAAAGCTTAGTTTATGTTGACAAAACTAGTTGTTGTTGTTTATGTTGTTGTTGTTGTTTAATTAAAAAAATAAAAGAAAAAAACAAAAGTATGACATAATTATTATCTCATGTGATGATAAAGATATGTATTGAGGCCGAATCTACATTATAACTTAATTTTAACGACTGAGAGAATAACCTACTATTTTTTTAATAGGACAAGCCCACCTCACTATTCCCAAACCACTGTAACTTCTGTAGGCCAGAATCAACAGTGGCAACCACAAGAAAAGCGCCGAGACAATAAAGCTCGACGACGGCCCAGAGAAATGATTTAACGATATTTATTGATACGCATGCACGCATTTTTTTGTCATTAATTGTCATCAATATCACTGGGCCCTAAGTTGTGAGCTGTTATATTTGATTCCAATAATAGGTATGACAAAAATGCTTGAACCTACTATACTGTATCACCCGGGAATTGAAACCTGTGACCCACTTCTCGAACCACATAAGCAACCGAATAAAACGAACCCAAAACAGGACATACCTACCCATACCCATACAGAAACCGGTAGAGTGAAAGTCCAAATTGCGTTCAGTACCAATTTGCCAGAAGTAAACTACGGTACAAGCATTATTCTCCCTCAAAATGCCAAAGGTACGGCAGATGATAATTCCATACGGACTTCCATTATGCAGCCATATATGCTAAAATGGGACATACAGTCATATATTACAGGCTCGCAAATAGGCATTTGTGAGGTAAAATGGTCGAGTAATGTGTCGATAAGTTTATAGTTGACTGTACTCGTTTTGAAAGTTTGAGTGGCAGGTATAGTTAGGGTTGCCACTTGGAAATCAGAAACGTCCTCTCAAAAAGCTCAACATCGGCCAAAAATATATAGAAGATGGTAAAAGACAGAAAGAAAAAAAGGATTTACTAGTCTCCTAAAGGACAAAAATAAATAAAAAGGAAAACATAAGAAAAGCTTAAAAGTAAGAGATAGGTGAAAACAAATCTCCTTTTGAAACCGATTGGATCGAGCATCAGACTAGCTACACTAGAGTTGGTTCGATATTTCAGTACATTCTGTCTGTCAAAGTCAAGTTAGAAAAAAATAAAATCAAATCAGTTTATTGCAAACATGTTATAGAGGGGTTGGAGTAATGCTATAACTGTCAAACAAACCGTGTAAGCGCAGTACAAAACAAACAAATTCAAAAGAATGATGACCCTAAGTAGGATGCGATATTCCGAATCCGTTTCTGATAGTGCTTGTACAAGGTTACAGAAAACGGGCACTATTCTCATTATTAACTGATTATTTGACGACACGGTAGGCGCAGTGGCTCAGGCAAAGGACTGCTGCGCTGCGTGTCGCGGGTTCGATCCCCACACGGTTCAAATATTTGTATGGCCTACAGATAGTTGTTTCGGGTCTGGGTATTTGTGTATGTGAGTTTAAATGTTTGTTAACGCACCCACGATACAGGAGAAATTCCTAGTGTGGGGCAACGTTTTATTTAAAAAAAAATAATAAAAAATCCGTTATAACGTTGGTGAATTGGTTATGTTATTGCAGTTATTACCGGCGCTTGTCTAGGTTAAGGGCTAGTAACATCATTTTTTCCACTCATATTCCTTCGCCAATTCCCTTAGATGCGACAGTCACTTATAGCAGAGACAATCCAGATTTATTTTGAACAAATTGACCATAAAACCAGTTTCTATAAGCCATACAAAAGATCAAAAAATGCGAGAGACAAGAAATTATGCTTATCCCGTTAAAGAAAAAATATTACGTAACGCATGCTCATTCAAGTTTGTGAGGTTTAAAGACAGATTCTTTCATACGCAGAACATTTTTCAATGTTAATGTGATGCCGACAGTTTTATATTACGTTTTCTGTGTTAACATGCAGTTTAGCGTCTTAACTGGTCATAAAATTGTAGAATTGCATTATTACTTCTCTCTTTGCGTTTGTATTATGTTACTTTTTAAGTTTTACCTATTTTTTTATTCCGGAGTCAGTGAGGAATCTTTTATGAAGGTACTTTAATGCTATATGTAAAAATTATCTATATAATTATATATATTGTACACCCGTGCACTTGTAAAGAGGGTCTAAAATGACCACTTTAGCAGATCATAAGAAAAAAATGTAATTAATGGTCACAGACGCAGTTACTGTAATGAATAATCAATTTCACGAATTTATTTAAAGCATCCTTCTCATAGAGAGGAGGCCTGACTCCCTGCAGTGGGAACATTATAGGCTGATGATGTTATAAATAATACATAATATAATGATCTACTAAAGTGGCCATTGTAGACCCCAGATCCCAAGCAGCAAATCAAGCTAACATAAACTATCAAATTTTCCCCATCAACTCCGAAACTAATACTTTAGCGATAAAGTTGAAAATCTATTAAAGTTATTTGACATAATGACATGAACTGCGGTCATGACCGTTACTGCAATAACATAAACAAACCACTGATGTGCGGATGTCTACACAAGGGCATAAAATAATAAGGTATTGACTTTCGTTCCAACCCAGGATACACCATCTATAATGAAAAACTTCCAAACGACGTTATCTTAACAAAATACCGAGGATACTGTCCTCGTTTAAAAATACCTGTCGAAAAAAAGCTGAACAATAAACTGGACTGCGCAAACTTCGTACCAATTAGTTACCACCGACAGATCAATTCCGCTTATCTCAGTCGGCCACACCCGTACTTGACGAATTTGTCGACAAAAAAAAAACTCAATTTTCATTAACTCTTATCTTGAAAACTCGGGCCTGGCTCGTAACTTACACGAGTTAATTTCTTTTAATATATTCCACGTATATTTATAAGTGGTTGTACATAAATCTATCGTATGGAGTGATGCCAGTTTGGGCGTGCGGCGAGCGGCATCGCAAATTGCGATCTAAATTGAAAATTAAACAGTCCAGAGCAAGCCTGAGGCTCCCTCCAGTGAGCGATCCGCGAACTACGCATTCGCACGTGTGCCTATTCCGAAATAGCGTTTCTATTTTCAAATTTACCGTTACATGAAAAAAGGTTTAATATCGAGAAGTTGTGATAAACAATATAATATGAGAGGTGTACACTTTCGAGTAGTAAAATAAGCAATATCAAAGCAATAATTTGTAACGACTTAGGTGACTTGGTAGGGAAATCTGTTTATAGTGGTATAGCAATCGGGGTATTGAAATCAACAATCAACACATTCCACCTACTACTTTTACCACAACTACTTTTCCGACATAGCTCGTGAAGACATTTTCTACATCTGTACTGAAAACAACACATACGAGGTCACTGCTAGTAGGAAAACGTAAATGTTGAAATCCATAGTGCACATACCAAACCAAGAATTACAAATTATCTCTAAACCATGAAATATGGAGCAACTAAGTAAAATTTCAACATAAATAAAAGCAAACAGGGGCAAAATTAATACAAACAGCTTACATTTATCAATATTCAGCCCAATTAAGCATAAAATTAAACAAAACCATAACGACATTGCACCATAGACTATAACAATTCAATTCCATATCAGATGTTAGTCTATGAATTCTAAATACCGAATGCACAATTGAATTGTTGCGTTTTTCGTCACCTGCCTCTCGGCGTCACGAACTCACGACTAACTCGATTGTTATTTGGTTATTCACATAAACTTCTATGTGTTTCGCTTTTAATAGAGGTTAAGTGCCGCTAAAAGGCAGACAAATGAACTTTGACTTCAGTTGCCTTTGCTCGATTAAAAAGAAACTACTTTCTCTATTTGTGTTCGACGATTGAAATTGATTGTTATCTGTTAGTTTTGGCACGAATTTTATTCGTACTTTGAATTTTAAATAACCTATTTTTTTAGTTCCATTACTAAGGGAACATTTTTCTAATGATAAAATAAAAAAAAAATATTCATTGTGTTTTGAAACATCCTGATATATCCTGAATAGATGCATATTCAAATAAGTAATTTTGTCCTTCACTTTTATCGACCTCTAAACTTGATAAGTAACACCTATTATTTTTAATAAGAGCTCTGTAGCTTATTATAATAATGGTGTAGTCCAATAGTTTTATTCCTTATATTTTATTCAGATTTTTTTTTTCTTAATGCGTTCAATGGTAATAAAGAAATAAGATTTCATGCATACCTCATTTATTTCTTTCGAGCTGCACTTACTGCAATAAAAATCCCAATAAATTATTCTTCGTATCTTAGTTTTTTATGGGGCAATCACAGCTGAGCATTATGTCTTAAACCAAAAGGAAGAGAATACTAAAACCTAACGAAAGCGTGTCGTCCAACTCTGTTTTATGTCTCACAATCACTGATTAGAAAAAGTAGTTTGACTCATTCGAAACCTCCAACCGTTTGAATCACGTATATTTTTTTTTATTAGATTTTATTTGAAATTGATTACAGCGCAGGGTTTACCTTATACGTCTGTTATTACATTACTCCCTACATATTTCAGTAGCGGGACTGAGCAAGCTTCCAATAACCTGATAAGACGGAGCGGCCATGTTGGATTCCGGTACGCGTTGCCATGGTTACCGCTTGATTGCGTGTGTAGGCGCATCAGGAGCGTATCGACATTTTTGCTCGGTCCTCTTACTAATGTACTGTTTTAATAAGATTATTAGTATGTAAAGTTTGTGAATGTTTTTATGTTTTAATCCTTAAGTATCTGTCGATGGTCTATCTGTACTATATGCGTTTTTATTTTTAATCTGTGCCTGTATAGCTTGTTTTTTCTTTTATGATGGACGTAGAGTTATTACGTTTTTAATATTCAATTTGATATCATTTTTATATAAAAAACACAAATATTTTTAAATTACATTATTAGTCTTCGCAATGCAGGAAAGCTACCATAAACAAGATTTTACTGAAGTTCACCATAAAAATTAAACTTACGCATTATCTAATCCATGTGCGATTAATTTTATCTGTATTCACCGCATAATAAAACTAAGTGCCTCTCAATAAATCGGACGGGGCAAAACTTAAATAGTTGCTAAACACTCGAAGACAAGTTCTCTTATGGTTCACAGTCACGCGATACCGCTAATTATGTAACAGAATTAATTTATTACCTCAAACTTATAAATGAAAGGCTTCGAGGCGAGTTTAGATGTTAATGACATTGGCAGAATAGTTTAGTACCTATGAAAAAAGTCAGATTGCATATTTATGTCACTTTTGACAGTTAAGACTGCAAATTGACCGCGCTTTCCGACAGCTTAGTTATGATTTTAGTTTTTGCATTAAATAAGACAAATAATTTTAGCTTTCAATAAAAATGCGCTCGTAAAAACAAACATTTTGCAAGGTAATTTATGCTCTAGAAAAATGTAGGTATTCTAATTGTTTTAAATTAATCATTGAAATCAACAGTAGCTAATTATGACGATCACGTAATTTTCTATTTTCTCTTTCGATATCAGCAGCCGTAATATTGCAATGAAGATGCGTCTGAACACGCGAACGCATCGAAACGTAACTAACGTTGCATAATAACCGTTTTTGTTAGTTTTCGTTTAAATAACGTTACAAAAACGCGTTATGCGTGCACGCCTGGTTTACGTTTCGCTAATTGAGAGACGTTTATTGCTTTTAAAAGCAAATTTAAAGTATCTTTTTATTCTCACGCGATGATTTATGTAATTATTAATAAACATAATGTTTTCAAAGAAGTTAGGTACGTGCAAAGTTGTCTTTGGGTTTCGTTCTAGATATTTTTTAATTGATGTAATGCGTGTTGTATCTCGCTTATGTTAATCGTGATCAATTATCAAATGGTTCTGAGTACACGTAAGAAATACTTCATCAGTATTGTTATTTATTTGTAAGTAGTCTATACTTATGTATCATCCATTTACTTACCTAGAAGCTGGGCAGCTAAAACTCACTGTACTTTCATTTATAAATACGAAAATATACTAGTACCTGTACCATCGGATTGGTATTAGATAAATGCAACTGCAGCCTTTCCGATTGACGCTTTTGTTTTTTAATTGTTTGCGCATTTTATGACACCAAGAAAAATAATAATCAACGTTGCGTGTGGCCGAATGTCCATTGACGGATTATTTTAAATGCACAGGCATGTACACTGTACAACCAACTATTTGAGTGTTATATAGCAGTAAGATTTCGAAAATTAAAATTGTTTTTACTAAAATCTATCTTTAGATCTAAGGGTTTGCTGCCAGCGAGAGAGAGATTCTGTTTCAGAAGCGGGAATTTCAAGGCTCCGTATAAATGTATTACTACTGAATTATACTGTTTATTATCTTTGTAAACTTATATTAATAACCTTTTATGAATACGCGATTTGCAATCCTATAACTATTATCTCCAGTTAAATTATCGTAAAATAATTTCCTTATATCGCCGCCCGCGTTACGACCCAGGCTTTACATCGTAAAATCATACATTAAACCGTTCTCGGTGTCTCCCGTCGATCTTAATGAAAATACCATTTAAATGCTATTTTAAATTATGTGGAAAAATGTAATTGAGATCAAAATATGTGGTTGTGATGCTTTTAAGGCACCACTTGGATTTCTGTTCCATTCCTATCCATAAATGGACGATTCTTAGTTTGTAATTTCCAAAAGGTATTGCTAAAAAATGTGTGATTCTACACTAATTCTGTGAACGAGGTTGGCGACCATCTATATACACGGTACTACGTTAAGATCGCTGGAATTTTCTAGCTGGAGAATTTGGAATTTCAAGTCATTTTCGCAATAAAAACGGACATAGACGTTGATATTTTCTCAACTCTGGTTGTTCTTCCCGTAATGAAACCAGCATGCAACCACTTAAAGACCACTAACATGATTATAATTATCCCGTACATACTTAGTATATACTACTTTCTACTTAGTGTTTACTGTTTTGACCAATTGATGTTTTATGTATCTCATAAAGTTTAAAGTATACTTTTAATGTCCAGTGTACATTAAAGTACTGTTATATCCAGATACTAGATTCCTTATTAGCCATAATAACTAAAGCAACAAAATAAAACTTGAGAAGCGTTTTATGGCAGTCTCCATACCTATTTGCTGGTATCAAGAGTTTTATTTGATAGTAATAACCGAATAAAAAATACGATTAATTCTATTTGATATGGAAACAGTTTCACGCCTGCATGCGCTACATGAAATAAATAATAACAATACAGTACAAAATGGAAAATCAGGATAAAAAAAAATACCGTTTTTATAATTTAATTTTATAACTTATAAATAATATATGTGACGAAATTACTCGGATACCTCTCAGCATACACAAGACTCATTATCTTTCAAAAAAAATTATAAATTATCGACTCCACACAATTCTTTTACAACTTGTCAATTCCGCACGATGTAATTATTTTTGACCTTTTATTAAATGCGGGTTTTCATTATCACAACTTGTTATAAATAGGGTAATAATAATCAGGGGACAATAAATTGGTTGTATATGAGTGAGTTTTATATTTATCTGCCTAGAATTACCTAAATTGATTACACCAGATATAAGTTAAATTAGCTTATCGGTAAATTGAGAAACTCAAAGAACACATTGGCGCCAAATCTCTCATACAGATTAAAATATTCCGAGGCAAAGATTTTCTCTTTCTGCCTATTATGTCAGTCACGTCAATGTTCATTTTCTATCGCGTTCATCACTGATTGCGAGATTGTCAACCTCCACACGAAAGATACTTTGTAGTAATTAAACGCAATTCCATCTCAATGAATATTCAACGCTTTATTGATGTTAATAAAAGGATTTTCTACTTTTTTTATAAAACATCTCAGCCCTGGACGTCGTTGATCGATCGCGCGTGGATTGACTCATTAATTTCCTTAGTATTTTATATTTTCTGATATCTACCGCTTTCAGTTTTTATTTAAAAGGAGTATCAATAGCGAGATTATCATTCTAGATTATAAAGATTGTGAATGAAATTTAACAAAGTCATTTTTTGTTATTATTTCGGTAGTTTATAATTTAATACCTTTCAGACTGATTTTAAAAGCATTTTAAATAACATTGTGTTATGTAAAACATGCGATTACTTACATTAAAGCTGGCTGAATGTTGTTGCTTGCCAGTGCATACTTGTTTATATAAAAAATCAAGTTCTCGATTTAAAATTCAAAATCTTGCTATTCCAACGATCACGACCTATCGTTGTTTACTTACGTTGCATTTCAAATTAAGCCTTAAAGTTTTCCCTTAGAGTAGATTTTCGTGTACTTGTGTTTTTATTTATGTGTATGTTTAAGTATTTAATAATGGAGGTGCTATAGGCGATGGGAAAGTAACCTGTCACTGCTTCGGTTGTTACGATCATTTAAAGTCAACTTACCTTACTTTACTTAGCCGAAATAGACATATACATTCAGTCTGTCATTTTATCTGAGTATTTAATACCTAGTGTTGCTGCTTTATGTATTAATAAGAGTTTTAACAATTTTAATTTAGTTTCTTGTGTGTCATCAGAACTTCGTTCCCTCATCAAATCTTGAAATATCAATTGTTGTTAATATAAACTGATTGTAAATAATCTTTAGCTTCAAAATTTATACATATTTTAAAAATAATGTACTAATTTTTAATAATAATGAAATCCTCCGAGTTCAGACTAAAACGAAACGTCTCTCGCGAAACATGGCCGTAAAATAAAGTTCATAGATAATACCAAAAATGGGATATTTACCATGTTTACTTATTATTTCGAGTTCCCGATATTTCGGCACTGTATTATTAATAGTGTTAGTGACTATGTCAGTTTAAAAACTTAAAATTCAAAGATGTTAAATGTAGAAAAACTCACTTTTAAATTAAGCATACCGATTATTATCGGACTAACAAAATTAGAGCTGCACCATCGATGCCGCACATCCCTAACTCGATAACTCGTCTTATCGATTCTTTTATCGATATATCTAAAAGTCATCACTAAGTTTCATACATGTTAATTCCACCCATGTCCTGTGTCTTTAACCAACGTCATACATACATTCCCACAGAACCGAAGAAGTTTCTTGCGAACATTAACTAGGGCTGTGAGAATTAGTACTTCATTTTTAACGGACTAATTAGATTTTTTTTGTGAAATACCCTAGTATTTCACAAAAATCTAATTAGTCCGTCTGTTATAAATTATCGAAAATATTGGATACGTGTTTTTTTTGTTTTAACAAATTAATAAAAAAAAATACGAAGATAAAACGTGTCAAAGATCATGAGAGGGCTTTTGACGTCACTTTGTGGGTAAAAAAGTACTAACCTCGTGATGTCATACGACTTGACGCGGCTTTTCGAAGCACCTTGTCGTCTTCATCTTTTGTTTACGTGAAAAAACAAATAATATGTGTCTATTATTTTTTGAAAAACTATCTGACGGACTAATTAGATTTTTTTGGTAAAATACCCTATTGAGGAACTTGGTTTCTAATATTGGCATTAAGCATGGTAGCATTTTTTCTCTCCTTATTATATTTTTATTTTTCCATATAAGGCAAGAATCGATGAAATATGACCTGACCAGATTTATATTTTGATATGATATGATGACGTTTTCGTATGAAGACGTGTGTAATACTCGCAACCGGCCTGCGTATACTCGTATGACCAGCGGGGCTATTGCGTATCTTTTACATGACAGTGGCTATCATATAGTGTCCATCAATTAACTGTCAAATGGTTCCATTTTGTGCTAAACCATAACCAATTTGACAGTGGCTATCATTTTGTCCAGGGATTGAAAATACGATATCCACTGACATTTAAAAGATACGCAATAGCCCAGCAGGTGTATGGACGTGGATGAGCCAAAAGGTGTATGTAAGGATCATAACCGGTGGCGTTCTGTCTGTGGTTTCTGCTTAACGTGACTAGAAAAAGGTACTAAGTGTACTTATATACAGTTTATTTATGTAGATATCTATGCTGTATACACGTCCTGCTTTCGAATCAATAAAATTAAAAATAAACTACCTACAGGGCAAAGTTTTATTACATTTAAGCTTAATAACAACACTTTGAAAGATACTTAAGGCTACTTATGGCTCATTGAATACTGGAGTGCACTTTTACCTTGTAGCTTGGAAGTTCTAAGAAAGACAACTAACAATTGAGTGTTTCTAAGAGACTATAAGTTGATCGATTAGAGTACTTGATTGAATATAGTTCCATGATCTATCAGGAAGCCTGTTTGTGCATGTATAATTTAGATTGGCAGTAGTTTATTGGCCATAATGTGCTTGATAAAAGTGGGCCTGCAATGTGGGGCAAACTTTATCTTAAAGTAGGGAAACCTGCATCCGTGAAAGTATAAGTAATAGTGATACTTAGCGGTTATAAAACTACATATTATAACGATTACGTTATTTTTAAAGAAATCTATTTTTATTATCCTACTTAAGTTATTGTGATCTGTAGAAAATATAGGCTTGGCTAAATCTAGACGTCTCCTACATTATTATCATCACAACAATAAAAAGACACATTAAGGAAATAAAATAAAATTACGACATTAACTGTGACACATTATTGAGGATTTGGACTGATTGATTGAAACATTTCCAGTGCTTATTATTATTTAGCATAATTATCTAACTACCTTGACTTTTGCTATTTCTATGCTTTATTAGCATAAAATAATATTTCTATCAAAATATACAATAAAATTAAATATGATAACAAATAACAGATTTGCATCCATTATAATCATTCCAAATTGATCCGGTGATGCTTAACAATGCGGTCAAATGTATGTTGGTCAGTAGCATAATACAGATGTTGCCCAGTAGCTTCAATTGAACAATAAACTGCTGGTGCATCCCTATAAATTCCGAGTCCCAACACATCATTTACTCGACTTCGCACGTGGCGGGCCGTGTCCAATGTTGTCAGCGTCTGTGCAGGGCGGGAAAGTCGGCGGCCATTTTGAAAAAAGTCGTTCGACTAGTGTCTAGGCGGCCGGTCGCATGTGGAGCGTACCTTTTTATATTTTTTAATTGCGTTCCGTTTCTGATAGATTTATGTTTTATTGCATATTTTTTATTTTTTATTGAGGAAAAAAATGATTTATTTTATTTATTGGCTGAGTATAACTATTAGGGATTGATGTATTTTCCTGTTCACTAGAGATTTAATGTGACTTAGAAATTGTGGACCAGCTGTTTATGGGAGTGATTAGATCAGATATGTATGTATGGGAAGAAGTCGTAAAAAGCGAAGTGAAACATTTCAAGTTTCAACACTTTCCAAAGTAGAATGTCTTCAATTTCGTTTTAAAATAGTTGAACACAAAATAAAAAGGCACACATTCGTTAAAGTAACTCCACATAAAAGGCCCGACTCCATTTACATAGCCAATATAGAATTTTATCCAGTTTTGTAAAACTAGTACTTACTCCCGTTAAATTCTAAAGCACATTTTATTTCTATAAATTAAAAACAAACAAAAAAGCTGACCATATTGTCCGTCTGTCATCGGTCGCGTTTAGTGATGTGGTCGAATGAAGTATCGATATATTAAAAAAATATTACGCGACATCGATCGACGGGGCGCCCGATTACTCGATTACCCACTGCTCGAGGGCTGTAAGGTAGCTCGGCTTGTGGCGCGATGAGCGAGTTTTTAATATTTTTATTTTTTCTCGGTGACGATGAGTTGTTTTGTAGAAAAAGACTAGCAGTGTAAACAACAAGCGAGCTTTGGTATTTTGACCGATTGAAATGTATTGTAAGTTATTTAACCAGTAAATATGAATTTTACTTCCAATAATTATCCTAATGATATAACGATACTGCATGTTACAGTCAAATAGATCACGAAGTGGATAAAGCTCGTAAAATAGAAAACATTATTACTAGAAATGATTAATTAGTCTATTCGAGCGTATTCATAAACTAGGCTGAGTCATTGGATACAATACAGCCCATTGTTAGTAAAATAATATATTAATTCAATGGATATTGATCAAGATATACATTGGACAAAATATGTACACAGTTTACTCCCACCCACTCCGCTTCTCACAGTAGCAAACGATTTATTTCGACTTCATGTATATGTAAACGATTCTAAAAAGTTCCTTTTCGAGTTCGACTCATAATAAACGTCCTTTTTTCAAGCAATCGTTACGTTATAACAGCTAACATACGAAGGCAAAGGAATTCAAACTAATTCCAAAATTCGATTCAATTTGCTAATTTTTTACTCGATTATGATTCGTTTGGAAAATATCAATATGATTTTAATGATTGCGCAGGTAAGAATTTTACTATAGCATCTTTCGTGACCAGTCATTTTGCGTAAGAACTGGTCTGTGGATGATCGATATAATTAGAGTATCAGGACTTCTAAGATAATTAGAGATGGGAATCAACGTAGCTGCTTATTTTTAAGTCACGTCAAATATATATATTTTTAAACAAATTTCCACAATTCACTTTTTCTGCCCACCTTGAAAATAATCCAATGTTTTAAAAACTTTATAGGCGAATGAACGCGCAGTACATTAATGTATCTCGTTTGCGTATAATTATAGCATAAGAGTTGAATATGGCATGCTAATTGCTTTTAAATTTCGTTGCGACTCCATCGAAACATAAAATGAGTGTTTACGGCAAATGGTTTTAAAAATACACCGGTAAACTTGGATGGAATTGGTTAAGGTGCGCACTTTCTGGTAAAAAAGATTGTTTTTAATGTAATAATTTAAAATTTAAATGGATAGTCTTTCTAGGAAATGTTGCCTTCATCATTGCAAGCTACTGCAATTACCAGTCACAGACAAATGTTGTCAGTATCAGTACTTTTTTCTGGTCATGTATTTTATATCGACACCACATGGCATTTTAAAAACTTTTTCCTACTCTTTTTACAACATTACTCCTGTTTTTGTTGAGTATCTAAAATGCAAATCAGCGATAAAATTACAATCGTCACTGCAATTCAACCGTGCGATCCATTCGATTACTTCCACTTTTTTGTCGATCACCAAAAATAGATTGGGTGATCGCGAATCGGCAATTCGTCACCAAACTCTGTAATTATTGTCTAAATAAGATTAAGGTTTAATTAAGAATTGTTCTGACCGAATAATTGATTATATATAACTGTTTACATTTGAAGTAACCTTTTTTATCTTGACCTTATCCAATTTTGAAAGAGAGGCCCATACCAGCAGGGCTATTGCGTATCTTTTAAATGACAGTGGCTATCATATAGTGTACATCAAATAATGTCAAATGGTTCCATTTTGTACTAAACCATAACCAATTTGACAGTTAATCCATGGACAATATGATAGCCACTGTCATTTAAAAGATACGCAATAGCCCTGCTGAAGTGAGAACACTGGCTGAAAATAACCCTCCTTTTAGGCTTCGCCGCAGTCGGGAAATAAAATAACCCATGTTGACATGGGCATCTCTACAGAAATCCGTTTTAAATTGTCTTTTTTAAAGCTAGGGCTGTTGACCTGCTTTTAAATGAGATATGGATGTGTTAAGAATAGGTTAACCTATCCAACTTAACAGGCCTAGATTTAAACCCAACCTTTAACCAATCGACACCTTTTCCGTTTAACCCTTGCCAGTCATTCCATACCGATTTTGAATCGATTTGAAATATCGATAAGAAGGCTTTGTAACGCCGAACGAAAACGCTCATTGCTGGTTTTAATTGAGGTGGAATCATTCGATTTACATATCGAGTATCGATATGTTAAGCAGTAAGTAGGCATCGATTTTTATAAAAAGTTTAAGATGCATTTCGAATGAATGGAACGTTGGGAAGGACACTTGCATATATTTCAGAATTTATTCATTATTTATTCTCATGAAAATACTGGCAGCTATGAAATAAACAGAGCTTTTACGTCAAGAATTTAACGGTTACAAAAACAGTCGATAAGTACAAGGTGCAAGATATTTATATGGAAATTAAAGTAAAGATGACTGAATTTGCGGATTTATCTTTACAATTTATCTTTGCAATTTTTGGTATGTACGCACTTATGTTCGTTTCAGTTTTCAAGAAGGCATAAAACAATGAGGAAAGATTTTTTTTTAATTAGTAAAAAGCTTGAGTCTGGTTAACAATGGCATGATAAAAACACTGTCTGACATCTGTTTAAAAATGACAGGGGGAGGGAGAATTTTCGCTAGTTCTCAAATGAAACCGAGCCCACAATAATTCGCGTTCTTAATTATTTAAAAGCTAAACCTACATACAACCAGGCCTATCTCGATAATATAATATACACGATCGGCCCGAATACCAATCGCCGCCGGGACAATTTATTTAAACAATGCCATGTAAAAGGTTTTATAGTTAAATAATAAGTGCATTACGCTGGCGTGCCGCTGTGTATTCAAATTATATGATACGCTGGTCCTTTGTGCTGAACTATAGGGACCAGATGATTATCGGCACCGTTACAGTTGGTCCAGACGCAAATATACGGCCTTTGATATCGGTCGATGACGTTTTAAAGCGTCATTCTTCTTTTAAATGATGTTTAATTGCTAATGTGTCAGCGGATTTTTTAGTTGAGGTTGTAAGTCGGCGAAATGAGAATGTTATTTGCTGAATTATGGTAATTTTTGTTATGTTCAACGTGTTTAAGAGATTGGTTGCATTTAAAGTGAACCTCTGAATCTGTACCTTGTCGAGTTCGACTCGTAATCGAGACTCATTCGAGTCTAGTCCTAAAAAAGCTAGCTAGTTTATTTTAAAACTATGAATGATTTGGTTGAGCTCCTACAGTTTTAAATTGGTATATAGTTGAGATTATCTACAAAGTCTAATCTATGGACTAGACTTGCGCGAAACGTAGGTAAAATTATGTAATAATTCTAAAAGTTGATACCATAAGTTATTCTCCAATAAGCTTACAAAGTTTATCAACTTCTTATAGATGTAAAAGTTTCTCAATAACATGTATTTCTTTGAGTACAGACTTACTACTAATAATATAGTATAGTCCTTAATATTTACGTGCTACAGCTTTCAAACTCAACACGTATCGCAATTTTCAACACAAGTGCCGACCTCATGCAAAGCGAAGTATAACTTTGTAACTTGAAAGAATGCAATGTGCACAAATGATAGGTTACTTACGCAGTTTGCCCACTAGTGCCAATAACCATTTGTATAATCCCCACTTGTAGGATAACCAGCTGACATGGTATTTTACTTAATACCCATCAGATTGTTTTTACCTTCGCAAATACTTAATTTATTCATTGGCATCCTTTCATACGAAATCATATTGCCATTTAAGCGCAGAGGACAAAGATTAAAATGTAGATGGGTGATATTTTCGGTTCATGCCTACGAGGTTATGCCTCGTAATTAATTCATGGCACGATGACGATTCGGTATCGGAGTCGTAAAATTAATTCTGTCCTGATGTGAACTCAGGATCGTCAATTTATATGGTAGCTTTTGTAAAGGATGCCTATCTTTACCTACCGGTAAGAAGGTAGTTATTGCATAGATACTGCATAAAATAGTGATATTTAAAGCTGCGTTAAAGCATCCTCTTTTGATAAACATTGTTGCAAAAGCTTTTTTTTCTTAATTCTTTTGTGGTTTATTACCTGCGATGGACGGTTTTGAAAATATAGTGACAAAGCTAAGGCGCAGCCATTTTGGAATGGACATTATTTACTTACTTTAAAGATTTATTTTACAAAAGAATAGAGCCGTTCTGTTTGTATTTATTTAGGAATACTTAGTTATGACAGCTTTAACTTCGTTGAGTTTTGGTTATTAAATTCATATTGAATACCAGCAAATACGACATTTATTTAATTTTTATCATCTGCGTCTCAAAAGCGGTTGGTTATTTCAGCAGCCAATTACATTTTGACATTCTCAAGCGTGCATCATAACATGTACTTATCAACTCCTTATTAATTCAAAATAACTAAACACAAGGAGAACTGTTAATTCAGAATGAAGGAAATTTCGTCGAAACTCATTTCTTGGACGTCTTCTTTTAATAAAAGTCTTGGCGATGCGCGGGAGTCAGGGGGGAGTGATCGGGGAGCGCGGGGAGTGGACGGTCGGAAATTATAGGGCTGTCCGCGTTCAGCGGCTCGTAATGATGGATGGAGAGCGACTACGACCGGTGCGGTTAATGAGAACGCGATGTGCGAGGCAGCCCTGCACAGCGCGGCTATTTTAATTTTAGAACTATTTTACCTAATTATTACTGTCGTCTCTTTTTTGTTTTGTTGCTCAAAGGAATTTTATTTTATGTTGAGTCTCGAGATACTAATGAATATTTTAATACGCTGTTCTTGAAATAATTTAGCTCTACAATAAAATTTTCTGCAATGTGTTTTCGAAGCAGTGTCTGTTAAAGATTCGCACCGGATTACTTAAGGTTTATTTCCAAGCTTTATTTAACGTAAACATCGAGACACACACTCGCATTTTAAACACATTTAATCAACATTCAGCCAATAAAGTACAAAAACTCCGTACCGTAGACATTATCAGTCCGTGAGTGCGAGTTGCACATTGCAACATTATCGTAACGCGATAGCTCAGCAACATAACTAACCAGACCCGGGTTCTATTCCCGGTGATAAAACTTAGCGAAACAATATCGACTTGATACTGAATATCGACTAAGTTACGAGCAAGTCTGAAGTCGATAAATTTTGGAATGGACTAGGTTTTTGTTTAAAAATTACTTCGTAGTGTTGTGTTCGGAGTTTACTAGTAGCTTACGTATTTAACCTTAGTTACTATGGCTTTTCTGGCTTACAGGATGCTATACAAAATGGTAGTAAAACTGATGATGGGTGCTAGTCTAAGAGCTGAAAAAAGAGATGACTTTTTTATGAAAATATCGATTTATATTTATATGAAATATCGGTTATTGTCTAGCTTATGTTTACCAGTCTGCCCGCGTGAAGTTCAATATGATCCTACTGGATTTAATTATTGGGGTAAAAAGTGTAACTTGTGTTAAATCCAGGTGATAATACGTGTGTATCAAATTGTATCTGAATCCGTCTAGTAGGTTTTGTGTGAATGACACACATTCTCATAAAATGTCGCATTTATACTACTGAGTATGAAATTATGGTATCACAAGAGTTAGCCTAAAATAGTGATGAATTTAATGATGAGACTATTTAGTGAACTAATGTTAATTCGTGCATAATCCACCTATTATGTTGCCATTGCTGAGACACAGACACCCGTTCTCTGGGCTAAAATCAACCACGCGGGCCCAGTTCGTCTTTGTAGAATGTCATTTCGAATTCATTGTTTCCTAATGATGTTTTCCTTCACCGTTTTGACAGCAGTGATGATGAAAGAAATTACAGGATATAATGCGCCTCCCTGGCTTCGAACTGACGACTGATTGTTCGTATCTACATGCACAACATAATATTTCTCTAACTTCTCACGAAATCCATCAAAAGCTTTACAGTTACTTGAAATCACTAAACTCGATCCATACGAACTTAAAGTCGCTTCAAGATATAAATATATTCAAATAATAAAATATTCCAATACATTTCCGCACTACTGTTTTCGATTCCACGTAGACGTAAACATACGAGTTATGATTAACGACTTACTACTAAAGCTGCTAGGACTCTTATTACTTTACAGGATTTATCTTGAAGTCACGTATATGCTGATGAATTTGATTCTTTTAAAGTTCTTGCTTACTGGTGGCCTAAGAATAAATTTTGATGTTAATAAATCACCTTTGTTATAATTTAATATGCTTTATTTTGGATATTTTCATCCTAAAATATTGTTTTGATTTCCGAAATGTAATTGACTTCCAAAAAATTTTGATTAGTTAGGATTTATTTAAGCAATAGTTCTCAATCAATTTGGTAAGTAAAACCTTTAACCTTTACGACCCCTATTTAATGGGGAAATTTTTCGCAGCTCGTTTAAGCATAATATTGAAGAATTATATGTATATCGAACAAAAAAAAAAATGGAGGATTGTCATAATAGTTCTATTCGTGAAATAAATTGGCGCATAAATATGCAGTAAACTTCAGCTTTATGGCTATATCCTGATTCAATATAATTTAGAATTTCCCCGTGTACTACAGATTGATCGTGCATGTATTTACGATGTCATGTACCAGTTTATACCTTCATGTCATTTTAGTGATGTGTTCTAGGAAATACAATCGGATGGATATAAATCGTGGTGATGCAGTTTCTTGCATTACATCTGAGGAGATCATAAAAATGTTGATAGTTTTGTTTGTTATGATAATTTTATTGTGGAGGTTGTGAATCTGTGGTATTTCGAATCTGATAGGAATTTTACATAAAACAAATTCGATCAATATTTATACCGATTCTAAGTATTGTAACTGATTGTTGTACTACGTCAATTAATTTCTAAGTATGATATGATTGAAAATAGAGACTTTACTAAACTTGAAACCACGCCGTACGAAATTGTTTATCTCGCCATCTGAAAATCAATTAAATCTAGACTGTGAAAGAACACACGTGAGACACTACTTAGCTTTAATTCCATCTTGGGTTACTCCACGCTTCACTGGCACTACCATTACGATTACGAAACGTTTCGAGTTCTTTGAACCCGTTAAAACTGGCAACAGGCAATTAAATCATAAATTTTGCATCGATCCGACGCAACCAACAATCACAAAAGATATCGATACAAAACGAATCGATTAAAAAAAAGTCGAGTACAACACTCAGTGTTTCGATGCGTTCGATTTTGTCTTAGGAAATTAGCGGGTATTATTTTAATCTTACAACAGTAACGGTAGGCGTTCTTACAAATAAAAATGGAATTATTGATTTATTCGAATCGGAAAGCGATTCGATTCGATTAAAGTTTTCATGTAATTAAACAGTTGGAGTAAATTAATTGGAATACTTTTTTAAGTTAAGGAATTTATTTGTAAATCAGTGTTTATTGGTGTACGAATTGAACTAATAAACACAGTAGGTATAAAGCTCTTAACCTTTTATTTTGGAATGGCTGTTCTTTACTGTTTGCTTCTTAATTAAAATTTATTAGGCTGGGTGTATACTTAAAAATCGAATTACTGAAATGTAGTGAACTCATATATTGCTTAAAACACAAGTTAATGCGAAAAAAGCTCCTAATTAACGCTACCTAACCTAATGACACTATCAAAAACCTCTAAATAATTATTTTACGAAAGGTTCTTTTCGATGTAACGATTCGAATGTTTCAAATTGTGCAAACATTTTTTTTGTGTCTGATAAAATCTATGCAGGGTCGCTATACTTTACATTTCATCGGCGAATATTTCACTGGATTGTTGCCCTACCTTCTTTGATTATAGGATTGATAATATGCAAATGAACCAGTCGACGATTTTAAAATAAAAGGATTATGATAGGGATCGTTGCCCTCATAAGTGACCCAAATAAGATAATTTCGAACGACATTGGACGCCGCGGCTGTCAATAAGAATTAAGGATAATGTTGCTAGCTTGAAAAAGTATTTTTTTAAGTTTGCAGTTGACCGGAAAAAACGCTTTATTCTTTTTGCTTGGTGTTAGGTTATAAACGATGGAGGTTTTAAGTTTAATTTTTAGTCATGTTCAGAGACTGGTTTAGCTTTAAGTTTTATTTATATCTTAGGATGACTTAAGGTCGTATTTTCTCGTTTATGTTTTGGATTCCTATTTTTTTTACAAACAAGTCTTAAGGTTGTAACAATCAGCTGATTGTGGAGGTCACGGCTACCTATGTGAGGTCAGAGTATTATCTAATAGCGCCGATCTTCGGATGTTTTAGTTTATTCAAAAATAAGCGAGGGATTTATGAGGTAGCTGTGATAATGGTTGTTTTGTATGTTTTACACCATCTTAATATAAGTCAATGCACTATCTGATTGATCAAAAACAAACATCGCATAAATTAAAGAGGATGTACAAATTAGCATACCACAAAATCCGTTCTCAACAAATGTACCAAAAATTAACACCTCTTTTCTAGGAATTTAAAATACCAAAGACATTTGTTTAACTCAAAAGTCTATTTGCAAACTACGTGTATGGATAGAAACAGTCCGAAAACAAGAAGTATGCTTAACAAAAACTAGTTTTTCATCCAAAAAAAGCTTTGAGTATATCTTTCGAACATTGCTAATAGATATCATCCTTAAAGATTCATAAATAAACATCACGTACGCTGTAAATGGGTAAGCAGAGTGAGCAAAAAGGATGACATCCCGACAGGAGATCCCAGGTCGATCGCAGACTAGTTTTTACATACGGATTTACTCGCGGTAGGTTCCTGGTTTTATTCTTAAGGAACCTATGATATGGAACCGTTTTTTTTTTCGTTCAGGCATGCGTTTTGAATTATGGAGCTATGAAGAGGATTAATATTAATCTGAATATTTTAGCATAGTTTAAAAATCAGTGTCGAAAAATTGGTAAATTGTGGACAGGAAATAAATCATTAAAATCTTGGAATAATAATACAGAATTCGTATTAGAACAAATCTGTTTTACCACCTGTCCTCCAAATCGGCGTATCAGTTTCGGAGTACAGCACAGATAATGTTTACCAAAATCAGTAGTTGTTTAGTAATAGGCAATTACTTTTTTATCAGTGTTTAAAACTGAAGCCTATTAATTCTAAATGTTTTTATCAAGTTTTGGTAGCGACAATATTTTACGACCGCGAACACAATTCAGGTTTTTTGATGTTCCAAATGGAGAAATGTCATTAGTATGCTAAATTTTTTAGTGTCAAGCATGTTTAGTTGATCTTTTCGTAAGAACTTCGGCTTTATCATTCAAACAGTAAGGTTGATGTTAACTTGAATGTGTAGAAAATTAACTGAACTTTTTTAGTTATGCGATTTTGTAAGTATAGGCACTTTCGCTGAATTATTTATAAGTATTATTAATTATTGATTGCCGTTATAAGTTATAGGAAGAGAGTAAATTTATGTTATGTCGAGTATTTGGCGTTACTCTCAGACACTGATAACTTCATAAGTCCTAGTTAGTTTTTAATTATCATCTTAAATTCACTGATACACAACGCTTAATCAGTGGGTCAAGGAGCAAGTAATTTTACTGAAAAAAGTTACTTGAATTACGAAGAAACACACTAAAGATTTTTTAATATTTCTCCCCAAAAGGAGGAATTAAATCTGATTAAATCAAACTAGTATTTTTTGTTGATGAATTATACCATCGGACACCGCTTTATTTTAACTAAAAATCCTAGACAACGTACGTATCACTAAATAGTGGTGTGCGGGCCTCAGGCTTCATTATGTGGCACCATGGTTATTACCATAACGGGATCTGAACTGGCCAGTACTAACCTACATCACAGGTATTACAGGTATACGAGTATATACTACAAGTATCTACACAAGTATATGCTAACGTCTTGTTTGCTCATAGATTTCTGTTATGGATATGATTTGTTAAAGCATGTGATTTTTAAGTGACTATGCGTAGTTGGTTATACAATTCAGGTAGGTTACTTACGAACGGTAGGTCGTGGGTTCGAACCCAGGCAGGCACATTACTTTTTGTAATTTATTTCATCACCGCTGCTCTCAAAACGGTGAAGGAAAACATCGTGAGGAAACCGGCGTGTCTTAGAACCAAAAAATTCGAAGACATGTGACATTTACCAATCCGCACTTTGTCCGCGCGGTAGATTATAGCTCATCTATCAAAGAGAGGGGGCCTGTGTCCGAGCAGTGGGAACATAGTAGGCTGTTGATGATGATGATGATGCGTAGTTGAAAAGCATGACTATGATAATTATGGCAAATTTGAATATCTTTTTTACAATAAATAACTGACTATCTATTATATTATATTTAGGTACTTACTGCGGCTGCCTCAGCTTATGACACAATGTTTTGTTTTTTTTTTATTCGAACTTCACAGCCTGTTAACTGAGTAACTCAGAACATTTTGGTCAGACTGGTTGTGGTGTTCAAACTTAGAGAGCACCTGTGCTGTACTGATTAAAAATATTATAACTAAAGGATCACTAATTCTTTGAATAGCAAATAATAGCATACAAAAAACAAAACTTAATCGACTAACATTGTTATTTCTTTTATGTGTCAAATGGAACACTAACGAAACCAAAAAAAATATGAATAAATATCACTACCACATAAAAAATAAAACTTTATATAAAAATGATAATTATTTGTCGTCTACTCATAACTCCGTGTATTAATTATTTCCTTTATCTTTTAACTAGCGGGATATTCTCGCATAAATTTTATGCGAATTTAGGTTATGATAGATATTCATCTCAACAATTTGTCTGAAACTGTTAATTGGCTTTTATAATTAGGGACGACAGCGGTGGTCTGGTGTGATTCGAGAAATTGGGAAGTGCTACTCAGGTATTGCGGTCAATAGTGGTAATTAATATAAGTGTTTTGGTGTATCATGACTATGTTTTATAACTTCCGAAGCATATTGAGGCTTTATGGTGTGTATGTGTTAAAATATTTTTAATAATCACAGTTATCTTTTTTTTAAATTAATTGGTTATTATTCTGGGTTACTCATCGTCACAGGAAAGCATTTTGAATATTAGTTGATTAATTTTAATCAGAATTTTAAGTATACGTTCAGGGGTTGTTTAAGTAGATAACACAAACCCAATACCTGTAATGTTCGAAGGAACTCATATTGGGGGCGAGCGTATTAAAATTTCTGATGAAAAAATCCAATATTTTTTTTCCGTCCTTAGAATCGAACTCAGGACCACATGCTCAGTAGTTGCGCTTGTGACCGCGGCGAGGCAGTTTAGTAGATATATAAATAAGTAATAAACAGTCAAAAATCGTATATTATGCTTGATATTAAGTTTGTCTTAATAGAAAACCAGCTGTTTGAACCAAGTTAACATGAAAACTGTATACTACACTGAAAAAAAAGACAGCCTATAAATAAAAATAACTAGAAATAAGCCAATTTAAATGCGAACTGTACAGTAAACATGTTTCACTTCAGTTTAGCGTCCAATACTAAATAAATACCATTATTCATTGGCTTGCAATGTTGGGAAAAACCTTTTTTAAACCTTATTATGAGGGAGTCCTTTTTGTGGCAACATTTTTGTTTAAATTACCGAGCTACTAGGACTGGTAAAGTAATGTTATATGAGTCTGTAAACACAGATCGATGTTGGTTCGTTAGTGGCGATATTTTCGATTTGAGCTCTCGATTTTAGTTTAGTTTTACCAGTATTTTGTCTTCGTCTTCTTTAGCTGTGTTTAGTGCCTAACCTGTTACAGTTGTGCTGCTGTTGTGGGACTCCGAATTGTTTTTTTTTTGACTTGGTAAACCACATGGATGTACTACATATGTTAGGAAATAATACACAAGAAAAATAATATAATATGTGAGGAACTGGTAGAAAAACCGACCCCAAATAACATACGATAAGGGCGAGAAGATGAAAATTATTTGGATATTTTCCAAAAAAATTAAGTGTCGCCCCTTTTAATAATGTGAAAGATGACCAAAATATAATTATGGAAACTCATGTAATCCTCCCCTTATTACACCTCTACAGCTCCTATTCCAAAATTCAAAATATAGATCCCCAAATTACAATCCTAACCCATTTAAAAAAACATGCGTTTCCTAAAATTTTTCATAACACCCAACATTAGCTGCACATTCAGATTTTAGTGCCCTCTCACGAACGATCCACATTCCATGTTACACCGGTCGAATCATTTTTTTTAGAAAGCTTATTACGGCCCTCCTGTTCGAGTTTCAACCGTCTGCCTTTCAAGATAGGGTTTGGTTTCTTCTGGGTTTGGGGTTAAGGTTTGTAATTAAGGCCCATGTTGACTGCTCGACATGATATTGTTTTTGTGGTGCGATAGTGGATCCCATAGATTAAAGTATTTGATGCGCTTCTACACAATGTTGGGTTTCGTTTATTAAAAGATGGGGAAGTGAAATCGGTTTTGTAGGTTTGTGTGGCTGTTTTCATTTGGATTTTGTAGTATTGGTATCTTTGGTAAGGGTAAACTGATCAGTGATGTCAATGTTTATAATTCTTGCATTGAATTAATAATCATCAGTTTTAACGTGTTTCTTTTCATCATTATCAAGAAGACATCCGACGAGGCTGCTGGTCATTGCGGTGAATTTTTTGAAAACTTACTGGAAGAAACTATTAGTGTTATTAGTTTAATTTACTTGTAGGAGATTCTTCTTCGTCATCTTTGCTCACATTTATTCTTTGTTCTTTCTCACCTTTGTTGGCACATGCATCCTCACACCTGTCGCCCATGGAGAATGCAAAAACTGCTTCGCGCCACCTGCTACCTATTCGTACATTTTCTTTGATTAGTCTAAATTCTACCATCGTTGCCATCATCTTTGCCAGAAACGGCTTTGCTTAATGTTATTATTTCTCTAGGCCAAATAAACATTGCAAAAGATAATACCCATGGTTGATTTCTAACGAAAGTAAATCTACCTGTCATCTAGCATAAACAACTAACGTATATAGGTAATTGGGTTGCACGGCCCGAAGAGCTAGTGACCCGTAATTTATGCAACTTTGACCTTTAATACGCCGCGTTATGGGATAGTTTCGTATAATTATGGCATGAATCGTTTCCAATGCAGATACAATTGTTTTGATACTTATCAGTGGGTCAGTTCTGTTTGGAAAGGAGTATAGTTTGAATTTTGATACTGGTGTAGACTTATCATTTGGCTGGAAAGTATTAGATATACCATATTTATCTATCTAATTACACGTTAAAGAGAGCAGCGTTCTTTGCAATCTCCTATACTCAATAATGACCTTCAATAAGTAAACCTTAATAATATCAGCAGCATTGGTCCAAATTCATGTTTTTCTAAATACTTAATCTAATGAAAGTTTGAAACAAAATTATCCCCTATAACACAGACTTTTCAAGTAGCAAATTCCTTCAAGCCAACTATAGATCAGTCCAACAAAACAGGACCAATCGAACTCCCTTTCAGTACAACTTTACTCACAATTACCTTACATGGGAACTTTTGACTTTATCTGATATATTTGCCGCAAATTTGAATAGCACAGCTTCAAGTAGCCGTATCATGGCTAGAATTAATTATTACGATCGATAGCGAGCCTCGGGTGGGTAGATCACTATCTCTACTGACCCCTGAGTTCAATTATTGTGAATTGCTGGCTTGGTCAATGCATCTCAAAGTTGTTGTGATTTATTTGGTCGTGTTTTGCCTTTTAGTTTGTCAATGAATCGGGTTGATTGTGTTAATTGCATTATCATTTTTGGGTGTGACTTGTTACAGATAATGATATGGTATTTATAATTCGGTTTCATCAGAAGTTGAGTTGGCTTTCGAAAATACTTTTAAAAGTTTCCTCGTTCGAATGCGTAGAATAATAAATCGGTTGAAAGGTTTCCAAAATTGGCTTTTCTTTGTGCTTTCGTGAATTGCTCGTCTTTTACTTAGGTTGCTTGCAACTCTTTCATCAGTTATTTAGTTAATATTTATTTCGTTCTCCTCATTACCAGGCCAACAGAATGCAACAGCAACTACCACTTATTACACTACAACTTTCTCTTTGGCCCCATCTCTCTATCACTTCACTATATTCAATTATCCAGTAACTGGCAACTTTAACATCCACTGTTCCCAAATATAGGCCACTGATAGTAAGATCAACGTGTCTGCTATCTCTCATCTCGATTATTCAGCCTTTAGCGCACACGACGCAGCCTCTCGAACGGTATCGAACCATCTTTCTGTGTAGTGAAGTTTATTTGAACTGTAATAATTACTCTATTTTACGGTCAGATTTTGCAATGTCGATCATATTTTTGACTACTGTTTGAATGAACCCTGCAAATGATTTATTTATTTTCTTTCTTTTACTTCTCTTTTTTAAGCTTTTGACTTTTGCATCTTTATGTCTTTCATTCAGTTTTCCAACTATGTTATTGTTTGTTTGTATTTAATTCTTTTTTAATCGAGAAGTTTCATATAAAGCTTCCACTTTCTTTGAGTCTACTCCAAAATGTCCACCTTGTAAACTATTTAGTTTCACAGCTGTCAGAAGAACTTGTTGCTAAATATGATCATCTACACCTACTGGTTACTGTGTCTTTATGTTAGAACACAAAACCCTAATAATATTTCTATTGATCCACTCTTCAAAGACAACATTCTCCAGTTATCCACTTCAAAGTCGTCAATACACGTAATGGTTATGTTATTATAATGACAGATCATTAACCTATTGACTAGAGCCACAATGCCACTCGGCCGATTATAGAGCCTTGTTACACCAAAGTTAAATTCTTGACATTTCCCACGCGTACAATATAATGCATTTATAACTTAACTGTTAAGTTAACTACTACTGATAACAATGCGGTAACTGTATTTGAATTTATAATAACTTTATCTTAGCTTTGCAGAATTAGGACAGTTTAAGCTTCGGGTTAACAGACTGAATTAACCATTGTAACAATTAGTCGAATCCTACAAACTCTTTGTATTGTTTAGCATTTTATATCCATATAATCGATATAAGAATTTTCATCCTGTTCATTTCAACGTTGTAGTGCTGAGTTCCATTCCAAATTTCTTCCATACAAAAATCTTCATTTCTGTGACTCCAGTCAGTAGAACTCGTTTTATTAACAAAGTATAGAATCTGCAAAATGTTTAATGCGATTAATGATATGCAAGCCAACATCTATTATTATTTTATCATTATTGCGAAAGTTAAGTTTCTCTTAAAGGTCGCTTGTCAGTAGAAGCCTTTCATAGACTTGAAAATGTTGATAAAGGAACCAGTCGTTGTGATGGTTAATAAGCGAACTGGTATTTAGAAATTGAATGAAAGTACTGAATTTACTCATCCTATGTTTGTGATCTTGGCGTTTAGGTATCTTTAGACTTACTACCTGGAGTTACTCGTTCACCAGAAAAATAAGCTTCAAGATACGAATGAACAATCGATATTTTTTACCACTAATTCACTTTCATTGAAAATTCTACTTTACCACTTAGTGACACAGTTAAAAGTTGAATGCAAAATGCAAAAGTTGAATAATGAAATTTATGTGGTTTGGTTCACAAGGACAATCAAAGTAATAAATTCCACTGTAAGCAGTACAAATTCAACAATTGTTTGCAAACACCGATTATAATATTCGATTAATTCTATAGAATTATTCGATTGGTAAATTTCGCATAACTTTACACGGTTTTATGTATAGGTAATATGAATGGTATGATTATTTAAAATGATTATAATTTGCTTGGGAACTTAGTTTGCGTCTGAGGAATTCTCTGCTAATTCAAAAACAGCTGCTTGATTTGCGAAATTAGGTATTTAATTCTATTTTTCATCAATCATTATTTTGGCTTTACGCATCTACAGCTTCATATCAAGTCTTTTGATACTTCTTCTACCATTAGACTAAAATTTATGTCCATTACTTATCGCTTGATCTTCATTATATAATAATCTATCTCCATCTTAGAATTCTGCAATTAACCTGATATACTCAGCTTACTTACCTTAACCTGCCAGATTGATGCAAATATTCAATTACTAAAACTGACGTCTTGTCAATTACTTATCCAGCTATCTGACAGATAACAAATAGGGTACAAGAGCTTATGTAGCGATACAAATAGAGTCCAACTCCAGTATAGTACCTATACTTTATTTGCGATTTAGGTTCCAAACATCTGTTTTTGGAAAAGCAACTTTTGTGACCATACATAAAGTTTAGCTTGTGCTTCAACTGCAAATATTTTTGTGACCTTATTCGGTAGTGTCATCCGTTCTGAAATCAGCTCCATTTGTATTAGCACAGAGTTGAATTTAGTTCAAATAGAAATAACATCAATTTGTAACAAGGGTCAGAATAGACATTACAACAATTACTTGGGCTTGCACAACGCTTAACTATAAATTTAATTTGTCAATAACGTAAGTGGGCTGTGCGTATAATTTGACGGGCGAAGGTCGATTGACTGTCTTGTGCCCTTAATGTGAGCGTGAAGCTGCGTGTCTGTGTGTCTTATTAAATTTAATTTTAAATTAATTGGTCGGCATAGCGTTGTCTATTTTTGCTACTGGTGGATTTGCAAGGTCGATCTTACGCTTATCTGTAAAAGTCATCGCAAGACTATGATCATCATCATTAAGGTATCACGTTCTGATAATCTGTGCTGTGTTTAATTTCAAAACAATAAAAGGAAGGTCTCAAGGTACTGTTGAGTATCCTGTGTTATCCTCCATATGAATGACAGTTATCTTGAATTTACACACGTTTTAATACGTTGTTTGATTTAAACGAGTATCCTGGGAGTTTCTTGACAATTCTTCTCCATAAAGATCTGCGCTTTGGAATGAGCAACAAGATTATTTTGACAAGTTATACGGCCTTGTGACTGTGGCCTCGCTATCTTTGTTTTTCTAACATTCAAAAGTATCTGTAATGATCTAATTAAAATAAATACTTTGAGTGAAAATGTTCATCGTCATCATTTCAGCCAAAATACGTCCACTGCTGGACATAGGCCTCCCCCAGGTGTCGTCATGTTACTAGATAATATTTTTCTTTTCTTTATTAGGTCTTCTTTTAGTTCAAAGTTATCTTTATTAAAACCATTTTTAGTATGTTCTACCTCAAAATATACATAAGCAAATCCTTCAACTAAACTTAGTGTAGTATTATCTCTAGTATTATGATTAATGTAGCACTTCTCAAAACTGCCAGTCGAGTGTTGTGCCAAGTTGTTACATGTTCAAATATTAATTGTTCAAACGCCAGCTTTGCAACAGTGTTTAGTTTTCGTTTTAGATCTGTTGGTATTTTACTTAATAATCTTTGTGTTAGGTTTTATTTGTTTAAGAATTAAGGTATGTTTGAAGAAACTAACTGTCTCATTATTGTTTTCATAAAAGAGATTTAGGATTCTTTCAAAGCTTCTACGGTTAGTAAGTTCAAAGTTTCTACAGTTCTACATAGTTTAAGTATTCCCCTAAGAAATCATTTTTGATTTCGACCAGCTTTATTTTTTTACTTTCTTCTGTAAAAGTAAATACATATTATTGTATTCTGTTTTCGCAGATATAATTGTATAAGATGTGCTTAATGTAACTGTTCATCAAGTATGTATTTCCGCCGCAATAATGTTGGCATTTATAGCTTGATCTATTTAATTTCCTCCAGTGCTTCAGTTCTTACATAGTTAGACAAACCTGTACAAACTCTTTTAATGGTATAAATTCCACTTTCAATTACCTATCTAATCAATTATCAGATAAAAAAAGAGATTTAATTTAAAAAGATTTAGAATTGCTCTTAGAACCATTCTTAGATAAACGTGCTCAATTAAAATGAACTTAGAGGGAGTAATTGAAAAATACTCAGAACCTGCTGATATATGAGTACGGTCATATTTGGTTGTAATGTTAAAGTTTATAGTTACAACTATCACTGTACGAAATTCCTTTCGGATAGAAATTTAAATTCGAATATGACTCGTGTGACTGTGTCTTTTGGAATATTTTCAATTGGTTTTCGTTTGCACTTGCAATTTCTTATTATCTTCCTTTTGAATTTTGTCTTGTAATCATTGTGTGCAAGAAATTGCTCTCAACGAAATACCACCATCTATTTCTATGGCAAATTACTGATGTCTTTTTAAGTTGATGTACTAATTTTATTAAGTTCTTCACTTTCTAGTTCCCTAATACAAGCTTAAAGCCGAAACTTAAGCTGTCTGTCTGCAACTCGCTTTGCTAACAGTACTAAAAGTATATTTCAATACACTTGTATATTTCAGTGATATTTACTACATGCTAGATACGGTAAGTTGATTCCAGCGTAATTGGGAGTAGTCTATTCAGTGGACACACTGGGTCGGCAAGTGTTAAAATAGGACGTATAGGCACTCTTGCGCCATCAATTTGCGAATCCGGTCAAAGCAGTTGTTTACGATCGCTAGAATAAATTTGTAAGGGCTGTTAACTGGTTGGTGATATTTACCACATCTGGTTAGGTGGCAGTGTCAGAACGTAACATAATTGGGAAAAGTCAAGACATAAATGATGAGGCTACGTTTGTCCCTACAGGCGATACGTTAGTTACTACTAATCTTTTGGTTCGTATAAAGTTGACAGTGTGTTGGTGTACATTTTGTGAAAATGTGTTCGAATAACAAGATGGATGAAGTTATTTCCTACTTTGACTAAACACCATAGATTCCTGTACAGCTGAATTTCTGCCACGTACACGAATTATGACAATACGTTGATTTGACTACTACATCAACTCTCGATTTCGACAATAAATTTTGTTTCACAGAAGAAAAGAACAATCGATATTAAACAAAATAAGAAAACAAACAAATATTTCATCATCACGGCTAGCATTATCTTATGGTAGCCTTAACATTCTTATTGTAAAACACTTAACACCATTTCAATCTGTAAATGTTACAATGTAGCTAATCGACATAGAATAATGCATATCTGTGCGCTTGTAGCAGATAAAGTTGATCATCGATGTTTTTGTAAACAACCAGTATTGGTCATAAGTTGGTATTATGTCAGTACTAGACCTACTGCCTAGGGTTCCCCCGAGTTTTAGTATAATATACCGAAACCAGATTCTGCATGACCTAGTATTGTCTCACTGCTGCATAAATATTTCCCCTATTCTTTCTTTTGGTCAGGATTCTGCGTTACTTCTTTCCAATCCACAAGAAAGACATCCCTCAGTTTTTTGATGCCTTTACTGCCCCGCTACTGGATAAGACCTCCCACTTCTATGTGCTCTTTTCCCGTGCCTTCTTGAACCATCATTTTTTATGTATTTAAAAATGTGGTAGCCAGATGGCAGTTAATCAAATTCAGAGCCAATATCAAAAATTGCTTTCCTTTAAATACAGGGTAAACTGAACTTATAACAAGGAGTATCGTGTGAAACGTTTTCAATTCTTGCAAAACTCTTATCGCTAATGGAATCAGTTGCGTCGACGCATTGTTAGGGTCAGACTTGTTTATATAACCGACTATCTTAAAGGAACATTCTGTAGCAGTCTGTTACAGTCCCACTGCAGGGCAAAGGCCTCTTCTAACATAGAAGAAACTAGCATTAATCACTACGCTTGCTCAGTGTGAGTCGGTGGGGCCTGTATGTTGTTTTCTTTCTTCATGTTTTCGTGTAACTTAGTAGCCACTTACAACATGAATTTGTTTACTATATTACTGTTCGTTGTCAGCTTTGCAACTGCAAGTTCTTTCATATACCAAACAACGAATCCTTTAATCTCTAGGTCAGTGAGCATATTGGTACATGTTATTTCCTTTCTAAGCTCTAGGTCTCCATAATACTTTGGTACACCTACTCTTGAGATGACGATATTAGGATCTAATGTTATGGGAGGAGAACCTATCATTATGTCATCTTCTTGTTCAATATCGGTCCATCAGGTCGTAACTGCAAATGATCTTTACAGTACTGTACTTTGACACCTAATAATTTTCGCATCCTATACTTACAAACTTCGATTGTTCCATTCGAAATTTTGAAAATGATCACCGATGAATACCAATCGGTGGCGAATTTAGAAATTTTACAAAAATACGTTCTACACATTATGCCTGTAACATCAACAAGTACCTATACTAGGTGTTCCGCCTTGCTTCGCTCGTGCCTACGCTCGCTATGCTAATACAAAACAAGAATGAAAACAAAATGGATGCGGCATTGTTTTTAGAAATTGAGAGTTATGCTAATATGAACTATCTTCGCGTGAGTGGATTTGAATAATTTGTTGGTATTGGATTGTTGCATGTAATCGTTGACTGGTAATTATGCTTCTTATGCAGCTTTATGAGAAAGATGGATAGCAACTTTTAAAAATTAAAAATGTGAAAACGTATTTTCCTCAGTCTATCCTGATACGAATTCTATTTTGCTGTATGTCTTAGTCAGCCATATCAAAAGTCCAAGCCTTCCGTACGAAAAAGTTACCAAGGTTAAAATCTGTTCAATATTCGTATCTACATTCTTAGCTTTTCACAAAACATTATACCACGCATCCAAACACACGCACATCCCTTTAATACAAATCCTGGCAACAAGCGATGACGGGCCGAGATACTGTGAAATCATAAATACACCTTTTGCAGTCCACCGCTTTGTCTCTCCACCCTTTTTGCAGTTGGTTAAGCGTATGTTCCAGCGGAATGGTAACATTTAGTTAGACTTGCTGTATTAAATCCTGACACGTATTATTTGCAACGACTTTTATATTTGATGTTGTTTTATTTTTAGCAGTTGCTCCGTGTAATTTTGGAATACTTTGGTATAGTAGTATTATTACAATTAGCATCTTTATTGATAACTTGATGGTAAGTGAAATGATCATGTTTGACCTGTCTGTCATTGTTCATCAGCATCATCATTAAATTAGCTGAAAGAATGACTTCTTGCCAACCACAATCGTCTCCAAATCGACTGCTTCTGCCTTCTATCCTAATGTTTCTGGAATTAGCAAAGATACATCATCGATCATCACTCATCTTAGTATTCACCACCGTCCTAGCATTCTTTCTAGGGTCTCAAACTATTTTAAAAGTCATCTCTACCCATAATCATATTCAAAACTTTGTTTGCATAATTACCTTCTATGTTTATAACAATAACGTTATTATCTCAATTATGACGTCACAAATTGTTCACAGTAGTTAGGAGATCCTTGTTCAGAAGTTAATTCTGACATTTACGGGTTTATGTGTTTGCCTCTAATAGTTCTAGTATGCTAACTTTAATGCTGATTACCCTTCGGTTGCAGCGTGTTATTAATTGCTTTATTGTCTGTATGGCCGTTAATCTTATATATGCGTTCTTGTTGTCAACGAGGAGCCCTAATTTAGTGTTTATAGGTAGCCATTTAAAATTATGTGGAGGGATGGTAGCTGTCATTTCCTTTCTGCGTCTTAATAAAGTTCAGTTTTAAAGTCATGAGTACTGAGCTTGGTCTGTTTAGCTTAAAAACGCCATCTGCTATTATGTTTAAAAATTTTACTCCTGTCCCATTTATTTCGATTTTGAGTTGAATCTCATGATTGTCTGTACCGTTAATACATCACACCTTCTTGGTAACCACTTGATCTACTTTTTTATCTGCATTCATAGCTCAACGACACCCACTGTTTTATTAATACTTGTGCCAATCCTTTTCAATCAATATTTTAACTAATAAGTTAATAACATTTTCTGAAACCAAGTTCAAGTCACACTACGTACGAGTATGTCTGCTTCAAATGCTACCGTTTCAATGGCGTTATGTTAATTTGATTGAAGTTTTGTAGCTGTTTAATTAGTTTTTATGGCTGTTCAAGGAGTTAGCTGGTTATTTAACTTCTTACCTACTCGGTTATATGGTGCACTTTAAAACTGTCGACAAGGTTAAAATATTCTACTATCGCCCATCGGTTTATTGATTTATACTAGGTTTGAGCAGGTGCAGCTGTATTGCACTTCGTCAGTTACAGAAGAGTACTTGGTTATTACAAAACAAGAAAAAAAAATATTTACACTTGTTCAGTGACGACTACTTTGGCTTAAAAAATAAATTCCAGATATCACAAAATATGCAACAACTGACTCCTTCACTCAAAAGTGAACCTTAATCTGCGAAGAACACAGCACAAAATAATATAGTCAAAGAGCCAGCAAACATCTTACGCATAGTTACGATTAACCATTATTGTTGCAAGTTTAAAGCATAACCAACAGAAGTGTAGATACCGCCGCGGGCGCTTATAAGCGATAAAAGCAATAACATATTCAGTTTGAAGATAGCAATACGACATAAATTATAACAGGTTCTTAGCTCTTTGACTACAAAAACTGTTATATTGTAACCAGTTTTTGGTACGTTTTTTGTTTTGGAAAAAGTTTTGCTTTGACAAAAGTGTGAACAGTATCATGGTATCCTTGCAACGGTATTACTTATTTTGTCATTATTTTACTTTTATAAATTACTATATTTTGGGTTCTTAATGGTCTTTGGTCGGACTGAATTGGTCTCCAAACTGTGCTCAAATATTATCATTTATTTGACTAGTAAAAACTAAAAACAAAGTACAAGAAGAGTGGGTTTATCTAAACCACTAATTTAGTAACAAAGGACTTGGCACCTTTATTACAGTATACAGGGTGTAAATTAACCCTTCCACGAAAACGTAATTTATGTATAGTTATACAAAAACAGCTGTAAAGAAAATCAAACTTTAACCCCAAATATCTCCCCAACTAGGGGGTTGCCAGGTATGGTGTATAACAAAAAAAATATCGCAGTGATGGGAGAATAAGTGCCTTTCGTTTGCGTTAAGGGTACTTGTACACCCTTTATATACTGATCAATTTTATTCTTATTTTTCCAACTTTACAAGACACAATCATAACCTCACTGCAAAAAATCTTACGTAAAGTAAGCCCGCACTAAAAGAATCACAAATATATTTGAAATTAGAACTGTCTCGTTAAGGTTCGGTCTCGCTGCGTCTTTTTTGTCGCGCTGACGGCCCTCAATCACGCGCGCCCACGACCCGACGTTGTTAATTAAAATATATTACTGCTCCGCAGTCGCGATCGATGACGTCGAGAAGATGCCGTGATTAGAACCTGCCTTTAACTTACTGGCTTGTATATAGAGCAGAAGCCTCCGTAATGTATGGACACATATTGATGGGAAGTTTCGAGAATTATTTGAAAATCGTGCGTCCATCTTAATTGAGTGCTATAAAGTTGGTTGTTAATTCGTTTTGGTTGGTCGGTAAGGAACGGTGATTGGTGATGATCTTGATTGTGTTTATGGCGAATGATGATGTTGTTTCATTCTTCAGAGCCGCTTTTAAATGTAGTGTAACTTACGAGTAATATGCAAGGATCTTCTCGGATGAAACTCAAACTGAAAATTTCAGAATTTGTGATTACTTAGACAACTAAAGCAAGCAAGCAAGAATCACAAGGCTTCGGAAGTAAGGACAGGAGGAGATAAAAGAAACGATGAATGAGCTATCACTTCTACTGATGTTGCGTCGACCTCAAAAAAGTTTGAAAGAGGGTAGGAGAGAAGACTTGAGGAGGCCTATGTCGCAAGACAGCCTGACCCAGCCTGCTCCCTGGCCCTGAGCCTGTATCTGATTTTAAATGTTAAGTTATATACATATAGAAAATAGAAATAAGTATTATTATAGAAAATAAATTTAGTATAGTTCTACGATGGTTTTATGTTTTATTATAGATATTATTACAAATATTGTTAAAAGGTCACAGTAAATAAAGGCTTTTTTTTTTCCAAACTAGTCTGATAATCAGCACTTTTCGAACGTCAAAATTTACTTTACTTATTTACAAGAGACAGTCCCCCAAAACGCCCCCCCCCCCCTTCTTCGACACTTCCTAGTGTTTTAGCTGGAAAGAAGAAGTGGCGGAACAAACTCCCCAGCAACACATCTGTCTATTAGGTTGCTTGTACCTACAATACGAGTATTCTTGTCTATTTATTTCGACACTTTAATGTTCCTTACTTCCTCTACATTGTATAAAGTTATCTCACCACCCATTATCTAGCCCTCACCTCCGCATTCACGTCACTGACAACTCCATTATATTACCATTTTACAGTTCTGTCGAACTTAACTAACTTATCCAGGACTTAGGAGATAACTTATCAGTAAACTAAGTTCCGTTTGGCAACGCCAAATTACTTGGCACGAGAATATTGACATCATAATTTTAGATAATCTTTAGGCTTGGTATGCTGGTAGGATATTGGACTTTAGAGTGAAGGGGGAGGGTGTGTTTTTGAGTATGAGGTCTGATGATAATAGATTGGTAGATTGTTGAACTTTTGGTGCAGGTATGCAGTCTTTTAGGGTGGCTATGTGTTGATTGATTCTTATTAGTCTCAAACTCCGAATCTATATAAACAAATTCCTACTATTTCTTGCACAATATTCTGTAAAAAACAGGCGTGATTTCTGTACAATAATGTACAAAATTACTCCCTGAACATAATTATGTCTTGTGTTCTTGATGGCAACCCGGGTATATAATACTCTCGTGGTCGTGAATACTCAATACTTTTATTGCATTCCACATGTAGGTATTCTTAGGTGATAAACATGTAATAATTATCAGATTATTGACCCTGTCGGGCACAACAAAGAATTGAGTAATAAAATAATGAATGTTGGAAGTAATAAAATAAACTGTGCCTTTACTAATGTGACAACATGATGAAAACTAGGTACTGTTATTTGGTGAACTACTCCGTATGGTTCATCAAAAAATAGGCGCCATCTTTTCATATTTAAAATCCTAGTCAGTAGCTCCGTTAGTACGAGTAGTTCCATTGTATCAAACAGAGCAAAGCTTTATCTCAACGCTTTTTCATTCCACTAAAGAAATACGAGCCTATCTCACAGATAAGACAATCTCACTAATTGGCCTGCCTACTCCAGTTCGAACACTGTGCTATTGTACACCGGAAGAGGCAAGTTAACACTTTAAATATTAACATCCGGTCTCTTATTTACATTAAAAGTTAGTGGGTATGTGTCTATATTTATTGTAACTTTGATTTAATTGGTAGGTGGTGAATTGTTTTTGGTTTTGTAGATTCGCTTTTGGATTATTACCAGGACATTTTTAGTGTAATTTTGAAATTTGAGTTACGTGTACCTTTGAATTTGAGTTTCGTGTATCTTTTCTGTAGTTCTTATATCAAATATTAATGTAAGAAAATTGTATTACAAAAGTTTACAATAAGCTTCCTACTCCTTCCTTCTGACTGACCTCCTATCTTTTTTTTGTTACCTACTTTAAATACTTCTACGACCTGTTTACTTTTGAACGTGTTTATCAGCACAATGTCCTGAGTACAGTCCCGAGCAATAATATATATACACTTGGTTAAGTACAAACGCGAAATTCTGGTGAAATAACGATTGCAACTTTGAAATATGAACAACTTTACGAGAATGTGGTTCCAAAATATTAGTTTCGTTTCGTAACATGATAATAAAATAATTACAGTAGGCGAAAATTGCTTGTAAGTGTATACACATTGTTGCTGCTGACTGTATATACGTTACATTTAATTTTGATATTTCACCCATAAAAAAATAATTTCTACATTGAGTTACATAATGACCGTGTAATCAGATTGCTTGGTTGAAGGTTTTACAAAGTAATGTAGTTTAATAATGTAGATAATGTAGTTTAATTAAGATGTAAACGGAAGACACTAAGAATGATGATGATTATAGAAACTAAGAAGAAAAAGTTGAGTATGAATGTAGATGACCATAAGAGTAGAGGAAGACCAAAGAAACGATGGATGGACGATTTAAAGAAAGATATGGCTAGAAAAGATGTGACTGAAGGAAAGAAAGAAAGACAAAATAATTATTTGTCGCAGATATATAACGAGCATACAATGAGACATTAAAAAGAAGCAATACACAATCATACAACACATTACAAATATAAAAATAAATACAACAAGCAGGAAAAATAAAACTAAAGTTGCACGTCGTGATTGCGACAAGCAGGTTGCCACTCAGCATGGCGCTGGCTTTAGTGGTCACCCGTGAAAAAACGTACGAAAGTCAAAGACAGCATCAATATTATAGAGGTATACAGGGTGTAAATAAACCCGTCATACATACGTCAACCAAGCATTCTGTACATCAAACTAAGTACCCCTACGCAAAAAATTTGCTGGGAAACGACTTTTTTTTTTGGTGTCATAAATATCATTTTACGGTAAAACTCAATGTAGCACTCTTAAAACATTGTGCTTGTGGATGCTTTGAATAGAAAAAGGGTCATGGAGGTAATTTAAGTAAAGTTATAACCTAAAAAACTAGTATGTATTTACAAAAACAGCTGTGCAAAATTTGGAACTTTGATATCTCTGTAACTCGGGGGTTCCCAGGTATGATCTAAAATGAAAAAAATATCGCAGTGGTAGGGAGAACAAGTGCCCTTCGTTTGCGTTAGGGGTAATTTTACACCCTTTATAAATGGAGGACTGCTGACATGACGAGAAATAGAGAAGTATGGAAGAAGATGACACGTTGCGGCGACCACAAATTAATTGGGATAAAAGCAGGAGATTGATGATGATAGAAACTTAGCTATGATTTCTATGATACACCAAATCATGGCGACCCTACATTGCCGGTAGCGGTGGGCGTATGGCTAAGAGCTCAACGGATTAAGATAAGCTAAAGTAAACAACAGTCTAAGATTGGGAGAATGTTTCACGGCAATTACAGCCTAGTCTAACCTGATCTACATCGTAAGGGTAATGATACCGTCTGGTGAGACTGGAACTGGTTCAGACCATATTTGGGTGGGATAAGACGATGGGGATATGTTAAATGTACAGTTAGGTAGTTGGATGGAAAAAATTGCAGGAGAAGCTAATAGTTGAAAGACAAATTCTTTGGATTCCTTTCCTGATTTGTTGGTCTGGTGGTCGTCAAGTGCGACAGTTGAGCATGAGTTCCTGTGTTCGATTCCCGAGGTGGCCAAAGTGTTTGAGATTTTCCATCATGAATTTCACAGTAACTTGTGAAATGTGGGTGTGCTGTTAGGTACACCCACATCTTACGGTCTTAGGCCGGGACTCCACCAAAGCGGAGACGAGACGAGCGGAGAGGAGATGTTTTTTAAACAACCAATAGAATTGAGTTATTGACACGTCTCCTCTCCGCTCAGCTTCAGTGGAGATCGCTGTGCGGAGATGTGTAATATTTGTATGTCGCGATGGAAGCGGAGATGTGAGCTGTGCGCGGACGACGCGCAGTGGAGACGAGAGATGTGAGCGGCGTGCAGTGAGCGATGTCACCCTCCCCCCTCTCGCCCGCTAGCAACCCGCAGAACCCCGCGCGCGCGCCGGCCGGCCATCTTGCTAGTACCGTGCACGTGTACTGAGCACTCAACGCCTCGCACCCGAGCTGAAAAACATCTCTTCTCGCACAGCACACAGCACACCGCACACATCTCCGCTTTGGTGGAGTCCCGCGAGCTGAAAAACATCTCTTCTCGCACAGCACACAGCACACCGCACACATCTCCGCTTTGGTGGAGTCCCGGCCTTACCCTTAAGGGATTACAGACATACTGTTATGTTATAATATTGTATTGGCAAATTCTCAGTAGAACCCAGTATTTGGCTATGCCCGGCAGAACTATGAACACTGGTAGTAAGTACCTATCTATTAATTCGCTAATAAAAATGCAGTGAGAACCAATACATCAAATGAGTACATAAACAATACACACCCACATTTATATTAGCATAGTAATACATAATAATTACACACATTCACAATTGACTTCACACATGTTTGACCACTTAATTTAAAACCCTCGGGCGATGTATGTCGTGTGGTGAAAGGGGTCTTTAAAAGCTGGCTTAGGTATTGATAATGTTGTAATGTTAGTCGGCAGACTGACAGACAGTCGAGGTCGATTTATTGGAAGGGTATCCTCAGAATACATTAATAGCATCTACATTGTTTTGTTTAAATCGGAATGTTATTGGGAATACCTTTATTTTATTGCACAGTAAAGTTGAATGTTGGCAATAGAAACAAAAGCAAATTGTGTAATACCACATTTTACCAATTCGTTGTAAACGGTATCTAGGGGCGCCAGCGCTGGGAGGCGCTCCGGGCGTCGCGGGCCACGTGATGGCTTCCGACCACCGTAGGCCTAGTGGACGGTGAGTGATGGGCTAGCTCGCCGTCCGTCCGTCTTATGACGACGACAGGTCGTGTCGACGGCGCGTTCGTGTTCCCCGCGTGCCTCAAAGAGATGTTAGCAACATGGGAGGGGCCCTCAAGGGCCGACGCCCGTCGAGGCTGCGGGATGTTGTAAGAGATACCGCGGCCTCGATATAAAGGACTAAGACATGGGTGGTTTTTATTCAGTAGAAGTCTGACACTCCCTTTCGCTCTGCCCAAGGGCGGGAGGGGTTATTTGATGATTTTCCACCCGCCGAAAAAATAACCTCTACTATTGCCATACAAAGCCATTTTCTGTGAAAAATTGTAGAACAGTAAATATAACAATGGAAAGCAACTTGGAGTCCAGGATTCGTGTTCAGATGTTGGCAGTCTGTAGATTTAGACGTCATAACTGTAAAATTGTTGTTGTACCAAAGGCATAACTCTACCTTAACCTTGTACGATTACTTGTGTGATGATCTTTATTTTTTAGCAAAGTGGGAAATCATTTCTACTGACTAAAAACAACTCATGTTTCATCAACGCGTTCACTACGAACCTCTTTGTACCCAACTATATCTGGTTTTCTTTAGACCGCTTGCAATCTGACCTCTAGCCCAGAGCCTATTTCCAGTCCAAATGTATCGTTAGCAGATGATTCAAGGATTTCTCAACTTATACTATACAATATAAAAGCACGCCTGCTATCCCAGAAGGTTTACGCAGCATTGTATAAAACAGTAAACCCACAATTTATTTCAGTACCTACCATCAACCGACACATCAAGACTCCGTGGTTTCTACTGAGAAATTATAAATAGCAAAACCCAATAACACTTTGCTCAACTCGGGTAGGACGTATCATCAGTAGTCACGCTTGCAATCATTAGACAAACGAGACTATACGTGACGATAAATCAAGAGTTACGTCTTAAGATTTGTATTTATTTATCCTTCAATTTTTTTTCTATACATCGTCGTCGAAATAGAACGAGACTTTTTTTGTTATTTCTATTCATGATGGAGATTTAATATCTACGTTTCTTAAATAAAAAAGAAGTAATTCTAACAGTTAAGTGTAAAATAATAGGCGCATTTTTGATAATTTCTTTTATACATCGGTTTGGTATGCGATCATTAATCACAAGTCTTTATAGCTAGGGTTGTGTAGTTTGTGTTGTATTTGAATTTAATGTAACTCGTGGTTAAATTATAACAGACAATCAGGTCAATCTTTAGGTTAAGCTGCGCTTGCCTAGGTTGGTCTGTGGTGACCGCCCATTCTACACTGAGTTTCCTCCGTGCCCCGGGAAGCACGCTAAGCCGTGATCCCGGCTGTCAATTGTAGATCTTTGACAGTTGGTAGTCAGTGACTTGAAACTCTGACAACTAGTCTTACCCAGGGGTATTATATTTCCCAGTACTAACGGGTTGTGGGGGTCAGATATGCAGTCGATACATATTAAATACTTTTCAAAATTATTTGACTTGATCAAGATCAGGAGGATCTAGATCACGCCCGATGGAAAGTGATGGATAAGGTCATGGAATGAGTGTACCCGGAAGATGCCTGTTCACTCTTGTTTTCAAGGCAGACGGGTTAAATGTGGGCAGAAAACAGATACTAGCTGAAATTCACCAACATTATCTACACAAATATTATAAAGAGGAAAGATTTGTTTGTTTGTAACGAATAGACTCCGAAACTACTGGACCGATTTGAAAAATTCTTTCACCGTTGGGAAGCTACACTGTCCCCGGGTGACATAGGCTACATTTTATCCCTGTATTACCACGGGAACGGGAACAACGCGGGTGAAACCACGTGACGTCTACTAGTGATTTAAGAAAACCAGAAACATGCAGAGCTTCTTTCTACTTCAACAGTAGCAATAACAACTTAAACATTACATAATTTAAAAAATCCATGTTTCCATCATAAAATTAAGTCAGAGGTAACCCTAGAGATACAATGGCGGGCAAATTATCGTATATACCTCCGTGTGAGATGCGAGGCCATCTTGTACAGTCAAGCACACGTCCAGCTAACACTTTGACGTCCAACACAACCTTTATTTCAAAGAGAGGAGCTAGTTTTATTAGAACAAGTTTGGGGAAGAAGTGCAGTTGAGTGTACAAGGCCTCATAGGAGTCCGACTTGGCTTCAAAAAGTTAATGGAAAGCTTGATACTTGGTACAGAATTGTATGGAAGGATTATGAGTAGCTGTAGGTTTTCTTTTTTTTCAAATCTAAGTAATGAAAGTATGGAGTTGACTGTGGGCTGTGTAAGATTTTGTAGGAATAAATAAACGTTGAATACTATTTTTTTTAATGCTGTCTTTTGCGTTGAATTAGGTCTTTACCTTATTTTGCTTCCCTGGAAGCTCGTTCTTATTATAACCTCATAATTGATGAAATATAAAAATATCAATGTGTAAACCATGTAAGGATCATATCTGATGGCGTTCTTAAATGTGCCTTCACCCGTGGGAAATAAGCGTGACTTTATGTTTCTGTATCAATGTGTATATAACGTTATATTTTCTTTTGTTTACAGGTATGCTCACATCATTCACAACAATAATTAGGATATAGTTCAACATTCATACAAATCGGTAAGTTTTGTTAACGAGCATAAAACTGTTTTATTGCGAATGTGAGAGTCTTTATTGTTCTCTTAAAATGTATCTAGTCATCTGACTTCGTTCACATGGCGTTAATCAGTATGATATTTTACTTCAGAATTTTGGGACCAATGGTTTTATACAGAGTGTAAGAGACATCGACTCACAAACGGGTACTACAATTATCATCAACATCCTATTCATTTTCCTTCTCCATTGGTAGATGTCACATGTCTTCGAATTGACGTGTGATCCAAACTAGCAACGTAAAATATCGTAATGTCGTACTGTGTCGTGGCAATTAAGCTAATAGCTCTATGTGACACCTAAACTTAACAATGAATTTTCAACGTTCAACTGAGTGCCAAGAGTTTAAAATCCAACAATGCAATATTATTCCAAATAAGTTAAAACAGGCTCCTAGTTTTTAACTTCAAAACTTTCCAACTTAAAATCTTAGGTAGTCTAACTTCAGAGCGAATCTAACAACAACAATACAAACGACTTTCTGTGTCGGTATGTGTGCCACAATGGCCCACCACCTTCTACCTGCAGTTGCCAGTAATAATGGCAATTATTATGGGTACAATTTGGGTAACTGAATTGTACAGGTAGGGCAGTTGTTAGAGGCTGGTGGCACTCAAAGTTTTGTTACTTAGTTGTGTTCGTACTTTACGTAAACTTTTCCTACGTATTAGATACTAGCGGACGTCACGCGGTTACACCCGCATAGTTTCCGTGCCCGTGAGAATACAGGGATAAAAAGTAGCCTATGTTACTCAGCGTAAATGTAGCTTACCAATGGTGAAAGAAGTTTTGAAATCGGCGCAGTAGTTTTTGAGTTTATTCATTACATACACACACACAAAAATACAAATCTTTCCTCTTTATAATATTAGTGTAGATTTGCTCAGAAATTTCTTAGTAGCATCCACGGAGTCTGGAATGTGCCAGGTTGATGGCAATAGGCTCTCCCCTATTACTTGGGATGTAAAAATAACTGGCAAAACGGTTACACCTCTGCCCAACCCTTCAGGGATTACCGGCGTAATGTTATGTTAGATGTTTGCTTAGAGTGCTGTACTCTAGTGTATTTTAATTATGACACGATACTTTGCTAATAGCAATACGGTTGAATATGGTATGTCTTTTACGGTATATGGCGGGCCCAAGTAGAAGTTAGGTTAGTGTACCTTTTTATAATTTTTCAGTGAGATAAACAAACATACTGACTGAAATTCGTAACAAATTACAACATTTCATATCACATATTTAGGAGTAGTACAGACTATAAGAAAACAGCCCTCTCAAATGATACCCAATTCACTTTAAATATTATAAAGTCAGGGTCTATATCAAAAGTTTGAGAGCCTCTGACCCAGCAGGTACTCTAAAGTCATTGGCGCCAGACGCTCACAGTTTTTTCTATTTTATTCTCAAAATATCCCATCATTGACTGGACGTATCTTTTGAGTTATTTTGTTACATTTGTGCATAGAAGTCTGATCTCTCAAGTGTAATGATACCTTTACTATTATTACTGTGAGGATCTATCTACAAAGAATATCTTTTGAATAAGTTTGGAAATACAAATAAAACAAAATACCTTTAAAGGAACTAATGTGCAGTATAGAAAATAATTCTTACGTATAAGGCTTCTGGCCTCCACTCGCGTATTTTTAACCTCATCAACCTTACCAACTGTCATTTCAATATAGCGATATAAGTGTCCATTAAACAACCAAGAAACAGTTCCATCAGCCCTGATTTCCATTAACCTATGAAACGCCAGTGTTAACGACGTGGCGACGGGAACCAAACTTACATCACACCATGCCAGAATCGGCAAGAAACCTTAACAGCCATCAATTAAAATGCGTGTTAAAACCACTTAACTACCTAACTTTTTGACCCCCATCTTCCGCATACTCAATATTCATGTGGACCGTGATAAATATAGCGTGAAATGCATCCATAAAACAGCCAAGAAACAGTTCCATCAGCCCTGATTTCCATTAACCTATGAAATTGCAAAGTAAACGAGCAAGACCAAACCTACATCACACGATGCCATAATCGGTAAGAAACCCAAACAGTCATTAATTAAAATGCGTGTTAAAACCACTTAACTACCTAACTTTTTGACCCCCATCTTCCGCATACTCCATATTCATGTGGACCGTGATATGATATGCGCGGATCGCATGCGCAGGAGTCGTTTAGTGATGCTCCTCGCGTTACAGCGCGTAAGTTGAAAGTGGTTATGATGTGTCATAGCTGAGTTAGGACGGTGGAGGAGACTAACTGTTTGTTTGGTTTTGAAGTGGTTGGTGTTGTAAAGGGAGGGATCAAGGTTCAATTTGACTGAGGAGGATTATTAGAAATAGGTTTTTTTAAGTATACGATGAAGTCCTCCGTGTATCGGAAGGCATGTCAAACTGTTGGTCCCGGTTGTCATTTGTAAATCTTTGAATTCAGTTATCAATTCGAAAGTGTGAGTAAATGACAGATATTTACTCGTAACTAAGATTTTCGTTATCTCTCCCTTCTTTTATCTTTGTTAATAATAATAATAATAATATTCCACAACTATCACACAACGCCATCTAGTCCCAAGCTAAGCAGAGCTTGTGTTATGGGTACTAGACAACTGATAAAATGAATAAATTCTTTACATTATATGGAAATTGAACTAAGCTAGCAGTCAATTTTAAAACCTTGCAATGAAGAAAGGCAAGGGGATATTAAAATTAAAGATAATCAAGAAATCCCCGCGTACATTGTAAATACCTATTTATTAGTGGCGGTGTGGCCCATCATTACATATTATAAAGAAATAAAACAAAGCTAGTGTTGATATAACAAAATTGCACGCATAAAGTTTATTTCAAAATAATTTTAGTGTTTAATAGAGTATTGGTATTAGAATCATGGTGTTATTGACTTAAATTACTGTAGTGCTGATATTTAAAGATGCTACCTTTTCCGATAGCTTATTATCATTTGGTTTTAACCTGTCTATTTTATTTTATTTAGCTATTTTATTTTTTACCTCTTCGGACTGATTTATGATACTCAAGATATAATACTATCGGGCTACGGGATGTTGTAAGAGATACCGCGGCCTTGACATATAGGGCTAAGAAGGAACATGGGTGGTTTTTAGTCAGTAGAAGTCTGACACTTCCTTTCCCTGCCCAAGAGCGGGAGGGGTTATTTGATGATTTCCTACCCCCAAAAAGAATAGATATAATACTATTAATATCACGTCTGTAATAACCGAAGAGTTAGGCAGAGATGTGCCAATTATTACAACCATATTTTACCAGTTATCTTTTAAATCCCATGTTAGCGGTAGCAATCCTATTACCACAAACACGGCACAAATCCGAACCAACTTGAATCCACTGATAAAATTACTTAAATCTCAGCAAAATCTATTTTGTTTTAAACGAAAATGTGAAGACGTTGAAACTGGCTCCCAAGTGTGGACTGCAACCCTGTTTTACTATCAAATAAATATACAGTCAAGTTATTGCTTATGCATTAATGTGAGGGTTCTGTATAGCACGTTATTTCACTCTGGATAAAAGTATATTCTTTAGTGCAAGGAGTTCTTTAGTACATTAGGGTGTAGTTTATTTATTATAATATAGTTTAGTTTTTTAATGTATTACTGTATATGATTTACAAGGCCTTTGCCCAGCAGGACACAATAGGTTAGCCTGATGTGTCCCACTTCTGGTTAAAAAAATGATTTAAACTACAAATAGATTTTAAATAATAAAAATATGTACACGTATCATTTAGAAGGTGAAAACGATTTACAGCAGGAAAAGTGCCCAGCTGGATGGCAAACCTGACTCAAATTGATACAGTATTCAAAAAATATATATCGTATACTGTATCAGGTGTGTTAATCAGGTCATAATTTTCACGGGTTTTCAAATGAAAATCCTTGGAAATGATGACAAAAATGTACATCTAAGTAAACTTCAGTGAACAAACGACTCATCGAACTAAAGTTCTCTTCCTTACATTGTTTCACAACTCACCTATTCTCATAATATATCATGATACAGTTGCCTAGTGGTTACGGAACCCTAAAAAATCCCCGGCCGCTCTATAAAAGTAATTAACTCCGACTGAAGATAATTGATGAAGCTCAAAGATTACTATCTTACTATTCAAACCAAAATCGACTCTATTATCTCAAGATGAAAGAAGGGTTTTAAATAAAAGCGGTGCTATAGACCGTAATAAAAGTACGGAGATGGGCGTAGGGCCAGACGAATAGAGGAATAAAGTTTTTTTAGTAGTTATGGCGTAGATTCCCCCTTGGGATTATTATAAAATCGTCAAGTTAGACCATTTTTGTTTTGAATGTGTGACGGATGGTGTTTTGACCATAGTGCAGGTAAATGTGTGTGTGCATGTGTGAGTGTGTGTGTCAGTAATTTTGGTCAGGGTTTTGTGCTTGGGGGCCTCACGTAATGATCTGTTCTATGTTTACAGGTATGGGTATAACCCAAAGTTTTTACTTTTTAATAGGTTAACAGAGCATTGAAAACACGGGTACAGTTTGCTCCACTTTTGTATGTTATGAACGAGAAATATAACAAAATTATATTTTGAAAGTCTTTTAAGAAGTTTTGATTGGTAGCAATTTATTATATTTTTAAATATTAAAAAGTAACAAGTAGTCTGGCTATTATAAATTGCTTTTTTATACGTATGAATTTTATAGACTGACCGTAACTAGGTCAAAGTGACTGGCAATACTGGTTGTATAATCTGTTGCAATCAATTCTGTCAAAGCGTTATCCTAAATCTATTACGAGAAACGGCAATTTACTTCTAATGTCCAATAAATGGAGTATTCCCATATAATTTCAAGCTTGAAGAACCGTTTTGCTATTTACAATGGAGAAATCAATTGAAGAAACGACTGCATCATCGCTTTACAATTTCGCGCGCATTCTAAAATGGTGGCTCTTTTCTTTCGTCACGGGATTTGGTTATTCGGCCTTTTGTACCTGTGCGTTATTTTTTTAATAGACCCGAAGATTGTTCTGCCTGCGGGTCTTGCGTCTAGGAATGCACAGCTTTAGAGGTATATTTTGATGGTCAGTCAAAGCAATATTGAGAAGAGTATCAAACATTTCTCTTTTTTGTTACTTTTTTATTAAGTAATTATTTAAAGACAATCGAATTCCTCTTCTTTGCTTGAAATAATTATTCATTTCAGTCTAAAAGTATACGTATTAGGTCGACGCCGTCCCTAACTATTTTGGAGTCACCTTCCAATCTAACTAGATGCCGCTGAATACGAGTATTTTACATGGAGCGGCTGCCAATCTGCTTTCCATAATTCCAGTTGATCCTTAGTAGTACGATACCTTTTGGCAAGATCGGTTGCCAGATTTTCAGGCCATGGACTACCTACTTATATCTTAGGTTAAAACAACTCTTTTATATCACGTATAATATAAAAATATTAAAGTAAACTTTATAGTATCTACAAACACGAAAAAATAAATACCTCTGTCAGCTTTCAAGCGTCATACGTGTTAATACGCGGCCCCTAGGACAAAGGGGTGGCTTTTTTATACCCCAGGGTTGGAATACAAGCCATCCTTTATGCATTTATGATGTCCGGTTGTAAAACAGAAATCTCCCATTAGCAAAGATGCTTCGGCATTTTTTGAGTAACTTCGGTAGCAAGGTGCTATGTGAGTTTAGAGGTGAGAATTTGAGGTCCGTGAATTGAAAAGGACTATGTAGCAAATGCCCGTAGCATCGCTTGCGTGGAGTTCGGTAATTGACGTATAGGATCGTACTAACGGGAAAAAGTGTCCCATTAGTTAATCCATTTTTGCGTGAAAGAGTAACAAACATCCATCCTCACAAACTTTCGTATTTTCAATACAAGATAAGATATTTTGAAGATTTGATTCAAAATTTAAATCTTTTTGTGTAAGCACATGTTTATGCTATTTAATCCACAGAAGATTCTAATATAATGTGGGTTGACAACTTTAAGGCTGATAGGGATCATGATGTCTTCGACAAAAGTAATGAAGAAAATGATCAAATCGGATTTGATTTCAATCCGGATGATTATAAATGAATAATTATTCTGGGGCGGTTGCTGCAGGTGCTCAAATACAACAAATTAATTGGCAGTTATGTGTTTCAGTCGTTTGGGATTGAAACACTGGGGCCTTAAGGTCCGAGTTCTCACCTAATATTTAAGGAAATTGCCAAGCGATTGGTCGACTCTTCACGTGACCAGAAGGCTGGCCTATTCTTTGGCCAAAGAATCAGCATTGCCATCCAACATGGAAATGCTGCCACTTCTGGGCACTTTTCCTGTTGACAGCAATGTGGACGAATTTTTTGACGCCCTGTAATTCTTCTTTTTGTAATTTGTATATAATTTATTATAATTTTAGTTCTGTGAATTGTACTTTGTAGATATTGTAAATAAAAAACTATGAAACAGAAAATGATATATTATTGGGTTGGGCGGAGCCTGGATTTGTGTCCGATTAATGGCAATAGGCTTGCTCCTATTAAATGGGACCTAAACATGACAAAATATGGGCGCCTGCCTAAAGCTTCGATAATTACAGGTGTGATGTTATGCTTATGTTATGTAGTAAACAGAGTTTACAAAGAGAGACCATGAAACCCTAAGTTTCAATTTGAAACACAATTATGTTATCAATATAGCCTCCGATTTACAGTAATTTAACGGAGCCTCGCTATAAAGTCTCTAGTTACTGTAGACGTCTAAAACTTGAATCATAAACCTCAGCATCATGATGTTCAGCCATTGCTTCTTAGATCCCACTATGGCCCATTCTGTGCACGGGCCATAACCATCCCGTAAAGTTTTTTCAATCAACCAATTTATTGAACCCTTGTATTGTCTGTCAAACGGTTCCTACATTACTTATAAGGGATTCTAAGTAATTTTCTGTCTTTTGCCATCTTTATTGACGTGTCAGTCGAGTTCCGATGATAGATTGACGCTTTTAACAGCTCAATCAGCTGCTGCTAGAATAAATGCCGCGGTGTTTGTTTTGTGATAGTTCGCGGTACCTTAAAAAGGAACATTTACTCGTATTAAAAACGTTTTTTCTTGATGTGATGGCGGTGGATTAGTCAAAGCTACGAGTATGTTGGACTTAGATGGTTAGCTTGCACCTGTATCAAGTTGATTTTTTTAAATTGGTATGAAAATAACGACTGAATACCATTTTATAGCTGCATTAATGCCTTTTGCTTTAGTGCTATTAGTGTTATATTATTTAGTGTTATATTCTATTTATTCATCTTCCTTTAGATTTATTCTTTTACTTGCAATCAAAATCACAACTTCCTCCTCATTGTGAACTTGACTAATTCACACTGAATTTTAATCAATAAAATGACATTAATCACCTTATCACCTTCTTAACTTTTCAATCTGTCCATACATTCCTCTACCTCTTTAAACACCATTTCAACATTCCTACCACTGACTGCCTCACAAAATACTGAAGTACCAGCAACAAATGTGTCAGTACCACGTCTGCTGACATTCATTGAACTGCATTGCGTTTTTGCTGTGTAAATACTCGGTTAAGTTTCTAGGCAACCATTAACTTACTGGGAAATATTCTTGTGATTCTTCCTCTTAATTGATACCACATCCATCTATTCAATGTTTTGTAGTGATAAACTACCGAGTTTCCGCGAGCGGCCATTTGCGGAACCGACTGATGTTATTAAGTTTTCTCCACAATTAAACTTTGCATTCTTCGAGTAGTTAACTTAGAAAGCTCTCCTTTGATATGGCGATAGTTTTTCTACGTTCGTCTCGTTACTGCGGTTTTCTTGGCACTTATTCCGTGTGATTGCTTAGGAGTGTTACTGTTTACTTGATTAACACTTGCCTACTTCCTTTCTTAGTTTTTTGTTTAATTACGGGTTGGACTCGTTCAGGTGTGGGGAAAGAATCTTGTTGAGATGGAAATGTTGGGATCGATGATGGATTGTATAGAAAATATTTATCCGTAAAGAAATTCGCTCCGGAACCGAGTGTCAGAATTGTTCTGACTAAAACCACCCATGTTCTTTCTTAGCCCTTTGTGTTCCAGTGCCACGGTATCTCTTTCAACAGGAACAGTCCCGTCGAACAATGAAGCCTAAATTAATGTTAAGACAGCTATGAAAGACAGGAAAAATACTGATATAGGTGCAAATAAACCGAACCCGGCACATTAGCTACAGATAGACACAGCAACCACTATCGATGTCTATCACCACAAATCAAATCACAATCCTAAAGGATCTGCCATATAAAATTCAATTACTTCATTTGTAGCCACTGTAACCAGTACAATATAGCTCTAGAGTCCTTAATAGACACTTTTACAACTTGCCTTAAACAAGTGTCAGGCCGTGATAGATTTCTCAAGTCAACTGCCCATATTGGCAGTCGGTACACACATCAATAGAATCAAATAAATCATTGCTTTAAGTTCAAATCTATCCATCAGATATCAGTTTTTGCTTATAAAATGCGAAAGCACGTATAATGAGACAATAACTGGTATTTACCGGTTTTTTCCGGTTTCTACGCGAGCGGTGATTGGTGCGTTTTGTTTAGATAATGTAAAATTGTTTGGTTAATGGCTTTTGCTGTTGTAAGAAGTGAATTGGTGTGATTAGGTTTGTGTGCTTTTTTTGTTAGATTTGTTGTTTAGTTTACTAGAAAGTCCTAGGAATTACTCGGTATTTCACATTTATTTAAACTTTCTACATGAGTGCGTCTATCATATCTAGTGGTGTGATGGTTTTTTGATAATATAAAGCGAGATTGTTTTCGTGACTTTATGATTATTAAATAAGTGTCTGTAGTTCAAATCAATCTGTATGTCCACTGCTTGGCAAAAACTGTCTTTGGTGGTGACATAATAAGCGAAGTCTTGTTCAGTGTTATAACCTGCATCCTGCTTTGTCTATTGATTGTAACGGAACAGACTATTCTAGAAACAAAGAACTACCTCTCACAGAGAGGAGACCTGCATCCCAAAAGTGGGACATTTAATGTTCCCACTGCTCATGATGAGATTTTCTCAAATCGTTAGAGCCGATAAACGAGATGAAGCACCTTATAGGATGACACAAGTTCGAACCAAACTAATGACATACACCGTTCTCATAGCACGCGCTATTTACGTACCCACAGCCCATTCAATTACCCGATAAATAACCGGGTGTAACCGGTTATAACCATTACAATAGCAGTTGCAATGACTGGTGATTCTCGATACGTTACGAGTTTAAGTTAACCTATTTTCAGCGTCAAGTTTTACTGTCCATGAAAGTATAACCTTTTTTTGTTTTTGGGGTTGGGAAATCATCAAATAACTCTTTAGAACAACCCGCAGTCCCGACTGGATGAAAGTCCAACCCTGACTTTCACTGTGATTTAGGTTATAAATATAGTACTATTGGACTGCTGTAGAATATAATAATTTGACTACCTCTTTGGTTTAGTGGACGTAAGCGTGAATGCTGTGCATGAGGTCCTGGATGATTCCCAGATCGGGCAAAATGTTATTGGGTTTTTCCATCAGGAATTTCTCAGTTGCACCCACGGTGTCCGGTTGATGACAATAGACGTCGCCCCTTTATTTTACATTGTACTTTATTTTACACTAGCGGACGTCACGCGGTTTCACCCGCGTAGTTCTCGTGCCCGTGGGAATACAGAGATAAAACTAGCCTATGTTACTTAGGGTGAATGTAGCTTTCCAATGGTGAGAGAATTATAGAAATCGGCGCAGTAGTTTTTGAGTTTATTCATTACATACACACAGAAATATACAAATCTTTTCTCTTTATAATATTATAAGTGTAGACGGTATCTAAACATAACTGGCGAAATGATGTACGAATGCCTCACCACGCGGGCGTGATGTTACGTTAAAAAGCTACCGAAAAGCCTTCTACAGAAATATGAGGCAACTTCAAATCGATTGTTACATGTCTGAGCAATCTTTAAAAGATGTAATTTCAGTAGATTAAGTCTGCAGGCTGATTCCTACAGGATAATCAAGTATACTTACTCCATCAATCTTTTGCGTAGGTTTAAGACCTAAGAAATAACTTGTTTGGCCTACTTTCAGGCCAGGAATACATAGGAACAAGGCCGAGAAACCTTGTTCTAAGTAAAGCCTTAGCCATTAATAATACTTGTACAATCTTATCGTTGAAATACCGATCAAAATCAATATTTTATGTAAAACAATTTACGACAACGCATGCCTTCCGCGTTTTGATGCGAAAAATCCATTTTACCCGACCTAACCGGTCTAAAGTAATGTAATGAGTTAGTAAATTATGTGCCATTCATGGTATGAATTGACCTAGAGAACGCCTAGCGTATTTAATGTAGCATCATTATTTATAACTAGCTTTTACCCGCGACTTTGCCCGCGTGGGATTCGGAATAAAAAGCCTATATGCTTGAGGAATCTAGGGCACGCACATCCGTTGTGATTGACGTGAAAAATGAGGGAGTTTTAAAGAAAAATTGTTAGACGTTTTGTGATAAAAGAGTGTGCTAGATATTGTCGTGGTATTTAATCTGGTGGGTCATTAATCTGGCTGCAAATCATATGGAATAGGATGTTTACTGACTTAAAAAAATGTGATTAGTCCGTCTGTTAGATTATCGAAAAAGATTGGATCCGTATTTTTTGTTTTATCAAATCAATAAAAATTAACGAAGATAAAACGCGTCAAAGATTTGAGTGGAGGTTTGTGACGTCAGTGACCGGTAAAAAATGCCATACTAATGTGTGTGTGACGTCACTAATCGCAATAAAATGTCATACTAATGTCTTAGAATATGACGGCACACGAGTTTTCAAAGCACTGTATCGTCTTCATTGTTTGCTTAAGTGAAAAAAAAAAATAAGTCTCCAATATTTTTTGGAAATCTATCTGACGGAATTATTAGATTTTTTTAGTTAACTGCCCTATTGCGGTAGTTTATTGGCTGGTTAAGCAAATTCTTAGTAACACGTTCACACACATTTTGCCGGCCATGTTTACGTCCCATGTAATATAATAACTTTGTCTTACCCAGGAATCAAAACCAGGACCTCTTTATCAGTAGCCGTGCTTGCGACCATCATATTAACGAACATAGACCTCTAAGGGAAAAAGGTCGCTAAAACTAGTTTACTTAAACCATTAGTTAATTAGCTTCAAACTAGATAGTTAGTCTGTGTATTTAGGTTCGATATTTAAGTCGGAGTGGAAACTAGAGACGCAATAATAAATGTGGTGTTGCCATTAAAAATACTGGAGACTTGTTAACAAACTCTATAATGACAAATCAATGAGATGTGGATGTCGTACCAATAAATTGTCATTAAGCTACGTGTAACTTAACACTTTCTATAGTCGAATTACCACGCTTTAATTTTATTATTATTCAACATATAAAAACACTTTCCACGAGTTCGATTTTCCGGTTTATCCAAAATTAATCGTTTGACACTCTTTTTAAGTAAATGTCAATAGAAAGTATAGGTTGCAATTATACATACGGGTGTTATTTAAATTAAATTACCACCAATTCATTTAGCACTAATTTCGCTTTTCCGTTTTTAATTATTTTTGTTTTTTAGCCAAAAGTAATGGCAATAGGAAAATTAAACGACAGCACCGAACTACTTTTTTTTTTCATTAAAAACTTTTTAAACGAAACTGTGTCAAGCTAGAACGTAGGAAAAATAATTTTAAATATGGAATCGCTGGTTTTAAGTTTCCCATAGTGATGGCGTATCATACAACTTTGAATGGGTGATTAATGTTTTCACACAAAAGGAGTGTGGGAAAACGATTATAGTTTAAAAGTAACGGCCAGTTTATCTTGGTACTTGTTACTAGCGCTAGCTGCATAAGTAAACGTCAAATAGTTGTCAAATTCAGTACATTTTTAATTAGTTCGTATTTCGCCGTCTGTCAAACTATAGTGGTTTGTAAGTGGCATAGTTATGGTTCGTAAGTTGTCAAAAATTTCTTTTTACGATGATGAATTGTTTAGTGTAGAACAAAATTTGTGTTTTAGAACAAAAGTTTACGATTCTGTGCGGCCATTGAGATACATTTTGGTAGTTACGTTATCTGATTTGATTCAATAATTTAATAAGATAAATTATTCATATTTTTACGCCTGTTGTATATAACGAAATAAATATAAAAAAGCTTATTTTCTGTTTATTCGATACTGAGGTTTACGCGTAGAAGCAGGTTTTTAACAATAAGTTATCAAACTTTTACATTTTCACTATTGAAATTAAGACTTCATAGTTGTGTCAGTTAATCAGTCATAACTATTTTAATATTCTAAGGATAAATACCTTTACTATTTAAAAACCGCATATTAAATACCCACTGGCTCACATGACTTCAAAAACAAAAGGCACACTTCAAAATAAAAAACAAACACCCAACTCGATTGTTTGAAAATATTCACCCATCCAACAACTAACCGCACCAACAGCAGCTTAACCTTACAAACTTACCATGCCCATCCTCACGAAACACGTGAGATACTCTGATAGCCTATTACCAGCCTATCATACTAATAGAAGCCTATCAGAATCTATCACACGGTAGCATTATTGAGAATGTGACAAACTTGGCTATCCACAGAGATGGGGCGATAATGACTAGTAAATGAGAGTTAGAACCTAGAAAGCTGGCTTTCCCTCCAATCTAGCGATCTAGATGAAGTTTTTACGATGTATTTGCTATGCAGAATAGTGTTATTAAAGCTTGATTATTGATATAAACTAAGGTAAGTAAGGAAATGATAAGAAAATGAGTCTGTTTATTTTACTTACAATGATTGACTAATTTTTTGCGAAGTATTTTTTAAATCCTTAGAAATACATTATATTCACATATTCTCCCTTCTACTTAGAAATACATATTGAAAAATTAATTAAACCTAACCCGGCTTTTTTTTTTTTTTTTGGTTGTGTAAAAAATCAAAGAATAACCCCTCCCGCTCTTGGGCAGAGCGAAAGGGAGTGTCAGACTTCTACTGACTAAAAACCACCCATGTTCCTTCTTCGCCCTCTATGTCGAGGCCGCGATAACCAGAGGACTACCCGCAGCCCCGACAACCTAACTCGCCTTCGGAATGGAATATAAGACATTAATAGCGACAATAACACTAATAAATCTCATGCCGATTAAGAGCATGAAATTTTCAATAGTTCAGTAGATATACAGGCTGGTAAGCTCACCAATACACAAAATGCTTCCACGGTATCAGTTCATTACTCTGATTGGTGGAAAAAATCTATTGGGGTAACGATGTAGGTACTAAATTCCTGTTAACCGTTTGCGCGTCGTAGGTTTCCCGCATTAAGACATCCTCTTTTCTTTGCCGATCTATTTTATAAGACTAGGTCTCACGCTTCAAAAACATTTCGATCTTGAACATAGGATATGGTACAAACCGCTTGATCAACAGTTTGGTATGTAACCACTTTAATAGCAAGTAGGCACTAAAGTATATCGTGTTAATACCGTATGCACGTAATGTTTGTCATTCGACATTTACGACGCCAAGTATTTATATTGCCAACGAATTTATTTTTCATTTAGTGAATACTAATAAAGGGACATTGTTGGTATTTTCGTGAGAGTTCATAGAGTTTATTTGTATATTTAGAATCCAACGAGAGCCTTAAATCGTATTTCTTATATATGACTGGGGGTTGGCGAAGCATGCCTTCTTGTTACACTGTATTCCTCGTCATCTGTCACCTCCTTTCAAGCCATATGATCCTCCACACATCAATAGGATATTTCACCAAAAAAAAACTAATTAGTCCGTCAGATAGATTTTCAAAAAATAATGGACACATATTTTTTATTTTTTCACGTAAACAAAAGATGAAGACGATACAATGCTTCGAAAAGTCGTGTGATGTCACAAGGTTAGTACTTTTTTAGCCACAAAGTGACGTGACTTATGATCTTTAACACGTTTTATTTTCGTAATTTTTTATTAATTTGATAAAACAAAAAACACCTATCCAATATTTTTCGATAATTTAACGGACGGGCTAATTATTATTTTTTGGAACCCTATTGTTTCTTTGGTATTCGTCTACTCCTATATTCATCCACGTTTTTAATCAAAACTTTTTTCCAAAAATGTTACTTCTGCTCATATTATGTCGAGAAACATTGCTATTTTCCAGTCTTAAATAACATGGAACTTAAAGGAAGCATAATATGGATTGCCAATCGTCAATCTAACGTCTTTAAACCTATCTCAGATTCCAAAATACCAACCGATAAATTCTTAGATCAAGAATTTCACTTTACGCCAAGCTCAAGTCAACAATATCTAAACAACGTTCGATATAACCAAGTCACAGTGTTCCCCGACGTTAATGTTATTTAAGATGCCCAATTTACATGTAAACAGATGCCTATCTTGGTTTTCTATTAATATATAATATGTAGGACGAACTGAATGCCTGAGCTAAATAGTTTTTAAAGCAATTTTCAGTGTGTTGACAGTAGCTTGACTTTGATTAGGGCTTGGAAAGTATTTGTACAATTACATTGAGTACAATGTAGCGCAGTCTAAACATTATGCTGATAGATGTTTCATTGGACGGGGTCATTTAATATTAAAAGTCTAGTTACAACAAAAACTACGGCACTCAGAGATATTTAATGATTGGTTAAGGTATTACTTAGTAAAGATTTGACTTACTTTTGTATGACAAAACTGTCAAAACCTTTACTTAGTCAGGGCCTAAGTAATCATTAAAGCTCTCTGAGTGTGGCAGTAAGAACTTGTATATAAAACACCAATAATTAAAAAACTGGAACTACCACAATATCCTCAAAACTATGTAGAAGGTTCCAAGGTATGGCCTAGCCTAGAACAAAAAAATTGCTATGACGGACACGCACACACAACAAGTGCCTTTTGGCTTCGTTAAGACTACATTTACACCTCTTTTAGGTGCGTTGTTTTTCCGAATAAAGTTAAAAGTAATAAAGAACTATTTTGACCCTTATACTGTACGAGTGTGTAGCATATTTTGAGCTTTAAAGACTGACATTAAATTCGAAATCAATTTAATTGAAAGCACAAATGGCATAGCTCAGATAATTTTATTATCTTATTATTCTGTCTCTCTAAACGGAACTATTTCCAAACTTTAATTTAGTATCGCAATATATAATTTTAAGTATAAATTATATTCGTATTATATATTATTTCTGATAGCTATCGTAACCCGCGGTTTCTCGTAAAGGAACTAGGTTACTATGGCATTTGCTGTTAGTATGAAAGCTGGCTATGTTACACAGTTGCTATATTTTATCCTAGACACGCATTTAATATGACTGACTTTCAGCCTGTGTCTGAATAAATAAGGAATCAAAATATAGGCTACGTTAGATTGAGATGTCTGATAGCGTCGAACACGGCAATTATTTTCAAGGATACCACGTAAATCTAAGATACAGCTTTTAGGAATAGGTTTGAGACTTAGCGATGTGGCAGTGGTGACGGCTTCGACTTCCGTGCGTAGGATTTTGATTCGAACCCATGCTTCACTTTCTGCGATTTATTCCTTCACTGCGACTCTATTATACGGCGAACAAAATATTTCGAGGAAAACATGGGCTTAACACCAATGCGCGCTTTGTGGATTTTGGCTGTGAGAGAAAATAGACATACATGAATGGGCATATGTATGGGTGAATATTCTGGCCTGATTATAAACTTAATCCAGGTACTTTAGGCTCCGGGTCCCGTCAGGGCTGCGGGTTGTACACAAGTTACCGTGGCTTCGACATATAGGGCTAAGAAGGAACATGGGTGGTTTTTAGTCAGTAGAAATCTGACGCTCCCTTTCGCTCTGCCCAAGAGCGGGAGGGGTTATTTGATGACTTTCCACCCACCAAAAAAAGGTACTTTAATATCTCTCTGATATAAATACTTTTAATACAAAATTGAACAAAGTTTAGGTAAAGGAAAGCGACCAAAACCACCATTATTGTCTCATATATCCCGACAATTATTAAAAAAGAGCCCATCGATCTTCTAAACGTTCTAAAACAAGTGTCTCTTAAACTACACACTAACACACCGTCATAACATAAGGCCGGGCGCACATGATCTGAATACCGCGGAAGCCGACGTCACGTATCCCGACAATGTAGCTCGGCCGTATTTACTGTTCCATTCAAAAGGTTTTTAATTATTTAGTTCAGAAACTTCCAGATTAATTGACCAGATAGTATTATGAGTTCGTTACGTTCTTGATAGATGCTGGGGTCTTTGAGACCTAGTCGTTGTTGAATTAGGAGACTGTCTTGGTTGATAGTGGCTGCTCCTCATCGGTTTTCGGCTTTATCGGAATAGATGATCAGCGACTGCGCGATTGATGAGCATGAGGTTTATCACCAGGAAATTGTCAGTAACAGCAAATTTGTGCCTTTTTTTTGGCGGGTGGAAAATCATCAAATAACCTCCCGCTCTTGGGCAGAGCGAAAGGGAGTGTCAGACTTCTACTGACTAAAAACCACCCATGTTCGTTCTTAGCCCTATATGTCCGTCAGATAGATTTAAAAAAAAATATTGGACACGTATTTTTTCTTCTTTCCGTAAACAATCAATGAAGACGATACAGGAAAAATCGTGTGACGTCATATTCTAAGACATTAGTATGGCATTTTTTACCGGTCACTGACGTCACAAACCCCCGCCCAAATCTTTGAAGCGTTTTATCTTCGTTAATTTTTATTGATTTGATAAAACTAAAAATACGTATCCGATATATCTCGATAATCTAACAGACGGACTAATTAGAATCACATTGTTGTTAGTCAGTAAACATTCCTATTATTGCATGCAATTTTTAACTTTGTGGTTTTTTATTTTGGCTTGCTGCGAACTTTGGTACCAACTGTAAATGCAGAAAGTATCTGTATAAACAAATAAATGTTTAAAAGTTGTTTAAACATCTATCTACCATCACAACAATAAACCAAACAACGTATCTAAAACACCCGCTCACTCGCAAGAACGCGCCAGTTCGACGTATGCGCATAGCTCAGCTATTTAGCGGTAACCTCTGCGCGCTGGGATGCGCCTGCGCACGCCGCGATATTGATCGAGACTTTACAGTTAAGACTTTGTCGCCCGTGTCATTAGCTCCTGGGATAGGAGTGGTGAACATTTTTGGCTATTTAAATTTGAAAAAAATGCTTATCTTGTACTGTCGATGCTTGAGAAAAGTAAGGTATATCATAAAAAAATCCGTTTGCAAAAAATCCTTACGGATGATTTTGTAAATAAAATAAGATGAAATGAAATTCAATTTTACGGTGCACTATTATATAGACTTCTATTGATTTTGTAGTTTTAAATTCGAAGACATGTGGCATCCTCGACTGGGCCCAACCCGCACTCGGCCAGCCAGGTGAATTTTAGACCATTCTTTATTATAGAGAAGAGGTCTGTCTCCCAGTAGTGGGAACATTAAAGGCTGATTACTTCATGTATTTATAGCCCATGTAAAGAAAATTGTTTGCTCTAATGAAATGACCGAAAGAAACATTATGAAATACAACTTTTTAATGATCATAACTTTTATTATTGTACCAATAATTATTACATTTCAGAAGCAATTTTATGGACATTTCAGATTTCGTACTGCAAATTGCCTTCTCTAGAATTTTTCGTCGCCTGCCACAAGTTCGCTACCCCTGTCCTATTTTATATATATACAACTTTAAGTATATTATAGCACAAAATGGCATAGTATAGTATGATGTAATCGAGATTATATACTGGTTAGCATTTAACTTGTGAGGCGCCACCAACATGATACATGATCAGGAAATGAATAGTCCATTTTAGCAGCTTTTCATAGCTTAGCGTTTTTCTAATTGGTTATTTTCTCAGCCGTATAACCGCTTTATGTTTAATAATAATAGGCTAGCCTTGATAGCTTTATCTTGTGTAATGCTTCCCTTTAGTTAAATCTCTATTAAGAGATACAATATTTCTTGTTAGATTTTAATATCTAGTTTGTTTATTTTTCTCTTATTATTTGTGCATTTAAATTTTAAGTGTAGGTTTTGCGCCATATAAAAAATAACACTTTATGCATCATATTATGCGCCTACTCACACAAATACACATCGTAAAAAAGAATAAAACTATAACAACGACGGCACGGTTGGCGCTGTGACTCAAGCAATGGCTACGCTGCGTGTCGCGGGTTCGATCCCCGCACGGAACAAATATTTGTATGACCTACAGATAGTTGTTCCGGGTCTGGGTATTTGTGTATGTGAGTTTAAATGTTTGTGAACGCACCCACGATACAGGAGAAATTCCTAGTGTGGGGCAAAGTTAAAAAAAAAACGGAAACCCCAAATATATCCAGAATATTAAAGTAAACTTCAACAATTCACACTGTTCCTTATATATTGGGACTAAACCGAACTGAGCACGTCTGCTGTATGTCTAATGAGAGAAATGCAACTTTCTGGAGCCCTGAAACTGTCAGAAGGCGTTACGTCAGACCTCGTAGATGGTGGCGGGATGATCGGGACCAGACCAGCAACCAGTGGTCCACATTGGCCTTAGATCGCAAAAACTGGAAGTCATGGGGTCTTTGTCCAGCAGTGGGATAATACAGGCTAACAGTATCAGTATCTCACATATTTTACGCTTCAAAAACAATGGTACTAGATCCATACATAAAGATGATTTCACTTCTCCAATCTCTTCTTCTACCAATCAAACTCAGGAGAAACTTCAAGTCCTAGACAGACTTGCCTTTCTGCTTATCCCTTTCAAAAGCACGCTAAACATGATCAAATGATTCCCAACATAATTGCTATATTAAATAGGAGCAGGATACAGTTACACAGCTTCGGGCACCGCGCATAAGTGCGCAACTGAACGGACACGCTGCTATTGTGCCCGGCCGATCCGAGATACGGGCGAGTTCCAAGTTTTACAGTTACCACGTTATGCACCGCGTGTGTGACTGTCTTCCACCTGATATATGGCGGGGATGTGGGCTGCTTCTAGCTGGTGTGGGGATTAAATAGTTAATATCTTAAGGTGAGCCTCTTTGACCTAAGTTCTAAGGTATGAGCAAGTATCTGTACATCGAATTTTGGAAATTCCCAGCCGGTATTAAAGTCTATGGACATGAAAAGTGTTGAAATAAATTGTGATAGTCCAGCAGACCTAAAAAGTAACTTTCTATTAGTGTGCTTGGATGATTCACCAACTTGCCGAAGTCACTGAAAAGTCGATCTACGCGCTCAAAGTCCTTGAAGAATTTTGAAACGCTGTTTGACCATTGAAAGATCAAAATCTCCAGAACGCAACGATGTGCCTACCTACCCTTTTTTTGGCGGGTGCGAAATCATCAAATAACCCCTCCTTTCGCTCTTGGGCAGAGCGAAAGGGAGTGTCAGACTTCTACCGACTAAAAACCACGCATGTTCTTTCTTAGCCCTATATGTCAAGGCCGCGGTATCTCTTACAACATCCCGCAGACCACAACATCCCGCAGCCCTGCCTACCCATTGAAGTTTTTAGGGTATACCAATCTCAAATTAATACAGTAGAGTCAATATACCATTGACTGCATCGTTGGTCTAAATTGCAAATGTTGGGCATGAAGTCCTAAATCAATTCCCGGATCGGGCAAATACAACAGTTTGGATTTGTGCCCGGATGGTGGTAATAGGGTCGCTCCCTATTACATGGACCTCATTATACTACTAACGCACTAAACTTGACAGCTTAATGTATATCCTCAAATGATGTTGTCCATTCACCATACCAACACTCACAGAAAATAATAACAAGAGACCGTTTACCAAGCGCACCATTTTATTCACAAATTCAAGTGCTTTCCCCTGATCGGAATACTCACAATGCAAACAAATAAAGTAGAACTAGTCCGGGAAGACTTATTCTTTACCTGCTAGTTCTACAAACGCCTTTTGTGGACTTCGGAGTGTTGAGAAATTCTAAAACAGGGCTGGCGATAATTTTTTTGATAGTTAACCAATACACAACACATTGTATAAAATAAAACATCATTTAAAAATTATGTTTTATTCTATACTATGTGTTTATATTTTAAACATTTTTACCGTATTGTTTCGTCTCTATTGGAATACAATTTTACATCAAAAAACTATACTGTGCGCTCTGAAGCTTTTTGTAGGTAGTTAATAACTTATGACATATCCTAGCAAGTATTTTTCTCATGAGATCTGACTTGAAGATTTCGTTTACCAGAAAACTGTAACTATGTAAAGTCATAGACACTGAAAACGGGATATTTACCATGTTTACTAAATAGTGGTAATAACCATGTCAGTTTAAAAACTTATGTTAGGTTGTCAACAACGTTGGGCAAATTATAGCTCCCTCCGTCACACTTCACTTTGACCATCCCTACAAATCCTAACGTTATAGTTAATATTTAACACAGCTTTCTACCATTTTATGTTACGATATTGTTGGTTAGGTATTATTTATAGGCCGAGACGACAGTGCCAGGTTAGTTGTAAGGGTAGCGGTATATTATGATAAGCGCAGGCAGGAATTGTGAAGAACCGTATAGAAGGCTTGAGTTAATTCTGTAGAAGAGTTTCTGACTAGGTAAATATAAACATCAGTAAATGATGGCAGGCTTTTCCTGCCATCATCTTAGAAACGGCAGTACCGTTTTTGATAGAACTTCATTTTAGAAAAGGGTTAGGGTTCCGAGAATTCCACACAATAATTAAACCCAGTTGTAAACAAAATCAGACTCAAATAGGGAAGTTATATTTTAATATACAAAGGTCGCGGAGCGCAGCTAGTAGGTACCTACAAAATAAACGTCGTGTTTCAAAATGTATCCAAATAAACACAAATACTTGGTTTCCCGGTAGCAATATAGTGTTTGAACTAACATGCATTTACAGAAGTCTTGTAGGTATGTAAGTTCTGTAATATATTAGTTCATTGTGAAAGAGTGTATCGTGGAAGCCTGTGTTGTTAGTTTGAAATGGATGGCTTCTGTTAAAATTACAGGTATACGATGTATTGTCAGTGTCTGTTAAAATTTCCTTTATTTTGCCTTGTGTACCTAAAGTGCGATGACTGTCCCGTTGTTCTCGTGGTTGCCAGCGAGTGTGCTGAGTGTCACCTGGGTTTCATTACCAGGTCGGGCAAAAGTGCTATTTTAACTGGTTTTTCAATTACACATAGCTCACTCGTCGCCCGGAGTTCGAAAGTTTGTGATATGATACCCCCGTGTTTCAGTGAGCACGTTAAGTCGTTGGTCTTACGCGTGATCTCTCTCCAAGCGTGAATATGAGTGTACAAGAGAATACACCTGTGTTTCCACACACACTTGTTTAATATAATATTACCTGCAGACTGAAGGACTACATACAATGAGATGTTTTGTTTGGATTAAGTAACCAAGGATCATCTTGGTTACTTGAAAGAAGTAAATATCTAAATCGATTCACTAACTGTTGGTTTGAAAGTTAATATAGTATACTTTCTGTTAGAATTATAGAGAAGTGTGCGTTATCTTCTGTTCTGTATTATTAATGTCTAATACTAGTGAATTATAGAGCTATTTACTTTCGATCTTTTGCTACAGAAATAGCCCTCTTTCGATAATTTCGTTGTACTTATCTTTGTGTGATAGTTGTGGAATATTATTATTATTATTTTATTATTTATTGTTATTACCATTACCAATCGAACACCATTCTACTATCAATCATTTATTTATTGTGATTTCTTTTTGGCAGAAGCCAATCTTAACATATCCATAGCTTTAAATGTATGCCTCTCAATTAATAGGGTAGTTAACAAAAAAAAACTAATTAGTTCGTCAGATAAATTTCCAACAAATATTGGTCACGTATTTTTTCTTTTTTCACGTAAACAAACAATCAAGACGATTTCTAGTTCTAGTTTTCAGAGCACTGTACTCTGAATACTCGTGTGACGTTATATTCTAAGACATAAAGTATGACATTTTTTTCCGGTCAGTGACGTCAAAAACGCCCAATTAAATCTTTGACACGTTTTATTAATTTGATATAACAAAAAATACGTAGACAATAATTTTCGATAATGTAACAGACGGACTATTTAGAATCACATTTTTTTAAGTCAGTAAACATGTAATTTAATTTAACATTCTGTCCCCATTCATCCCATCATCATCTACAGTCAGACTTTAGCCTCTGCTGGGTATGGGCCTCGCTCTCGGGCCTTTGCTCTCTCTTGTACAGTCAACAGCAAAAGTAGTTTAACATTTCGTATTTTATATTATTGTATGTACAGAACTCCAGCTATATTTTTCAAATTTTTCTGAAGATTATTCAATAAAATATTCCAAACTCGTCAATAACTTATTAGTAACGTGTTAATTCTACAAAGTTTTTTGTTTAAAACCAGCTTTTAAACTTTAAATAGTGTTCATCAACTTCTGCAACCTCATTCCAGATATTCCCGCAATGACAACAATGTCATGTGCCCATCTCATTGCTAGACGACCAAGACTTCTCTTTGCTATTCCTTGGTCAATAAATTGGTGGATAAATTACTAATTAATCATCCTAAGTTTCTTCTTCCTCAAACATTCTACCAAACAAGTTCTTATTTTAAACGTCCGCTACTAATCACACAGCAATTTGTTAAAACATTTCAAACATCAGGTTATGTTAAAACCTCATTGGAACCTCTAACCTCTGTACAGCAAATCAACCATAGCTTAGGGCAACGACAGACTTGTCCGCAGTAGTGTGTCATCGGCCTAACAGTCTGTACAAAGACTTATCCTTTAGACTATTTATATTGTGGCATGTTTATGATGGAGAATATTCATCTCTGCGTAATATGCAGATTTGTTTACCGGGACGCTGTTTCTTGATTCATGGACATATTTCAGACGGCTGTTGGGTTTTGTAAAGGTATTCTTGAAGCTGGTGAGATCGATTTCGATTCTTTGGTTGACAAAGCTGAACTGTAAAGTGTACCGATATTATTACGAACGGAATTAGTTTTATCAGAATAGATATCCATATCTGATTTAACGAGTAATAGACAGACAGGTAGTGGCATTTTTTTTTCACAGGACGTACCATTATTTTACATCACGCTTGTCAAAGGTTAAGGCAGAGGTGTACCTACCCATATTTCGCAAGTTATGCGTAAGTCCCATGTAAATGGGTGAACAATAGGCTTACCATCAACCGGGCACAAATCCGGACTCCGCGTCGTTCTTCTTTTACTTACTTTTTTTCTTGAATCTACACTAATCTACACTAATATTATAAAAAGAAGAGATTTCGTTTGTTTGTAACGAATAGGCTCCGAAACTACTAGACCGATTTAAAAACTACTTTCACCGTTAGGAAGCTACACTATCCCCGGGTGACATAGGCTACTTTTTATCCCTGTATTCCCACGGGAACGGGAACTATGCGGGTGAAACCGCTTGACGTCCGCTAGTCTGATAATAAGTTTCTGTGGGGAAGCACACAATATGGCGGATGGAATCACCTTCTTGATGAAGCTATCATGAGCTAATCACTCAGTGTATACAGCACGATCTTTCCCACGTATCTCCTACAGTATGATTCACTTGAGTAACACAAGCCTATTTGACGTTTCGCCTCGTAAGTAGCAATAACATTTAACGGCCTATAGCCCTCAAATAGTAATTGCTGTTTATTTAAACAAAGCCATCAGGTGTTCTGTTGAATTCGATAATGGTAATAAAACTTGTCAGTTTTTATTTGATTTTGCATTCAAAACTCGTATTTGAATAACAAGATATACTTATAAAAGGGATCTTGTCGGTTGGTAGTGATAATAATACACACGTAACCCTCTTTGTGACCTTCGCCGCAGTTGGAAAAAAAGGGAAATTTTTCGTTGACAAACGCTGTTTAGCGATTCGTATGAAGATTTTGCCCTAACATAGCTTACAGTGCAAAATTCAAAAGTGATTTCCATATCAGTCACACACAATAATATGTACACTATGAAAAATTCAAATGCGTTAAGTGTCTAATTTTTTTTTTTTTGTATGATGTGTCTTAATACGGTTGCATCATAAGAAATACAATCTAGCTTAATACTAAAGCTAATGAGTCATTCTAATTTGACTTAATTTGCTAGGGAGACTACGTTTAAGAATGTGTCCATTAACACTTTTCTTATTGTCTCTATTAAGGGGAAGACACTTTATTCTTGTGTTTCTTAACACTTCACTAAATTAGCTCGAAAGGTTTTGTCCTTTTTAGCCTTCTCACTATGTCCGTGTTATTAAATGCGTTAAGTGTCATGAAATAATGATTGCAAGCTTGAGATGTAAACTACTTTTTGCTATATGGGATCCTAAATATTAGTTTTATTAGTAACATGAAAATGAAATCATTATACACTCGAGAGCAATGAATCCGGGTCACTTAAAGAATCCTAAAAATCTCGGAAACTAAAAATGCTAGGTTAATGCAATAAATTGTATTTAATAGACAATGTAATACTCCTTAAATGAAGGTATTAAAACTTCTTAGTTATTGTAAAGTTATATCATAAAAAAATCTAATTTGAAAAAGGGCCACTTTCGAAGATGGAACTACGAAATTACAGCATTTGGTTTTGCTTTTGTTTGTAATCTGTCATTTATGTGGGTACATAAACCATGTTGATAGTGCTCTATATTCATTATTCAAGCTGAAATTATATCGCTTACGCCTGAAGAATGCACCAGAATACTTACAATGCTGGAAACCGGCCGGAGTCAGCGCGATACAGCCAGGACTGTCGGTGTGTCGCTGTCAACAGTACAAAGAGTTCTCCGACGTTACGAAGAAACTGGTTCTAACCTACGCAGACCAGGAACGGGCAGAACCAGGTGTACCACAGCACGAGAAGACCGATACTTGGTGAACACCATGCTTCGAAATCGCTTTCTCACAGGAACTGAACTCACAAATCAGTTTCGACGCCTCGGAGGAAGTAACCCAAGTGCATGGACAGTAAGACGTCGGCTTGCTGAATCTAACTTAAAACCCCTTAGACCTGCAAACGGCCCTAAACTGGAGCGTGGGCATCGTATTTCAAGACTAAGATATGCCCAGAGCCACGTAAATTGGAGTACTGAAGATTGGTCAAAAGTTATGTTCTCCGACGAATCAAAATTTATGCTCTACAAGCACGATGGAAGACACAGAGTGTATCGAAGACCAGGGGAAAGATTCAAGCAAGCATGCATCGAAGAAAAAGTAGCCTACGGTGGTGGGTCTGTACTTGTGTGGGCCGGAATTTCTTCTGAAAGTCGCACAGAGCTGGTGATCATAGAAAACGGCTCTTTAACTAGCGTAAGATATGTGGAAGAAATCCTCAATGATCACGTTGGTCCATTTATGGTCAATTTAGGTGAGGATGCTATATTTATGCATGACAATGCCCGACCTCATACAGGTAGGATTGTGAATGACTACCTTCAAGAGATGAACATTACTCGTATGGAGTGGCCAGCGCGCAGCCCGGATATCAACCCGATCGAGCATGCTTGGGACGAGCTAGGCAGATGCGTAAAACAACGAAACCCTCCCCCAATCACGCTTCGTGAGCTCAAAATTGCTCTCACAGAGGAATGGGAGAATATTCCCCAAAAATCGTATAAGGAACTTGGTGTACAGCATGCCAAACCGCGTAAACGCAGTAATGGAAGCACGCGGAGGTAATACGAAGTATTAAAATTCAAGAAAATCGTAATAAAGTTCAAAAATTTCATGTTTCCTATTTTTGTTTTAAGGAGAGATCAGCAGTTTTTTTCTTTATGTAATTTTGTGTTAATAAAATGTATGGTTACTCATATTTTTTTTACTTTCATTTAAGGAGTATTACATTGTCTATTAAATACAATTTATTGCATTAACCTATCATTTTTAGTTTCCGAGATTTTTAACATTCTTTAAGTGACCCGGATTCATTGCTCTCGAGTGTAGTAGGTGAAAATTACTTCTAAACGTTGCTAAGCGTATAAATATTGGTACTCGTGATTGTACAGTACGCCTCAGAGATTCCAGACACTTTACCGTCCTTTTCAATAAATCTTGGTACCCTACTGTACCGTAACTATTATTTATTCACTCTATCTTTAACGACACATTGTTAAGAATAAACCTTTGGGGACTATAAACTATCCTAATACCGATACCTATTCCTTCCTATTTCTATATTACTCAACTGAGCCCTGGTATGCTGACCGTACCTCAGCCCAGCTAATGAAGACTGGTATGCAGACCGTACCGGGGCTTTCTTATCACGTGATCTGCGCACACGCACATATACATCATATAAGATGGTAAACTTCCACTGCTTAGTGTGGAATTTCTAAGTTTCCGTTATAATTAAGATAAATTCATTGAAATTAGACGATGTAGGAATTGATGGAAGGTACTTATGGCGTGAATCTCGTAGCTAAATTCTGGGCTAAACGAATCTGGATAGACATCGACCTGCTAAAAAGAAATTAATAGTAGAGTAAGAGCTAAATTCGCAAGCGATTTTTACTTCCACAATTTTGAAAAACTTCCAAGATAAAACTCAGCTTTAACAATAGTTAATATTGTCATAGTTTATTATTCATATACACAAAAAGCAGCGATAGGTCAGTGGTGGCACCCCAACTTCCGAGCAGTAAGTCGTGGGTTAAAATCAAGACGCATTACATTGTGTCAATTATTTCATCACCACTGCAGTCACAACGGTGAAGGAAAACATCGTAAGGAAACTGGCATGACCTAGAATTAAAAAAAATCGTAGGCTTGTGACATCTACTAACCTGCACTGGGCCCACGTGGTGGGCTATAGCTCATTCCCTTTCTCATAGAGTGGAAGTGAGAGTGTCCCAGCAGGGAGGACCTCATGGGACGATGATGCTTATATTCGTCGGTCACCGGTTACAAGACCAAGGGTGGCTCTCTCCTTGCCTGAAATCGCACACACAAAGAGAAAATGATGAGCCAACTCGGCCGAAACAGTAACACAATACTCTTCTAAGGCACATTTCGTTAGCCGAATTTTACGTCGTATAAATTTTTAGTTCGTATAATTTTCGGTTGGTATAATTTTATCGGGCGCGTTGTTTTGTGAATTCACAGTTCAATGGATTCGGCTAGTAGGGTTTCTTGTGGGTACGCTTTATGTTTTTTTTTCTTTTTTTTTTTTTATGGCGGGATCTTAGTATTTGGTTGCGAATGCCGAAAAGGGAGGACCACCTAATAAGATTACTTATACTTAGGTGTATCGGGAGTTAGGTCATAGAATTGTTATAATATGAGTCAGTTATTTTAAGATTACGGGGGTCGAAATTTCGATCGGTTAATTCAAGAGATTCTATGTTCACTGTATTAAGTCGACCTACCGTCCCGCTCTTGGGCAGAGCGAAAGGGAGTGTTCTGACACTCCCTTTCGCTCTTTTGTGCGTTTTTGTGTTACATCTACTGACTAAAAACCACCCATGTTCCTTCTTAGCCCTTGTGCCGAGGCCGCGGTATCTCTTGCGAGCAACCCGCAGCCCCGACGGGACCCGCAGCCCCAATGGGATATTTAATTACCTTGAGCACACTAAAAGACACAAGTTTTGGTTTCACTCAACTCTTTATTATAATATTGCCCGATCACTTCAAATCTCATAGAATTTCAGACAAAATATTTGCTCTTAAGTCAGTTGATAAATGGGCAAGCGGTTGTTCTTAATCTGCCAAAGCTTTAACATAGAAAGGAATTGTATTATACACATAGTTCTTATGCAAATTCAGTTATTCCTTGAAGAGAGAGCAAGCTATAACTTTCATCTGAATATAAGCTGAATTGACCACTGTGTCAACCCAGATTGAAGTAGAAGTATTTGTGTTAAATGTATTTTATACACAACTTAAGTTGTCTAAGTAAGTACTGGATTTAATTCTTAGGCTGAACAAAGTGTTTTATGATTTTTCTACAAGTAATTTTTCAGAAGACGTTGCGTTGGAAAGGATCGGTCTACCTAGTAGGGGACTAGGTAGACCGATGACTTGGTGAGGGCTGCGGGGACCCGCTGGAGGCAAGATGCACGGGACTAGTCAATCTGGTGACTCCTGGGGGAGGCCAATGTCTAGCAGAGGACGTCTTTTGGCAGATGATGATGAATTTTTCAGTTGCAGCCAGGACCTAGATTTTGTGCTTTATTGATGACAATAGGCTTGCCCTCTCTTGCACCTGTGTGTGTACATTGATGTGTGTTTGCGATTTACACCGCTGAGTAGCCCTTTTGGAAAAAGACGCGTGATGCTGTGATATAGCGAGTTTATTTACAGCTATAAATACAAATTAAGGAGATTCTTTAAAGGTGATTAAATAATTTAATCAGGTGGAAGAGAATTCTACATCGACCCTAAATTGATGATATCATCTCTCGATGACCCTCTGTCAAGATTAATTATAATATTTGTATTTACAAAGAGACAGAAATAATGTAATACCTACAGGTATTATCTTTTGGTCCTTTGGTTCTTCAGCCTTCTACCCAATTTAAGCAATGAGCCATCATTGATTAAATTGGGTCTAAGAAGTTGTGCTTCGTTGGTTGATTAAATCAGTTTCTAATGCGATGTACTATCGTGGCAATCTATACATGCAATTATTATGATTCACTTCGTTAATTTCCATGACACTGTGAAACTATACATTTCCAGTATAACAAGGCTTCGCTTTGTATTGATTTCTCGTACAACACGAGATCCACATAACCTGACCTTGTATAGCTAGATTTGGTCGCTGTGCATACCGAGTGTACGTTTTAGCCTTAAGCCAAAAGCCTTAACGAACTCGCTCGAAGGGGCTCGAGCATGGCGGCGGTGGGCCCAGAACCCATCGTGCCGCTACCTTTCGGCTATCTTCGCACGCTGGTAAGAAAACGTACCAAAGAACTTCACGCCAAGCTGTGGCTAGACCACGGCGAGTGTAGGCAGGCCAAGAAGGCGCTTCCCGCCATCGACGCTCGCCTCACCAAACAAGCGCTCCGGCTAACTAAACTGCAGCTACGCACAGTAACGGCTGCCATCACTGGACACGGTACTTTTAACAAGCACCTCTTTGTTATAGGAGTCACAGATAGTCCTCTGTGTCGAGCCTGCATGGAGGAAGAAGAAACAGCAGCCCACGTGCTCCTGCACTGTCCGGGGGTTGCCCCATACAGGGCCAAATACTTCGGTGACCCAGGTACTCTCCGCGAGATTGCCAGTAACACCAAGGGGTTGCTGGCTTTTCTCGGGGAGCTGGGGTGGATCGAGTGATATTCCCACCCGCACGTAAAATACGCGCATTGAGCGTGGAGTTGCGGACACCAGCCCGTTATACTTATACTTATACTTATATAGCCTTAAGCCAAAAAACCTAGAAAAAACAAGACACACCATTTCAGTAGCTTTACAGCTAATAACTTGCCATTTCCTAACTGACAGTCCAATCTTCGCCTTCAAAGACCAAACCGAACTGGTCCTATTCCGGACTGCAACTGTTAGCAGCAATACGAGAAACGGGGCAACTTTCCGTTCAACATAAATAAGTTCTAACTTGGATACCGGAGACATTCAATAACAAATTCTTAAGCACGATTGTCAAGCAGTTCTAAATAATTCAGTCGGATGTGGGCGTTTGTAATTTCACTTTGTAACTTGTAAGTAATGTTTGGTCGCTCCTATTTTTGTTTTTGAAGTAGTCAGTTAGTAAAACAGGTTAATACTATCTGCATTAGTCTGTATTTTCGACAGTTAGAGGTCAGAGCTAAATGGCTTGACGCTCACTGTTAGCCTAGCTATAAATATTGCACTTTGTGTCATCAAACGTGCATGGCTTTGCAAAACTACTACTTTGATAATTTTAAGAACATTCATTACAATATAAATATATACATTTATAATATAAAATAATCAAAACTAAGTAAAGTAAGTAGCGGCGGACCCACGTTGTATAGCAACGTCTTTTGTGAAAAAATATCTTAATTACTTTGTGACAGGGACTTTCTTAAGTGATAGAAATCGAATAACAGTTTTGAAAACCATCAAAGCGGTCGATAAGTAAATTTAATTATTAGCAGGTGTATTCTGCGAGTCCAAACAAATGGCCATAACCAATAACAATAATTATTGTATCCTAGGGTCTCCACATCATACGCTACGGGTTGCTCGCAAGAGATACCGCAGCGTCGACATAAAGGGCTCAGAAGGGACATTGGTGGTTTATAGTCAGCAGAAGCCCGACACAGGGAGTGTTCGAGCGGGAAGGGTTATTAGATGATTTCCAACACCTCAAAAACAAAAAAAGGGTCACCACATACCAACAAAGTCGCGCCATCAGATCATGACGCCTTTTATGATACTTCTGGGTCAACAGAGAGACAAAGACAAAAAAGCAACGTTGTCCTTTTCTACCTTCAGCTTTTGTAAACTTTGTTTTTTATTTATCTCTTTCCACCGACACCATTGCGAATGTATTTAATTGTCCTCAACCATAATTGACCAGCCAGCCATTATTATTGTGTATGAAAACGTGAGGGGGCATATATTTCTATCTAAGAAATTCAGGCCGACGCAAGATGCGTAGGCGCAGGGACTTCTCGGGAACTTATATTTGATTTTTATTAGACTTTCGTATAGTGTAAACAAGGTAATATTGTTGTTATAGACCTATAGTCCTGGAGTCATGAATATTTTGATGTCAGTTGGTGTTTGCGGTCTTGTCATTGAAGGTTTGAAAAGGTTACATGTTTATGGGATGTAAGCCTTTAATTTATTAGTAGACTAGCGGATTCACAAAGCTTTAGTTATCTTCTAGCTACGGTCCAAAATTCTACTTAGAATGTTATATTTCTAAAATTTTCGGAGCAGTTTTTTCAAGGAATAAGATTTTTATTGTTTTTTTGAATAGGCTGTTATATTTGCCATGAATTGATCGCCAACAGTACGAAAAGTGGGTCAGTAGAACTGTATGTAGTGTTCGACAATCGATTTAGGTTTTGCTGTAGTTATGGTTGTTAGAATAGTTACCGTATTGTTTGTGTTATTGTGTCAGTAGGTTTACAAGTGACACGAACTGATATGACTAATGTGTTACTTTGTCATCATTTACTTGCAAAGTTCAAGGGCCTATCAAAGATTTACACTGTACCAAGTTTATGAGTGCTTTTTTCTGCTTACCTTGATTCTGTTGACAAGTTAGTTCCTATTCAGCTATATACATATAAATAAATTATATTTTTAATTATATCTTACAAAATAATATTAAAAATATAAAAAATAGTAGCCCACCGGCATTGGAAACAGGGTCCGAGCTACCGGTGGTTCCTCTCTCAAGAGCCAGGGCTTTTGACATTACGCGCCGTGTCCAGAAGTACTGTCTTTTGATTCAAGCCCTTGATCCAGCTACCAAGCTAAAGCCTCCTTAGATCTTCGTCGAGGCTTTTCACAATTAAGCCATAGGCAGACATGACTATCGTCACAATAACTGCTGTATTCACGTGCCACATATCAACGACCTCGCGAGCCAGATGTAGATACCTACTTGAATTGCTTATCATTCTTTGCTTTAATGAGCCCATATTTTTTTCCTACCATTGGTTATGATTCTGTGCAACTTCTTTACAATTCTCAGAAAGAAATTCACTTCGTCCGCCATTTCCTTCATGATCTGCCGCGACCCCATGTCACTGTTTCAGGGCAAAAATCCTGAGTTTTACTGGCCCACAGTTCATTCGGCATGCGTCAGACATTTAAAAGTTATTAGTTTATATAATCAAAGTTTCAGTCTAAATCCATAGGAACAGACAGTAAGCAGTGGTGGCCCAGTGATTGCGGCCCCGACTTACGAACAGTAAGTTCGGTTCGTACCCAGGCAGGCGCATTACTTCGTGTAATTTGTTTCATCACCACTGCTCTTAAAACGGTGAAGGAAAACATCGTGAGGAAACCGTCATGTCTTAGAATCAAAAAATTCGAATTTCCTCACGATGTTTTCCTTCACCGTTTTGAGAGCAGCGTAGTGGATTAATAGCAAATTAATATTCAGAAATCCAGGATTTGGCCTGGGTTTCTTCATGTTAAACTGACAATTATCAAACATTCAATTAACCACAAATTAATGAACACTTTCTGACCAATTAATCCTTCCAATAATAACTTTTAACTTCACCATCTGTACTGATAATATCCATTTTATAATCCCACATCTAATCTTGAACTTAAAAGGCGCATTAAGTCTGTCACTTGCTGAATATCACGCATTAAACTATGGCTGAGTTTAGCATCAATCCTAACGAATACTAGAAGTTGTATGGTTAGTTTGTCTGTTCCTACCTTTATTCAGCTGTTTTGCATAGTTTCTCTTGTTATCTGGTATTATACAAGATGATTTTTTAGTTACCGTCCAAATTTTTTCTAGGCATTTAGGTATCATTCACTAACACCATTAAAAAAACGATACGTAAAATTTTCATATTAAATCATTTTCTCGAAAGAATTGTCCGCTGAAACGTTGAACGTTAAAACTTTGTGATGTGATATCTTAATATTTTTTACCCGACTGCGGCGAAGCCCAAAAGGAGGGTTATGTATTGAGTGATACTAAAAGATAAACCACGTATTCAATGATTTTCGCCAAAGACTAATGTAAAATAATGGACTTTGAAAAATCTGGTCAGATCAGTTGGTCCCAAAATTTTCTGTTGCAAAAGTGAAAATGTTACTTGATAAGCTACTACTGTAACAATGTATTAAAGCTATTTTTAAGCTTTAGGCTGTATTACTTATTAGCTCCGTTATGTAGGTCAGATAGGCAGTCAATACATGATTAGTAGGAGTACCTATTCCGCTGTAGCCTGTTTGCCTAAAAGCCGACCGAAAGAGCATTACAAAAGCTGAATATCACTGCTTCACACTAGGATTCCTTGTGTCATGGAGACAATTAGTTAATAAGGATGTTTACTGATATAAAAAATGTGATTCTAATTAGTCCGTCTGTTAGATTTTCGAGAAATATTGGATACGTATTTTTTGTTTTATCAAATCAATAAAAAATGACGAAGATAAAACGCGTCAAAGATTTGAGTGGAGCTCGGTGACGTTACTAACCGCTAAAAATGTCATACTAATGTCTTAGAGTATGACGTCACACGAGTTTTCAAAGCACTGTATCGTCTTCATTGTGTGTTTACGTGAAAAATAAAAAAATACGTGTCCAATATTTTTTGGAAATCTATATGATCAATATGACGGACTAATTAGCTTTTTTTTGTTAACTACGCTATTATCAGGTTTTTTTTCAAGTCTTGCCACTCTCCAATATAGGTACTAAAACCATAGATTCCCAAGCAGAACCAGGTTTCAAGCTAGGTTCCAACATAACGGGCACCTTTGACTAATATACCCACAGGGGCACAGTAAGTGCGTTTCACGTCGCCGAGCGATTGATGACGCTTTCTATAGCGATGCGATAGCTTGCCTTTATTTATAACAGCTGTGCCTACTAACTACTGAGTTTAAAACGCTTGCAATCATTGCATTTGTGGAGTTATAGTTTTCTGTAGTTTGTGCAAAATGTTTGGTATACTAAATGAGTTCCCTGCATATTGCAAAGGTATAGTTTTGAGCCAAAATTAGTGAAATGAGGCTTTAAAAACCATCACGCCTGTATTAATTTATATTTAAATAGAAAAATACAGGTACCTCTGTATCATTCACATTTTAGAATTCTAATGAAAGGGTTTCGTTCGCGTTGAGGGGCCATTTAAACAAAATTACTGATTTCAAAGGCTCTATGGTCTTCATTGAAAATTATACTTTTTCAAATAGGCACGACGATAACTCAAACTTTACAAAACCAGCTCATGCGGATCTCTCAATTTGAATCGAATCTATACAAAGCGAGGCCATGTTATACTGAAAGTGTATAGTTTGATGTGTCCCTGTGTGTACTATATGGCACACCCGTGATTGGCCTTTAGCCATTACCCAGCTGCAGAAGCTTTATCAAATGTTTATCTAATCCCCTTTCCGTGGGAATATAGGTAAAATAGGTAGTCAGATATTTCTTTTTGAAACGATTGCAATCTGTATCAATATATTCTATTCGTGGCTCAGTACCTATTGGATTGATGCCATATTGATACATGAAGATAGGCCCATCTCCAATCCTTGATGGACTGTGGGTAAATAAATTACCTTTATTTAATCTACTGAGAGTTTTAAATCCAAATATTTTGTTATGGATGTGTCTATCGTCCATCAGCGATCCAGATGTTTCAAAAGAAAAGCTTATAAATTCGTTGAAAGTCCTTATTGACACGGCCACCAAAGTATCTATATATATATATTGAAATAATATTAACATAACCTAACATCGTAATTAATTGTGATTCAATTAAAGTTTTTAGTAGAAACCAGCTAAGTGCCCATAGATGGTTTCTACTAAAAACTTTTGGAAAACGTGGATGTCTGTCGAAAACCAATTACCTACGAACACCACATAACTCGGCCACACTAACAACGTAACCCATAAGTTTTGTCTCCACCAACCTTTCTAAATTGTCTTTCCATTATCCATTCAGCATCCTAAATCTTAGTCACTTAACCATTCGTTAGAAACTAACTTTACTGTCTATCCTATTCACATAAGTTGTACAGAGCAAGCCTATCTAGTTACCTGCGATTGCACCCATTTCCCTGTGACCTACTGACATGCGTTGGGTTTCAAGAAGGCGATGAATCGTTTACGTGCCAACCACAGCGTAGGGTTACTGAGACGGTGTTAACGGATGAATGGTTGGGTGCCTTTTTTAGGGGATTTTTTTGTGATTGATATGAAATATCAAAGTTGTCTAACTAATAATATATAATAGTAATAATCGAAACACGAAGTTGGAGTCATAAGTAAAGTCATAAGTATTTCTGCCCGTCCTAATCTACCAAAATATCGCAATTCAATCATACTTAAAATCTTAATAGAATCATAAAATTTAATACTAATCAAATCTGAAAAGGACGGGAATGGACGGGCCCACTCAAATCTGTGTGGTGCTTTCTTCAAAAGACCGTCTCAGACATTAATCTGCATTTTCTTCTCCTTAGGAATCGACCAATGCACCGAAACGTGCCCCTTTTTACCGACGTTTTATAAGTGCCCATGAAGGCTTATGTTAAATAAAAATATTGTGATTTTGATTTTAAAATACTAATCAAATGTCAAAATACTCATCATCATCATACTCATCATTCAGAAACCCCACCATTCCGTCTACCAAACTCCATCAGCTACCCTGACAGATAGCTCCTCGTTTGTTCAGTACTATCTATTAGTTTGTATTGCGCAGAATTGCCCTACGCTGCCCGTGGGCGCAGTGAAATATTACCTGGTTCGCGTAACGTGGACGCACCGCCATTTTTCTTTTGCGCTACCGAATCGAGGTGCGAAGTTATTTTGAAGTCATTTGTTTGATTTTTTAGTTATCGGTTGTGTGTGAGTTTAAGTTAAGTGTAGGATGACCAGTTTAAATGTGGAAGCGCTAAGATAGCTCGCAAAACTCACTAACGTTTTGCAATTTGCAGGTTCAGTGTCAGGTTTTATGTTGATTGAAATATTGTACGCGACCGAAAGAAATATGGCTGTACCCAATGATATATTAAAACTATAGATACGTTGTCCGCCCTCAAAGAAATGAAGCCAATTGGCCACATCGCGCTGAGTTACGCACCAACCTCTCGCGCGATGCTACGTTTGTTCTTAATTTAAATCGTATGTGTAAACCTGCGCAAAACATAAAGAAAACAGGCATCAACAGGCATCCCGCTGTACGGTGTCATATTTTCTTTCCCTTTCTTTACGCGTAAAAGTAGTTATCTAATATTTTCGCCGTTTTGAACCGCCGCCATATTAGTTCATGACGTGTCTATATATGTATAATACGTCATTGGCTGTACCGAGTTATAATGATTAAATATTATTAATGCAGTCTTAGTTAATTTAATCCCAGTTAATGACTACATATTTGACGAAAAAGTCGCGCATTCAGGATTGTATTCATGATTTTAGTTCTGTGTCCGTGTTTAGTTTCACACCTGCACATAGAAGTTTGTCGAAGTGTGTAAACTAGGTGGGTTTAAGGTGTATTCGTAGTCTTGTGGGTCAATAAATTGGATTATAGGTTGAGAAAAATTCCAGATATTTCGATGCAAAATAAGCTTGTGTAATTAAGTTTATTTTTGACAAGATTCCGTAATATAAGCTTCTTGATCATTGAAGCCGGTGTGCAAAATTAATCCATACTAATATTATACATGCGATAATAACTTTGTCGGCTTGCCTGTCTGTCTGTTGTCATATTGACTGTAAGGATTCGAATAAAGTTGGGCACCCAGGTACGGTCACCAGCACATTGACCTACCTGTAATTACTGTCAAACACTCGCAATCAACCTTGAACGCAATGTTTTAGCGATAAAGTTGTTTTTTTTTAGAAAATTGACAAATTGTAATAGCTTGATTTGCTGGCCGGCAGTACATCATTTTAATCATTAAAATAATAGTTTTATCCCTGTAATAACAAATCCAAGAACATTAACTAATATCAATTTATTAGCAACTGATTTCAGCAAAATATTAAAAATAGTACCAGGCTAACAGAAGTTCGGAAGGAGTTTACATGATAAGAAAAGGTGTAACAATAGTAGTGAACACGTTGTTAACTCTTTTCGAAAAGGATTATGAATGACTGTACTAACAGACAAGTAAAGATTGGTAGCACTATGACGCACACATATTTTTCCCGACATTTTTAACAGTTTCCGGCGCAGATAAGACAGGACTTTATCTAAATCGTTTAACAACTTTGGTTTAAAAAAGATAATTTTAGTTGTTAGTTTTATGTGCATTTTTGATGAAGTCATTGTTGGTCTTTGTAGATAATGATTATGTTCTAAGGTTTTGGTTTTAAAGCTGTCAGATTGGCCACGTGTTTTAAGATAGAAAAGTGATTGACGGTGAAAACACGCGTTTTAATTAAGACTAGATATTTTATAATATGAGTGCTTATGCTGAAGCGAGTTGTTGATTTAAATAAAATGTATTAATTGCTAGCTGTTGCCAGCGGCTTCACCCGCTACAACTCGAAAATTATCCCACGGGAAGATAAAATCGGGATATAAACTATCTTATGTGGTAATCCAGGTTATAAACTATCTGTGTACCAAATGTTATCCAAATCCGTTCAGTAGTTTTTGCGTGAAGAAGTAACAAACATGCACTCGCAAACTTTCGCCTAAGACTTACCTGCTTAAATTATTCTTGAGGATCGGAGTAAAGGAAGTAAGTTTGTACTAAGACCCGAGTGAAGAGTGTTCACGAAGTTTCTTACCCTTTCTCCTACATAGGAAACTGCACTTTGAAATGCGCAACTACAGTACATTCACAAGTTATTATGCCTTGTGACTGTAACTGTAGCTTCATTTTTCCTTTGTTTTACTGATACTCAAATGTGCCTGTATTGGTGTAAAAAAAAATCAAAATCAGAATATTTTATTTACACGTCGACAAAAAAGCGCACGGTTCGGTGCATTGGTCGATTCCTAAGGAGAAGAACCGGCAAGAAACTCTTAAAGGTTACTCTTTTAAAATCGTTTGGGTTAACTATAAGTTTTTACAATAAGGTCCAGACATAATCTTGGTATAATACACACATGAAGATTATGCAGATTAATGTCTGAGATGGTCTTTTGAAGAAAGCACCACACAGATTTGAGTGGACCCATCTTATTGAAGTTAACGCTTAGAGGTTGAGTTTTTCAGTATGAGTTTAACCTAGCCATAGTTTTTAGCAAGGCTCCAAAGGAGATTTTGGCACATTGTAATCCTAATACCATCAATAAAATTTAATTAAACAAGCTAAGTTTCTAGTACTAGACTTAGTACTTCGAAATCTTTGGTGACATCATGCTGGAAATAGCTTAGTGCTTCGGGGCCCCATTAACCTTAATACAATGCTTAGATTCTGCCAAAGTTAGAAAACTAGTTTGAGGCATTTCAAGACTTTCAATAATGCTGTATAATTTATAATAAGATAATAATTTTATTCGATATTCATGGAAGCGCCTATGCTGAGCAGTCCTGGGTTCAAGTTTAGGTCATACTGTAACTGTTATTGAATTAATTTATCTGTCAATAATTTTGCAGTGGCAGCTCTGCTGTAGGGTTGATTTGTAACCCAGTTAATAGCAATTAGTTCGGCCCTATTTTATGAAACTTAACTTATGAATAATATACTCAATACTCAATACTCAATACTTTATTGCATTCCATATGTATAAACTTAGGTGGTAAAATTATAATTAGATCACAATATGGACCCTGTCGGGCACAGCAAATAAATGACTGTCTAATCCCCCGGGGGTTTCATGCGTTATGCTTTGTTATGTACGGAAGTATAATATTATGATGATTTTAAAGTCTACTTGGACTAGATTTCAAAGTCTTTTGAAAACACCAAATTTATTAAACTTTCTGTACCAAAAGACCAGAAAAGCCACAACCAATCGCAACCATTTTTCTTCGACATATTTCTAAAAATAAAACTGAAGTATCTAGTACATCTGATCCTGCGCAGTTTTTCCCGTTATTATGACAGAAGTGAGCGATAGTTAGGCGTCATGTGCGTGCGCCGATCTATATCTATCTATCCGGCCTACGAACGATATGTCATTGCTCTGTGTGATGCCGTGCTATTCACGTGTTTGAAGATAAAAACTGAGTATAAATCCAGATAAATCCAAAATTCTGGTCCATTCATACAAATTATGAACTTTTGGTGGTTCGATACGTATTGGAAATCTAGTAACAGTTCGGTTTTGAAAAAATCTTAGTGGGGAACACTAACGTGAAGATAAAAACTGTAGATTTCTCACTTAAAAGAAAAGATCACGATTCAGTTTAGGACGAAAGTGAATGCTATCTATATTTGGTCACGGATGCTACGGAAAAGTGATAGCTAAAGGTAGTGTTTGAAAACGAACATCTATGGACTGTAGTCCTGAGACCCTCACTCCCACTCTGAATCACTTTCCCATCGAGTTTATTTCTGAAATGCCTTTCAAAAGTATTGACATAATACAAGTTTTTTATTTTATTTTATTGTCTGAGTTACTACAAGTGTTGTAAGAAACTCGAGTCTTGAAACTTTAGTAGATTTTCAAGACCTAGGACTAGTCACATGAGTCCTTTGAGTGTTCCGAGTCTTTGAGCTAGACTGAGTCATGAACTTGAGTTGGTGTATTATAAATAGGTAATACCGGGTGATTTTATATCGTCATCCATGTTTATTTACACATAGAATTTAACTGCATTACACGCAATTAACCTTTGAGTTCTTTTTGGCACGACTCAAGTCTTTTTACAAAAGACTCCAAATTCTGAAAGACTTAAAGCACTAAGTTTTATAAGACTCGAGTCTTCAAAAAAAGACTCAAGTTTTATTAAATAAGACTCCAAGACTCGAGTTTCTTACAGCACTGGTTACAACTGGTGGTGGAACTTGGTGGCTTGTGTTTGTTAATTTTCCTTAACACAGGCTAAATATTAGCCTATCTAGGAGAACAGTACTTCACCCGTTTTTATTGTGAAATTGAACCTAAAAGTGTATACCTAAATGCAATATCTGTAAACTTTGCAATTCCATTTTGAAATAAATAAATTATTATATTATTATATTAATTAGCTGCAACCGGTATAAATGGAAACCGACCGTCTACATAGTTGGGAAAAGGTTATGTAGATGATGATGATGATGAGTGGCTTATACCTAACCATAGAAAAGTTATAATGAGGTAATGTTGTAAGAGATACCGCGGCCTCGACATAAAGGGCTAAGAAAGAACATGGATGGTTTTTAGTCTATAGAAGTCTGACACTCCCTTTTGCTCTGCCCAAGAGTGGAAGGAGTTATTTGATGATTTACCTTACCTTATTTGAAATCATCAAATATCCCCTGTTATTTGATGATTTCCCGAACCACCAAAAAAAAAAGGTAATCAACGACACAAACAATCTATTGACTCAGTATAATATCTAGAAACGTAGCATTTACATATATTAGGCATTATCATCATTGTCATCAGCCTATCATGTTCCCACTGCAGGGACTCAGGCTTCCTTTCTAGGAGATGGATGGGCTTTAATCCACCATTCAAGCCCGGTTCTGGTTGGTAGATGTCACATGTCTTCGATTTTCTTTTATTCTAAGACATGCCAGTTTCCTTACGATGTTTTCCGTCACCGTTTTGAGAGCAGTGGTGATGAAATAAATTACATAAATAAAATGCGCCTGTCTGGATTCGACTGTTTGTAAGTCGAGGCCACCACCACAGGCCCACCACTTATATTAGTAGTTGATGACAATTCAATACATTTTTACTATTCCATTACCGTTATGATTAAACCCACTTCGTCTAGCCCTTTTGTTCTTGAACCTATGTCAACTATCCTGTTTGCTGACATAACCTAAATTCTAAAGGGATCACGTTTATCAAGGTCGGTATCGAATCAAAAATTGGACCATATTTCCGGCCAAAACACTCTTATAGTCAAGTGTCTTCCACTGTAGAGCGCTCGTTCGCTCCGTAACCTGCCTTTGCAGGTTTTTTACCTTTTTACCAACCCCACAAACAAAAAACTACCCTAAAATGATAACGATAGGGCTTAAATTTTAACGGGATACAGATTGCAACCACGCTCACTCTTATTTAAATAAGGTAGTCGGTGGGTGAAAGAGATAGCTGATATTAGGGATGTGCAGGAAAAGGATGGGAGATGGCGATGTTGCCGCGCTTTTAATAGTGATGGGATTTGTCGATGAGTTTTTTGGAATTTGTACTTTAATTGAAAATCTAAATATAGAAAAGTAAAACATTACAACTACAAGAAATTAATTTATTCTTTTAGTGATTGAGACTTTTGCCTATATTTATTTCATGGTGGTCTTAACGTGATACTTTAAATAAAGTTGTAAAATAAAATTTATTTTTAATGGGCACCATGAGTCCATGTCCATTCATAAGTTAAGATGTATTTTGATACTAGCAGGTTATCACCATATAAGGTTGTTGAAACATTAAAACGTGTATTCACTAATTCAGTAAACACATAATGAATATTTAATTGATATAAATTAGGAAATTTTTGTATCTATGAAAGTATTTAAAATAATTCATTGTAATGAATTTGGTATTCTAATAGAGCAATGATTCATTGTTAATAATGCAAATGAATTCTAAAGTTTAAACGTATTTTATTTACACCAAAAATAAGAATTAATATACGCACAAAATTTAACAAAAAACTGGATTGTTTTTGAGATATGATGTGTTGAAATATATGCGTTTCAAATGTGTTATGAATCGCTTACCATTAAAGCTATATATATTAATGCTGTGACTATATACAGCAGATAATATTTAGATATATTATTTTAAATGTTTAATTTACATTATTCCGCACAATACAGATGGTAGTCAAAACAAAATTCAATTGATTAATTCTGAATGGTTTTAATTACTATATTTGGAATTTATAAAATATCTGGTTTCATACATAAGGACTAGATATCTGCATTCCTTAGTTTCATGTTAAGCCGGATATTCTCAGCGAATATTGTTACTAATTTATTTATAACATTTGTTCTAGTTTGATTTTTGTGATTTCGTGGTTAGACAATGTACTAGCCATAACATTTTAAGATTAACTTAGAATGTCGTTCTTAAAGATATAACTTAATTATGAAATCGAAATTAACGCCATATTTTACTTTTCAATAGTTTTCACAAAGCAATTGCAAAAAATGTTTTGTCCTTCCACAGTTGGGAAATAGAATTGTGACTGCACTGGAAAGTTTTAACAAACTTTTCAGTGGATGTTACTTATCATCAACCACACCATAATAAAATTAAATGTCGTAGTTTCTGTCAAGTATCTGAAAGAAAATTAAACAAACGCAAGCCCTAATCCATATCGATACGCCTCAGTCACATCCCTAGCAGCCAGATGGCGTCGACAGGCGCTGCGAGCCGACAACTCGAATTCGGCCCGTTCGGAATTCCTCGCGTCGCCTCCGCCCCGTGATGCATGCACGCCGCGAGTTTCGGGGATTTGGCCGAGCTCGCCGGGATTCTACTGAGGTCGGCTGCTTAGGGTCTGGGACTTTAGGAAAAATAGTTTTTTTTTTGACGAAGGGTCATTGTGGGACTAGGTTTTTGCGAGGAATGTAGAGTTTATGGTTGTTTTGTGATCTTCACTTAAAACTTTTTAGTGTTTGTTAAATGGAAGCTAAGATTTTGCGGGGTTATAGTGGGCTGTTGATAAAAGAGTGCAAAGTTTCTGGTGATCAGAACCGAGAAGTTTTGGTCAATATAAAAAACAAGGAATGGATCTTAAAATTACCTAGGAGGTGACATTTTGTATCGATCAGGAAATCGAAAGAAAGCTTGTTAACCGTTGATTGTTTGCAATATACATAGAACTAGATTCTTGGGGTGTAAAAATAATGGAAGTTCACAAGCATGACGGCAATACACAGTCAACCCTGTCACCGCCGAACCGTAACGTCGGTTACTTACAACTAATATTCTCCAAATGACAAAAAATAAATTTTCAAATCGTATTTTGCTTATTATTCACGTCATTTTGAAAGCAGACATGTGTACGTTAAATGAAGGATGGAATTTCGCACGAGCGCTATTGTGAATCATGTCTCGTGGACGATGTGCTGTGAATACAGAAGTTGGGTTTTAACATCAAAATATAGACGGTTTTGAACTTGTGACTGCTCATCATGGATGCCATTTTGAAGATCATTGTTAGGTTGTTTTTATTGAGTTTGGTGTTAATAATAACTGTAACTCTTATATATTTTTCAAGAGGCAAAATTAAAGGCACTTTTGAATAGCCGAAGCAAATAAAAATAATAGAAATAATAATAAAATGTAACAAGAAGCTAAAGTCCCAGTCACAAAGCATAATAACTGTGAATGTACTGTAAGAGCTGTATATAGGCCACTTAAAATTCACCCTCCCGCACTTTATTGGGCGCCAGAGGTAATAGCTATGCGACAAGTAGCGATTACGTAAAAAAAAACCATTTAAATAATTAAGAAAGTTGTCGGCAAAAATATATGATATATTGATGGCAATAAAAAGATCCTACGATTGATAGTTTAGGAGAAAAATGGTAATTAGTTACAAAAACAGAGACTACTTTGCATATTTATTTTTGATGTTTAAATTTAATTTTTACATTTCTTGAAGCCTGTAGGACATGCTCTAGATTGCATAGTTTTTTTTTGTTAAAAACATACGAAAAAGAAGGTTCTAATGTAATGTTCCAATAGGCGTGACGACATAGTCAAAGAATCAATGATTTAATGATATTAGGGGAAATTACATACGAGAAGGATTTAAAACACTGATTTAGTTTTATTTAAAAAATCAAGATTAGTAAGATTTTTAATAAAATAAAAGATTAAAATACTGATATCGGCCATTTTGATTGAAACACCAATCATAGCGCACTACGTCACGCCAATGTAAACATCACTAGCTGTCACTAGCTCACTGTGTTGTTTTGTTGCCGATTACGCATTTGGATATTTTTTTTGTTACTACAATACTTTGTGAACATCTTTAGCAATGGAATCAGGCTTTGTAAAAGCAAACAGTTCAAATTTGCCCAGGATAGATTTACTGATGTTGGGCGATTTCCTTGGGTCAAATAAAGAATTTTGCTCGTCCGAGTTCCGAAATGTGAAAACCTCCCTGTAAGTAAATTTTGTAAGTATCTAACACTATAAAAATACAACAAACTCGTTTTGAGCTTGTAGGAGTTTAGTTTATTTTCACTTTCATATGTTATTTTTACAATAAACTTGAAGTTTGCTACTGAGTTAATAACCAACAAAAGGAGTTAATTTCTGTAACTACAAAGCATGTACTAGTATCTTTTCTCATATTAACAACCTACTATCATAATCACCGGGTCAGCTATGCAGGTCCAGAGGACAACATTTTTGACATTCTAATATGTAATGCTAAAACTATTGCTATTGATGTGTTTTTACACTGAGGCACCGCACACCACTTATAAACTTTGTTATTCATTTTTAACACACGAATTATAGTAATGTTTGTTTTATTTTCCTCTAGCTGCGCTTTGACATTTCCATGTTTACATAAGCGTGACGTCAGACCCGACGCCATGACACTGCGAGCTGTTTTCGCGCTCTATTTAATTTTTTTTTCAAAAATGGCTTATATCTTCGTTAAACTTTACTTTATTACTGAAATAAAGGTTTTTTCGTAAATAAAAAAGATGTACCCACATTACGGAAGGGGATTTCAAAATCTTTCGTCATGCCTATTCTTGTATATCCACGCCTTAAAAAGTCTAGGGCAACACTGTGTACAATTGCTAAAAATTTTTTACTTGTTTAATTTTTACTGGTTCTGTTTGAGTAAAAGTTCTTAAAATTTCTCCATTAAGAAACTTTAGATTAAAATTCCAGTAAAAGTTGAAATTCCATGTGATAATTGTTCTCGTGCGTGTGCGCAGCAAAATGTCAGGGGCGCGGGATTGTGTTACTAATTTACACTATTAGGTCAACCAAGATTATACGGGATACGCGGGATTTTAGGGACACGGCACAATAGTTAGTCGAACTTAAAAAGTAAGTTCCTTTCCTTATTGGTAAAAATGTTTGCTTTGGAAAAGAAAAATAGATTTTAACTGCAATGACAATAATGCTTTTGATAAAAATGCCATTTCACTTTCTTTCGAAAGTTTGAAGAAACTTAACAAAAATCTACAGAAACTGCGACATTTTAGTTCCTTTCCAAAATCATTATCAAAATAATAAAAATACCATCTTCTATCAACAATATCAAACCATAGACCCCATGTCCCATTTTGAAATAACACATACCCAGCCCACAGTAGCTTCTGTTTGCTTAACCATTAGCACTGCAGGCACTAAACGTGGATACGCCGCAATAAAAACTGTTTTAACGCATCCAGCCCACTCATGCGCATTGTCTTATAGAGTACGTCTTAAAAGGAAATGGTTCACTCTAATTAGAAGTGATCTAATTTGTATGGCTTTGAATGGTTTTTGTGTTTTTGATGGAGGTAGTGGTCCAAGTGATGTATTAAGGCGAGGTTAAAGTTATGAAATAAGTTTGGTCTCAAATACACATTGTAAAAGACATCGACGCATAAATTGTTACCATGACCATGAATTCGGCACATGATTTTAGAAATACCAGAGCGGAGACAAGTTTAAAATAACTTTTTTTTAACAATAATATATCTTTAAAAAAACAAACGTATGAGTTAATATAACCATGAACTCATTTTTGGCGTAGATATTTATTAAAGCCTGTTTTATTATTTGTTCCAGTTTATGATCATGATTTTACTTTATTACGTCCTAATGAAAGGGTTAACAGAAGACACAGTACAGTCATTGCACGCCAAGTTGTAGAACTATGTTTAGTGATCCGATCTTATCTAGGCTTCAAAGCACAGAATACCACTGCGGGATGCCTACTTCAAATGAGTCAGCTGGAAAACTTAGCTGCTTTCATAGTCGTACACATGTTGTATGTAAAACTCAGGTTAACGCACTGTTATAAGCACCGCACGGGGTAGGCATAGTATCAACTCAAGCCGTACAAGATTTTGTCTATTAAACTCCATACTTGCAACACACACTTAAGCATCGAAACTGCATCATCTTGTATCAGGATGAGCTAGTAAACTGTATTTTATAGACCAAGTGCACCTTTACGGCTACCAAGGGTCACGTTTTATCTAGAACTAACTGAGTTTTGGAGGTCAGATAGGCAGTCGTTTAATGAAATACTGGTATGCATATGCTCGATACGAGTATTTTATGAAGAGTGGAAGAAACGTAAGAGTGGATGCGAACCCCACCACGGTTGGGTAAAGGCTACTTTGCTAATACCACGCAATTAAATTAAATTAAATTAGTCCGTCAGCTAGATTATCGAAAAATATTGGATACGTGTTTTTTGTTTTATCAAATTATTAAAAATTTACGTAGATAAAACGTTTTACTAATAATAATAATTTATTTATTTTCGGATAACAAAGATCCATAATGGTTAGTAACAATTTTAGTAGGCACAAATAAACTTATAGACTAAAAGGAACTTATAAACTATTTTAGTAGGCACAAATATCACAATGACATATTCAAACAAGTAAAATTAACTGAGATACAATTTGTTAGTAGTACAATAACTTATAACTAGTGTTAGTAAAACAAGCTTAACTTACTCGCCCCCTGCCTGACCCATGAAAAAGATCATGAGTTGGGGTAGGGGTTGTGAAGTCATTTGTAGGCAAAAAATGTACTGTCATGTGACGTTTTCGAGACGTTTACGAGTTTTCGAAGCAATGTATTGTCTTCATTGTTTGTTTACGTGAAAAAAGAAAAAATACGTTTCCAATATTTTTTGGTGATCTATATGACGGACTAATTTGATTTCTTTTGTTAACATCCCTATTATTAAACCTCAAACACAAACCTTATGACTACAAGCATAAAGGTATATGCCAAAAAAACAATAAAAGGACAGTATATACCTACCCACTCAAACTTCATCCACATTTGTATTAAAAAAGGTACATATTTCAAGAAACATTCGGTACTACCCTCCCACGTACAGTCTGTGCCCAGCATTATCTGACCCGTTGTTTAAAGAAGAAGAGGGCAAGTGGTGTGAGAAGAGGGATCAGGTCATGCTGGCTGCAGACTGTACAGTTCGGGGCGCGGACGGAACACGTCCGGCTGAATTACGATTCTCAGGAGACGCCTTATGTCGCGTCGTGCCTCAAAAATATTTTTATTAAGAACAAAAGATTTTTTGGTAAGCCCAAGTTATGAGGGACAGAGAGCGTTTTGTTTGTACTTTTTTAAAACTACCATTTTGATAATTTGGTGATCCTGTTAAAAAAAATGTTACTTCGAAAATCTTAAGATATTTTCGATTGTTAACTTTACGTAAATTAAATTGTTAGTTATATTCGCAGCATGTTTTCCTCTTCCATAGGTCTATTAAGGGGCCAACATGAGCTAAACGCGAGTTTTATAATGCGTTTAAAGTAATTATGATTCACTACAGTAAACAAAATCAGAAAAATATATGATATTCTTCAGGATATACGCTAGTGACATAGTGCGTTAGAAACGTAATACAACTAATTTTACAAAACAAAACGCAAAGGTACCTATACAAATTTCTTTTAACGAGTAAAAACCATACAAAAATACATGTGATCGTTCTGATTTTTCGGAAAATAATTCTACAAGGAACATACTAAGGTCATAGTGTTTTATTTTTTTTGTCCAATCAATAGTTTTTTTTTGTAAATCACATATCGGGCTGGACAGTCCTTACTATTTGAAACGTATAGTTACCCTATAAAAATACGAGCGTGCATTACGGGGATGCGTTTCGCGGTCACGGGGAGTAACGCAAGCTCCACCCACTCGTTCAAGGTCGCTAGCATTTAGTCTCGCCTTAATTATTGCTATCTCATGAGTCACCTCCTTTCTTGTCCTATCGTCCTATACACAGTCTATCCATCGTTTTTTTGGTCTTCCTCTACTGTCATACTCAAAACTATCCTCGCAACATTTTCACCTTTATTAAAATGTTTTACTTGAAACTTAATAAATAGACACACACATCTGCAGGGCTGTTGCGTATCTTATAACTGACAGTGGCTATCATAATTATAAGGTCCACCAATTAACTGTCAAATGGCTCCATTTTGTACTAAACCATAACCAATTTGACAGTTAATCCATGGACAATATGATAGCCACTGACATTCATAAGATACGCAATAGCCCTGCTGATATCTTCTGAAACGAACGCCATCTTTCTCATCGTTAACAAAAGCGTCTTTATTGAGTTTCTGTCAGTTATACGTCCGGTATACTCCCCGCTCAGTTCATAACTCGGACCACACACCACGGAACAGTTCCCAGTAAGTGGTATCTTAAGGATTTATCTTCCACGTTCATCTCACTTCGTGGGCTCACCACTTCGTCTAGGTTATGAGAGAATTCCGACACGGTGATGACATCTTACCGACTTTGTATAAAGAGGGTAATGTTCTGAGAGTGATGTGGAACTTGCATAATGTTAGGAAGAATTAACAATATAAGTAGAACTATCAAACCTCACTGTATTAGCTATAAGCAAGACAAAATCATACATCTTTGTTGTGTAGTCAACCGCGGAATAGTGTAGACTGAGCGTTAGGAAAATCACTCCAATTGCTGCGACATGAAGCTCTATCAATGACAATTAGGTAGTTATTATTGATGGATTGTGTTTGATTAACATCTAATTACAGAACAGAAAAATCTAATAAATTATTCGGATATATTTTAAGCATACCTAGTAATTTGTATATATTTTCTTGCAAATAAAATTTACATACTAAAATGTACCTTTAAAGTCCTTTTATTTGAACATATGCGTTCCAAAAAGTTCCCGTTATTTATCAACCCTACTTTGTGTAAGTTACAGGTACAATGAATTAAATAAAGATTGTTTATAAACTTCCAACATATCATATTTTTGGGCAATCCTTTGGTGCGAAATTTTCTAGAAAAGTTAGATAACAACAATGTTCCCACATATTCATAGAAAACAAAATTGCATGATGTCTTCAAACACTAATAAAATGTGTTTTTTTTTGCAGGTAAGTTCGTGATATCATCTCATAGAGGTACAATTTACGATATATGTTCCCGATAATCCACACAAAGGATACAAGGCCGAGGATGAAAAAAAACCTTTATTGCATTATTCTATGCGCGTACGCGCGCATGAATCATTCGTCAGTTTTATAGGGAAAGGTAAGTTTGATTCACGTTTTTTGTCACATTTTTGTGGATTCACGAATGTTTTTTTTAATACTGTCATTAAAATAATAAAATATTCATGATCACTTGGCAAGTCATAGATTATAGAATGGAGGATCGATTAAATGTATAACAGACGATAATAAGCCTTCATGATGTCTGCAATTTGGTATTGTCAGAGCTTTAAAATAGTTTAAAGTAAAATTACAAGACATACCAAATAATTTTAAAACTTTGCACGCAACATTTACTTCAGACGTTAACTGAACCTAAAAAGAAATTGTCGTGAAGTTATTTGCAAGGCGACCAGTTAATTAATCCAGACCGCAAGAGCGTGACATTTCTTACTTTTATTTAAATACATTTCAAACGTAATTACACCCTGTGTGGTCCTTGCTAAGGCTAGATCACCCTGTACATAAAACAATTAAATTAATTTTAACTTCTGCGGCCATCTTTGCTCGGTAGTAAAACTGGAAATTATTAAAAAAGAGGAAATAGTAAAGAGCGACATTAAAAGTCCTCTGTTTGAAATATCTGACCAGAGTTTCTTGCCCGTTTTTCTAAATAGAGTTCTTCGTTTTGAAAAGGGCAACTAGCTTCAACGTTTTGACTTAAATTATTCCATAAACATTACATTTTATTATCTTTTTTACTAACGATAAAATATTTTAAGAACAATGTTCTATTTTAACACATAACTATTACATTCAAACCAGAATCCTACATAATTATGAACAAAAACACGAGCTCCTAAATAAAATCGGAATAATTTGAATGAATAAATAGGCGATCGTTCTGAAACGATAAATCCTTTTATCGATATCTAAGATCAGTTAAATGACATCACTTAGAGAAAACGCTTCTTGTTTTAGGCGATCTTTATACCGGAATACTTAGTAGATTTTTAGAATAATATCACGATTATACAAGCCAAAATATATTTTTTTATTAAGACTGCGAGAGCATAATTTATTTTGTAGTTTTGATTAAGTTGGGGTCTTTATAACAATTTATACATTGTTATAAAGACCCCAACTTAATCAAAACTACAAAATAAATTATGCTCACAAACAAAGAGATGTTTTTCCAAAACTATGTTATTTTTTCATTTACAATTGAAAAAAACACATACTTAATATATAAAAAAAAAACAAAAAAAATTATAATGCATTTTTTTTAAACCACAATTATGACAAATTAAGGTTATGTAGAACTGATGCCGCATGCAAAGTTGTGGGTTCACATATCACAAAACTGGAACTAAGACAGTAGACGGGGTCGCGGTAGACCGAGGAGAAGATAGTGGATCACCTTGTATGGCTTTCTCGTTCATTGAAGAGAAGAACGGTGGAAGGAATGAGTAGGCGTTTGCCCAGGAGTGGGACGGTTCAGGCTAACAAAATAAAGGTTGTGGGAAAATGTTTCAGGAAAGGTTTTGGAGCATTTGATTCTTCATTCCAAGTAAAGTACTGTAGGAAAACATACCACAATGTGTAAACGCCCTAACAGTTTCTTATCAAACAAATTACAATAAATTTATAGAAATTACTATGATGGCTTCTCTTAATAGGAGCTTTGGTAATTTCGCGGCATATTTGCAAAGTATAGACATTAAAAAGTATATAAACGACCTCAATAAAGAGCGGGTTTAATCTCTAAATGAGCATAGCGATGCCAACGAGATTTTTTTATTGATTTTAATCGGAATGAAATATTGTTGCAACGGTTGCTTAGTTGTAGTATGTGGTTCTAGGTTTAGAGTTAGGCTGATCCACACTGACTTTATCATCATCTGTCTAGCCCTTTCTATATTTAGTCGGCTTCTAGCATAACCTGATGCAACTGAATACCAGTATTTTACATGGAGCGACTGCCTATCTGACTGCCAGAGTTCCGTTAGTAATGGTCTTACGATTCCCTTTGGTAAGACTGGTTTTCTAACTTTCAAACTGCTAAATGACTGTCAAAGATCTACTTGTGCTCCATATAATACAATAACGTGGGAAAAGGGCAGAAAGATAATAATGATCGTGGTGATGATGATGATGATGAGAAGTTTTCAGCCTTCTTCTAAAAGTAGTCGCGAAAGTGACTTGTATCTTAAATTAGATTATCAATAGCTAGATCAGATATCATTTTACATATTTATTAGCCATTAGATTTGTTGTAAGATGTTTTTGATTTGATAAACATCTGCTACGTTTTATGTATCCTTCCTTTTACTTTAAATTAGCGAGAGTTTTATAACATATCGTTTAGTCATTGAATTTGTGAACTAGGTTGTTTTAAGATATGAATTTGGACTCCTACTCAGATAAAAAATAGCTATCAAGTTACCATGAACAAAATATTCTATTGCTTTAGTCCCAAAAATTCCATAATTATTCAAATTTAACAATGCAATATTTACTGAAGCACACTTATAGCTAGGACTTTATCCCATAGACGCTAACACTTGTGCCAACACCATTTTATTAGCCGTGATATTAATACAGCACTACCATACACTTAGACCTGTCACTCAAAACTTTTCTCAAGAGATCGAGGTCAGGTTATAATGGCTATGTATTTTTGTCTTCTAATACACCGAAAGACGAAACAAAAACTGTATATCGTTCCTTTTGGGGACTTTTACGTGTTCGGAATAATAAAGGAGAAAATATCTTTAGCTTATGCTATGACGAGGATGCGTGTGAAGCGATAGGACCGCTTCTATTTGACAATTAAAGAAGTTAAGCCTAACAATTATTTTGTGGAGCTTTTGTGACATTGACACGGCAGCCGTGTCAATGTCAGCCGCTGTTGATAAATATTTTGTACATTGTGTTTCAGCCGAAAGACGTCCACTCTGGACATAGGCCTCCCCCTAAGTGTCCCAGTATCATATTGATCGGTCCCGCTTAACTTAGTTAATTTAGGCCTGTTTTTGCTTTATTATTGTAAACTCAACGACAGTATATACATAGACAGTGTATAAAGCCTGTGAACTACGATTTGATTTGGAGTTATCGAAAATCGGGATACTGTTAAAAACAATATCATTGAAGAGAGACGCATATCAGTATCTTCTAATAAAGTTATTTATCGTGGTGATTTTACGTTCTATCGTAAAATTGGAAAAAAAAACGAATAATAAATTGGTGCTTCTGTTCACGCATTTTAGTCTTACCGTCACTTGACGTAAGCTAACCATAAACAAGGTATACAAAGCTGTATGTTTGTTTGTTTGCCTACGTCGAAGTGTTAATGCCAGTCTTAACACGTATTGAAATTATGAATTATTGAATAGACGCCGGTACTAAACAGTGTTATAAGAGGAATGTTTATATAAATGTAACGATTTCGTAATGTTTCGGGGAGAAAAATTGGTAGTTTTTAGGAGCGGTTTTGAGTGAAGAAAGTATTGCAGTGATTTTGGATACACGCTTGTTACCGACTGTTTCAATATTTTCGTGAAGGAATCAATCTATTCAACGGTTTAAAAGAAAGCCCGGATTTTGATAAAATTATTAATAGCAAATGCAAGCATGCCTAATCAGCCTATAATGTTCCTACTACCGGGAAACAGGCCTCCTCTCTATGAGAGGGAATTCTACTAATATTATAAATGCGAAAGTTTGTGAGTATGTATGAATGGATGGATGGATGTTAGTTACTCTTTCACGCAAAAACTACTGAACGAGTTTGGATAAAATTTGGTGCACATATAGCTTTTATCCTGGATTAACACTTATGATATCTTCCTGTAGGATAATTTTCGAGTTGTAGCGGGCAATGCCGGTGGCAACAGCTAGTGGGTTATAATCCACCACGCGGGCCCAGTGCGGGTTGGCAGATGTCACATGTCTTGTTATGTCTCACGATGTTTTCATTCACCGTTTTGAGAGCAGTGGTGATGAAATATCTTATACAAAGTGATGCACCTGCGTATTCGAACCAATGACTTACTGATCGTAAGTCGGGGCCTCCATCAATGAGCTACCGCTGCTCCTGTAAAAACAAAAGGAACGGGTGTTCAAAAAACAGGTATATCTAACGAACCGGTATCGTTCTATTTCTGAGAAATAATTAATTATTTACCTTGTCAGATTCCTTAAACAGAATCCTCCAAAAGACCAAGTAGCATTTTCTAGCGACCAACGAAAAAACTACGTTTTAATATGACCTTAAACTCTTTAAAGATTGACACACAAAATTCCACAAACACAGAATATGCAAAACATATTCAGAATCGTGGCAAAATTTATGTGCGAATACATAACAGCTATGTAGGTGTCTAAATTCTGACCTTTACCTCGAAAATCTAGATCGATCAATCATAGTACTGGATATCACGTTTCATAATAGCCGGAATGATTGCATAATAGAGCTATGATCAGAAAACCATTATTTTTTATTGTTATCTAAAGCAATAATTTTAAAACATGATCGGTTTTTAAGGATGCCATTTTGCATATTTGATTTGCTTTTAGCATTTCGTTTATTATAATTATTAATCTGGATTTTAATAATTAATTAATATCTGTTTTAAATTATATTTGGAAATGAATGAAATGGAAATACATAAGTGTTATATTTGCTTGTAAAGTGGTAAATGTATCCGTAGAATAGCATTTCACCAAAACAACAGTTATTCTACAAGGTATAAACGTATCCTTCACGAAGCCGCTCTGTAGCATTCTGTACATCAAATTAAGTACCTCTAAACAAAAATTATTGCTGGGAAACTGGACTTTAAGTTTTGGGTGAAAAATCACTTTTTACGGTAGCACTCAATGTAATGCTCAGGCCATATCAAGCTTCGATCACACGTCACTATGCATTATGACAACATATTTATTATTTATACAGTAATGACTAGATTGGACCAAACGGAATTTGTGTACAAATGAAACTACCGAAAACCGTTACTTTTAGTATTACATTAGGGACGAACTAAGCATCAGCAATTCAGCATGCATTTATAATCCTGTAAGCAGTCGACACATTATTGTTCCTCGACAATAATTAAAAATGTACAATATTTCATATTCATGAATATGTTTTATTATTCATAAAGGCAATAAATCTCTGTGTGGTCCTAGATATCGACCATCCCACTTCGGAAGATGAGTAAGAGACAATAAAATTATTCATGGTTTATAACAAAATAAAATGAATTATCATCGTAGAAACGATCCTGAATTGAGAAAGTTACTGATGATGTCTTGCACGTATATCTATGACCGTCATCTTTTAAATATTTCAGCAAATTCAAGTATTCTTTTCATTCGAATATGGTTTAGAATAGTTTGAATAAACAATGCTCATTAAAGTTGTCAACTCTGAACCATATTCAAATGAAAAGAAAACTTGAATTTTTAGCTGTTGTTTTAGCAGTTGGCTTGGTAATATCAGAGCCTGCCCATTTTATTAAATATTTTTTAATCAATGCATCAATAGCCTTTTTCTGGTGTCATTGTGCATTGGAGAAATTTCGTACAGAAATAATGTTGGGCAATTAATGTAACGCCTATTTGATATCGACACTTTCCAGTCACGCCTCTAATATTTGTTGTTGCCGGAACTCTAGTGACGTGTGTCACACAAGAACGCCTTATCGATGATTATGAAATAGTTTTGTGAAATACTTAGTTATTACGGACCGTAAAATCCGGTTTTATTGAGATGTAAAATGGAATTTTTAAATGAAGTTTGAGGTTGTTACATTTTAGAGCTTCAAAACTGTGTGGTCTTTATTTCCGCAAAATTACAACAAATTGAATCTATGTCGTCTAAATTATAGACCAAGATAGGCTAAATAAAACATGTCAAAACCAGTTAACGAAAATTGATTAGTGCGTGCAATAAAAAGTAAAAAACATGTAAAACTATGACACAATACGTTAATTTCATAAAAACTTTATTGCTTTAAATTAAATGCGAACTAAATAAAACGTTTTTTTAGATAAAACAGTCGTAAATGTGACAAAGGTTTAACCAAGTTTCGTAGTCTAAAAATACATTTTATGCAAATTATACAGTCATAAAATTATGTTAAGGAGAACACAAATCAAAGTGAAGAATTACGACTTGAATCAAAACTGACTTATCTGTTATGCATTAAATAAATTATATTTTAGACATTATGTGATGATTGAATTGGAACTTTTATGATCAATCTAATTTCTGTTAGGCAAAACATTGCCACATAAAACTGATATTGTCGCGTCTGTTATGACATTTTATAAATCGGTTATTAAGGATTATGACATTTTTGATCTCATTTAATAGTTTAATTTATTATCAATGAAATCAAGGTTCAAGAACGTAGTAAAAATTTACATTTTATTATTTTAGATGAACTTAGCCAGTCGCTAACAGTGAAATCTCTAACTACGCTCGAAGACAACCCCCCGCTGTAGTTTACCATATTAATTTCATTTTAAAATGAACCAAGAAGTAGTTAACTGTTTCATGGAGAATACATATGTGGAATTTATATTTATTACTAGTAGGTAACCACGACTACCAATCCAGCCGCCTTTGTAATATCAATATGAGCGAATCTCTTATTGTATGGCAAATCTATACAAAGCGAGGCCATGTTATATTGGAAATGTATAGCTCGACATGTCACCGTGTGGTGTACGAAAGGCGCATTTCTGTGTAAACTAATCCTCAAATCAGTCCCCCGAACCCAAAAGTATGATATTTAAAACTAAACCGACAGCAAGAATGGTCTGCCTAAAACGAGGAGTCGAGAACCTTTGTTAATGGTTATTTCACATATTTACATGTAAATGTATCGCGATAATTGAAATGAAAAACATCGTCGCAATCCTTTCTTTATTAATGAAAAAAGGAACCGCATCACAACACGTCGTATTAACACAAAACTTGCGTACCAAGATCGTAAAAATAAAATTATTATTGCCTCTATCAAAATGCCGGGAAGATCCATTTGACTATTTAAGATCACGTATAATTGCATCGGCTTTTAGCATCGACTTGATATAATCCTGGGAGGCATCCTTTTATCCAGTCTCGCTTCGTATATAGTAATTGCTAATCTGAAAGTTTTTTTTTTCATCAAGACCGGTAACTCGACACTGTAGGATGCCGCTTAAAAGGGAAACTTAGTAATGCCTTTACGCCAGTCGAGTCATGTTATGTCAAAGTGAGAAGTGTATATTTTTTTATCGATATCATTGGGGCAACACTAGTTGGTTTTAATTGGCGTTAGTGGGTGACATGTGATGAAGGGTGTTGATGTTTTTTTTTTTTTGTTGTGAATTGTTACTTAGTTCTAGTATACTTTTTGTGGGCTGTAAATTGTTGTAATTGGGTGCTAGAAGTTGAACTGCCTGTAAACGAGGGCGTGAATAAATAAATGGATGATTATAGTTAGGTAAACGGCATAGATGAAGATAAGATCTGATTTTTATCTCGTCCCAACGAAGTTGTTTTACAACAAAGTATGTTTGTGTGGTTCGTTATTAGGGACTATTTTTTATTGCTGTACATTACTTGACCTATTTTCTTTGATACTTACCATGGAAAAAAATACATTCAAATACAACATATACATACATAAATGTTTTTTTTTGGTTGTCACGTATGTCAATTTGATTTGATCATTATGAACGTTTCTAAGTTCATTTTACTTTCAAACTGTCTTCCCGCTATCACTAAGTTGTCGATGTTAGATAATTCCATAAATTACAGCCAACTCAGCCGGTTAGGATTAGCATACACTAATATGATTTGGTTGCGATGTGGCTATCCGAGGATATAACGTATAGACTTCATTCGCGTTTTAATGCGATTAAACTTCCTATACTGCACCCACCGACACAGTTTATGTCGATAATCATAGTTTATCGATATGCTAAGTGAGTGTTGTACAGCACTAGTGTTTAGTTACACGTTGCAAAATATTATGTGGAGTTGAAAGCGAATTGTGGTAGGAGCATCGATTTCTGTAATAAGTACTTGCAGTCGAGTTTTTATGAGATCAACTGTTATTGCAGTTGAATCCTTTTCGTAAAACTTTTGTACTTACTATTCCTACTGCAAGTTTGTAAAGAAGACCCAACTGTAGTTTGATACAACTAAGATTTAAATTTAGATATGTTCAACACCAGGACGATATTAATTGCAGGGTACGGAAATATGCGAAGTTATGCGAAGTTACGGAAAAGTTGTTTTTTTTTATCTGTTAGAAAAGCAATACATGGTATGTAATGACTGCTTTGATACTAAAAGTGGCGTAAAAGAAGGTTTTATTAAGGAGAGTGATGAGCAGGAACCTGTTTCTGGATGTTTCTGAACAATCGCCTGTTAGTGTTCAGCTTTGTGGCCTTCTTGGATTTTATATGGTGGTTTGCTTTCTCTGATATGAAGACAAACAGAAGGAAGGAAGAAGAAAGCAAGGAAGGAAGGTTGAAGGATTATTTATTGAAAACTAGCTGAACCCGACATGCCTTGCAATGCCCTTTTTGCTGCCTTCTACCTGACTACTACCAACCTACCTACCTACTACCTACTACCTACTACCTACTACCTACTACCTACTACCTACTACCTACTACCTACTACCTACTACCTACTACCTACTACCTACTACCTACCTACCTACTACCTACCTACCTACTACCTACCTACCTACTACCTACTACCTACTACCTACTACCTACTACCTACCTACCTACTACCTACCTACCTACTACCTACCTACCTACTACCTACCTACCTACTACCTACCTACCTACCTACCTTCCTACCTACTACCTACCTACCTACTACCTACCTACCTACCTACTACCAACCTACCTACCAACCTACTGCCTACCTACCACCTAACTACCAAAACGAAAAAAAATCCTATGTCCGTCTCCTGGTTCTAAACTACCTCACCACCAATTTTCAGCCAAATCGTTTCAGCCGTTCTTGAGTTATAAATGGTGTAACTAACACGACTTTCTTTTATATATATAGATATAGATACTGCGGTTGAATAAGGTAAGGTTGCAACGATTCACCTAGGTGTGACTATCTGCAGCATAATTAAATTACCCTATGACTACCAAGGTAGTCATAGGGTAATTTAATTATGGGTAATTTATTTAGTAGGGTGGGTCCATACAAGTCATGGTTATCAAGATAACCATGACTTGTATGGACTGTAGTCACAAGCGCAATTGTACTGCTGAGTATGAGAATCTGGCTTTGATGCGCGTGTTTGATAAAATGGTATTGGGATATTATATCAAGAATTACTCAGTAACAATCACGGAGTCTGGATTAGTATCCAGTTAAAGCAATAGGCGCGGATCTTACTGGGGAATTAAGCGTAACTGTCAAAATATGGGAATACTATTAAGGAACACTTCTGCCAAACCCTACACGGATTACAGGCTTGATGTTATTTGTTTGTCTATCTATCTAACCACGACCACCATCACCCACTATGCACACAACACTAAACCATATACCCACCATATCACACAGCCATTAAGCATACAATCTTGTACCACTCATACCTCGAAACATTCCGCGGTTCACAATCGGAATTAAGGCAACATTGTACACTACAGGTCTGAAACAATTTAGGAGATCATTTGCGGTGCATCTGCAATTGTACCGGGTTATACCACTGCGGTGTTTCTCTGTGGTTGTTGTGGTGCAAGACACAAGCTTTGAGCGTTTAAACGAGAGTTTTTTTTTTCTCTCATGTTTTAATTAAAAACAAAAAGGATATACAACTCCGGATCCTTTCGCCACAGTGAAGACAGTTATTATTTGATGTAAAATAAAATAAAAATTATAATGTCAAAAAAAATATTACAAGTAAAATGAAAAAGGTAAAAATATATTTTAGTCGTGGAAATAAGTGAATTCAGTTGTGTATCGACGAGTAGATGTCTAATAAGATTATAAGTAAGTATGGAAAAAGTAGTAATGCATCGCTGACCCTAAATAAATTATGATAAAAGGGCAAAAGAGTGATAATATGTTTTAATTTTCAAAATTATGCATCTACTTTGGAGTCTCTCTGCTTGAAATCTTTCTCTAATTTTCTTCATCTTCCTAGATCCTCTTAAATGTATGTTACACACCAATTCAGCCAGTATTTAGCCTCCCGCATCCAACTCTTGTCTGTCACCTGGTGGTTTGATGTGTTGCTATGTGTATAAAAATATGTGTCTATTCCTTTTTTTTAATGCAAATTGACAATTTTTTTTTTGTGGGGTTTTAGGAAATCATCAAATAACCCCTCCCGCTCTACAGGGAGTGTCAGACTTCTACTGACTAAAACCCACCCATGTTCCTTCTTAACCCTTTATGTCGTGGTATCTCTTACAGCAACCCGCAGCCCATGCGAAATGACCTCGATCGCTCTTGACGGAAAGCGATGGTGGGGGTCTTTACTTTGCATTAACGCTCTAAACTTAGACCAACAACAAAATAAAACCATATCTATGCAATATGATTTACGATTCAAATACAAATTTCTCTATTAAATAATATTATGGAGGGTATTACGTGTTCTCACTTACTTGTTTATCCGTTTTATGTGTATTTGTGGTTAGGGAGAGAAATCAATAGCCAAAAGCAATCTTTCCCTTTGCACGTTTATTACTTCCTCAAATATTATTGTAAGATGGCGGATTTAGAGATACAGCGGCTAAGAAGGAACATGGATGGTTTTTAGTCAGTGGAAGTCTGACACTACCCTCCGCTTTGCCCAGGAATGGAGAGGGGTTATTTGATGATTCCCCCCCCCCCCAAATAAAAAAAGAAGGGGGATTTGGAAGCTGACTTGTTTTGCTGTTCTAGCCAGATTTTATTCACGTTAACACATCAGGCCTGTAGTCACCGAAGGGTTAGGCAGATGTGTAGCTAAAAGTACACCCACAGTGACCTAATCTTCACCAGTTATGTATAAGTCTTATGTAATAGGGAGTGAGCTTAGTGCTATCATCACCAGCGTACAATGTTCCCACTGAAGGGACTCAGGCCTCATCTCTAGTAGAGGGATGGGCTATAATCCACCACGAATGCCCAGTGCGGATTGGTAGATGTCACATTTCTTCGATTTTTTTGGTTCTAAGACTTGCCGGTTTCCTCACGATGTTTTCCTTCACCGTTTTGAGAGCCGTGGTGATGAAACAAATTACTATGAATATTTTTCGATAATGTAACAGACGGTCTAAGAATTTTTTTTTTGGTGAAAAACCTTTTTGTAGTTTCCATCCCCAACTATACGGAACCATAACATTCTTTAAATCAATTTACAACATTTCCCACAATCTTTTTAGAGCCACATTTAATCATTCTACAAAGTTACGACTAGATGAATTCTTCTCATTCGTTTTTAGACCTTAGGAATCAAGCAATAGATTGCCATTTAGGTTGTTATTTCTCTTTCAACTCTGGCCATTTCATAAGTTCGGTTAGATTTAAGTACTCGCGCCTACGTTGACAAGGAGATTGATTCCAAAAAGATTTCTCTATTCGAGAAATGATCAGATTTAACGGTAAAGAATCAAAATGTAATGTCTTTAAGGATGTAAAGCATAAATTATAGGCTACACATGTATGTGATTTGCACAAGTTACTAATAGGAACTTATGGTATAATAGCATACAAGCTACATTTTTGTTACATACTGTTACGTACTGTTTGAAACATACTGCCACGTTTAGTTTCAAGTTATATGTGCTTTTTTTTAAATTTTGGCTTAGTTAGATAGTTGCATAAGATCCAGTCCTGGATGTAAGATGCAACTCCGTCCTGCATGTGTATATTTAAGCGGGGAGGAAAGGCGCTTGGGTTTCGTTCACCCAGGCTAACACAACATTTAATGTCATAGATTTCCGAAAATGTATGCCTGATTCTAGAGTTTTTTTTTATTCTGTACAAAGTTCTTCTCGAAATACAAAATAGATATACATACTTCTTCTTTCTTTAAAATAAACAGTTGACTTCGAAAACAAAAGTCTAAAAGGTCTGTAATTATAATAAATGTGTTTAGTGGAATCTTTGCTAACTTAATAATATGTTCAAAAGAAGCTTAACTTTAATCTGTTTTCGCGAAAACGGTTACAAAGTATTTAGGTATGTAATTAAATCTTCTGGATCGTCTAACACTTTTGTTTTCGGACTAATGATAACTATTTTGCTGTCTTTATTGGCCTGTTTAGTATTTCAAGTTGACTTCAAGGTTATGAACTACTTTTTAAGGTTGTGGGTGAATCTATCATTAATATTGTACAAGCATAACATCACACCTAAAGGGTTAGGCAGAGGGAGTCGCCAGTTACGTCCGAGTCTTATGTTAAGAGCGAGCCTATTGCTATCAACTAAAAAAAAAGAAGAACTGGGACACAAATCTAGACTCTATGAGAAATTTCATCGTAACAGTCATGGAGTCTGGGTTTAATATTGTAATTTTTTGAATATGTGGAATAACTATTTACATGACGTGTTTATGGAGAAAACGCTTGCCGAGACCCTTCTGTGTTTCACTAAGCAGTCTTACTGCGATACTCAGAGATATTTAATGATTACTTTAGTCACTTAGTAAAGATTTGCCATACTTTTGTAAGACAAAACTGTCAGCCTTTACTTTAATTAGCTGTTGCAGATTTTTGACAGTTATTAGAGGAAAGTCACCAAATATGAAATAGTATCTTAATATGGAATACCTTCATTTCTCTAAGACTATAAGTATGAAACGCAACACTCGACCATCTTCTGTTCCATTCGGTCTATTGCACCACGTACGTGTTAGTAGACCGAATGGAACAGAAGATGGTCGAGTGTTGCGTTTCATACTTATAGTCTTAGAGAAATGAAGGTATTCCATATTAAGATACTATTTCATATTTGGTGACTTTCCTCTACGGATAGAACGAAGCCTAAAAGTCTGACAACCCGTCTTTCCAAGGAGTTTCTTGTTATTCTGTATAAGAATTATGAACGTCAGAGACAAGGAGCCGCTCCATGTAGACAGTAATATTCAGCTGCATCCGGTTAGACTAGAATGTATATACATAGTTGGTAAAAGGCAAGGCAGATGTATAAGAAGATTTTGCCAAACGGGAAATTTGCTTAAGGCTGCTATTATTAATTTAAACTTAACATTATGACAAACTATTAACGAGCGCTCTTCAAATCCCCACCGCCTCTAACTCTGCCTGCCTCCCAAGACATACAAGCGCGTGTCTTTACAAAACAACACTATCCCGCATCCAGCCCGAGGTTTGTTTATTACATTATGCGTGCCAACGAGCCTGGTAACCATGGCAACGGCTAACGGTCTGCGCAGACGCACAGAATGTATAGAAAGAGATTTAAGACGAAACTACCAATGTACCTTGAGCTATTGATCTCGATAAAGGGTTCTACAGTTGGCTGAATACAAAATCAATCAAAATTAGACCCTAAGAGAATGATATAAAGGTTTTACAGACTAGAAAATTGACTTTTTCATAAGCTTAATTAAGTTTGTTTTCTACTGTGTTTGACTGAATTTAGTTGGCTCGTTTAGAGTACTAGAAGTGTTCGTGTATTAAATGTTGGTACTTAAATTATTATGAAGTTATTAGGTAATAGCTCCATTGATACGGTTTTGCAGGAATTTGTTCGATGATAAGTACTGTTTCGGATTGGAAGGGATATTAAGAAATTGTTAGGTCTTAGCTAAGTTATAGACGAAGCTGTGATAAAGTCTGACAGTTTGTGCCGGTTTTCATTGCTTTTGTAAAACTTAAAGCGAGAAATAATAGTTAGATTTAATGTGTTAAGCTTAACTTGGAACAGGTGTTAGCTATTTTACTTAATATACGTTTCTCAAGAATTGTTAGAACCAGCTTTTTCATTACGAAAAATATATTACGAATCCTGGATTATTTCCGGTTCGAATCTCGGTTCAAGTATTTTTTTTTGTGGGAGCTTTTCCATCAGGAATTTCTCAGTTTCGGCTATGAAGTCTAGATTTGTGACCAGTTGCTTTACTTACTGTACTTTTAGCCAACTCATTGAGGATTACAGGCATGGTGTTATGTTATGATAAAATATATTACCAGCCCTTTGGGCCCTGACGTAGTTGGATAAAATCTTCTCAAAAAAGTGATTCGCTTATCAAGTATTTGTAATATCAATGCAATAGCGTCATCCATAGCACCCAACATATCAACGAAAAACACATCACAAAGTAGGTTTTACCTTAACTTAAGTTAAAACTTCGCTTTACAACCACATCTGCCTACCCTCTTACAACAATGTCCATACATTTAGCAGTTACACGCGCAGTCGCAGAACACGCACCAATTAGCGCAGTCGTCGCTCGACGATACCGACTCATAAATCGAATGGACCGTTACTGTGGGGCCAAGAGAACGGCGGCGGGTTGGGTTGTAGTTGAGTAAACAAACAAGTGACTGCTGCTATGAGCGGGAATGGGGGTAATAAGGGATCCTTTTAATGGTTTACTGTTCCCACTGCTGGTACTCACGTATGACGTCCACTATCTCACACTGGGAACAATGTGAGTGAGTGGACGTCTTACATGCCAGTTATTGAACAGTACTCGTTATGTTTGTAATAGTTATGTGTGTAAAATTACTGTCAGAAAAAGTATTTCTTACACTTATGAAAACTGTAAAACTTCAGGATGTAAAATAATCTTTTGTTTATGAAGGACAACAGTATAATCAATAACATCAATGTTGTCTCACAAAGTTGTCGTAATATTTGTATGAGAGACAAGATATCAAAATCTTCCCGACCCTAATGTATGTGACATCTGATATATATTTTTTGCTATGCCCTTATCAGAACGACGTCAGTTCGATTGTCTGGTACCACACCGTTAAAACATGACCAAGCTTTTCTGGTCCATTCTAAAACCAACAATCTGCTTATCGGGAAGTCTTAGTCGTAAGCCTCTAGGTATAATAAAATCCGATGGAATTCTATTAATTACCCTGAGGAAATATAAATTGAATGCTTATAACATTAATAATAAACAAGCTATGGATGCAGCAACCAATCTTCTGACTGATTGACACTGCCGGTTGTTAAAATTTCTATTATTGCAGTATATTATGACTGTGTCTATAACCTGTTAAGCAATCAATATCGTATAGCTACTGTTATTGCGTTTTAGTTACTGATATTGCGTGTGAGTTGCTGATATTGCGTTTGAGTTACGGGAAATGCGTTTTAGTTGCTGAAATTATAAAGAGAGGTTAAGGTTGTATTTTTTGGTAGAAATAATCTAGTCATTTAATTAAGGCAATCCCAAACCGATCTGTTCAGACTGGTCTACAAAAGTCTTACCTTAAACCTGAACACCAAATATTTTCACACAAAATCAAAGCAACCGTTTCCTATTTCGCTGCCTTCCTGGCCTCGACTCGTAGGACCCCTGCTGCCTCAGCAGTCTTCGACGAAAGTACCCGAAAGAAAGCTGCGCATCCCGATAAGAAATTCCATGTACTAAACGTAAATTAAAATAGTTTTGTGCAACATTTATAATATTATATGGGTTTAATGTAGAATTTTTGTGTCACACCAGTTAATGGCGATCTGATGGTAATTTTACTTTTGTCTGTAAGGCAACACGTTTAATAAATGGTTGTTGTTCCATTATGGATATGATTTTAGGTAAATTATTGCTTGTTTGGCTCCATAAAAGTGCTGTCATATATAACTGAATCAAATAAAAGAGATATGTATCGCCCATTTTGTCATATGTCTGAAATATTACCTTATAGAGATTTTTAAAAAATGGTTAGAATATGAATTTGCAGACATAACCATTAGTCATTTGTGACAAAAGACGAAAAAATTAGTGTCGGCGCAATAATGTTTGATGGTATTAAAAATTCACTTTTTATAGCACATTAGAATAAATTTCGCATAAATCATATACCTCCAACATTCCTTATCATCGCTGCATAAACTTGTAACCATATACATACATAACCCATCGTAACCATACAACAAAAATGTATGTTTTAATCTCGGAAAATACTGTTGAATATGAATAATTTTAAGGTATTTCACAGTTTGTCGTATTAAGATTATAAAATAAAAAAATACTTTGACACAAGTGTGCCTCCGACCGCGAACTTGTCATTTTAATGCAATCTTACGACTGTGTTCTTTTCTCTTTCCTTCACATTTAAGCAGTATATTTTTTCTCTTTCTTGCATATGAATTATGCGGCAGTAGTGGCCTGATAAGTATATTTACTTATTTGGTTCGATTTTGTAAAATAAATTCGCGTTTTTAGAGTCCGGTGGGTTTTATTTTCAGTTCTTTGTGTCCAAATCTGGTTCGTGTACAAATGATAGTACGTTATTTGTGTGACGTTTATTATTATACGACAGTTTTAACGCGCTGTAATTGGTCAACGCAAGTAACTTGTAAGTAGATAGTTTTATACATGCGGAAGCTTGTAATTAGCAAATGTCCCTACATAAGCATGATATTTATAACTGATATATTACTCTGTAAGCTTTCTTTAAAATAAAATAAATAAATAAATTAAAGAGTAAGAAGTCGTGTACCTATAGTGAAAAAGTGAGCTTATCATGAGACCACGACCGATTATGGTATACATTCTGCAAACGATGGATAAATTAAATTAAATAAATTTATAAAAGTTAATAAACAATAACAAAAATCGACTTTGAAAGATTAACTTGCCTTTCGGAAATCGGTGTCATTCCTTGCTTCATTGTTTTTTTTTTTTGCAAAGGATCGTCATGTCGTCAACATAAAACATATAATACGTCACAACACTCACAGCGTCGGCTAAGAAATGTACCTTTAATTACGTTAAATCTAACATTTATATGGGACTATTACAATTCATCGACAAAATGAAAAAATAATCTCGTAAATCGGCCCAGTAATCACGAAGTTATCGGTGAGCATAGATGTAAATCAAAAGATATCGACAAATTGAGAACCTCGTCTTTTATTGAAGTCGGTTAAAACAAGATATTGTCATCTTATTTCTGCCTTTGTATCATTCTACTTAGGCTCGGCGCGATATTTCCTTCTTTCATTAAACAGAATACTGTTAATATACATAAATATATATATTTTTAAACACCAAAAAAGAAAGAAAAACAATATGGCTTCTCCTGAACCGACACAGAAGCAAGCCAAAAACATTAAAACAACATGCCACCAATCAATACACACACCAATAAAAATAAATTGTAAATTAAACTTTAATCGATAAGCTGATTTACCGATTTCATTATGAATCCTTTAATAAAATTGTAATTTATCCTGGCATGGGTTGCCATAAACAATTGTTCGCTACATTGTAACGAAGTGGGGGCTGACCATGACCTCGGCAGCACTATTGTTTAAATCTTATTTCTGTTTGGGAAAAAGTTGACACTAGATTTCCTGTATAGCTTCATCTCTTTTTTATACATAAGACTCAGCCCCTGACGGAGGCGACGACGTGACGATCTGATCACGTTAGAGAGGCTAAAATTGCCAGAAATTGTACAGGATGGAGAGGTATACAAGGAGAAAAGGGAGGACTTTGCGTGCAATGGGAAACAAAAGTAGGCTTAAAAAAAATTACCGATCATCATTTGAAAAAGAAAATGGTATTGATTGCCCAGTTCTTGAAAAGGTAATAGGCTAAGTATTTAACATTACGCTATAACCAAAATGTGCCGACCGAAAACAGAAACGGCGAAGGAAATCGCGGGGCACAGCTAGTAAAGCTACAAGAGGTGATGGACTGATGGTACACTCCCCTGTTGGAAGAAACAACAGAACCAAAGATTGGAAGATTTTGCTTCTTTGTAGAACAATAACCAATTATGTCGAGATTAACATTGGTTTATTTAACCTGTGTGTGTAAGAACGGACCTTTGGAGTGTAAAATGTGTTGTTTGTGTTTGTGTTTATGCTTTTGTATAGCTTATTTGTGTTAGGTTATTTGTTTTGACTAGCTATCGAAAAAGGAGCTGTAGTTTTTAGAGTTCCGTTGTCAATATGGAAACCTTACAGTTTCGCCATATTCGTCTGTCTGTCCGTCCCTCCGTCCGCACTATATCTCAAAGACTCTTAGTACTAGATAACTGTAATTTGGCATGTCCAATGCACAAATGAGTTTCGCCGACAAAGTGGTAGAATAGAATTTTTAAAATGTTTTATTTTAGTGTATTTCCAGTACACAATTTTGAGGGTAGTTTTATTTCTTGGAGCCCATTGTGTGGAGTGTCTTTGAACAGGTCTTATATCATATTAGTCTTATTATCCTATAACAGCTAAGTAGATTTTACAAATTTACGAGTAATAGTCGACCAACTCATAAAATGTAGATAGAGGAAAGTCACCAAATATGAAATAGTATCTTAATATGGAATACCTTCATTTCTCTAAGACTATAAGTATGAAACGCAACACTCGACCATCTTCTGTTCCATTCGGTCTATTGCACCACGTACGTGTTAGTAGACCGAATGGAACAGAAGATGGTCGAGTGTTGCGTTTCATACTTATAGTCTTAGAGAAATGAAGGTATTCCATATTAAGATACTATTTCATATTTGGTGACTTTCCTTTACTAGTATAAAATATTTTCCTACACTTAATGTATGCCTTAAAACTGCAAATGTAAGTTTGTTTTATTTTTACATTAAAAATCATCGTTCGGAGGCAGGTAGGTAGGCAGCGTCGTTAATCAGCTTAGTAAGTTAACATAGTTTGATGGGTAACTACGGGACCCTACATTGTGCGTGCATGGTCCGACATGCACTTGACCGGTTTTTTCGTCTTGTAGGTCTAAATCATAATTATAACTCTACCAATAAAATGAACGTTTCAATTTATAAATTACAAAACTGATTTAATTGGTAGGACAACGCAACATTTTTTTTATTAGATCAATAATAAATGGGACTGGGCGGGCCATGTCTGCCGGATGCCGCCGCAGCTGTGGGCCCGAATATCGCAAGAATGGAGCCCTAACACAGCTAGACGGGGTCGCGGTAGACCGAGGAGAAGATGGCGGGACGCCTTGGATGGCTTTCTCACCAACTGGCAAGATGAAGCACACCATCGTAAGAAGTGGAAGGAATGGGGGGAGGCCTTTGCTCAGGAGTGGGACAATACGGGCTAAATAAAAATAAAAAAAATAATAATAACACCAGGATATATGAGTGTGTCAACCTTTGGTTGAAATATGATAACAAACATATCGTCTCCTTACTGCAGAACTCAACTAACTGCACAATATAATATAGTTTTGAGAAAATCGTGTTTAAAGGTTCGAATCGTGAAATTTCTATTAAAACAATTGAAAATGAGGAGAGTAGGTGTGTTTTTGATTTCTTATTGTATTCATTTTTCGGGTGGAAGAGAAAAAGGAACTTAATTCTTTAAACAAGTAGGAAAAATTAAGGATTGGCTTGATAGGTGCTGCATAGGTGGTTTTTCCTGTAGCGGCAATGTTTTTTTTATCTTTTGAAGAAAATAGCTTGGACAAAAGTTTTTTTTTATTAATTTAATTAAACAAAATTTGTTTGACATCTAATGGGTAATTGAGAAATATACTAAATAATTCTCAATTACCCATTAGATGTCAAATGTTCTATATTCAGTTATCAAATTGTTATTGCTCATCTAACTTGAATCATGTAATTACCACTTAAACGGCGATTAAAGGTTTTTCCTGGCGAGAAACATTATGTTCAGTGCAAAAACATTGCTTTAACTGTTACTTTGTTTTAGGGTAGTTTACTTTTGGTTTTGTGTGTTTTTTATTTAAAAATTAATCTCCTGTTAAGTTACCTTAGCTTAAAACTAAATCCAGAACGAAGCGTCATCTCAGAAAACGGGTTTTACCAGTATGTAGATCTTGAAAAGTAGATTCTAACAGTATTTGTAACTCACTTTTGCCCATAAGGGACTTTAGTTGGTTTTTGCTTTAAAGGCACGATATGTTATCTTATTTAACCCAAAAGATGCCTGGTAGATAATAAGTTCGCCTACGTTTTACTTATTTATATAAAGTTTAAATACATAAAGAGTAAATCTATTAAGTACTGCATCAAAATCACCAGCTAACTTCAAACCTTAAACTAAATAACCTTCCAAGATTCCTATTCACCCGGAAGAAGGTTAGCGTCCAGTAAAGTTAATGTAAGCAACCGTTCAAAGACCCGCAGTAAACCATAATAAAGGCCACAAGTTAAGCATGCAGACGATTTGATGGCAGCGCGTCATTTGACATTAAGTATTGCATATTTTAGCGCATCCTATTGTCCTGGGCACTTAGGTTCGAGAGAGATGTTTAGGGTCAACTTTATTGACCTAATAGGAGCCGATTTAGATTTCGAGGAGATGGATGTCGGATATTAAATAATGTTTTAGATTTAATGGGTTCTATAGAAATGTGGTTGCACTTACAGAAAGTTTTGTGTTGTGTCACTGTCGAGTAAATCTGCATGCGAGTGAAATTTGAAAGGTTACCATCAATATAATCATTTTCTTGCCAATATTTCAATAGGGTAGTTACCAAGAAAATGTAATTGGTCCGTCATATAATAATAATAATAATAATAATATTCCACAACTATCACACAACGCCATCTAGTCCCAAGCTAAGCAGAGCTTGTGTTATGGGTACTAGACAACTGATAAACATACTTATATATTTCTAAATACATACATATTATAGATAAATTACACCCAGACACAGAACAAATGATCGTGCTCATCACACAAACATTTGTCCTGGGTAGGAATCGAACCCACGACCTCCGGCATAGCAGTTAGGGTCACTAACCACTAGACCAACAGGCCAGTCAAAAAAATATAGATTAATAGAAAATATTTGACACGTATTTTTTCTTTTTTCACGTAAACAAACAATGAAGACGATACAGTGCTTTGAAAACTTGTGTGACGTCATACTCTAAGACACTAGTATGACATTTTTTTGCGGTCAGTGACGTATCAAACCCCCACTCAAATCTTTGACGCGTTTTATCTTCGTAAATTTTTATTGATTTGATGAAAGAAAAAACACGTAAGTATCCAATATTTTTCGATAATCTAACCGCATCATATTTTTTGACTCAGTCCGATCCCCTATACCACACAAATACAGTTAAAGGGTTTATTTTCTTTGAAAACTTTTTTTTCCGGGTCCCTTCAAAGCTTATGTCAGTATTTTAAAGTTAGAATTCGTTTCGTAGTAATAATCTGAATTTGAATTCAAACATGCAGATTGCGAAGACGACCATTAGTTATTAAGTGCTGCATATTTTAGCACCGTCTTAGCTTTAAGTAACCGTTAGGTCGTAAGTGAGATATTTCTTCCTAGGGTTGGACATTGGAGCAAATGTTTGTTCGGATTTTTGTGCATTAAAAGGTTGACTTCAAAGCTTTAGCAATCGTTTTATTGGAAGAACTTCCTCTCTTTTCTTCATTTTAAGATTTTTACACGAAAAATGTATTACAAGTACTTTGCAAATGATGCTATCGAAAGTGCCAAACTCGTCGCCTTTTGGGCTGACTTAATTTAAATTGTCATGGACACACTAGGAAGAATACACAAGTAACATGGCACCTGTGTGTATTTTGATGAAGAAAATCTAAATTTGTCAGTTATGTCGTAAAAGCTTACTGTCTGTCTCCGCTAGCCTGTATCGTCCCACTGCTAGGCGAGAACCCATGGCTGCTTTTGATCAAAAATCATTTCTGTCAAAGTTTTATTTCAAATTCCAAGGTAGATTGACGTGATTATACTTTCTTTTCCCCGTCATAAATATGATTCACAGGCTAAATAAAAAATCGTTTATACTACCACAAAGCAATATCCCTTTAAGGGTCCAATATACCATTGGCAAACACAATTGACCGGAACGTTTTAGTGTACTTTAAAAATCCTTTAAAGAAATGACCTCAAAAACGAAAGGTCCCATAAATCAATCAAAAAAACTAATTAAAATCAACTGTAAAAACTGTTGGACGAATTGCACTTGCGCTTGTAACAATACTTTGGTTATTTTTATGCGAAAACATGTAATAACCGGTGGAGTGATCACAATTCTTGGACGTATACGTGTGTTAGTTTTGACGAGCTATTGATTACTTTTGGCGGGACTCAATTTTGATCTGTGTGTGTAAATGTTAAGACAGTCTATCTTAATTTTCATTTGTATTTTTTGAATGAGGACTACATTTGACAACGCAGGATAAATAATGGAAATTTTGTTTACCTACTCCTCCGCTATTCTTTTCTGATTCATTTCGTTGCGGGATCCAAGACAGTTAATTCATTTCCCTGGGACTTCGTCGAGCTTCATTGTCTCGGCGCTTTTCTAGTGGTCGCCATTGTTGATTCTGGCTTTCAGGATTTAAAGTGGTTTGGGAATAGTGTGGCGTGATTGTCCCATTAAAAAAAAATGCAAGATAACCCACGACCTTTGTTGCTGCCCACCAAACGTGCCTCAAACTCACTGGACCCACGTGGAAACGCTATAACACTGGTTATTGGCTGATGACAATCCTAGTTTCTTGGTAAAGATAAAGTTAAACTAATCAACACTAAAACTTAGAAAGCCAAGCTATAACGCAAAGAGGAAATGACATCAATTCCTACTGTTGAAAGTTTGTCAAACGTGTTTACAATTTATGACTGATTTTAAACAGTGAGAGAAAACATTCAACGCAGCAATCAATAAACATATGAAATAGCCTGAAGGGATAGGCAGTGGTGTTTGTAACGGTAGCTAGTTAGTTATGCCAGTGTAAAGACTTAGACCCTTAATCATTAAAACTTGATGTCTATAAATGCTTGAATAGAAGGGTATTTATCTTCATGACTATTAAACAAAGTGGCAATCGATTTTAACACTACTAGTGTTATTATTTTTATGTTCAGTATAATAATCTGTTCAGAGCTCTGTTTCGGCTCCCTGGACATTGCAGTGCATGTGTGTTTTAGTGTTTACTGACGCTAGCGTAGATGCATCAACGCAATTATGCGTAAAAAGGTTGCGTCAGTGGTGCGACGAGTACGTGGGAGCCCAAATAGCGATACTCTTCAGCTCAGTAGGTTCACTGAACTTCGTGTATTGCGAAACCGATTAGCCTTTTGTGCAGGGGTAGACGGTGTGCCTAGTTCCTTTTTGTTTAGTTTTAATTACTAACATAAGTTATAAGTAAACAAATGTTTGTGACTAACAACCTTTGCTTTGCCTATGGAGTTTTTGTCTGAATTAAATGTGTATTTTTTATAAAGTCGTCTTCATTTTAGTGTGTCGATGACAATGCTTGAATTGAGTCAGCCCAAAATTTAGCAACGAGTTTGGTAGGCTATGTCGTTTATTATTTATAGCAGGATTAGAAAGTTCACATTTAGCGCCACAAATACACTATTCATATTGTTAAATGTAACCACCAACACTCTTTGGTAACGTTACGTTCTGTTTCATTTATTTTCAACCAGCTGTTGCCAGCGGCTTCACCCGCTACAACTCGAGAACTATCCCACGGGAAAATAAAATCGGTGTTAATCCAAGTTATAAACTTTCGCCTTTATAATATTAGTGTGATAACAATGGGACACGGAAGAGCTAACCTCCAACATATTGCATATTTCTGCACACTCTTCGAATCTCTTAACGTACCATCATCTGTTTAGCTTTTCACAACTATATTGGGGTTGGCTTACAGTCTGACCTGATGCAGCTGAAAACCAATATTTTACCTGGACCGATTGCTTATTTGACCTCCATAACCTAGTTATCATTGGGTAAGACTGGTTGTCAGGCTTTCTGGCCACTGGTAAGATTAAAAAGATCTACAAATGACACCCAACGGCTTGTCGTGCTTTCCAAGGCATGGAGGTAACTCGATATGTAATGGAATGTCAACCATCCAGACACTAACCAATACAAGCGCGGCTTAACCTGAATATTGATACGAACGGCTGATGTTATATAGCTACGAGCTCTTCCTCTACGACGAAGCCCAAATGAAGGGTTATGTGTTTGACCTGTATGTATGTATTTACATTCATATCCTGTTCATTAATGGTTGTGCGACGCATTGCAGTCCCGTGTGTCAACAATAAAAGGACCTCCCGTAAAAACGGGTTGATGATCATACTAATTGGCTTAAACCAACCAAATAAACGTAGAAATATGAAATGCATAAAAGTCGACTTCGAATCCGCGCGCAGTTGTATCGCGTAATGGATTTAGCGACATTTAAGCTGTAAAATGTTTTCTGATTTCTCATTAGTTTTGTTGCGTGCGCGCCGCGAATTACATTACGTGTGTGGAGCGTCTATTTTTATATTTTTACGCATGTGTTTATAGTTTTGTGAAGTCTGCCTCTTTGTGGAAGGTATTTTAATAGATAGGGAATTGCGGAGGCTTTAGGAAAAAGTTGACACGTGTGAAATGTGACGCGTATTCCTTTTGAAGAATGGTAGGATATTTATTTCTTTGAAAGGTGATTTTGATTGCATGTGAAATATTTAGTGCGATTTTATAGATTATTCTGATTTTAAATTCCACCTTTAAGTGGTGCTGATGTAGGTACTAAATGTTAGTCATTGTGAAACTATTCAAAGCAAAACTTTTGAAAAGACAGTCATGTAAATACTTAATTTTACTAAAGTATGCTTACACCTTATATTTTTAAGGACTACTTAATTCACTTATGGTAGGTAATTTTAAGCTTGTCGGGGCCGCGGGTAGTCCAACGGTTATCGCGGCCTCGACATAGAGGGCGAAGAAGGAACATGGGTGGTTTTTAGTCAGTAGAAGTCTGACACTCCCTTTCGCTCTGCCCAAGAGCGGGAGGGGTTATTCGATGATTTTACACCCACCAAAAAAAAAAAAAAAAAAGGTAATTTTAAGCTAGACTTAATTGGATAAGAATCTTGCTCTAGAAAGTATTGCCTACTGGAGACCATTTAGCTCTCCTTTTTCCAGATACTTCATCATCATCAGCCCATATTGTTCCCACTGCTGGGACTCAGGCCTCCGCTCTAGAAGAGGGCTGTGCTTTACTCTACCACGCGGGCCAAGTGTGGATGTCACATGTCTTCGATTTGTTTGGTTCTAAGACATACCGGTTCCACATACATAGTTAGTCTTTTCAGTATGCGTTAAGCTCGTCTGATATCGGTGACAGTCAATAGGAATGCGACACACTTAGTGTGGCCTATTGAACCCTAGAGGATATACTCGTACATCATAAAAATCCTGGCACATGCCAGAAATTCAGACTACCCACAAACGTAATTTGTTTAACAGAACCCAACAATAGATTTTCGCATAACTCATAGTTCAAATGGTGGTTAAGTTTACGAGGTAACGGGGCAAAATAACCAATGAGTTAAGCCTCATTGTTAGTTACATGGTCGGAGATAAAAGTCCAAGACGTCAAGTAGTTAGTCTTTTGTGGATTTAATCTTACGCCGTTTAAATTATACATTATGAGACAATACTGTGTGTTAATTTTAACTGAAGAGTATAGAGTGTTTCTAATTAAGAAACAGTTTTGTACTTGGCAAAATGCTTATAGATAGATAAATAACAGCGAGTTTTCCTAACAAAAAAAACTATTTATTTTCAGTAAGATTTTCGAAAAATGTTGGATCCGTGATTTTTGTTTTATAAAATTAATGGAAAGTGACGAATGTGATGAATGATCACGAACTTATGACGTCACTCGTCGGTAAAAATGTACTGAACTGTGACGTCACACGAGTTTTCGAAAAACTGCCAGTCTTCTTTATTTGTTTACGTCACAAAATAAAAAAAAATATGAGTCCAATATATTTCGATAAGTAATCTAACTGACGGATTAAACAGGATTTTTTGTTTTTTTTGTCAGGATTCGTCTTTTATGGAACACCAAAATTACAGAATATTTTTCTGTGTTGTTAAGCCTGTCGGTACAAAGGCGGTCTTGTGGGGGTCAACCTTAACAAACATTACTTTTATTTTATTAAATGGTTTTTTGCGCCTAAATTCCGTTTTCTACTCGTCATTCAGTGGTATTAAAAGAACGAAGTGGGGTTTTTACGTTCGCGAATATATTTTAATCAACGTACAAACTTATACTGCTGGAAAAATTACCTTAGCGTATCTATTTTAACTGAGATTTCATCTTAAATCTTATTTTTATTCTAGAGAGTATGCTATATGACCAGATACATAAGCACACAAACTGTCAAACACACAACCTCACTTTACTATCAGCAATCGGTAAAACACACAATCGGCTTCATATTATAATTCAGTCCGTTACTTTGTAGGCGTAATGCATGTTCAGCGCTGATTCGGTTTTGTTTATCGATACTTATTTATTCGGTAATCGAGTTATTTATCGATAAAGCCTGGAGAATGTCGATGTGGGCACGTCACTTCACTATAATGATGCAACTGCATTATTTGAAGTGAAGTTTTTTAGAATATTTATGTGGAAAAATCGATTGTGGGACATAGTTTGATGGGATCGAACTTGTATACATACAATGGTAAATGGAACTTAAATCAACTGAGTACGTTAAACTAATGGAAACTAGTAGGTGTCTTAGCTTAGGTAGCTGAAGATTTTCGAATACAAAGGTTTTTTTTTAATCTGGGGGCACGGCAGTGCCCCCGCCAAGTCGAGCAATAAAGCGGCACGGTATAATCTTTCTTCTGTCTTTCTTTTTCTTTTCTTTCTAATTATTTGGTATAGGGATTCCCAATTTATAAAAAAAGTAATCAAGTACCTACTAGGATACCTACCTAGATTACCTAGATTCAAGTTACTGTCACTGAAGTCTGATCAAATAAACAGACATTATCTAAAAGTTATTTAATTCCTGTCATACTAGAACAAAAACGCAAAATAGACAAGAGTAGAGCTATACACTGGAGAATAGCCCATAAACTAAATCTGAAATTCTCAATTAAACGTTTATGCATCAAATTCAACCATAGTCGTAACAAAATCCGCTCAGCAGTTTACAAGATAAGTCCGTACAAACATACAGACCCGTCAGATGCTCTCAAGAACTTTGTTTAATAATGCACAGCGATATAAGCTTGCCTGTCGTCATGCGCGTACGCCGGTTATAAATCAAACAAGAGCAATGGCTTGCAGAGTACCTCTGGGCAAATGCGCACAACTTATTAATATTTACGCACAATTGTAGTCACCTCACTAGTATATACACTAGTACTTAGGACGACTTATGGTCTAAGATTGAAATTAAAGTTCTAATAAATAAAATAAATAGAAAAAATATCTTATTAGAATTAAAACAAAAAAAGATAACAATAAAAGAATCTTTTGAGAGTTGAGTTTGAGAATTATATATTTTGGTGAAAGTAAATTAGAAGACGGGAAAGTGTTTTCGATTATTTTTGAAGTACTTACATCACTGCTTTGTCTTTTGTAATATTTAAAAATAATTAATTTCGCTCCCTGATGGACGATGAACAGGCCAAATCACTGGGCATTGAAGGGGACCTCTTAAACTCGACTATAAATGAAACTGATTCGCTAAATTGGTCAAATAGGTAATGAAAATTTGCGAAGAAGTTTGTCATTCATCCAAACTCCGGGCCACTACAGAGTTCCTAAGAAAGTAGAATAGCATTTTATACCCGACCGTTTAAGTCATCTAACGACCACAAGCTCAATAAGCAGTCACACACACATATTACATAACAAAGATACTTTGACCGCCTTTGCTATACTAAAACAGTCAAACTTTGTTAAAGCTCATCTGTATAATGCAAACGTAAACCGTATTTTGAACCTCGTGTACAGTTCTATTCACGTAATAAAAAACTCGACGCCAAAAGACAAAACCCACATTTCTCACAATGATCTCTCAGATACATTTTATTGCACAACGTGACTATCCTCCAAGGCATCTCATCTTCCTACATAAGTCTATACATAAGTCCATACATAAGTCCATACATACATCGACATCTAAGGTAAAAGTCGTGACATCCCATACAACGCGCCTAAATTCTGTCCGCATACGCACTTATTGACAAATTCAGTAAGCAACGCTAACAGGCTGTATAATGCGTGAAAACATAAGTGCGGACACAACACCCTGTATAAGGGATCGTATAACTAGCTAGGCTTGTTAGTTGGGCCGGCGTGTAACTCAAAACGAGCTACACATAGGGATGGGAGCACGGAATATGTTTGAATATAAAAAAATACGGGAATAGAATTTAATAAATAGGAACAGCAATTTTCTTCAAATAATTTGAAAGCAAAAGAACGGTATAAAATTTAAGACTTTTTTATGTATTTAGAAATATATAAGTATGTTTATCAGTTGTCTAGTACCCATAACACAAGCTCTGCTTAGCTTGGGACTAGATGGCGTTGTGTGATAGTTGTGGAATATTATTATTATTATTAATATTATAATCTTTTTTATTTCGTGAAACGTTCTTGGATTTCGAAAGATTTCAGTTACAATAGGGTAGTTAACTAAAAAAATCTAATTAGTCCGTCAGATAGATTTCCAAAAAATATTGGACACGTATTTTTTCTGTTTTCATGTAAACAAACCATGAAGACGATATAGTGCTTTGAAAACTCGTGTGACGTCATATTCCAAGACATTAGTATGACCTTTTTTAGCAGTTAGTGACGTTACAAACCCCCACTTAAATCTTTGACGCGTTTTATCTTCGTCATTTTTTATTGATTTGATAAAACAAAAAATACATGTCAAATATATTTCGATAATCTAACAGACGGACTAATTAGAATCATATTTTTTTAAGTCAGTGAACATCCCTATTGAGTTAATAAGTTATTATTATTATTATAAGTTATGCCTTATTTTTAAGGCATCTACAGGGTAGTCCGGTTTTATTAAGCAGACGACAATCTCCTAAGTTGAATTACAAGAAGCCAATCACTAAAAAAAAAAATCTATGCTGTCTCTACTTTGGTAAGATTAAACATTTCGGTTTAAAGAATTTATTCTCATAAGAACAATAGGTTCACTTATAATGAGATACAAAGTGTTTTTTACATTTTGATATGTCTTCAATGTTTTTTTTTAAGAAATTATTGGAAGCATTTTGATAGGTGACCAAAATATTTAAGCTTCACTCCCTGTTGGTCTAGTGGTCGAAAGCGTGACTGCTGACCAGGGGGGTGTTAGCGTGTCGGGTAAAGTGCTATTGGATGTTTCCATCTGGAATTTCTCAGTGCAGCCACGGAATATGTTTGTGCCTGATTGTTGGCAATAGGCTTACAAGGGACTTAAAAATAACTAGCGAAATGTGGGTGTACTATTAGGTAAAGCTTTGTGCTCCCTTTTTTGGGTTTTGGAAAAACATCAAGTAACCCCTTCCGCTTTTGGGCAGAGCGAAAGGGAGTGTCAAACTTATACTGACTAAAAACCACCCATGTTCCTTCTTAGCCCTTTATGTCGAGGCCGCGGTATCTCTTACAACATCCCACAGCCAAGCTTTGTGCCCCTTCTGGGATTATAGGCGTGATGTGTTATGTTTTTTTCTCCATTTTAATATGACTATTTTGGTCTTACCACTCAAACTCATCGTGCCAACCCTAGACTTAGTGACAGATTTATACTCAAAGAACAAGGCAGAGATCAACGCCGCGCACATTGTAGGTTATTGTTGATGCTGAGGCTCTTTATGAACTATATTAACAATCGTTAATTAGTTAAATGATCTGTGATGTGATTATGTGTTCGATTGATGGAGAACCTGTTTCTATATTTCGTCTGCTTAATAAAACCGAACTATCCTGTAGGTGCTTTGAGAATAAGACCTCCAGTTACGTCTTCCTATATCTCACAGCTCGTTATTCGCTGTAACTTTTTCAAGACTGATGTTGATCTTTTTAACCGACTTCCCAAAAAGGAGGAGGTTCTCATTTCGATTGGTTTGTTTTTTTTTGTATATATCATCGTTAAATCGGCCGAAAGAGACGTCTACTGTTTCCATGCTTGACAAAGAGCTTCCACGTCACTACGTCACTCTGTATGTATTGCATCATCACTGCAGATCCTTTTCGTCCCATCGCGTCGGCCATCTGTCCTTTACAACAAATATTTAAAAATCGTTCGTCCTCCTAGCTTCCACAACCAATTTAGCACAGAATAATACGATACTCCTTGAGTTGTCATTCATAAAATCTTGTTCCTATCAAATGTAATCTTGCGTCGTAAACTAAAGCAATCAAGTTTGCGCTTGCCTCCAATAGTAATAATTTCTTCCATATAGTTACATATTTGTGTCTAAGCCTATAGTATCTTAAAGCAATTTTTCACAATCAAGACATGCTTTAATCCTCCCTTCTTATTTTACTGCTGATCTTATATTAGAAGCACTTTCATTTGAAAATAAAACTTTCAGTAAACGATGAATAAATACTGACATTATCGCGATCTAAATTTAAATTATAAATATCTTCTCCAGCAGAAACTTGATCTAATAGCTCCAGGCAAAAACCCTTAATTAGTCCTGATATATTTTTTCCTAGACATGTAGCAATACTCTTTTAAACAAACGACCTCTGGTTTAGCATTGCAGCTTTAGTTATGGAGGTAGAAATAAAAGTTGTGCTGACATTATTACAGGCCGGACAATATATGGACGGTATTATTTTAGAAATATTATACGTCTAATAAAGTTCACTGGATTGTATGAGGTGGTCTTTAGTGTAGGGCATGTTTCTGAATGTGTTTATGCGTGTTGCGTGGGTCCAGGTTTCGAACTGAGAGAACCAAAATGCTAAGGATGATTCAGATGAAGACGAAGAGATTGATCAGGTAGTCTATGATATCTGTGAATGCATAGAGGTATGGTTTTTGTAAGATCACCTGCCTTATTACAAAAGTGGTTAAACCTGGGTTTAACTTAGACTTGGTTTATCTCGCATGCCGCCGTCTCACTTCGATAATATTCAAACAAAAGTGACGGCATGCGAGATAAACCAAGTCTAAGTTAAACCCAGGTTTAACCACTTTTGTAATAAGGCCGATAGTGATTAAATTTTGAATCGTGTGATTGATGACTCAAGACTAGTCTATCAGCAATTTTGAAAATGAAAACCGAGAGCTTTTAAACATTACGACTTCCTACAAAATATATGACTTATCATATTAGTTACATGAACCGGATAATAGTCAGTCTACATTTATAGAAAAAAATAGTTTTATCGACATGACTGGTGTCTAAAAGACTGTCATTATAATTTAACATGTGTAAAGAGATGAGGTTTTAAAAAAATACTGGAGGTACACATCCCCAAAAACCTGCATACCACTACACTTTGATCACGGAAATCTCTTGTAAATTTCCAATTATAGCGCTGGGTATACAGAGTACGTAGGTCCCGACATTAGAACAAATGCGTCGTTAAAGCGGGATATAGCGTGTACCTTTCCCTTGTTACTTTGCACATACTGCTAGACTTATTCCTTGGGTCTGTTCATACATACGGACTAGGAGAACGGCGAGCAAGTTAGGCTAGGGTGTAGCAATTTGTACTTTATGGCAGAAGCAATGTTCCCAATGCCTCGCCTATATAAAAGGGGCCGGGTAATATGTAGGTATTGCGAGTGTAATCATTTGTATTTTCTAATAAATATATATGTAAATCGAGAGAATTGGTAACAGTGAAAGTAGCAGGTCGACATTTCTCGCTGTTAGTGATTAATTGCCGTTTGAATTTATTAGCTTATCTATGTAGGTGAAGTTAGGAATTTAATCAATCAAACAGTACCTATTGCAAGTAAAAGAAATGTTGTAAGTTGAGGAATTAAGAGGGATAGAAATTTATATAAGATTTGATTGTGGCACGCAAAACTAACTATAAGAAATAAAAACTTGAGGAGAAAATAATTGTCGTAACATTCAGCTAGCCATTCTCTGACCCCGTATGTCCGCAAACACACACCCTTTGCAGATAATCCAAAGATCCAGAAACATTCAGATCCCATCGGATACCGCGATATAGTTACAATAGTTGTCGTTTAAAGGACAAAATCTTGTTATTTGGACGCCTACGGCCACATTTTACATCGGCCATGGGTTCTAAAAGAGGTACTATGCAGACCTGTTAATGTATAGATATTGCATATTAATAGCTTCGAAGTTCACGTGTTTCCTTGTTGAGAGCTGAGCTATGGTGGACAAATATTCTGTTAAAGGGAACATGGATGGGGTTTTAGAATATTAGTTTAGGGGTTGTTCTGTTCACACCTGAAATCAGTTATCTATATTCTTCCTTCGTTATTTTCTTACATTATCGGGGAGTGGTAGTTTTAGAGATTGTACCTATCAGCTCATTTAGTATTTTATTATTGAAAACCTGTGTGTCATCATCATTTACAGCCTTTTTTGATCCACTACTTTTTATGTGACTCCTCTTTATTGCAGTACTTATTTAGATTTTATCGTCGGGATCATTATCTTTGTCATGTTCTATGAGAACATTATCATCAATTTCTTGCCCTTACACCAATAGGGGATCGGATGGCAAAAAAAAACTAATTATTTCGTCAGATAGATTTCCAAAAAATATTGGACACGTATTTTTTTTTTCACATAATCAAAAAATGAAGACGATATAGTGCTTCGAAAACTCTTGAACTCCTCGAAAACGTCACGTGTTAGTACCTTTTTCACCTACAAATGACGTCACAACCACCCACTCATGATCTTTGACGCGTCGAATCTTCGTCAATTTTTATTAATTTGATAAAACAAAAAACACGTATCCAATATTTTTCGATTATCTAACTGACGGACCAAATAGAATCATATTTTTTTGACTCAGTCCAATCCCCTATTCATTCGAGTCGGCACAGCCTGCTTTCCTCATCCATACGTTTCTATTACTCGTCTCCTCAACCAGTAGTTACCTCCTTATGGCCATATCATCCACACAGTCCAGTTCTATGAAAACATCAATTTCCCGTATATTCGAAGGCAAACAGATACAAACCCGCACCTGCCACCTCCAAACCTTCTCAACTCTACTCCAGTATTCCACACCGTATGTTCTATCCGCAGTGCGCTCTATATCACATTTTATCTCGCGCGTCGAACTCGCACACGGGAATAACTCAACCCTTGCGCCCGCGCCGGTGTTAAGCGTTGCAATTAAATATTGCCCAGCTTTGTTGCCGATGTTGATGTTATCACGATTCTTTTGAGGGTAGTCGGGGCTTAATGTGGATGTACGGACAAAGGAGCGGTGTTATTGATAGGTAGGTAGGGATAGGTTAAAGAAAGGATAATATAGACCTGATATATTAAAGCTAAGTATCGTGAGTGTAATACTCGTAGATAGGTATACGTATAGTTTTGGGGATGGTCAATTTCTTTCATAAAGCTTTTTAAAAACTATAAAGCGTCGATGTGGCCTAGGGTATAAAGCGTCGATGTGGCCTAGGGTACGCTTACCTAGAAAAAACTTATTTACTCGAACTTGGAATGGATCCAGATTATGATGATCAGTGAAGTTTAGATATTTGTGCCTTTTCTCATAATAAGCACATTTTTTGAGCAAAAGTATTTTGTTGGAATATTTTGAATATCTAAAGTGTTTGAAAAGTCCCTTAGAAAAAACCATGGCATTTAGAGTCTTGATCTGCCCTGATATTAGGTTTCAAGAAAGTTTTATCATTAAATGTCGTACCTGTTTCGAATTTCACGCAATGGCATTTATTTGATACATCATCATCTTTATCAAAAACTATGACAAAATACAAAAAAAACTACACCTCCATAATTCCGTTTCTCTACACATTCCTTCTTCACATAAAATACCCTGATGACGTACACCATTGAGTGGCACAGCGCATCGAATCAGGAATGCTACTGGTATCAAAAACACTCAACACAATACGGCCGGGTTAAAATCATTACCAGTCAACAAGGCATAAACACATATTAGCATAATATTAAGGGAATGACGGTGTGGCGATGAAAGCAGCGGGAATAGGGAAAGGAAGAGGAAGAGGAGGAGGAGGGGGGGGGGGGGTGGAAGGGATAGGGGGAGGGGGGGATTAAGTTATAGAAGTAATGGTGGGAATGATAATCAAGAAGTTAGTAGACATTTGACAAAAATCAGTCGTCAATTTAACTTTTAGAATAAAAGAGAAGAAATGATTTTGAAAGATTGAAAAGAATAAATAACTCGTGGAAAAGACAAAGTGAGTTTGAAAAAAATAGATGCAAGACGGATGATAGATAACTATGAAAGTAAAGAGATTGCTCAAAGGTGCATTAATTGAAGTTATAAAAGAAGGTATAAAGACAAGTGAAGTTGGTGATGACGTAGTCATGAATTAATCAAATAATCTGACGACTACTAGATTACTAGTAAAGCTATGGTAGAGAAGATAGAAACAATTTAATAATAGATAGGAAATATAAGTGATATTTAAAAAACTAGTAATCAATCAAACAATGCATCAGATAAACATGTGAAAGCTTACGTAACTAGCTAATCGCCGCAGTCTATAATTCACGCACACCTATATCCAAACTCCATTCAAAGGGACTCATTTCAATAGGCGCCGAATCCACCTAACATAACCTGACCACTTTCCCCCCTCCCTTACACAGTTCCAACCAAAACGGGGTTCAAATAGGTTTTACCAAGGACCTCTCTACACTGGCCATTTAATCAGTTGACACTTCTAAGGTCGCGTCAAGTGACCTCTCACATAGCGACCCCACCCTTATAAGTGCGTTTGTGCTTTCACTTAGAAATGTTATGTCAAATTAACATATTTTAGAATACATGCTTTTTGTATATTTTATCTAAGTTTCGTCAAAGAAAAGTATTTGATGGAAATGTGGTTTTGGGAATGGTGGGTGGAATTGTTTGTTAAGTTATTGCGACGAATTGTTACTATTTGAGGGTACCAACCATAGGGCACGCCACGATAGTGGCGGTAAGTCCCCTCTTTGAGGAGTGGCTTGAGAGGCGCCACGGCACCCTTACCTTCCGTCTGACGCAGGTCCTCACCGGACACGGTTGTTTCGGGAGGTACCTGCACCGAATCAGGCGGGAGGAAACGCCCGGATGCCACCATTGTGAGGATCGGCTGGAGGACACGGTGGAGCACACAGTGGAGGTGTGCCCCGCTTGGGCGGAGCCCCGCCGTGTTCTCGTAGCGGCGATCGGCGGCGGCGACCTCTCGCGCCCGGCCCTGGTGCAAGCCATGGTCCGGGGCGAGGAGGAATGGGACGCCGTCGCCTCCTTCTGCGAAGCAGTGATGCTGGCGAAGGAGGTGGCGGAACGCGAGAGGGAGAGAACCTCTCGTCCCAACCGCCGCGGGAGGCGCTCCGGGCGTCGGGGGTCCCGCGATGACCTCCGGCCACCGTAGACGCGGGCCTGTGGACGGTGAGTGATGGGCTAACTCGCTGTCCGTCCGTCTCACGACGAAAACAGGCCGTGTCGACGGCGCGTTCGTTTTCCACGCGCGCCTCAAAGAGATGTCAGCAACATGGAAGGGGCCCGAAAGGGCTGACGCCTGTCGGGGCTGCGGGTAGTCCTCTGGTTATCGCGGCCTCGACATAGAGGGCGAAGAAGGAACATGGGTGGTTTTTAGTCAGTAGAAGTCTGACACTCCCTTTCGCTCTGCCCAAGAGCGGGAGGGGTTATTCGATGATTTTACACACACCAAAAAAAAAAAAAAAGGGTATCAACCATTTTCATACAATGAATAGCAGCATCTTCCTAAAGACTTGGAAACACTATGACACTGTTTCTTAAATCCCCTTATTTGGTAGGCTCTAGTAACATCAAAAACAGTGAATTAGATGACTATAAAACGTATCGAAGAACCGACAATCCATAGGGAAGAAAGGTTCTCGAGTGTCGAAGCGTTGGTAGACCAGCCACCAGGTAGACTGACGACATCGTGAGAGTTGTGGGCAACCAGTGGATGCAAACCGTAGGCTATCCTTCGTTATGGCGTTCTATTGGGGAGGCTTTTGTCCAGCCGTTGACTTCTTATGGTTGATGATGATGTAAACGATAGAGAAACTAATGAACTAAAATGAATAGAGATAAATATCTCTTCTCAAGTCAAGTCAGTAAGTAAACCATTTCTCAAATCATTGCAGTGAAATACTTTGACATAAAATGTATTCCCCAAAATATTCCTAGGCATACAAAGGTGTAAAAAAACTTCGGTTGTCAGTTCCGACCTCAAAAACTGCCAAATGATTTCAATTCAAGTTTACGGCAATATTTTTTTTTATTTCTTTTAAAGATGTTTTTTGAGCAAATATTTACCACTGATAAGGAGCCATGAATTAAGCTATGATGTAAAAACATTATTACAAAAATCAAAATTATGTTTCTGAAAATCTAGTCCGGATTATTTTTAGGACCCCACTAGTTTTGCAATTTCAATCAGTAGCGAAGTCGTTGACCTAACTAAAAAGGAGTTCTTATTTGTTTAAAAGTATTTATAATTAATGCGAAATGATTGCATCTAAGCGGATGGGGTCATAAATTAAGTGATTAAGTATTTCGGTGTTCTGCAAACGGTTTTATGAATGTTAATAAAAGATCTGATGAACTGTTAAATGTTCTCTTTATTTTTGGACAAAAGAATCAGAGTTGTTAAAACAGAAATTAGGAAGTCTCTACTTATAATAGGTATTAGTCCAGATTCGTATGAACTTGTTCAAATTTTTGGCCAGATATTTCTACTATAAATAACTAAGCATCTGCCTAGCCTTTTACCACTACTATGTTGGGGTCAGCTTCCAGATTAACTGGATGCAGCTAATATTTTACATGGAGCGGACAGATAGAAAATCTATTGCTCCTCTGACAGCCTCAAATAGAGATTGACTGTCAAAGATCTACAATTAACACCCGGAAAAAGCGGCGGAATAGAACTGCTTCAAAATTCTATGACACAAAGTATAGAAATAAAATCATCCGAACTCTTTTGCTTGGCTTTTCCAGACCTTCAGAAATATACTAGGTTTACATACACACACACGTCTTAGAAGAAGATAGTTTTATTTATCGAATTCCACAAAGCAATTTCTTCAATAGCTCGAGCTATTGAAGAAATTGTTTTGTGGAATTACTCAATCACTCAATAAACTCATCCTTTCACAGAGCACATAAATCGCACATTACTCGAATAAATTGCATCTTATTTTAATGTCACTGAAAAATGAAACCAAGAACAATAAAACGTAAATTCAAAAACAATTTTTTAATAAGCACAAAACGATTGGACTTTCGCGCGAATTGTAATAATCGAAAAACGCGCGTTCCGAACGCGTCTGGAATTCTACAAGACTCTATTAAAGCCTTCATTAATACTGACAGTGGAAATACAGCCTTATCTATACAACAATAAAGTGCAAAAATCAAGTTTACAATATCTTGAAAGTCCCCACATTACTTTTTTACACCGCATCTCAAAGAAATAGAGGGCCATTTACTAGTTACGACACGATTCCGACACGATTTCGTTTTGATGTCTGTTTTATAGAGGATTTTGTGTTTTTGATGGTAAGTTTTGTGGCTTAATATACTTATTTTTATGGTTTAGTGTCAATAAATGTGGCAATACTTTGTTTTTTATTTAATTTGTAGTCTAATTTTCTTGAATACGAATGTACTAATATTGATTTAATGGTTGTATATCGTCAATCCAACTCGTATGACTGACTTGTGTTTGTATACCTTAATTTTATTATAGTAGCGAAGAAACTAAGGTGCTTCCAATTATGTCAATTTGTCCTGCAAATCTATAAAATGAAAATTTACTGCTGGTTTCGTCGTAGCTTGTATAACAGCTGTTGTAAAACTTGATCAATTTATGGTCGTCAATAATAAAACTACCCATCTCTGGTATTAGCAAAAACTGTCGATGGGCTTCTACATTCCGCCTGTTGCTTAGATCCTGCGTAATTTATATTGCGGTAAATCCCTCACTGAACTTCATGATCTCCCTCGTCAACAATAAAGTTCACAATTGATTGAACTTGACAAGCACTTAATACGTTTTAGTTCTCTCGTGAGCTGGTCAGATTACATGACAGAGAATTAATTGTCATAGTATTGTATTTTGTATTGATACAAGTACCTAATGACGTCATTATTTCTAAAGCCTGCACTAGTACTCGTATGAATAGTATACTGAGCGTGAGCTTTTGTAAGTAATTAGTACATTTATTTTTTGTTCATAAGCAGACTGGTTGGTCGAAGACGCTAATTATGACTGTAAAACCTGAATTAATCCTATTCTAAGAATAAGGTTTTATTGCAGTTCGTGTGGTCCGTAGTAAAGAATAATCCTACATAAGTAATCCCTTGTGTCATTTCCTGAGGCTTTCAGGTTTCCGTCGTAAAAGGCGACGGGGTTATGTCTAAGGTATTGGCAGCATTGATGTATGAGGTTATTAAGTTATTGCTTACCTACTGCTGTCATTTATCTGTTTGCGTGTGGCGTTAGAGCTGTCTGAGCAGTTAGTTGTTGGGTGAGAAATTGTTTTGGTGAACCGGCTGCAAAACATTTAACCATGCTAAAGAGATACAAGAAGGTGGAGTTTGTTGTTTCTAATGTGCTTCAAAGTAGTGAAATTGTTTTAAAAAAATACGACTCCTAACTGGTAAAATATAAGGCTAATGTTTGTTGTTCGTTATTAAACGATTACAAGTAACTGATCTAAAAACATAACCAGATTTGGAAGAAGAGAAGAAGTAAAATAAAACTGAAAAAAAAAACCTTAGAGGAAACGGTTGTCTTTCTGATCTATGAAGATTCTGTGATACAACATTCTGTAAAAGAGCTAGCAACCAACTAATTGATACAGTTTTTAATTTCTTCTTAATCGAAATTAATAATTCCCACAAAGTAGAAACGAGACTTAACGCAGTAATTATAACAGCAATTCTAGAATATCTAGTAGCTACAGTCGGCATATCAAAGTAAATCGACACTTTAATCAATACAGTTACTGTTATTTAAAAGGTTTTTAATAGTTGAGTTATGACGAAAACAGTTTATTGATCAATCAACGAGAGTTTCTTTTGCGATTGAACTGAAACTAATTAGAAGATATGTGGTTTAGTGATGTGGATTGCTCGATGAAAGTTACCTTTTCTTCTGTCGATGGCTATATAAATGGAGTCAGCAGAGAATTCAACTACAGGTGTGGTGCCTTTAGTAGCATCGATTATTTTTTTCTTCTGGTAGGTGGCGATTCGAATGAAATCGTCCCAGAATTTGGATACAGAGATTGGCGTATTTAGTAGTATCGTGGTTTCTGTTCTTCTTGCAGACAACAGGACACTAGGAGATTATATTAATTGTTCTAATTTATTCAGAATGTTTCAAACTTTGAGGAATGTGCAAATATTTATCTTTTGCAAAATATTTTAGAATTTTTAAATGTGTTTATATTTTCGAGCGTATGCACTCGTGGGCAGCAGCTGAAAATCAGCGTCAGGTGGTGCACTTTGTGTTGCCACCTGGCATTATGCTGAGCTGAGGCCCTTTTGGCATTATTAGTCTTAATCATTTTGAATTTTTTTATTGCCAAATAAACACAATTTTCTTTCTTTCTTCTTTCAAATCTTCATTTGAGCAGGTTTCCCTTGCTTCGGTCAATCTTTTCAAGTTTGGTCAACCATAATTAAGTTCTACTAAAACGGAATTCATGATGCATTGGCATCATGAATTCCGTTTCGATTACCGTTTCATCGAAATAAATGCATAAATGTGAGTCAAGCATCCACAATTCTTGTTGTAAAGTTAAATAAAATCATACACCCAAAGCTCGAATCAGTTGCCAAATGGTCGTCTCGTTTTCCTTAAAACTGGTTGCCGAATTTCTGACTAAGCCATCGACACAACACTAAAATGTCTTGATTTATATTACGTTCATATTTGTAATCGATAATAAGTGGCTACTGATTAACTGATCGTAATATTTTTATGTGGATCATAAATATTGAGCTCAATTACTCAAACAAACTTTTTTTTATCCCGTATACGGCATGGGGCTAGGCAGTGTTAACGGGTTTCTCATGATTTTACACGTGTCAGTCAAGGCGTTGAGATTTCTCTTCAATTTATCTTGTTTGTGATATATAACGATCTTTTCTTTACTAGGCTCAATATTTGTCGTAGTTTTTACCATTATCTACTGTTAGACTTGGCTTTTCAATAACTAGCTTTTGTGAATGAATACGCCGTTTCTTGGTTGTTCCGGGGGCGGCTGATTACCAATTTCATAACGAGTTCCATCAGTGCTTCGGAAAGGGCGTTAAGCTTGGTCCAGGCTGTCATTTTTGACCGTCGGTAGTCAATGACCCGAAAGTCTGACAATCAGTCTTACCAAGGGGTTACCCAGTACTAACTTGATTGTGAAGGTGAGGTAGGGAATCGCTCCATGTAGAATACTGGTATTCAGCTGCATCAGAGTAGACAGGAAGCCAACCCTAACTCAGTTGGGAAAGATCTAGGCGGATGATAATGAGATGATGATTGGCATGTTTTTGCTGTTACAAAATTTCTAGGTCAAAAAAATATTCGAAAACCTTTATCCATAAAACAGAAAGCTTCTGGTTTTACCCACGGCAACTGCCGACTGACCTTTGAAACTTCCAGATTCTATTATCATGATACTCTTTACATAACAACTTAGCGACATTTGCATCACCCCCTGAGAATTTTGTGATATTTGAGTAAAATAATAATACTTTTCATAATCGAAATAATTTAACCGGATTTTTATAGACTTCATAATAGTTTTATAAAACTTAATTATTCTGTTTATAATTGACATATCGTGTATGCAGAATATATTCTCAGGTTTTAGCTACTGTCGACGTCGTTACAAAAGATAAGAATATGAATTTATTACAATTATAGGTAGACATAACTTTGGCTAAAATCTAGTTTATTGTTATAATATTCAAATGGAGAATATCGATGACATTGTCGTTAATTTATGGATGTGCTGGATTTTGGATGCTACTTTAGTCTGAGGCATGGAAGACAAGTATAAAATTAGTAATATTCAAAATGATGCGAATATGATTATAATTTAGTAAAGGGAGAAATCAACTTGTTTGCTGGTACAAATGGTAAATACCCAGATTTTGAATCATCATCAGAATGCTCTTAAAAATGCAAAATTAAAAATAAATGTGATTAAAATAATGACTTACTATGTATACATAATAATATATCTACAATGGCAATGTTATAATCGTAAAAACTCCACATTAACTTTATATCAGTAATTAAAATAAGGAGAGTCCCCGTTTTTATGAGCTAAGTCGTTCAAACTCACCGCCAGTCACATGATATGCAGAAAGGGCTGAAAATACTGAGTATTAATATTTTATTGACTACAAAATGGAGTTTTATTATGTTTAACTGTCCGTTGACGATTTGAAGTAGGTATGATTTTAATAAAGATAGGCAAAATAACATAAGCGAGGGTCTTGTCAGAGTATTTTATTTGTTATTTTTGCGTTAATTTATTTGGCGCCAGCATAGTTTCTAGCGGGAACCCTTTATAATAAGAGCTGTTAACTCCACTAGACAAACAAATACATACTTTAAATACCTTTTATACGTAAATATGAATATCTTCATATTTTTCTTATTATTTATTACTCACTTTATCATTCAAAAATTCATATAATCCATCTATCACGATATCAAATGCCTCTTTCTGATTCAAATATAACATGTGTAAGGTAAATTTAATCCAGATAATTCTAAAATAAAACAAAAACATCTGCCTACCGAGCGACTAGTTGATAAATGTGCTGTTCGTTTTATTTTTTCTTGCGCTAAAAGGATCACTTATCGTAATGTCTTGGTCACGAGTTTGTAAAAATTAAGATGTGACTGTACTGGTGGAGGAGACAATTTTTGTTCAATCACTTTGTTTAGAATTTAAAAGGAAGGAGATTAAATAATGATTTGTCACGGTGAAACAGTAGTTGAATGTCAAACTAAAAATAAATGGTGATATGATTTAGTTTTTCTGTCATTTTGATACAGTAAAGGAATATTTCCGATGACATTTTTTTGATTAATTTATTCTTTCTATTTTCAGGTATGATTCACTACTCGCTGTTCTTTATAATTCTAAGGTATTGTACTTGTTTTAGAAACACAAATTCTTATTTATTTATATATTTCCTAAAACTAGGATTGTCTTTCATTTCAGAAAGTCGAGAACTTAAATATATGTAGCAGAATGTTTCCTTAATTAAAATTTGAAAGCAACATACCATCTTTGTTACTTTAAGAATCTTTATTTTAAAATTCTTTCACACACTTCCTATTGTCATCAAAATATTTGAACAGCAGGAAACACTTTCTTAAGAGATAGCCGATGAGTCAGTCAGCTATCCAGTTATATTTTAGATTAGGCTTAACATTATCAATAGAATGCATTACAGCGCACCTATTCTCTTCATGTTAATAAGACCGTACCTTCTTTGTAAGTCAGTGCCGTGGTTTTTTATCCTTTTCTAACTGAACATGACAGACAGAGATAGATGTATGTCGCTGGACCAGCTAGGCAGGCGTGTTGAAATACTTACACGAAGCGTGGATTAAAACTTGAATGTTTGATGTACTGATTGCATAAAAAGCTTTGAAGAATGTTGAGTTGAAATTGAAATGATTCTGAGCGTTTTAACTGAGTGAATAAATTAGATATGTAATGTTAACTTGCGTTTACAAATAAATTCCTTTATAGTGAGCACATGGAATCTTGAAATATATTTGAGTTTGATACTGTTCCTTTTACACAGACATGCCATTGAAGCTTCTAGTTTCATCGTCAATTCACTGTCTACTGTCTACTGTCACTGTATCTCATATATAAGATCAGGGTTTTAAATTATCTTTTTATTGGAAAACCTGTTCAGGTGGAGATTTATAGATGACTCTGCCCTGGAGTGTACTTGCGGCCTTGCCCCAAAAACTATGGGGCACTTGATATTGTGTCCAGCGTGTCCTGTTACTTGCACATCGCAGGAGCTGATGGGGCTACTGAAAGTGCCAAGATCGTCACCAAATTTTGAGCCGACTCAATTTAAGTTGTCATCGACACGCTAAGATGAAGAATTATCTTTGCTATTTATTAAATTATTTTTAATTAGTATAACTCACCTAGAGTTATCATTCAATTCTGTCCACAAAATCATGCAAGTGAAAAAAGTTCTTCAACGCATTAAAGATCGAATTTTACAGCAGAGACAAGATACCTTTATTCCTTCTAAATCAAGCAATTTCTTACCACAGATCAATCTCGCCAAGTTTAATCTTAATTTTTTTTGTCTGTACACCCTACAACCGGCCCACGGGACGTTAATGCCCAAAGTAAAACTGTCACAATGGGTACTATTTAACACTACGTATCTCCGGGATCAGATAACGTTGTGTTGATAACACTGATGATCGATGACGTCAAACTGTTATATAAACGTGTTATACTTTAATTTATTAAGTTGCCGTGGGAAAGGAGAAAGAGGAAATGAGCTTTGGAGTATTGGTGGTCCTTGTGGCGGTGTTAATGTAGACAGATATTGACAAGGGGATGTAGGAAATTCATAAGTTATTATAGAATAGAGTAGGTACAGTTATAGGTATGACAGTCTTCGAGTGTGTAGAAATTGAATCTTATACTAAAAATTGTAAGGAAGATGAGGAGAGCCCTCAATAAACCCCAGGTAGGACACCTGTTATTATGAATAAGATTTAAGAGGGAAGGTTGACATTCTGTTTCTGCAACAGCTTTAATAAAAAAAAAAACACTTAGAGTACAGAATTTTCAAGATATTTTCGTTGTTCATATCACACAAGCTTAACACTAAACCAAATCGACCATTTAAAACTTACAAAACAAGCAGGATCACAAGCAGCTGATTCAATATCTTCAATACGTTTCGATCAAAAGCTTCAAAAAGCTCGCACCAATGCACAAGAGCATCATACGGACTTTCACTCAGACAAAAAACAACCACAAAATGAGAATCTACCCCAAACACATGCCTTTTCATACATTTTGAACTAAAATATAAAAAAGGATTGCACAAAGAGGTTCCTATTCTGTTAGAGCGCGTTTCCTCTCAGTTTTTATCAAGTTCACACTACGTAGAACAAAAGTGAGCAAAACAAAGCAACGCCGCCAGCGACACCTGACGAAGTGAGAACGAAACTTGATACCCCGGGACAACAGCCTTCTATTCTAAACCCAACTCTACCCACTCCAAAATAAAGCACAGAACTCACCGATGAAATCAATATGAGGAATAAAAGCCACTAACAATTGAATCTGGACTCTACACAAATTGAAACAGAGCAGCTTTCACTATGCACTACAAAATAGTATTAAGATTCCGACCGCCACGTGATACGGTCTACCTTTCGCCAAGTAGTTTTGTATTGGAATAATTTTATAGTTATTACATATTAGAATGGTCTATCGCTTGTTCATTTGAAACTGAACCATGCTACATTGTATTACAATATGTTTTTAATAAGGAGTGGCAGAAGGAAGAATGGTCAATCGAAGTAGAAATACATGATTCAAAATGAATTGTCAATCAAAAAGTTGATGTTTAGAAATTTGACCAGTGCTACCAAATTAAAACTTTGTATAATAAAATAATAACGGGTGTGTCCGTCGTTTGAATAATGTGGAAGTTTGTAGAATATCTAGTGGTCCGTTCTGGTTTTTTATTTGAATTAATAATATGCCTATAGTTATTTGTTGGGCGTTTTGTTTGTATGGTCACAGAGTGTTTTTGATTAAGATTTTTGATTTATTAGAGCTTGTTCTTAATTTTTTGAATTAATCACACATTCCTCATACAGAAATTCCTAAGCTGTATAGAAAATGAAATTGATAACCAAATAACATATTACCAAAGGTTAAAAACGAGTTTAAAGCACTAACTGGTGGGAAATAAACTACAAATGTATCATTTCCATAATTTATTTATTTACAGGCTTGATAATAGAACTAACATAGCAAACAAAAGAATCAATATTAAGGATAAGCTTAACCAGGATCATGATAAACCAATTTTTAAAATACCCTTTGAAGTCATTACGATAATGTACCATTTAAAAGACTAAAGTTTTCAACAAAGGAAACATGCAGATAAGTCTTTTTCTTTGCATATTTTTACCATTCTAGTCCAGTTAAAAATGCATAAGTATATGTTTTGGGACTGGTTCCTAGGTATAAAATGCGTTTTAAAGATTTCCAATGCTTGATCTTAATTACCGTTTTCGAGGAATACTAAATGTATTTTGTTATGTTGCAGCCTAGGGGAGAAATCGGTGTTCTTGTGAAATACCTATTATTCCTCGACTTTCCTGCTTTTATTGATCTTTACTTCTGTTAAAAGTTTCTGGAGAGGCTTTACGGCCTAAAAGATTGCTTTCAGCGATAAAGTTGCCCTTTGTGTCACCGTATGTGTGTCTTTTCTTCTATGAAAGTTACTAGTAAGGTGTTCCACATAATACTGAGCATTTTATTGTACTGAATTGTTACTTAATGTTGTTACTTGGAAAAAAAATTAGTCTGTACGAATGTTTTTCTATGCCCAAAAAAGTTAACACAATTGAATTCATAATACCGACAAATAGATGCCAATAAAACCATTAAAATCCTTTTTATGATTTCAATGTAATTGAAATATTGAGTGATCATCGAATACCAATGATTTGTTTAAAGGTGTTCAATAGAAAAGTGAGAAGTAGTTATGAGTGGTACTACATCGTATCAATATTTTTTTAATTGGCTATACTACAAAACAGTAGTACCCAGTAGTATACAGTAGTATTTATGTGCTTTTTTCAGCTGGTTTAATAAGTTCTTAGGAGCCTGCAACCAAAAAAATATTGTTATGAACTACCGTAGAACGAGTACCGTTGCAAATTTGAACTTCCAGATATTTTTCGTATCAACCGAAATGGAACTTTACCCACCACACAAGTAATGAATAGTTTTAAAATTCCTTCCACAGAAAGGAACCGGTTATTTTTTACGCCAATCTAAAACCTCGAATCTTTTTGACTATATTGACGATTTTTAATCGGTATAATAGGTCTATGCGTCTCCATAAATTATTTTTAATATTGTCTCAAATACTTAAGAATTTGCGAAAATGAACTCTATAACTTGGTCATAAGGTTTTGCTGATAAATATGACAGGTCGATGAAAAAGCGATTTATTATAAATAGCCATACGAGCTGGTTTCGGTTTAGTAGTACAAACCGCATATTTATTCATAGATTATTTATAACTTTATGTAAAAGTGAATGAATTACAACACAGGCATTTTTGTTTACACCTACATTATTTTGTAGAACATGGAAACGTCTTCGTGTTCTCATTCTTTAGTTATCCACTGTTCACATCTAATCGTCTTCTTCTTTCTCATTAGTACGAAATATACCGATCAGATCTGAGAAATAATTAAAAATAAAGGAAAAAAAAGGGTTAATTCTTGTGTACAATATTAAAAAAAATAATTCTTCTAAAAGTGATCTGTAAAATTAACGATAATCTTGAGATGACATATAGTCAGACCACAATAACAAAATCCCCAAGTGCAGCAATCGTCTACAAAGAAGGTCAACATAAGAAACTAGAGCAAATTACAAATTGAACTATAAAAACTGTAGTAATGAAACTTGTAATTAATAATAATATTAATTTACTAAACAATGAACCCGGTGAAGGCTATAAATTGTGCGAACATGAACACAATACGCTTTCCCATGATGTTATGGGAAAGAAAAACATGCTCTGTATTGCTAGCTTGTCATCCCATGTAATTAATATGGTAGATTATGTTTTAGGTCAAGCTGAAGCTAGGGTAATGAACAATTATAATGATGTAGCTTCCGGAATTAAATATGCAGATATAATTTTCCTGGTTGTACACGCTGAAATGAATCGTGTAATAGAAGAATTATAGGAAGGCGCTGCTAATTTTAAAGGTTCGAAAAATGAAAATGAAAATTTAGATATGGATAATGTTTGTTCTGGTTACTGTATAAGTATGAAAATATTTCTTTATTTCGAAACCGGCCAAAGTTTAGAAAGTTTACAATCCAACGCAAAACAATCGCACGCATTTCGACCAAACAATTCCTTACACCAATACCACCAACCAAGATCTTATTAAACTTTAAATTTATTCAATTAACCCCCAAAGAGCAAAATGAACGTTCACAGAATATATCAAGCCTGGAACAACGGTAGCCGGACTGAACTTGCTACCGATAGCCCTAGGTCACCCGATACGATCACATCGGGACATTCTCCTCTCGTTAATTGTGCGCGCACGGTTTAATTGACACCGTTGCAGCCTTTGCTTTTGATGTTCGATTGTTTGTTTTGTTGGGCTTGTGAGACAGGGAGGTTGCGAGGTGTGAAGGGAATGCGGTTGTGGTTTATGTAAGAGAAAAAATGTTACAGCAAAGTTTTCTTACTTGCAGAACAGCCGTGTTTGTTTAGTAGTCGCAAGCGCAACTTCTGGGTTTTGATGGTAGACTCGCCCTCTATTAAATGTGAATTAAACATAACTTCGATCTTATCGGAAATAGACTAAAGGTTACTGACTTTATTATAAAAGTTACGAATGGATAAATGAATGTCTGACTTAATGTCTTAGGAAAAAAACGGAGCCTCGCCATGTTAAAAGTTAAAGTAATAGTAGTGGTTCCGTACTGTATATACTAAGACTTACCACTCGGTTCATTGTCTGATCCTAACTCAGCAAAGTACTTACTTTGCCTGTAGCAGTTACATTTTAAGCATATCTGTTAGTTGTTACCCAGTGTTACACTAACAGATAAAATACGCTACGTAATACTGTGTAGATCGAAATATAGGTGGAATTAAAATAACTATAACAGTAGATTCTTTTAAAATGAACCGTCCGTATAATTTCAGAATCACCCAGAAATAACGGTAATAATAGATTAAAATAATCATCTACGTTCAAGAGAATTGGTTTTTTTATCAACCAGCCTGGTCCATGCGTATCTAATCAAACATTATTTTTGAAGACTCAAACTTCATGCTCTTTTTTGCAAAACAACACAGGAACAAAATTGATTTTGTCCAAATAATTTAGACAGGATTTGACGGAAACTGATAGGGTATATTGAGTACTTAATTATCAATAACCTGATAATTAAGAACAAAGTCAAAAACAGCAATTTTATTTATTTTTGTTTTTTGAAAAAATTATGTATCAATGCTGACTTCTAACTTTCCAGCTTGTCGTTTGCTTCCATATTTTGGCATAGGTTTCTTGCGTTGTATTTTGTGTTAAGGTGGAAGCTCACATCTGGCCCGCGAAATTCTAATTTTCTTACGTTTTTGGCAATTTGCAGGCCAGTGCTTGGTTGTATGTTTATGAAAATTTGATTTGCGACTGTAAGACGTATGAAGTTACCGAATTATAACCATCAAAATTACTAACTACTAAAGAACGACGACTAAATTACTAAAGAATGACTTTTACATGCAAAAATCAATCTTGACATGAAAATGAACTTGGAGGGTTGTATTGATAATTTTGATGGTTATAATTCGGTAACTTCATACGTCTTACAGTCGCAAATCAAATTTTCATAAACATACAACCAAGCACTGGCCTGCAAATTGCCAAAAACGTAAGAAAATTAGAATTTCGCGGGCCAGATGTGAGCTTCCACCTTAACCTTAAGCCTTCTCTTAATTTGTGAAAATAGAATATCAACGGTTTTATTAGTACTAAAAGAAATCTGGATTTTTATTCCCAAATATACGTAGAACCCTAACAAAACGTTTCGAATTATCAATTCATTCGAGTTTCGGTAACCGGCAATAAATAGGGCTCCCGACAGACGAAAAGCCTGGTACATGACATAAATACTACTTCCACGCATCCATAAACGTTGTAACCCTCAGAGCTATACAATCGAATTCCAATCCTATCTTGAGGAAAGCTGAGTTGAGATTCCAGTGTGGTGGATTCGGTACGTTGGTAAAGGGTATCAAGTAACCGACTTCAAAGACAATGGTATATCGCTTTTGGAGACAAGCGAAGGTGACAGCTTCGGTTTCGGGTTTTAATTTGCGAAATTTTGTGTACAATGGCCAAAGAATCGTGAATGGGTGACGTTGACTGATGAAGGGCTTGAAAAGACTAGATTTCCAGAAATTCTGGTGATAAATATGGCGTGTTTAAACAGTCTGAAATGGAATATTGAAGTGATTAATAGTGACCAGAATCAAATTCAATCTACATAGTTCAAGCGTAAGACAAGAATTAGTCAAAATATTAAAAAAAGTTCTGTGTCTACAGGTTCAGTTTTGTTTCATGAGACATCATCTGCCTGCCAAGGCTTTTCTTAACTATTTTGGCTTCGGCGTCGAGTATAACCGGCTGCAGCTGAATAGCAGTATGTAACCTACAAGTAGCTACTGCTTATTTTACCTCCGCAAGTCAGTAAGTAGTAAATATGTTTTATCAGACACCAGCTGATTATAACAACACCCGTTTAGAAAATCATTACAAATGCCGGGCTGTCAATACACAAACACCACGAAAGGAGTTTGTAAGTCGAAAAAACCGAATTCCTTACAAGTAAAATAAAATTCGCCTCCCATATTTAGCACTTTATAGGCATTCCGATGTATTGTCGCGAGCAGAAATACTTTGTCCGTCAATTTGCATAAAAACTAACTTATCGCGACAATAAAAATGTTAAGAAGCCGCAACTATTTTGTTTTATCAGCAAGCTATGATTATTTATAAATTATTTTAACTTTTGTTTTAATATAATTTGAAACTCAATATCCCTGTATATGTATCTGTTTTTAGGTTTTATATTGAAGTAGGCGTTCCGAAAGTTTAATGCCTATGTGATTCTTAATAATTAATGACGGCTATAAAATAATAGGTATCAGTAACAGAAGAAAAAAAAAACATTTAATAAACTTTTCATAAATCCAAATGTGTAGGTTTCTTTGTACCATTGACAAACAAGATATTCTTAATGCCATTTAATTTGGTGACAGTACCAACGTGTAGCGTTTTATCAGATCGTTGGTCAATATTATTTGGCTTAAATTATGTTATTCGGTACAAAGCCGTATTTGTCTTATGTTGCAATTTAATATCGTAGTCTCCCCGGATAATGACAAGTTGCATCGTATATTTCTTCCGAAAGGAATGACTGAGAGAGATTCCATGGAATAAGTAAAACAATTAGTAGATAAGAGCGATTGATGTGAATATGTTAACATCATCCAGATAATTAGTTATAGAAGTGTACTTCTTAAAGACTTTTATTATTATCTTAATTAAATTAGTTCAACGGAAGTCCAAACTTCATAGTGTATATGTTTATTTGTACTCAAACATTCCTTAAAAAGAACAGCACTATGTCACCCATCACCACCTTAACCTGGTGATATCCAAGACACGGATCCAAACAAAGAATCACCACACGATACAAAAAGGAATTAAATTCATAAAAATGCTTTATCACACCCCATTACGGAACAATAACTGGAATCTTGAACAAAAAGCAAAAAAAAACGGCCAAGTTCCCTCTTACATAACGCATATGTGGTACGGTCAGCACAATAAGTAGCCAACATTTATTCAGAATGCCGGGCGAGGCAGGAATTATCTGGCCGAGTATCAAAAAAGGCCGACCCAACTTAAGGAATAAAAAAAAGCATAAAACCCGACAAGAAATTATGATACTACCAAATACGCGGGTAAAAACTCGATTCTATATACTGTTGTAAGTTCTACAGTGGATTCCGATCCAATTATCTGGTTTTCGGTCGGCGGATTGCATTCGTTGCGAAATAATTTTGTCTACTCACTGTTTTGCTGTCTGTACTTAAGTATTATTGCTCTGTTGTTTTCGACACTTGCTTTGTTTTTTGTTGGCGAAGTTTAGATTAGTGTTGTTATATTTTTAGTTAAGTGAATAGTGATCGTTCCCGGAACAATAATTAAGTTTGGTAAGACAATCTAAAGAACTTTAAAAAGTAAATCTATTTTAGACAACAAATCAAAAGGTTTTTTGTTAGGATTGTCAATAGTGAAGATACTCATAAAATTTTGCAACAAATACTAACATAAGTGCATGTAACAGAGCGCTATCACAAACTCATGGTAATCAAGAAGATACATCAACGAGATCTCCTGTAAGAATAGACATTTTTAGTTATACGGCTGATTAACAACTATAATAACTCTGTAAGACTAGAAAGAATCAGAACAAGTTAATTAAATAGATCCATAATGATAAAATCGAATTCTCAAAAAAAATGTCGTCTTAATTTGTAATTACATATATCATTAAATGAATTAGTAACGCAATCAGTTGCTTAACAGGCTGCTAAGTCGTTAAAAAGAAAAATGTAGGAAAGAAAATAAAATGAGCCGTTTGCTATAATAAGGATGTGCAACTTTATTTCAAGTTATCCTCATCTTTTTGCCCTTGTCCTGTTATATTTGGGGCAACACGTTTTCTTTTTTCTATTTCAAGTTATAGGGGGAAAAAAAGTAGTAAAAAAAAATTAAAAACCGACTGAAAAAACTGAAAAGCAAAAAACAAGCACATTTTAAATTGAACAAAACTTGGAGGCAGCATTCTATTTTCATTTCATAATTTATTAAAAAAAATATTTAAAAAATATTAAAATTGACTAATTAGAATCACTTTTTTTTAAGTCAGTAAACATCCCTATTTTAAGGAAAACTATACCTTTAACTTTAATTCCGTCTTCATTTACACCGTTAGTCGTATCTTTACTGAGATTGTAAATACGAAATATCACGTTTCGCATTAGACTAAAGAGCGAAAGCTTTATAGAAACTCACATACCACCAATTAGCAACAAAAAAGCGATTTGTCGTTTTAACCGAAGACAAAACACCTCATTATACTAATTAGCAAGAAAAATCTAAAGAAGAGACGTCGATCAGCGCGGGCAATTCCGGGTAGCCCCGGTAGCCTTTGTTTTAGGGTTGGCGAAGGCTGGTTGCTAAATATTGTTGGATCTATCGTTATAGCGTGTGGAAAATCATCAAATAACCCCTCCCGCTCTTGGGCAGAGCAAAAGGGAGTGTCAGACTTCTACTGACTAAAAACCACCCATGTTCCTTCTTCGCCCTCTATGTCGAGGCCGCGGTAACTTGTGAACAACCCGCAGCCAAACCGGCGGCATATCTTAGAACCAAAAATTTGAAGATAGGTGACATCTACCAATCCGCACTAAGCCCGCGTGTTGGATTATAGCCCATCACTCTCCTAGAGAGGAGGCCTGAGTCTCTGCAGTGGGAACAATATAGGCTTATGATAATGATGATAGTGATGAAACTAACCAGAAACTATAAAGGGCATAAAAAAACTGCTCCTCAACGCTGTCAGCCGTTAATGTGCTGATACTGGCGGCATTGCCACGTTGTATGGCAACACTTAGCCTCTGGTCAAGGTAAAAACCAGCCCTTGGGTCACGAGATGCGTCAATTAATTATAAATAACTTAAAAGGAAAATTGGATTAAAGATTGAAATTGGAAGCGTACGTGATTTATTATTTATCAATGCGTTGTGAAGTCAAACTTGAGTCCTAAATTACGTTTAGTAAATCTGGAGTTAACGTTGCTTATCATTTCACTTTCTGTTTATTTATTAGCAGGATAAAGAATATCAATATTCACACAGTGGTGGAAACTCCTTCTATTCTGTTACCTCGGCTGTAACTATAATTATTAATAAAAGGTCATATCATCATTCTCTGCTTGCATCGTCCGCAGTGTCATTATTTGTACGCTTACTGATAGCAAAGGGAACAGTAGACAACTTAAAATGCTTGCCAGAAACACACACAACCGTTTTCACCAAACGCTAATAGTCCTTAATTCACTGCCTTCGTCTAATTTTTAAATTCCTGTAACAAAACTCACCACCCCTACCAGCCCTGCAGTTTCAGGCACCATCAAGATATCTTTGTGCCTTGCTAATGAAAAGAACTTGGCTCGCTTTATTAAGTCTAATGTATTCAACTGATCGGCTAGAGGATTGCAAGCCAAATGTCAGTGTGTGTTTACTTTGTTACCCGGCATTTGTTGATGACTTCTAAGTTCTAATGCACGTTTATAAGGTTCATGGTGGCTATTGAATTTGATGGGCGAAGGAGGATTTGTGTAATTTTTGGTGGTACACTTTTGGGAGTTCATGTTTGTCAACCGTTTGAACTGGGATCGTTCAATAGTAGTTATTTTATAGTGACATTTAAATTCAAATCTCTATTTTGTACTTTTTAATCGATCTTCTTCTTCTTGTGGTTATTGCCTCTCGTGTCAGTTTTTATATTTTAATAGATATAAATAGCTAACAAGACTAACACTGCAAAAATCTTGGCAAAAATCTTGTTCCTGGAGAAGCCTTTCTGCCTATTTAAGTATGGTAATCTTTATGCTTACAAAGAATTCAAGTTAAGTTTTTGTACAAGATACTCTCAATTTGCTCTCCATACTGTATTACCTCAAGTCTTCCATAACTTAGCCTTAAAAATAAACTATACGAAAACGAAATCGAATGAATAAAATGTTCTACAGGCATATGAACAACATTCCAGTACCGTCAATCTCACTTTTATAGCGTTTAGTAGTCCGGTGGCGAACCCCATAGGCCTAGAAAGGTTAGCACCATAATAAATCTTGATTTTATGGCGCCTGCAATGACTCCTGAATTCAACCTTTTATATCAAAGATTGTGCCTGGATCTCCCATAAAAGTACATGGTGAAATAAGACATTGCAAGTAGTTTAGTTTTTTAAACAATTGAGCTTGTTGTCTTAAGTGTTTGTCGATATATTTGTGGTGTTTTATTTATTAGTTAGCAGGTAGGCAGCAGAGTCTTCAAGAAAGCGATTCTCTGTTTGCCCAGCAATCGTTGTGGGAATACCCTACTCCTCAATAAATGTTAAATGAAAAAAAAGTATATTGTTGAAGTCCATAAAAATCACTTTTCATTGTAATCCATACTTCAAATCAATGTCTTAGTTCAAATAGACATTACCAGACTATAGTATGGTGCAATTGTGACCACACCGAAATCATCCTTTTCTAGAATAGGAAGATATATCACACAGTAAAACCTAGATAACTAAACCCATAATCAACTCCTTCAATAAATCCACGATTACCTCATTACCCCAGAAGACCACACTTAATTTAAAACTCAACCTTCTTCAAAGAATTCCGTCTTACAAAAACTTAAATCCTAAACCCCTAATAGGTACACAGCAATGCCGTTTTATCACGTTAACAAATTGCGATCGTCGCCGACTCCTGCGCAGCGTTGCCGCGGTGCCATTGGTCGACAAAAACTCGCGCTTGCGCGGTAGCCAAGCCATTAGTCCGCCATTTTCTACCTGTATCTATTGGCTTGAATTAACAAACAAATTACATGTTACTTTTTCGGCAAGTCATTTTAATGGGCACTTGTTATTTCCTGGTACTTATGTATGCTTTGTATGGTAGGACGATAATATTTGAGTCCGGAAATGTTTAATGTCTGTTGAAATTGCGAAGATTAATTCAAATGGTCGTGGTTAAGTCAAAAAAGCTATTGTCAGAGTGAGATAGATAGAGTTATGTGAAGGCTCGATGCTAAGAGATTTAATGTCAAAGACACACAAATTATTATTCTTACTCAAAGAAAAATTATACAAGTTCCATGTTTAACTTTCTGCGTGATATAAGCACAGTTAGGGTCTTACAGTTTTAATCTTTGGTAAGCTTAGCACCAATTGTGATGGTTTTCACCTGAAATACCTAGGTGTTACCTGTAAATACATTTTTTCAAATCCATCCTTGTAGAGGGCCTTTTACACTGGACTTTAAGTACTTTCACAGCAACATTGTATAGCAAGATGGACGTTTTAACTTTGTAATGGGCTATATCTGCCAGAATACTTTTATTAGTTGTAGATAAAGTATTAAGTTAATTGCTTTTTATGTCATTTAGAATAATATAAAATGCGCGATATTTACTTGTGCTGCTTTACAAGAAAAACAGTAGGTTTCATATTTTTTTTAAAGTTGAAATGTTTTAAGAAATAGGTTATTCGCATATCTAAACCATAGGTGGTCTTAAAAAGTAACTTATTCGAACGCGGTAAAGAAGAAAAGCAACGCAGCCGCCAATATTGATCATTGTTCAATAATTAATCGAATAGCCTTCTACTTAAGAAACGATTTCAATACTAAAAGTTTTTTGTCATTTTAAACAAACCCGTAATACAAGAAGTCAGTAAGAACGAACTTTATAAAAACGTTATGTGAATTAAAAATGAAATGAACAGCCAATCTGTATCAATGCCGTAGTATCTGTGTTCAGAGATTATGAGTACCGCAAACATTTATATTAATATTCCAAGAATTTGGGTGTATATTTGTCATTTCCTTTCGTAAAACCTTGTGCACACGTCCACAGACTTTAATATTCCCACTGCTGGGACACAGGCCACTGTCACAAAACTCGTAACATAAGATCATTGTAATGAAAGTACTTTTGGATACTGGAATCTACACTAATATTATAAAGAGGAAATATTTGTTTGTTTGTTTGTAACGAATAGGCTACGAAACTACTAGACCGATTTGAAAAATTCTTTCACCGTTGGGAAGCTACAATATCCCCGGGTGACATAGGCTATTATTATTAATAATGTGATATAGCGCTGAGCGGTGCCACAATAGTAGCGCCCCCGACTAAAGACCAGTAAGTCAGTTAAGTGTGTTCAAACCTGCCTGGGTTATAAAATTACCAAGCTTGTGTTATTTACTCCATCACCATTGCTCTCAAAACGGTGAGGAAACCGGCACGTAGAACTACCTAAATATTCGAAGACATGTGACATCTACTAACCCGCGCTGGGTCCGTGTGGTGGATTTTATGATTATAGCCCATTCCTTTTCATAAAGAGGAGGCCCATCAGTGGGAACATTATAGGTCGATACGGGGTAAGGAACAGACTGTAAAGTTTCCCATCCCCAATAGAAAAGGGAGGATCCTCCGACCTGACGGGTGTTGTGTCTGGTGGGATAACTGCCCGACATATTATATGTAAGTCGGGATTTTCTATACACGCTAATGTCGCGGATAACTTTGATAGCGCGATGTAGGAATTGCCATTAGTTCGCATCTGTTGCGATAGATGTCGCTGTCGCCACAGGAACATTATAGGTCGATACGCCGCTGCTGCTGCGACTAAATGGATACGGGGTTCACCCCTTGAGACAATAATATTACTGGGAAAATATTGGTAAATCTCTACTATTGGGTACACCTCAGCCTAACCTTTCGAATAAAACAGGCATGAAGTTATATTATGTGATACAGAAATGATTGCCAAAAAATGACTGCCGATGCAGGAACACTAAATGAGGACAAAGCCTTAGTTTAAAGAACGTTTTTATAAGCTCAAAGTCACTAAATTAATGTTACCGATTACAAGTTCGATGTGCCGATTGCATTACTTGATCTTTTATTGCTAACAATAAATTTTATTTTAAGGACATTTTATGATTCCGCAAAAAAGGGTAAAAAGTAATAAACTGTTTTGCTAAAAGGATCGCCGAAACAGTTAATTGTAATTAAAGCCTACAAATTAAGTCTCAGTTTTAATGTCTATTAATGTATGAACTTTAATGCACCGTGTAATTTTCTGTCGATATTGGCTTTTTTAATTTCTTTAAAAATTGACTAAGAGCTTATTATTAATGCTGAAATATCCCTCAAGTTATTGTTTTATAAGCTGTGGGTTCGAAGGGATTTTCTATCTTTCATCTTTTTCTTTTTTCCCCTATTTAATCCTCTTTAGGGGGGCATATATTGTAAGGTATAGGTACAGTGTAACTAGTAATTGCAAAGGCGACTGCGGAGCTAGAGGACCTATTTTTTTTTGGCGTGGGAAATCATCAAATAACCCCTCCCGCTCTTGGGCAGAGCGAAGGGAGTGTCTGACTTCTACTCACTAAAAACCACCCATGTTCCTTCTAAACCCTTTATGTCGAGGCCGCGGTATCTCTTACAACATCCCGCAGCCCCGACGGGAGTCGGCCCTTACGTCTCTTTGAGGTGCAAGAACATGAATGCACCGTCGACTCGGCCTGTCGTCGTCATAAAACGGACGGACGGTGACGGCGAGCTAGCCCATTAGAGCTAGAGGCCCGGTTTGAGTTCTGGGTCGGGCAAAGTGGCATTATTTTTTTCCATCAGGAATATCTTAGTAATAACTAGGAGTAGGCTCACCCCTCTACTTCTCTGGGATTTTAACATAACTGACGTAATTACCAAAGTACAGAGTGATATTTATGGTTTAGAGACCACCTTAAGTTAAAGCTCTATTTTACTATTTTCTAAAAATTACTGGATGTTTGATGACCTGACAATCAAAGGTTTACGTCGAAACCAACTTCAGGTGAGCTAAATGAATACATGATGATTTCATGTAACTCCCGCTCGTTGTCGTTAACGACGTTTTCAAGATAACTTGCAGTAACTTTAATGGTATTTTTATTTCCATTTCAGCATTGGTATCTCGTGAACTTGTGAACCGATTTACGAACAGTGGGTCGTGGGTTCGAACAAAGTCAGGCGCATTACTTTGTGTAATTTTTTTCATCATCACTGCTCTCAAAACGGTGAAGGAAAACATCGTAAGGAAACTAAAAATCTGGGCCCGCGTGGTGGATCATAGCCCATCTCTCTCCTAGAGAGGGGCCTGAATCCAGTGGGAACATTATAGGCTGATGATGATGATTGGTATTTTTGGTGAAGAATCATGTTATTCAATCCCAAGATTTAGTGAGAACATTGTTCAACCGATTGATATTACGACTTTAAATATCAGACTAGAACTTGTTTTGATTGCCCCGTTGGTTGAGTGGTTGTAAGCGGGCCCGCTGAGCATAAGGTCCGAGGGTCGATTCCCGGATCGGGCAAAGTGTTATTGTTTTTTTTTCATCAGAAATTTTCAATTTAAACCAGATTTGTTCTCGTGAGCTTGTCCCATATTACGTGGGAACGTTTTAAACATAATCCTTTGTGGATTACAGGTGTGAAGTTATGTCATGCAGGACAAGTTCTTTTGTCCCATCCCTGGGCCTAACTCTCTCTCATCGTACGTCATGTCATGTCATATGAATGTTCATCATCATAAACTATTGGCACCTTTGTTCCAACCACTGTTAAGAAAACACCTCAAACCTTCTATACGTGTGCGAAGTTCATACACTTGCTGCCGCACTCAGAGAGCTTTGATGATTACTTAGGCCATCACTTAGTAAAGGTTTTGACAGTTTTGTCATACAAAAGTCCACCTGTAAACCGTTACTAAGTGATCATTAAATACCTCTGAGTACCGCAGTAATATTAGTCGATGTTAATTAGTTGCTAAGAGGATTGAACCCATAACAACTCACAACAGAAATCCCACCCTTTCGCTACACTGTATTAAACCCCACTTTTATTCCCTAGAAACACCACTATTATTACCTCAACACAATAAAATCCTGCGACATGCGAGCTAAAGCTTTATTTCAAACGAAAACCTCTAATTAGTATTGTTTTAGTTCATAACAAATTAAAGAAACTTAATGAACAATGAACATTAACAGCCGTGGCAAATAATAAACTGTGCCCGCGCTTCCAACCTTTGGTACCTTGCTCTATAAACCTTGCATTGCAGGCGGGGGCTGCCAAAAGCGCGGGTTGGGATAAAAAATAGGGTAAATAGGTATAGTTAACAAAAAAAATCTAATTAGTCCGTCAGATAGATTTCCAAAAAAATATTGGACACGTATTTTTTCTTTTTTCACGTAAGCAAATAACGAAGACGATACAGTGCTTTAAAAATTCGTGTGACGTCATATTCTAAGACATTAGTATGACTTTTTTTTCCGGTGAGTGACATCACAAATCCCCACTCAAATCTTTGACGCGTTTTATTTTCGTAAATTTGTATTGATTTGATAAAACAAAAAATACGTATCCAATATTTTTCGATAATCTAACAGACGGACTAATTAGAATCATATATTTTTTTGTCAGTAAACATCCCTATTTCCTGTCAATACAGACTAGCACTTTAAGCAGCTCATTAACCAAAAATCTTTAATGTATTAGCGATGTAGTTGAAAATTCTATGAATTTTAGACTGACTGCTAAGTCTCTGTCTGAGTATTAACACCATCTTATGATAAAAAGTCATATTTTATTTGATTATCTATGAAATACTTCGAGCCCACAAAATAACAGAGGCACACTTAATATCATAAATGCATATTATTGCTAAAGGTCTCGACTTAATTTATTTAATTTTTTACGTTTTGATTAGAAAACTGTACCTATTTAATCTCACATGCATCTTAAAGGGTCTCCCAAAAGCCCGTTATAAAACCTAAAAGTAGAGCGGAAATCAATAATGACCAATAAAAACCAAATAATGTTGAGCAATTAAAAGTAAAGAGCACATTCATTCTTCGTGTAAATCTCACCGTTAACAAGTTTACTATCGATTTATATCAGTAGATAATTAAGGTGTGATTAATCTTTTGAAAACGGCATTACACGATTTTACTAGTTAGAGACTTCCTGATAATCCTGATGCCTGTTATGATGTGTTTTCAGCACAAGTGGGTTTATACTTCTGTAGGAACATAACAGATTAGATTATGTACTAAATAGATTGGTCAAGTACATTTTACTGTAAAACTCAATCTGGCACTCTTAAAACATTGTGCTAATGGATGCTTTGAATAGTAAACGGGTCATGAAGGTAATTTAAGTAAAGTTATCTCCTGAAAAAACTAGTATTTACAAAAACAGCTGTGAAAAATTTGGAACTTTGACCCCCAATATCTCCGTAACTGGGGGGTTTCCAGGTATGGTCTAGAACAAAAAAAATATTCGCAGTGGTGTGGAGAACAAGTGCCTTTCGTTTGCATTAAGGGTAATTTTACACCCTTTATATTAGCCATCGATTCAGTACGCTTTTTTCAGTCATTTATTTTTTTACAGTGACTTTCAGAGACCATCCATCGTTTTAAACAACAAACGACTATAAATTCAGAAAGAACAACCGCATAAAATCAAAAACCTTATGGTAAACATACACTACTAGAAGTGCAAAATACCGCTAATCGCCTCTTTCATGGCCGCAACCTAATAAATAATAAACAATTTCTCACAATAGAAAAAACGAGAAACGGAAAATGTCAATAAAGCCTACTGAGACCGACTTTGAATTAAAATAACTATTCAGCTTTACCAACCTTTATTAACAAGCCACAAGATCCACTTTCACTTGATTCAGTAGCAAAAAAAGTTGGCAGTCGCAAACCCTACTGCGTCAACCGAAGCTCTGTTGCAGTTTTAAAAATATTTTCTCTTAAAAGTAATTTGTATGTTGGTTTGAGAAACTATTTCGAGAATTCAACACAATTTATAAGAAGATTTTTCTTTTGTCGTTTGAAATTTGCACTTGGAAACTACATTTGTTCGCTTTTGCGGTCTGGAATATAATCTGGCTTAGGAACAAATATTTATTACTGTAGAAGCTTTAAGAAGAAATCTATAACAGTAGGCCATTTTTCATTAGTAATGGTCATACAAGGAATATAACAAAGGATTGTTTAGTTACTTTTAAAAGTAAAGCGCAGTGCAAACCACGGCTTGTGTTCAGTATAATTTGCAATAAGCCTTGCACACAGCTCTTGCCTTCATTATATTTATCGTTTAAAAGTCAAGATCACACACCAATGACCCAATAGTCATACCATTAAGGCGCCACTAAACGCGAAACTAGCGATACCCACATCTTATTTCTTTTACTCTAAAATCACATCAAATTTGAAAAATCTAAAACACTATCATGTTGGTAAAAAACCTGTAGTATTTTTAAAACCATTTTTCATGATTCTAGACTTGATAAAATAACAGAATTACTGATTAAAGATAAAAGTGGCCACTTTTGGCGGTAATAAGTAATTCTACTCATTAATCTTAATTCGATCTGTGACGGCACGGTTGGTGCAGTGGCTGAGCGATTGGACTGCTGCGCTGCTTGTCGCAGGTTCGATCCCCGTACGGAAAAAATATTTGTATGGCTTACAGATATTTGTTTTAGGTTTGAGTATTTGTGTATGCGAGTTTAAATGCTTGTGAACGCACCCACGATACAGGAGAAATTTTAAAGGCAACGTTTAAAAAAATATCAATCATGAAAAGTGAGTGAGGGCCGGTCAGGAATGGGACGCCGTCGCCTCCTTCAGCGAAGCAGTGATGCTAGCGAAGGAGGTGGCGGAATGTGAGAGGGAGAGAACCTCACGTCTCAGCCACCGCGAGAGACGCTCTGGGCGTCGGGGGCCACGTGACGGCTTCCGGACAGGTGAGTGATGGGCTAGCTCGCCGTCCGTCCATCTTATGATGCGCGTTCGTGTTCCACGCGCGATATGTCAGCAACATGGAAGGGGCCCGCAAGGGCCGACGCCTGTCGGGGCTGCGGGATGTTGTAAGAGATACCGCGGTTTTGAAATATAGGGCTAAGAAGGAACATGGGTGGTTTTCAGTCAGTAGAAGTCTGACACTCCCATTCGCTCTGCCCAAGAGAGGAAGAGGTATTGAGTCGAGTATCGAGTATTTGATAATTTCCCACCCGGCACCCCAAATAAAAAAAAATTATGTTGTGGTCGGCTTCCAGTCTAACTGGATGCAGTTAGATACCAGTATTTAACATGAGAGATTGACTATCTGATCCCCTACCATTTGGTTTAGACTTTCATGCTACTGACTGCCTGTAACGACTGCCAAAAATTTACTTAAGGCAGCCGGGATCAACAGCTTAACGTGCATTCCGAGGCAAAGAAGCAACTTGGTTTGTAATGGGTGGTCACCCATCCACAGACAAACACAGACAAGCGCGATTTAACCAAAAGGTCGACCCGAGTGACAGTTAATATTAAGCCTTAGACTTGGCCTCAAAACTGTTTAGCGATTCCAAAATGATACTGCAAATTGCAAAATATCGTACATACGAGTATCAAAGCCGTCTGAATGGAGCCTTTATAAATAGTTCTCGGTCTTCATTCAATTGTTTTCGTAAATAAAGTCCGCATTACTAACAGATCTCGGTCGTGGCCATTAGTATCTCAGCTCCTGATATGGATTGCTTCTTGTTCTACGCTTAGGTCTCACTGTCTGTGGGGTTCAAAATAAACTGGGCCTCGAAATGGTCTATTAAGTGTATTGGAATAAAGAAGTTTTTAGAGTGTGCTTTTTTAGTACACCAACATTACACTAGTAAAGTTTTTTTAATGGGCCAATCCCGCCTCACTATTACCAAACCACTGTAACTCCTGTAAGCCAGAATCAACAGTGGCGACCACAAGAAAAGCGCCGAGACAATGAAGCTCGACGAAGTCCCAGAGAAATGATTTAACTGTCTTGGATCCCGTAACGAAATTAATCAGAAAAGAATAGCGGAGGAGTAGGAAAAACAAAAATTTCCACTTCCCTCCATATCAGCAGGAGACAGAACAGAACAAGGCCAACAGGCACACAGGGACGTATACAACTGGGATAAGCCCAGTTGCCTAGCGCCACGGATATTGTTGTAATTATTATTGGAGGCAAGCTTGTTGTTACCAACCGGCAAAAATCCGGACTCTATGGTAGCTACTGAAGAATTCGTGATAGTAAAAACCCAAAAACATCTGGCCCGAACTGGGAATTGATGCGAGGAACTCATGTACAGACTAACGATTGTATCTGTTTAATTCAAAAGAATAGACCACGGCACAGCTTTTTCTACCAATTCCACTCAACCACACTTTAAATAACCCCCACAACCTCCCATTGAACCCTACAAAAGATCAAATCTCTCACATTAGACCCTTAACCAATTACTTCCAAATCCTCGTCCGATCCCAGATGAATATTCTTTGATACCGTTAAAATCCCTTCTCTAACCCCTAAATGGGATCTAAATAGGATTTAAATAGGCTGAAGGCTTGTAGATGTCGCATTAGAGCCCAGCGATACATGTTCCTGGCCTGCGATGGTGTGCATTCCCTAGAATTTCCAATTACAGCCTTATTGGGCCATTGGCTATTGTAAGGCGCGCTGTTAGGCTGGGTGTGGAAGGTTCGATTTTTTTTGACACAATTTTGGTAAGATCTAGTCGCATTTGGCAAAGCTGTGATAGTGAAAGGGTTGTTTGCTGCTATGGACAAGTAGAATATCTGTAACAATCAGAATACAATATTCCAACAACTATCAATCAGACAATGCTCATCTTGCTGAAAATCAGAAGGCTGTAATGGAATCTGCGGGTTCAGTTCATAAATTAAAATGTTGTGAGATAATAGTTGTTTCGCAAAGATAAATAACTTTCAAAGTTAAATGTAAAAAAAGAAATTTGTCTATAAAATTCGAAGTTTGTTCAATCAGTCTTTACACATGACATCTTTTCTAAGTATTTAGCTTCAGAAGCCCTGAGAAAACTAGATTTCCATACGACCTAGTTTGAGCACACCTCAAACATTAAGTATCCACAGACTTTCTATCAAATTGCATTTCACATGCGTGTTCCCATTAACACAGTCACATTTATAGCAAAATGTACGACGAATAATTACGTTGCGATTAGTCGCAGATATGGACGCAGCCTAACTCTCAGGTCGCCGTTCAATGAAACGGATAAAGTATTAGTTAGGAACTGATTCAATCTTGTTTTAGTATTAGAATCTAGGAATTAAGACTGTGATAGATCGTCAGGAAAGTGGTAACTCGATTAAACGTAACATTTATTACTTGCAATAAAAAGATCGACGAGGTTTAATTATAACGTCTAATGCCGTTTTAGTTGACCTATTCTAATGTGTCTATTGATGTACGTCGGTAGGTTATTTCTAATTCATTTGATTGGTTAATGTTTAATGTTAGAGACTGTAATAAAAAATAAATCTTGTCTATTTTCTTGAGTTTTCGAGTTACTGACACATTATTTATACCTTCTCTTTTGTTTGTAATAATTTCAGCAAATACTCTTACCACACTTTTCGACGATGAATCACCTTCAATCGGTCCTTGCAATAAAAGTAAAAACGACGTCACTCGCCTTGTTTCGGTTTAAACAGTCCGATTTAACACCCGGTAAGACTAACAACTTTACATTTTTTCGACAAAATCCTCCTAGAAATTTATTTCATTTCAAACGGTGTAACCACTACCCTAATTGCTACTACAGTAGTGTGAGCTTTTTTACTACAAGGCCTTAAAAACCTATATTTATTTTATTCTTTCCATCGAATATCAGCTACATTATCTGAGCCTATACCCCCATACACACTATCACTTAAACCTTACAATACCTGGGCCCATATTTCCTACAATACCGAACCCAGGGCGTGACTCCGTTCCATCCAGCGGCCCATATTAGGCGTTAGGCAGAGCCCATTTAGCAGCTCGCGACAATTAAGGCTTCCCCTAGTGAGATCACGACGCGTTATTAGCATGTTGGTTTTTGTTTCACGGTTTCTAAAGTAATGGTGTGCTATGGTATATTGTTGAGGGAATTTTAACAATTTTTTTTTGGTTATTATGTTTTTTTCTTTGATGTGTATATTTTAGTAACTCTAATCTAAAATAATTATTTTTTCGGACGTATGTTAACTGTAATTTTGTGTCAAGATAGGTTAGTTCCTAAATATATAAATAAATTCAAAACGTTCACTGATTATATCTCAGCAAAATAGCGTAAAAGAAAGTGCCATTTCAACATTGATAAATAAATATAAAAAAAATATTCAAAAAATTTCAAACTTATGTTGCAGTATGACCACTTTAAGTTGAAGGTAGCTTGTGAACAAAAAAAACGAAATCGGTACAGCCATCTTCGAGTAATCGGGGAACGAAATCGTCATCAGCAGCCTTATATTGTTCCCACTGCAGGGACTCAGGCCTCCTCTCTAGGAGAGGGATGGGCTATAATCTACCACGCGGGCCCAGTGCAGATTGGTAGATGTCATTTATCTTCTAAGATATGTTGGTTTCCTCACGATGTTTTCCTTCACCGTTTTGAGAGCAGTGGTGATGAAATAAATTACACAAAGTAAAGCGCCTGCCTGGGTTCGAACCCACGACCAACTGTTCGTAAGTCGGGGCCGCAACCACTGGGCCACCACTGCTCCCCAGGTAATACAAAAAAAAATCGACGACGAATTGATAACCCCTTCCTTTTTGAAGACGGTTAAAAAATGCATCGATATGTCGGAATTAATACGAAAAGTTTTCAAGTCATAAAATAAATACATTTACTTGACTCTGATATGATATGGATTGGTAGCAAATATTAAATCGTATGAAGGCTTATAATGAATGGTGAACGTTGGAGGTTCAATTCGCTGGCTGGAAGCAATTGATTTTTTCAATTCTGCTGGTTTTACTTTGATTAAATAATGGTTAAGTTTAATGACCAAATTCAAAACTAAGAACACTTCGGCCAAATTCATCATCATCATCACCATTATTCCAGTCACAAGAAGTCCACTGCTGGGCATAGGCCTCTCCCAGGTGTCACCACATTGACTGGTCTCGTGCGTCTCGCATCCAGCGGGTACCCGCAACCTTCACCAGGTCATCGGTCCACCTAGTGGCAGGCCTTCCAACGCAACGTCCTCCGGTTCGCGGTCGCCACTCCAGAACTTTTCGGCCCCCTCGGCCATCCGTTTTGCGATTCTTCGGCCTACGTCGGTAACTTCGGTTCTCATACGAATGTCCTCATTTCTGATTCGATTACAGCCGCTAATGCGATCGAAACTCCGAGCATATTAGCCCTCTCCATTGCCTTTTGAGTGACTTTGAGCTTTCTGATGAGACCCACTGTGAGCGACCACGTTTCGGTCCCGCATGTAATCACTGGCAACATTCTGCACTCCGCATGGTAGCTGGTAAATAACGATATCGTGAAAGCTCTTGTTTTTCCTCCACAAAGATTTTATCGCAGTTAAAATGAATTCATATAGTAAATCTAAAACTTATGTTTATGCTAAAAGGTGTATAATATAGTGCTTTGTATGCACCTTTGTTCCTTAGCTATTGGCGCGGGGAAGTAAACGCTGTCATCCTTTAGGAATTAGTATTTTATGGGAATTGTAACACTGCTGGTATTATAAAGGGTGATTTTTGTATTGTGGTAATATTTGAGCAACGGGCTAAAGTTTATATACCAGCCGTATAAATAGGTTATAATCGACAAAAATCATCCCTTCTCATTCCGTAAGGAGACGAATTTTCAACTGAATAAAAGTATTATGCATAGAGCGACATGACGTTACATGTTGACATATTAGGACTTATTAATATTATTTTGTTTGTTTTTTATTTTGCTTCCTGAATTATTGTTATGATTGAAGCTTTTCGGTAAAAACTGTAGAGCACAGAAGGTTTTTCTAGAAGTAAAATAAAACTTTAGGACTAAGGACATAAGTATTTTTAATACTCAATTAAACCTCACCGCAATCATCAGCCTTTTCCCCAACCGACTACTCTACTTTAACAATTACCAGAAATCAACCGACTAGCTGACAGCTCTACTTTAACAATAACAATTATCTGTACAGTTCATTTTGTAGAGAGGTCTCCATCCTGTCGTAGTTTGATTGTAAATAGTTCTGTGAGTTATACTTCGAGGTTATTCTCAGTTAACCTAAATGTCATCCTCAGCAATAATAGCTGGTCTTTTTCTCGAACATCAGGAATGACTTTGCATCGTAAAACTTCCCGCCAATTAACATGAATAAATTTTTATTATATATAATTCAATTGCTCCATGCATTGCGATAAAAATAGCTTTAGTTGTGCGAGCAATTTCAAAGGTACGTTATTATTGTAAAAATTATATTATGTTTTTATGGTTATTGTTTTCTGTTATTGTGGAATAAATAGATGTTTATGTTCTAATTGTGCTGTAAAGTGATTATTTATGGTGGTTTTTAGACTCATTAGTATAAGCTAGGATAAAATAATATTTTTAACCAATTTATATTTTTTTATTGGTTCTCTTAAAAAAAGTACTTTTAGATCGGAATATTATAATATAATTTAAATCATTAGTTATTTTTACATGCCACATCAAATTCTTAGATCAATTGGTAGGCAGTAATTTGACCATCATCCAATCAACAAATTACTCACACATTCATATCTCAATCATCAACTCCAGGAGTAAAATGTTACAATTACAAACTCGGATCTGACTCGATGGTCTAGTGATCGCAAATGCGACTGCTGAGCATGAGGTCCTGGGTTCAAATCCCTGGCCGGGCAGATTGTTATTGGGCTTTTCATCAAGCATTTCTCCGAAGCATTTATTGAGTCTGAATTAGGACACGGTTGATGGAAATAGGCTCACTTAGATAAAACTGGCCAAATGTGGGTTTACTATTAGGTACACCGCTGCTTAACCCTTAGAGGATTACCGGCATGATGTTTATTTATTTATTTGATTCACCAACAATCGTTTACACTAGTAAATGGTAAATGAAATGAAATGTTATGTTATGTAAAAACTCGAAACACGCATATTTCCTGAAAATTACAACTAAATTCAAGTTCACAGTAACCCAAATCAACTCAGTAAAAACTCCGTGAATCAACATACAATTTTTCCTACACCAATATAATAATTGGCAGTTGCTGCCTCGAAATGATGATTTGAAAGGGACGGAGTATACGAAATGCTGATGATGAAAATGATTAGAGAGGGACACAAGATCCTGTAATAACCGCAAGGTAACGTGAGAGAGTGGGTTCTCTCGCAAGCTGGGCATTAGCGTCAATAAAAATCATTTCGTTTTTTTTCCTTTAAAGTAAGAAATGTGTTATTTACAACTGTGATTGTACTGTTGACCCTTGGTTCGATGAAAGTCAGTCTGCAAGTTCTTTTTTTGTGTTGTTTTCATGGATTGTGTAATACTGAGTTTCTATAACTTATCGATCAAAACATAACCAATAATAAAAAAGCTGTGTCTATCGAACAAATTCAGATCAATAGGTTAGCGTGTTTTTACCATAGTTACATCAGTAATTTGATGTTATAAATCTTACACGAACAAGCATTATGTAACATGAAACTCTATAACCACAACTTTTTTATTATACTCTAACAAAACCTAAAATCTATATACAAGAAACACTAATTTCACATACCTAACAAATTAATAATAATAAAAAAAAACTACAAATCCTCATAGTTTTGAAATGCGTGCGTCATTCTTTGATGACTCCTACCACACTTCACCAATCAAAATTGGACTTTAGTTCCGAGAATTGAAGGTTTCAATTAAATTGTATTTTGGGAACCGTCCGCTATTGGTTGTGAGGATGACTTTTTTTTCTGCTCAGACCTTTTTATAAGCACGGGATGATGGTTAATGGGAGGCTTGGTAATTTTGGTTGCAGGAGTGTGGGGGAGGGAGGGGTAATTATAGTGGCAGCCTGTGTCATTGTCTGTCTGTATATCTCTTTTCTAAGTCGTAACGAAATTGAAAAAAATATGGAATTTTTTGATTCTCAGTTTCTCTGTTGATTGAAAATGAGGTTTCGGGTGAATTTTCGGTTTGATGGTTCTGTCTCGAGGTTTTATATTATAGCGATTATGTTTGTGTAACTTGTGACGGCTCATGATTGTCTCCTGAGGTTTTTATCCTCAGTGTAATCGCCGTTGTTTGGTTCGGAGAAATATTGACAAATAAGTGATGAGGTGACTAACTACTTTTCGGCATAAGATCGATATTAGAAATATCTCGGTATGAAAAAGCTCCCTTCTTGTTAACCGATTGATACCATTGTGTAATGTCTTCTAGGAAATAAACTTCACAAACATACCGTTTCACATAAATCATTTCAGTAGATACCTACTTAAACTGTCATTTCGTAGGAAGGTGTCAATCATTTCAGTATGGGTCATACACTCACAAAACGTATTTGGATTAGATCTCACTCTGGACTTTACAATAAAAAAAAAATATAAGTTTAAGTATTTCGAAAGAATTCGCAAAGTTAAAATTAAATCATTTGTTTCAATAAGGTACCTAAATAATTTTCGCCTCAACATTGCCGACTCGAATAGGTTTTATGGTTTCCTATTAAAAAAAATGGCCCAGAAGAGGGTGCGGAGGTCAGACAGGCAGTCGCTTGATGAAAAATGCAAATATTCAGCTGCATCCTTTTAGACATAGTTTAGGAAAAACCTTGGCAGATTATTTAAGGGACGAATGGGCAAAAATCTTCGTTATTAACAATACACAAGACGTCTAAGAACCTCAGTACATTCGTAGAAGAAACAAAAACCAACATTAAACTAAGCCATACTTACAAACGTATTTGTAACCTAAGGCTTAGTCCCAAATCACCAACACAACATTTTTCACCGCACCGAACAAATCCTCGATTTACTATTAAAACATCATAGTGATGAATAAGAACGATTACATACACACTGCCTCTAGAATTAACCTCAAAAATTTCTTACGCCCAAAGGTTTTACTCATCTTTTTCAAGGTTGGTTTAGAGTAATAGACATGGCGTATGACTGATGACTCCTAAGTCTCGCATAATGGTGATGGTGATAGATAGATCGAATTAAGTTCTTTTAGAATTTTTTTTTGGTGATGGTAATCACCTAATCACTGGTCTTGTGGTTATTAATTGGTCGATCTTTGGCCAAGCAGAGGTTGGTGGTATAAAGATTTTTGCCGCTAATGTGTCTGCGGTTGTTTTTGAGATAACTGGATCAGGGTGAAGTTTATTGTTTATTTATCAATTTAATGTTATGGATTGTTTGTTAAGATGCGTCTTACACACGATTGTATAGAATCTAACTATTCTAACTTAACAGACGTGTTTGGGAGTTTGTTTCGCTTCCACTTCATCTTTCGAGCTAAAACACTATAGAGTTGCAAAGTTGGCGTTTTGGGGACCAGTCTTTTGTAAACTTTGACGTTCAAAAAGTGCCGATTAATTATCAGCCTAATTTGAATAAATTACTTTTAATTTTGATTGCAGTGTTCTAAATTCAAATATGATAGAGAAAGGATTGAATGCTTTTGGTCACAAAAAAGGTTCCTTTTTAAACCTCAACACTTTTCAGACAGACTTGTCTATAAAAGTTCTTAAAAAAGTAGCTTTTTTCTTGTCCTAAGTCATAAAATGTTCAATTTTTAATTTGAACACATAAACCCGTTACTTTCTTTAACAGTGAATCGTTACACTCGTACATACCAAGTGCGAAGTACATACATTTCACGAAACACAAATTGTAGACCCAAAAAAAAACAAAAATAATTGTGACGAAACGTCATTATTTGAGAACCGAATGATACATAGGTAGGTATGTTAATAGCCGGCCGAAACCCAGCCATATAATTTTGTTTCATATCATTACTGTGGCCATCGAGGGATCCGACCGGATAATGGCAGCCGAGAAAAAAACAACAATAATTACATTAAAAAAACTACCCACCATCTTTGTCTAGCGGTCAGTTATTTTTTTGAAGATTTTCTTTTATTACACGCGATGACGGTAGTCGTTGCATTGTTATTTGTCATTTTGGTACAGACTTATGAGTTCTGTCATCGTGTTTGGATAGATTTATAAGGTAGGTTTTAGGTCATTCTTTATGAACGTTTGAACTTTGACCACTTGCTACCTTTGTCAACGACGGTCTTAAGTATAAAGATAGAAGATTTGAAAGTTCAAAAGACTGTTTAGATGAAAGTTACTTTGAAAAAATTGTGCCTACCTAGTCCTTAAAACAAAACAAAGCGGGTTGAAGTCCTACATCATTATCACCAGTCTATAATGTTCCCAACACAGGGATTCGGGCCTCCTCGCGCAGAGGCATGGGCTATAATCCATTTTAAATTGTTTGGTTCTAAGACATGCGCGTTCCCTCGCGATGTTTACCTTACGTTGAGGTATAATTATTGTAAGGTATCAAGTATTGGAAGTTCATAGACGGAAAAGACAAGAGCCGCAGTTACTTTAGAAAACAAAGTTTTTTTTTTATCTACCAAGAATGCCTATAAGTTTTCGTATAGTTCCTTAAATTTCAAAGGTAACATAATTATCTAAACAACATCCAGCCTGTATCTCACGCGCCTAATCGCCTACTCTATCGGCTGACGGATCGACGGACCTTTTTTATTCAACCTGCACAAAAAATGATCCACGGACGCTACTCCGAAACTTAATTCGACAATAATAAACCACTAATTTCTTTGTAATGACACGTTTTAAGCCAATTTTGAGGTCCGAAAATCGGAGGACGATGGGACAGGGTGGGTTGAGGTCAGATTAAAAAAAAGTGATTAAAGGTAAAATTACGTGCAGATGTTATTATGTCCCCGCCAGCACAGCATTAAGGTCCTCGAAACTTTCAAAATGTCCCAATCAATCTTGAACCTAATGTTTTAGCGATAAAGTTGGAAATCAATAAAGAAATATTATCTCGTTGGTCTAGTTGTCGCAAGCGCGACCGCTGTGTATGATGTCATGTCCTGGATTCTATTCCCAGGTTGGGAAAAGGTGTTTTTGGGTTTTTCCTTCAAGAATATCTGAGTAACAGTCACGGAGTCTGGATTTGAGCTAGGTTGATGGCAATAAGCTCGCCCCCAATAGGGTAATTAACAAAAAAAATATCTAATTTGTCCATCAGATAGATATCCAAAAAATATATGACACGTATTTTTTCTTTTTTCACTTAAACAAACAATGAAGACGATACAGTGCTTTGAAAACTCGTGTGACGTGATTTTCTGAGACATTAGTATTCTTAAGCGGTCAGTGACGTCACAACCCCCCACTCAAATCTTTGACGTGTTTAATCTTCGTCAATTTTATCTAATCCCCAATATTTTTCAATAATCTAACAGACGGACTAATTAGAATCATATTTTTTTGAAGTCGGTAAACATCCCTATTGCATGGGACTAAAACATAATTGGCGATGTGAGTGTCTCTGGTTATTGTACACATTTAACAGACTGTAGCAGCTTGACCTACTAGCACCTGTAAAAGGCTGCACAAATAAAATAAAAAGCATACGTAAAAACACAAATAAAAAGTCGCCGAATGAAATGCAAATTTAAAAAAAAAAATTGCTCAAAACTTAATCACTCATTGATTGACACTAAGCATTAATTGATATATCAGATAAAATAAATACAAGATCAGATTATATTCTCAATAACGCAGAAAATTAAGTGTCACGCGTGTAGTTTGTCTTTGACATATTTAAGCTAGCATTGGCATAGCTTCTATGTAGTTATGCTCGTGATCACAGAAAGGTAAAATAAAATAACATTCTAGCCTTTCTCGAAACTGTGTTGGGGTCGGCTTCCAATCTAACCGAATGCAGCCTAAAACCAGTATTTTAAATAAAACGACTGCCCCTTTGACCTTCGCAACCCATAACTGGCAAATATGGTACCCCTTAATAAGAGTGGATTTCAGTTTTTTGGCTTCTGATTAATCATAACGACTGTCAATGGTCTACGACAGCTGGGACCAGCAGCTTAACGTGCTTTCAATGGCACGGCGGAACGATCAAATCGGTGGTCACAAATCTACAGATCAATCTAGGAAAGCGCCCCTGAACCTTTTTTTCTTTTTTTGGCGGGTGTAAAATCATCGAATAACCCCTTCCGCTCTTGGACAGAGCGAAAGAGAGTGTCAGACTTCTACTGACAAAAAACCACCCATGTTCCTTCTTCGCCCTCTATGTCGAGGCCGCGATAACTACCCGCGGCCCATCGCCCCTGAACCTGAAGAAACATAGCTATGCTTGAATTTATATTGACGTTGTTTAAAATTGCTGCAACCCAACGGAATGGGTCGATTACGGGTTGAAAATTTTGTAGAACAAGGGTCTTCTCTATCATTAGCCTATTTAGACCGTGTTCTAAGAATGCCTTAGGGAAGTATTTTTATTTGGATAAAAACTTTTGGGTACAATGTTTTTTTTATGTATAAGAGGCATTAATACAACCTTGTAAAAGTCAAAGTATATGATTATCCCTGATGATATGTGACATGTTCTACCCAGGAAGAAAATTAACTCAGCAAAAAGAGCTGGACATACTCGTTTGTCTATAGCAGTAGTCTATAATTTAAGTATTATTTACTTTAATCCAAGCATCGCGTGATGTGGTAGCTGTTTTTAATAACGCCTTTTCGAGAAATGATTGGTTAATTTTGTCGTTTGTTGCGAATGTAATTTTGAGTATGACAATTTTAATTTGATGTGTGACTGTCAACGAAGCTGGTAGGTAGGTATACTCATGTTTTCTTGAGTTTATTTAACTAGAGTGATTACGGATGATGAATGATCACTAAAATAAAAATTCTCATAATTGTTTAAGTCAAATATCCAGTACTATACGCATAGCATTGGAATTTCCAAAGTTACAATTTGTTATTTGTTTTTTTTGTTATTTGTTTCTTTCAATGTAACTTTCGAAAGTTTAAAGAACATTGGCCAGTATAAATTTCATGTATTTTTAGCAAGATTCCTGTTTCTTTCAAGATTCAAGAACATACACAAAAATAGCCAATGATCTTGAATCTTGGGATAGTTACATTAAAAAAAAACACGAAAGAAACGGGAATCTTTCCGGCTTTTTTCAACGCTAGCTACGCAACAAAGTTGTGCGGGTAAGCATTGCCAATACAAATCCTGTTAGTACACCAGATAGTTGGTTGATTTTAAAAAATATAATATTAGCTGTAGTTATAATATCAATCGGATGAACCTTTTTTTTCTCTTTTGGTTGGTGTTAAATCATCAAATGATTCCTCCCGCTCTGGGCAGAATGGAAGAGAGTATCAGACTTCTACTGACTAAAAACCACCCATGTTCCTTCATAGCCCTGGTCCAGTTTCTACCACGTTTCAGAAGTAACATGAAGCCGTTGGTCCCAACTGTCATAAAATTTTTTAGATCGTTGATAGTCGTTACAGGTGTGGTTCGAAGTGGCAAACGGTCTTAACGAAGGGTATCGTATTACCCAGTACTTACTGACTGTGGAGGTCAGACAGGCACTCCTTTTTTGGGAGGGGGGGGGGAATCATCAATTAACCCCTTCCGCTGTTGGGCAAAGCGAAAGGGAGTGTCAGACTTCTACTGACTAAAAACCACCCATGTTACTTCTTAGCCCTATATATCAAGGCCACGGTATCTCTTACAACATCCCGCAGCCCCGACGGGCGTCGGCCCTTGCGGGCCCCTTCCATGTTGCTGAAATCTCTTTGAGGCGCGCGTGGAACACGATCGCGCCGTCGACAAAATACAAAATACTAGCTGGTTAGACTGGAAACCCGGGGTGGGTTTCCAGTCAACTTAGTTGAAAAAAGGCTAAGCAAATGGTGATGATAAATTAAAATAATAGGCAGTGTTTATGACCAGCAGAGGCAAAAGCTCCAAGAATATAAATCGAATAAACACATAACACTTTTATATTTCACTTACCTTATTTGTCAACAGCAAGAGCAAAGATTATTAAATAAACTAATTTATATGCAAATTGAAATACGACTTCAGATGTATTTTTTGCTGGATGAATTAATTTCATTGCTCTGTGATTGTTGGATGATAAAAATAGTGGAGTACTTTAATTCTTCGTCAATTATAATTGTAATAAAAATTGTTATTTTCAATTTACTTGACTTTAACTACCATCGTTGTATGAGGCTTGCATCGAAATGTATGAAAGACTATACATACATAAAAAAAAACTATATATATATCTTTTGCCTGGTCCACATTCATACATTTGGTTATAAACGCACGCCGGCCGCTTGCGAGTTACGCATCTGTCTCAAAAAAGTGAAGATAGTGTGTGAAAGACTCATCATCTGCCTCATCTGCCTAGCCTTTTCCCAACTATATTGGGGTCGGCTTCCAGTCTAACCGGATGCAGCTGAATACCAGTATTTTACATGGAGCGACTGCCTATCTGACCTCCACAACCCAGTTAATACTAGGTAATACGATACCCTTTGGTAAGACTGTATGTCAGACTTTCAGGTCACCGACTACCCGTAACGACTGCCAAAGATCTATATATGGCACCCGGGATCAACAGCTTAACGTGCTTTCCGAGGCATGGAGGAAACTCGTTATATAATGGGCGGTCACCCATCCACAGATCGACCTAGGCAAGCGCAGCTTAACCTAAAGATCGACCCGAGTGGCAGTTCTTATTAAGCCACGAGCTCCTCCAATAAATCATAAACAATATTTATTCGTTCAAGACCTTTTTCTATTTCCAATGATTATACAGGTTGTTACGTTAAACGAGGGACACATTGAAGGAAGGTATTCAGTATCCGATTCTCGTCCCAAATATGTAAAAATGTAACCTTAATTTGTGACGTAATTGTGCCATGGCCCCGCACGCTCTTCAGATCTCACTTTATTAGACTTTTCTTTTTTGCCATTGTTTTGTTTTAAAATATGAAGGGAAAATCGATTATGCCTAAAAGGGTTGCGAGACTATTCCGAAGTATTTGGTATGGTTTTGGCTGTTATTTATCAGTGTTTTTTTGATTAGTATCATGTAAGCATGCCCTATAGCAGGTTTCAATAAGTCCCTCATTCAAACTAACATACTGTATATCAAAGGTCCCTTATTCGTTCAAGACCTATTTATTTGGCCACGGCGGGCGGACGGTGAGTGATGGGCTAGCTCGCCGTCCGTCCGTCTTACGACGACGACATGCCGTGTCGACGGCGCGTTCGTGTTCATTGATGTCAGCAATATAGGAGGGGCCTGAAAGGGCCGTCGCCCGTCGGGGCTGCGGGTTGTTCACAAGTTACCGCGGCCTCGACTTATAGGGCGAAGAAGGATCATGGGTGGTTTTTAGTCAGTAGAAGTCTATCACTCCCTTTCGCTCTGCCCAAGAGCGGGAGGGGTTATTTGATGATTTTACACCCACAAAAAAAGACCTATTTATTTAAATTAGCTTCATACAAATGAATATTTTAATCTGAGGATGTAGATTTTTTACTTTGGATAGAATGTAATTATCGCTTTACGAGTTAATACAGGTAGTCAACCTGTGGATAGGTGACCACCCCTTACCTACCGGATATCTCCGTTAGCACGTTATATTGTTGATTCCGGCTGCCATATCTTTGGCAGTCGCGTAGACAATAGCCTGAAAGTCTGACAACCAGTCTTACCAATATTTCCCAGTATTTACTGTGTTGTGGAGGTCAGATAGGCAGTCGCTCCATGTTAAATACTGGTAGGTATTCAGCTGTGTCTGGTGGGTAGACTTTAAAGAACTTTACTTTAATAGTAGACCCAAATAGAATTGAGAAAAAGACAGGTCATGGTGACTGACTACCTGTGTAGGCTGACATAGTTAATTATGCCCCCAAGGCATATAAATTAATATACATATATAGAACATAAAGGGATTTCCCTTATTGATTCTTAGAATATAATGATTTAGCTCTTTGATATTTTCGTCTTCAATTTGCTGTGTATTGTGTAACCTTATCATTATTTGTACTAATTAACATTGTTACTTACGTATTCCTAGGAATGGTATTTTTCTATAATTCAGCTGGAACGTAAGCCACCATGTATGTTCCCAGACCATTAAAATACCAGTGATTTACCCGACTACGAAGCAGAGAGTTTCGAAGACTACATACTTTGCGAGTCAATTACTTGGTCGTATTAATACGGTTTTAATATTCAAGTTTAATAACATTACGGCTCTTTACGACGGTACATTTAGAGGCTGAGCACGAATGAAGGTTGATGTACGAACCGGTTTTTTAATTTTCTTTTTTTGTCATTTCAGGTACGTAATTGCTATGGCGATAGTCTTGAGGTTTGCGAATTTGGACTGTAATTCACTGCGGGTAAATGCGAGAGTTGATTGGTATGTATTATATTTGTTTGTGTTTCAAAGAGTGTATGGTGAATAATCGTAAGTTTCTTTAGATCAGTAGCGCCTCTTGTCTCGTCTGTAATATACTATTCTATTAAATATTTTATTGTGGAGGACAGACATTTATTTAATTCAATCAGACTATGCCTACAGGAAACAAGACTGACTGTCAGATATAATATCACACCATAAAAATGTTATTATTTTTACAACGATGATGAGTTATGTTATATTTTACAACCATTAAATCTCTGAACAAGTTAAAAATATAAAACATTTTCTCAACTCGACTGAGTATTTTTTTTTACTTTTTAAACCAATGACCACGTGTATACAAAACCTCTAACATAAACCGTGTGACTTGACTAATTAACAAGAAAAATCCAAAATCAACCGATTAGTCACACACCTTGATTTGAAGACTAAACCCGTATGCTTCATGGTGTACAAAAATATCTAATTACTATACCTTTTGTATAGATAGTATTACAAACAGAAATTAACGATTCAGTCACGGCATTTACTTAAAAATTTTCGAGTCTAACAAATACGTTTCATGGGAATTCAAGTAACTCAAATGGCCGCTGTCGAATAACGGTAACGTATTCGATTGATTTCTTTATGGCCAAATTGTTTTTGATATTTTTTATGATTCGTTAAGGGGAAGGCTTTTGGCCTATGTTTCTATGATTGGTGGCTAGTTTTAAATTATTTTTGGGTTGATTTTGTCGGTTTTGAGATTCAAAATATATCTTAATTCAACTTCTTCTTCTGTCTTATCATCATTCAAATTTCTTGGGTCCAGTAGGTGGCCATGCTTTTCACTTTCCAATTATTATTAACGAACAAAAATGCATCAAGGTCAAGTAAAAATTAGAAGTCTTACTAGTGCTGTTCTCTATTATATTACTTGATTTATCGATATTATCGCATACAAGTCTACGACTAGCTAGGGTCTGTGTACATTGTCGTCAACACAATAAGAAGGGACTCATACTCGTAGCTACAATTGGGTAGTAGTCCGTCACAATATTGGACACATATTTTTTGTTTTGCACGTAAATGATATAAGACACACTTTATTTTTTACCACGTAGTGACGTCAAAAAACCCCACTTATGATCTTTGACGCGTTATATCTTCGTAAATTTTTATGCATTTGATAAAACAAAAAACACGTATCCAATATTTTTCGATAATCTAACTGACAGACTAAACGGAATCGTATTTTTTTTACTCAGGACACATCCTTATAATCTTGCCAAAGCGTAACCCAACTAACTAACCCCACCTATCCCTCAAATCGAAACCCCAAAAATCACAAACCATCGCCTTAACAGAAGCGGCATGCTCAAACACGTAACACACATTATAAATTCGTTACCCCTGTAACCTAACTCAGTAATAGATCCGTGGCATACATCGTCAATATAATTGCTACAAATTGCTTTTAATGATCGATACTGTGTTGATGAACCCGATAGTTGTTGAAGAGTTGTTGGATGGTTGTGTAATAGGCTGTCATTGCAAGGGTTGGGTGTTGATTGGGCTTTTAGCGTTCTTGAAGAGGCGCCGTTGATTAGGAGGATTTTGCTTGGTAGGCCACTGATTTTTGAAATTGCAATTTTTTTTCGAGATTTTTTTGTTGTTGTTACGTATAAAACTGTGAGGTTTTAAAAGTGTTTTTTTTGTTCTTTAAGATCTCGATTACAAAAAAAATAATTTGGGAAGTCACATTTGACAGACAACGATTTATATTTTTTTTTAACAAAGCATTACATCCCGAACATAATAGGTTAATTTTAAAAAGAAACGAATAGAGATATCATTAGTATGGTACCCATTTATAACCATAATGTGGTCCATATTACTATAATTACATGCAGTTTTGTATGAGATAAAACACCGGGCTGAACCTTCAAAGATTCTATAACAAAGTGTGGTTCAAAGTTCTATGTCACTTATTGTAACTACAAGTACAACAAACGTCTAAACAGCGGATTCAAGTTACATACAAACCTAACAACCAAACCAGAAGTCATTATTCACGAAACTATTCATTGAAATTCCTAGGAATTAGCTTAAAGAGCCGATACAGTTTCCATGTAAACACATAATAAGACAAAAGTCGCCTGTCGTACATGCGATAAATTTCGAAATTTGCATAGGACTGTGGCCGTTCGCAAACCTCCACAGTGTTTGCGTAATCGAGATCGTTGACAGTTTTAGTAACCGGATTGTTTTTGTTTTTACCCTGTATGGATTTTGCCTCTATGTGGGGAACCCTACTTAGGGGTGAGGTAAGTGATAAAAACATTTTATAAGTTTTACTGCGGTACTCAGGGATATTTAATGATTACTTAAGCCGTCACTGCGTAAAGATTTGACATACTTTTGTCAGAACTGTCAAAACCTTTACTAAGTGATTACCTAAGTAATCATTAAAGCCCTCTGAGTGCGGTAGTTAGTCTGGTTTCTTAAATGTTTAGATAGGTATTTTTTCTACAATTTTTATTAAGACGTAGTTTTCACTGGATTCAGCTATCACCAACTTTTCTTAATACGACAATAATAAATCACTAGTTCTCTGTAATGACACGTTTTTAGTCAATTTCCAAGGTCCAAAAATCAGAGGACGATGAAACAGGGCAGATTGAGGCCAGATTTGGAAAAAGAAATGAATGCTAAAAATTAAATCACGTAGAAATGTTATTATACGAAGTGGCATAAAGACAATAAAATGGTGTCTGAATAATCTGGATATTTTGATTTCTTCCCCATTGCTGACCTAAAACTTCCTATCTTTGCATTTGTCTTCTTTGAATCTATTAGTAAATCAAGTTTAATTAAATGCAACGCTGGGTGTATATTATTTGATGTCTTCCGGACATAACAGTTGCCATGTAGGGTCACCACTCTAGATAGTAAATCTTTTGGATATTAAATGCCGTTATAAATGTCAAAAGATTCGCAAATCATTAATTGTATAGAAACTTACTGAATTAATTGACGAATATTTATAAACTTCCTGACCACATTCTGAGTAAAATATTGCACTGTTTCATTTAAGCTTGGCGTTAATATTATTTCTTTATTTAATCAGTCATTAATTAATCACTTTTTTTCTTAGAAATCCGGTGGTGGTTAGGTAGAATAATAAAATGAGGTAAATTAGCAAAATATAAAACAAGATCACTATTTTTTTCTATTTCAAGAGTTCTTATAATAAGTCATCCCACACAATTTCTCACTATTATGGTAGAATTATATTAAATATTGGTATAAAATTTATGCCTCGTGCTGTCTTTAAAATAAGATTTTTTGGAAGTTTTATGTTTTTTTGTTCTATGTATGGTAGTATTTAATGACATAGTATTAACTGTAAAGTAGAAATATAATAAGAACTTGACGACCAGCTAGCTTAGTCTTGACTGGGCCTAGGTAATCATGGGCTTAATTGAAGATACCACTTTCAAAACTATAAAACCAAACTTAAATAAAAATACATTTTACGCGTTGATGTCTTTTACACCGTGAGTCTTGAAACGAACAATTGTTTACTGTAAAGATACTGAAAAGCCTTTACTGTATTTTATTTGCTATTTCTATTGTCAGAAAAAACGTATTCCTTCTGTGTCTTTCTATTTACAGTTGCTTATTATATGTACCACTTTCAGATTACAGTAATATTTTGTTCAGTCACGTTTTGTTTACCTTATCAAGCTGTAGTATTAATGGTTACCTGAACAAGAGAATCCGCATGTCCACCTAGTCTTACAATAAAAAGCCCATTCACAATAAATCAGGCACATTAAATCAGATATTCTTCTAAGATAACACTAGCTCGAATATTTTGTAGTAATAAGATTGTTTTAAGAAATTTTTATAGCCTTTTTACGACCAAGATTCTGTGATCGTCTGATTAGTTGTCTACCGAATAGAAGGTCATAGAGTGCTGATATTATAGTTGAATATCATTTTAATAGATTATTATTACATTTTAATTGAGGCTTTTTGATTTTAACACGTTAAGCTTTAAAGGTTATGGTTTAAAAATTATGCTTATGGGGTTTCGCTTTTCTTTGACTTCGTTTTCTTTAGAATTAATATTCATATTGATTGGATTGATATTTAAGATGAGCTTTTAGTTTTTATTTTTAAACTGTAGTGCAATATTTTTTTTGGTTCCTAGAATATTTGGGTTTTAGGATTATCTGCCAAATTTTTTTTTTAGATTGAATCCTACCTCCTCTCTCTACTTATAAAAAAAATTGCTGTGTCCGACAGGGTCCATAATTGTGTCTAGAATTATTTTACCTATCACCTGAAAATGTACATTATGGATTGTAATAAAAAAATTGTATTTGAATTAGCTTTAAAACACAAAAAATATTTAAATACAACAAAACAAAATCGTTAAGTTTTAATACTGCTACATCAGTTCTCGCCTGTGTAAAACATGAAAAGCTGTTGTTTATATAGATTTTTATCACAACTTTTAGAGCAAAGAATGTATGCCACAGATGTAAGATTATCGAAGCGACAGTGAAAAAGTCCTAATTTTATCACAAAATCTAGAATTCGTTTACGGCTGCATAAAATTATTGACTGAATGTTTATATTAAGAAGATTATCTTTGAACAAATGAATAGCAATCCTCACCAGGACTTGGACACACGAAGACCAATCAAACATTCCAAAACCAATGTATGCGGATCTCTCAATGTGCGAAAAATCGATTCAAAGTAAGGTCGTGTTAGCCTGGAATAGTATAGCTTGATATGTCTCTGTGTGGACATTGTAGCATAACTTAACACTGTCTATTTTTTTACGAAGGGTGGTACGAAGGCACACGGCAGCGGGGACTTATTTAGTACACCCAGATTTCTCTACTTATGTATTAAGTCCTTAGTAACATCGATTTAGCATAATAATATTGCTACAAATCCAGGTTGCCTTCTGCTACTGAGAAGTTCCTGTTAAAATACATTGTATCCTATCTGGGGATCGAACCCGATACACAGCGCTTCTACTGTACATGAGGTCTTGCTTAGCAGTTGTCATTGCTAGTAGTACTAATTTCTTCCTTATAGACACTACCATGTTAACAGAAGATCGATCACTTTTCAATCTTATTTTTAAAAACATAAGGGTGAAAACTGCCAGACTGTCTGCGTCAGTGAACTCTAACTGCGATACTCAGAGATATTTAATGATAATTTAAGCCGTCACTTAGTAAAGATTTGACATACTTTTCTATGACAAAACTGTCAAAGCCTTTACTAAGTGATGGCCTAAGTAATGATTAAAGCTATCTTAGTACGGCAGTAAGAGTACCTGCTATGATGAAACAACTGCATACCATAATAAATTAATAAGCCAGGAAATGTCGTAAGGCCTCATTTTCAAATCCTCCTATTAGGGGCAAAATGTATCTTGGCTATCATTAATTCACCTGACTGCCCGTCACCCTGAGTGGCAGTGTAATGAGATCGGTTACTACCCGTCAACCCTAAGTGGTTGATTGTGGTGAAATTAACCTATGGATTACCGTTAAGTGGGAATTAATAGTCTGGGTTAGGTGTTGAATATTTTCTGTTTAAGTGGAAAAGTTAGAGGAGCTTGAGGCTTGATCGAGTGCTTGCCTGGGTTTGTCAGTGGATGGGTGACCACCCATGCATACCGAGTCTCATCTATGGCTCGGAAAGCACGTTAAGACGACGGCTCCGGCTGTGGTTTGTAAATTGTACAAAATACAGATGACAAGAAGGTGCCTCAACTCGACCACACACAAATACATCCCGGATTGACATAAATATATACAAAAGCCTCATGAAGCTACTTATACACTATATAAGCACATAAGCTTCGGTCATCGTCATTCTGTCAACGAACCACTATAAATAAGACAATTTGAATGGCGCAGACAGCGCCGGGGTTTATTGCTAGTGTAGTCACGAGCCTTGATATGATTCAAACGATTATTGTGCTACAATGTTGTTGGTTATTTGCTATTTTTAGGGGTCAGGAAATTTCTGGGGGTCTAAAATTACCACTTTAGCAGATCATAATAAGAATAGGAACTGCATTTGTGATGATTTTACGATTGTTGACGCAATTTATATTATTTTCCTATCATGATCTATTTTCTTAAATGATCACAGACGCTGTTACTATTATAAAAGGTCCGCAATTCATATTATGATCTGCAAAAGTGGCCATTTTAAACCCCCTAGTATTATGACGATGTACGATATCTGTTAGCTGGTTGTGAGATATTCGGCCACTAACTACCTGTAACGATTGTTAAAGACCTGAAAGCATGTATATCCCAATTCCCCTCAACCTGTAGTATTTTCACTGTGATAAATACGAGTACCTATATCCTCCTTCAGTGATGACGTAAGACGTAATCCACCATGTGGCCCTAGTACAGGTAAAAAGACGCATGTTTCAAACAATTTCCTTTTAATTAATCAATTTATGTTATGATTTTACTGAATCTAGTTACCTCAAACAGTGACACAGAAACAGCAAATAAACCTACTTATCGTACAGTACACGTATTAGTACTCAAAGGTAGCAGAACTTCGTGGTAATCGTGAACTTTTAACTCGACACGTTCGTGTTGCGACCTCGAATGATCCTTTGATAGTTGACATTGATACTGCTTGGGACCTGAGCTTGAATTGACATGGTAGCTAAGAAATCAGTACTAGGTATTAAGCTACTGCGATTCTGTTGCTAAGACTTGCCCCCGCGTTTACAAACGTCTGTCGTCTATCTTTTTTGCCATTGTGAAAGGGAGTGAGATTGACATAAGAATTTCTGAATCAAAATCGAATCAACGCGTTTGTGAATACGAGTAGGGGGGCTCATCATCAACAGCCTATTAATGTTCCCACTGCTGGGACACAGTCCTTCTCTCTTTTTGAGAGGGAATGGGCTATAATCTACCACGTGGGCCCAGTGCGGATTGGTAGATGTCACATGCCTTCGAATTTTCGGTTCTAAGACACGTTTTCCTCACGATGTTTTCGTTCACCGTTTTTTGGAACTGCGGTGATTAAATAAATTACATAAAGTAATGTGCCTGCCTGGGTTCGAACCCACGACCTACTGTTCGTAAGTCGGGGCCACCACCACTGGGCTACCGCTGCTCCCCTGGGCCACCGCTGCTCCAACTAGGCCTCCGCTGCTCCAACTGGGCCACCGCTGCTCCAACTGGGCCACCGCTGCTCCAACTGGGCCACCGCTGCTCCAATAGGGGGCCTGTTTGGCCAATATTATCGCAGTTGGACCATCAATGGGTAGCTCGACTCACAGGGTTAAGTTTCTTTTGCTTTTCGATGGTGGATCTTTCTTCTGCATCATCTTCAATCGGTTCTTCTTCTCGATAATGAACTGAGAAAAGGTTTTGAGTAAAGCGCTGGTCACCAAGGTAGCAGTTGTAAGATTGTTAACCGAGGGTTCACCTATGATCCCGTCGGGGCTGTGAGATGTCCCGTCGGGGCTTCGGGATGTGGTAAGAGATACCGTGGTCTCGACATAAAGGGCTACAAAGGAACATGGGTAGTTTTTAGTCAGTAGAAGTCTGACACTCCCTTTCGCTCTGCGCAAGAGCGAAAGGGGTTATTAGATGATTTCTAACCCTCAAAAAAAAAAAAAGGTTTAGCCTATGATTATTTTGGACGAATTTCAGAATGTCCATAATATCTAATAATTACTTATTAAGAATATCTTCTCTTCTTTCCTACTGTCCTTACCAATTGCATCGCCAACAATGTCATCGACAACTTTGCAATACTTAATACTACATTAATAACCTAACCATAGATTCAAGAAACAAGGAAGTAATAAAATCTGCTGAAAAGAATGTTATTTTAAAATACCCCCAGCTTAACAGGGTGTGAACACAAAAACTGTCTCCACCAGGCCACTGACACGAGCGCGTGCGTTCGCAACTCCTGCGCATATAATTGAACCGAAGGTAGGGTTGCCATTATTCCTGGATTGTCGGGACTTGGTCGGCTTTTTGGTTTTTTATCTGGACTTAGTGGTAGACTTTCAAAAAACGGCGAGACTAACTAACTGCCGTACTCAGAGATATTTAATGTTTACTTAAGTCAACACTTAGTAAAGATTTGACACACTTTTCTATGACAAAACTGTCAAAACCTCTACTAAGCGATGGCCTAAGTATTAATTAAAGCTCTCTAAGGGCGGCAGTGAGTGTCATTCTATTAACGATAATGAATTAGGTAAACTAAAAATGTACAGTCAATACAATTGACTTATGGTACCGAAGAGCTTATGAAAATTCTGTTAAAAACCGTTGTAGAAAATATTTTATTTTATTATTATTTATATGAAAGCTTTAAAAGCGATGGCCACTTATAAGCAAGTGGCAATCGCTTTTAAAGCCTTGGGTTATTCTTTTTTTGTAGCCTGTCTTGAATTATCGTTATAATTGAATTTCTTTAACAAATTATTAAATGTTTAATGAATAATGAAAACCAAAAATACTACGATACTCCTAGCTTGTACGAGTATAGTCTTTTTGCTGGGAAAAGGTCACATGACTTCCATTTCCACACTGCTTACGATTCAGGGTTAATGTAGGCTACTAGTCTGGGTGACCATCTTTACCTGTCGGGTTCTGGCTGAGTCAGTTTTTTTTTGTTATTGAAAATATCCGGCTTTTTAACAGGACGATTCTTTTGTAATGGTAACCCTACCTGCGCGCATTGTTTGCAAGCGTCGCAAGCGCATGTGATTTGTAGTAGCAACGTTTTTTTGTTTGAAACAAATGAATTTTGCAGTGTCTTGTAGGCTTGTGCTTGCTTTTAAATAGATTTTTGAGTTTAAGGTGGTTAGATTCTTAGGCGTATGAAGTGAAATGATGGTTTGAAACTCATTGATGAAAATTCTGGAAAAAAACATGAATTAAAGATTCATCAATGAATGATTTTACTAATAACTAAAAGGTCAGTATAAAAAAACAAACTAAAATTCTCGATAAATTTCAATAAGAACCTATTTACACTTCCCACCAAAATCAGTAACTCGGTAAGGTTACAAAAAGTATTTCATAACGGTTCGATATAATATACGGCAGAGTCCCCGTCATCGGTCTACAATATTAAATGACCATTTTAGCAGTAACCGTTTTATAACCGGTCATGAGAAACCGAGAGAAAAGAGGAGAGGTTCTGTAGGTTTGTTTGATAGTTTATTTCACAATTATCTTGGTGGATTTTATTGATACTTTACAGATGTCTATACCATTTTGTACAATTGTTAACAGTCTTAAGTAATAGGCGTCACTTGCATTAATAGTTTGCTTTGTCCTTCTCTCTCATAATCAATTACTTCGGTGCAAGAAAACATCATGAGGAAACTATCATAATTGAGACATATTTCTCGATGGCATTTGAAACCACATCACATGGAGCCAAAAAAACTTTGACTCTAAGTTGCAGTAGTTTTTGGTGGGTGGAAAATCATCAAATAACCCCTCCCGCTCTTGGACAGAGCGAAAGGGAGTGTCAGACTTCTACTGACTAAAAACCACCCATGTTCCTTCTTAGCCCTATATGTCGGGGCCGCGGTAACTCGACTGTCTTCATGTTATTCCTTCCCTTCCTTATTTCAATTCAACATTATTCACGCACTCAATGCTGTGTATTTTAGTTACCACCATCACCACCACCACCTTCATCCATCATCATCATCTCTACCATTATACGCCACTTTACGCGGTTCTAGACCTACCGCCATCATACAGTTGTCACTGCTAAGCTCCATGTTTCATTAATTTCTATGAGAATTAATTGATAACTTTACCTTATCTCCCAAAGGTCCCTAAAACCCAATCCCCGGACCCCACTCTGGGTGTTCTTAAGTTCATAATTTTTGACCGATGCATCATTGAACAAATTAAACCTGGTGCCAAAAATAATTTATCAGTTTTCGCCTGGGACGATTATTCACGCTTATGACAAATGGAGGAGAGCTGTGCAGTATATTTCACGGATTTGTGATTTGCAATACATACGTTCGGCAATGGATATTGTTCGACATTTTTTATTTATAACTTTATGCTTTTGTCTGGCTGAATTTGTAATTTTTGTGACTCATTTTTTGATATTTTTTTATTGTGAAGACAACTTAGAAGTACAGTGATATTAAACGGCATTTCAGGCAAGAAAATAAGACTTAAATAACTTCCTAAATCTTTTCTACTTATCTGTATAGTATGACTCAAGCAAGTAACTGAAACTATACAACATAAAAATCGTAACCAATAAAAGTAGGCGCGAAAATAAAGGTACAAGGGCACAACAATCCATCAATCAGAATGTGGACTCTTAAGCGATAGGTCGTGACTTCGAATCGACCCTATTACACTATTACGATAAACTGTACTAAAATAGACCCTATATCAAAGATGAACCATATATTATATAAAAGATGCATCTCGCAAAGACAGAAAAAAACAACAAAAAAAACTGGACCAACAACATCGGTAAAAACATTTGAAATGTGCGCTTTATTTATACATTATTCTCCAAATTAACATATTAATATACGACGATCTTCTAATCACGAATCTGATAAGTCAGACATTAGCATAATTACAAGAAACCGAAATATACGAAAAGCTCTACACAGGAGATATTAATTAATTGAACACTCACATCAACTTAATAGATAAAGCTTGCAATATGAACGTTGCAAAAGAAATACCGCGAATCCATTGCAGGTTAATTGTGGATTAAGATTATTAAAATGCGCACATAATCTCCAATGGACGAGCGACGCATCGATAGCGTCTTCGCGGGGATAAGATGAGAACACTAATTATGTTTCTATGGTACGCAGACGCAAGGAGGGGCGGCATTCCGTCAGTGCATTGACCTCTCACACAGACCAACACACGCGTAGATTTCCCAAAAAAAAAAACATAAATTGAAATATATATTAATGATTTCTATTAATTATCGCACGTATAATAAATTATTCGACGTTTTTGAATTATGTGTATTTTTTCGTTATAGTCCAATGTTAATTGAAGTTGAAATGGCGCTTCTATTTTAGGACTCATTAGGGTATCTTTTTAATTGATGTTGCAGTTTCTTTTGAGCTGATTAACTGATATAGACGTGATGTCGTTAAGGTTCAATTAATTTACTTACCAACTGCCACACTCAGATAGCTTTAATGATAACTTAGGCCATCATATAGTAATGGTTTTGACAGTTTTGTCATACAAAAATATGTCAAACCTTTAGTAAGTGACGGCTTAAGTAATCATAAAATATCTCTGAGTACGGCAGTAAGTGACCTAGTCATTTGACTTTTCGTTTAAGTACAATTTCCTACGTAAACTCAATAACAGAGTAAGTACTAATTATCTTGAAACAGTAAAACAGTAGATATTATTTTATTGCTTAATTTAATCGATTCACATCAATTAGGTTTACAGTTTTCAACACTAGCATGGCTAAGGTATTTGTATCCTCCTTTAATCAACCGATAAACATACTCGTTAAATCAATGTTTAAGTAGTTAAAGTAACATTGATGGTTTGTTTCGATACCGAATGATTATTTCGTGCTACCTTACTCGTATTTCGTAGATCGTCAGACCGTCTATCTGTGAAACAGATCCTTAAATTTAAGTACTCCACCCAATAGCGCGTGGAGCGGATACCGTGCGTCGGGACTGCGGGTTGTTCGAACGACATACCGCGGCCTCGACAAAAAGGGCTAAGAAGGAACATGGGTGGTTTTTAGTCAGTAGAAGTCTGACACTCATTTGTTGATTTCACAACCTCCAAAAAAAAATTTTACGCGATTCCGTTGTTGGACTGATGGAAGTTTAAAGTTTTACTTTCATGACATGATACGCGCTATTAAATATAAACATAACATCTCGCCTCTAATCCGTGATCCCCGAATTCCTACAGTGTGAGTCTATTATTTAGGAAGTCGGTTAGAAACACGCTGTATGAACGACGTTTTGCACCAAAAATATCCTTAGACTTTTATATCATCGGCCATGTTACGACATTCCTCGATCTATGGCAGGCTGCAGATGATATACAGTATCACAGTGTACAGCGCAAATGTGCTATCGCGAGCTATTCTGTTTAGAGACAATCGTACGTTTTGTGAGGAGCCGTTTTTGAGAAATGAACTGACATTGGAGTGAGTGATTGGAAGCTGTTATGACTTAGACTGAGTGGAATTTCAACGCTCAACTAAGCGTCGAAAGTTAGCATCAGTACATTAAGGTGGTGCCTTACCTTAGCTCGCCGTGCGTCCGTCTTATGACGACAGCAGACCGTGTCAACGGCGCGTTCGTGTTCCACGCGCGCCTCAAAGAGATGTCAACTACATGGAAGGGGACGCAAGGGCCGATGACCGTTGGGGCTGCGAGTAGTTCGCAAGAGATACCGCGGCATCGGCACAAGGGCTAAGAAGAAACATGGGTGGGTTCTAGTCAGTAAAAGTCTGACACTCCCTTTCGCTTTGCCCAAGAGCGGGAGGGGTTATTCGATGATTTTCGACCCGCCAAAAAAAAAAGGTCTAGGTTTAGCAGAGAATATTTATTAAGTGGGACTGATTAGATTAAATTACTACCCTGAATATATGGTGAAACATAAAAAAGTCAGACGTATCTACTTAATAAGTTTTTTTTTAAATCAGCATTAGAAGCATGTGTTTCCAGGCTAAGACGAGGACGTATACCTAGGTTTTTAAAATTGGTTGAACTGCCTGCAGATGAACTTTTAGTTACGAGTCAAGAATTAATTTCACAGCTATCAGCAAGCTTCAGTGTAAGCATGAAATCGATGTTCCTATACTTATTTCGTACAAAGAATCTTGATGTAATTTCTATTTTCCTCAAGTAAAAAAGAAACCGTTATGCAAATAGTTGAAATTGAATTTCTGACAAAAAAACAACTATTTTTGCTTCAAGAATGGAAATCTTGACAGTATAGAATTTGAATAGTTAAATGCCCACTGACAGAAGAAAAAAAAAACAATCTTCTAACGCGAACAAAACTGTATTCATCTTCATATTAAAAAATATTATATCAAAACTATCAATGTCGAGTATTTCAATCTAAACTCTTGATTTTTTACCACTTGACAGTGCAAACAAGTTTTTATATCAAGAGGGTAAGATACTAGCTCTTGCAGGTGACTTCGCCTGCTTGTCGAGGTCAATTTTTTTAACTTATTATTTTTCCATTTTGTCTGGTTGCCTCGTTGGTCTAGTGGTTAGAAGCGCGACTGCCGAACAAGTCCAGGGGGGTTCCATAAGTCCAGGGCGGGTCTATAAGTCTAGGGTTTGATTCCCGGGTCAACAAATTGTTATTGGGTTTGCCCAACAGCAATTTCTCAGTGGACAGGTTCTGAATTTATGCCTGGTTGATGGCATATATTATATCGCCCCCCTGATAAATGGAACTTAAGCATAACTGCTGATATTATTAGATAAACCTCTGCCTACCCTTCGGAGATAACAGTCGTAATGTGATGTCGTATGTTATCCTAACACAGGTCTATCTGTGTGTTGAAATGTATCTACGTCCGTTTAGACGAACAGACAGATGGATAAAATATATATTTTTGCACTTATAATATTAGTAACTTCGGATAATATTTGAAGTTAAAACGTTTTTGCCTCTTAGGAAATATTACAATTCGTCATGGTGCGAATATGAAGATTTTGAAGTGTGGTTAGAGAATACTAGTAGGTATTAAAAAAGTCTATAATTTTATAATGTTTAAAAAGTAAGATCCAGTCGCTGTGTGGTCTTGGTAAGAATCTACTCAATTTATGATGATTGTAAAAGGTCTTAAATACAGAGGTAATAATCGGACGCATTATAGGCCACAAAGTTGCATGCAAAAGGTACCGATAAAAGTTAAAGTGTGTAAGCCTCACAGTAGCTCACTTTAGAGGTCCTATTTGGATGGGTCTGCCTACCCACCTTTACGTATTTCGTAAGTATTTAATTGCCATGTGTATAGATAAAACACTATTTCAAATTTTGAAATATGGAAGAAGTAAGGTTTAGATCTGATAGCTGACAACCCCATCTACGTGAAAAAAAGTACAACGTTTGATGTAATTCCTGATAAAAAAAAACACGCCTCTAAGCCCTGATGGGTTAGGTGGAGATGTAGATGTAGATCACAGTCATTTATAGACCCTGTATAGACCTGTGGTACTAGGTAAATCCAAAGCAAAAACCCAATAAATCATTGCCCGACTCGCATCATACAATCACGCTGACGACGAACGAACCACCGAAACAGTCAATGACCTGGATCCTGAAAGAAAACAATATTTTTATAAACAACTTGACCAGCTTACAAAACACATCAATTTATTCTCTATATTCATACCTTTCATGTCTAACACCACAAACAATCACCACGTTCAAGCTCATTTTAACTCCAAAACTTCCAACAATTCATGTTCTCACTGCATGCTAGTCAATTAAAGAACGGTTCTTTTAATTAAGCTTGTAATTCATACACAGTTTAATAATCGTGGGATTTTTTGTACATTTTCGGTTGTATTCGACGTGTCTGTTAATTGAAGAATAAAAAGAACAGGTCGTCTTGTCAAAAGTAAGGTATTGCATTAACTCGAAGTTATTCTGTAATGTCTACCCTAGAAATGTCCCGCTTTGCTAAGGACAACTTGCTTTGCCTTCAGTAATTGGGTATTTCACCAAAAAAATCTAATAAGTCCGTCTGTTACATTATCGAAAAATATTGGATACGTGTTTTTTGTTTTATCAAACTAATAAAAGTTGACGAAAATAAAACGTATCAAAGATCATGAGTGGGTGCTTTTGACGTTATTTTGTGGGTAAAAATGTACTAACCTTGTGTTGTCACATGACTTGACACGACTTTTCGAAGCACTATATCGTCTTCATCTTTTAAATCTATCTGACGGACTAACTCGATTTTTTTGGTGGAATAATAAGCAGAAAGAAAAAGGAGCTGTACAATTTCCAAAGACAACTTCAATTTTCAACTTCAAATTAAATTGTATTACGAATTACGAACTATCTAGCTGGTCCGTAAGAACCTGATGGCATTCGTAATACCGGCAATTCTATATGAGCGCCAAAGCACTCCACATTATATTCGACCTTTGTAGGTATTTAAAGATACATTCTGTTCTCATTATAATAGTATTTTTTTTTGTTTACTAGGCTGTTTCCAGGTACGACTAAACAGTTATTGTTTTAATTAAAAAAAAAAACAATCTGAAACTTCATATCGCCTGTATGAGCTGCAAGACTCATAACTACACATGAAACAAAAGCACTGAACACTAACCAGAAGTCCATAAAAACCAGAATGGCACAATCAGTCGTAATAAAATCATCTCAATCAGTAAAGGTTACGACTCGTTACATAAACTATTAACGATCAGTTAAATATAGAAAACAGACATCTAATAGCGTTGCAATCCTACGCACAACAACCTAACCCGTTTACCTCATTTTCAGATGAGCCCTGTTTCCTAGACTAGAATCTTAGATTTTTCGAGACGTATACCGTATTGAGTCCGTTACATATGAAATGTAATAACCGTTTAAGTTAATTAAGAATAATATGGTTTAAATCAACAAGTATCAAATATAACAGCTCACAACATAAGACCCAGTAATATTAATGACAATAATATCCGTGGTGCTAGGCAACTGGGCATATCCCAGTTGTACACGTCGCTGTGTGCCTCTTGGCCTTGTTCTGTTCTGTCTCCTGCTGATATGGAGGGAAGTGGAAATTATGTTTTTCCCACTCCTCCACTATTCTTTTCTGATTAATTTCGTTGCGGGATCCAAGGCAGTTAAATCGTTTCTCTGGGACTTCGTCGAGCTTCATTGTCTCGGCGCTTTTCTTGTGGTCGCCACTGTTGATTCTGACTTTCAGGAGTTACAGTGGTTTGAGAATAGTGTGGCGGGCTTGTCCCAATAAAAAAATGGTTTAACGTGTTTATGAATTAGCTTTCGAACTGATATCTTATGTTTAAGTATCTAGCTGATATTAACCAGATATTAACAATGAGTCGTAGAGTTATGTGAATACCATTTTGAAGTTAATAATTTAGCCCACTAGTAAAATATCGTTGGAGGAGTGGTTGGTTAAAGAAGATCTTCGATTTGTCAATCTTTTCTTGTTAATGTTTATGGACATGCAATCTAAACTGATTAGGCTAAAATTTGGCCAATAGTTTAACACTTTAGCGTCCATCAGCTTACGTAATGTGCAAGCAGCAGGACAGGCAGGATACGATTCTCTGTGGAACAACTACATAATTACACTCCAAGTCCCGTTTTGGCTGCGGGTTGTTGTAATAGATACCGCGGCCTCGACACAAAGGGCTAAGTAGGAACATTGGCGGTTTTTAGTCAGTAGAAGTCTGAGACTCCATTTCGCTCTGCACAAGAGCGGCTTTTTCTTTTTTTGGGGGGTGGGACATCATGAAATAACACCTTATTTGAAGATTTCCCACCCCCCCAAAAAAAATCATACCTATCAAACCGAACCCAATATCTAACAGGTTACGAACTTTTGAACCCATTTATGGTTGAAAAGTTCACAAATCATTAAAAAATCAACTCAGCGTCAAATAAGCTAACTTCAAAATTAAGCAGACTTTAAAAAAGACCGCACATTATAAGTATTTAATCAAAGTCAAAATAAAAATAAGGATTAAAACGAAATACATGGACCGTCGCCATTCGGATAATGTTTAATATTTTTTGTTATGACTGAGTGACACTTTACAAAAACTCGCCATTAGATGACCTCAAATTTATAATAATTTTATTACTTATGATAATATTTCAACAGATTACTCGTGACAAAAAATATTATACATGCTTATGCAAGCTGTCTTATGCATAAACCAGTTTTTTTTGACATAATTATGTATTTTTTGTATAAAGGTAACTTTTAATATTTTTATTGACACTTCAATTTCGTCATTCAATCAATTCTAAACTTTTTTAATCAACTTTTGAACGCTAATTATTATGTTCCACCCACACAATGGTTCAGTTAGTACGAATTAATTTAAACTTCATACCCGCACTTAGCCCGCGTGGTGGATTACAGTCCATTCCCTCTCACAGAAAAGAGGCCTGTTTCCCAGCAGTGGGAACATTTACAGGCTGATGATGATGTTGACAATGGTCTATGGTAGGTGCACCTATGCTTGACCCTTTGGGGATTTGTGATGTTATGCTAATTTCTTAAATTCGAATCCACACATCAAATTAAATCGTGATACATATAAGGTTTTTAAAGGAAATAATAACTTCGATTACGCAGTTTGATGTACCAGTGATTTGTATGCTTATTTGTCATCTAAGTAAATAAAACAAAATGGCGACGAATGCTCAACAATGTCCTTTTATTCACATTGAAATGAATGTGATTGTATGCTAAAATATTAGGTTCGATGGTCGGATCATGGGATTGGTAATTATTTTTGTTTTATGTAGTAAAGTATAAGTACAAGGTTAAATTGAAACAATAACCTGTAATTATTGTAATAAGATTAATAATGTCTGCAGTCCTCATTTATAAATCTGCATACATAATGTTCCGTGCTATGACACAGACCTCTCGGTATAAAAGATTGGGCCATAATCCACCACGTATTTTCATTGATAGATATCACCGGTCTACCTGTTCCCATGGTTCATGGAACACAGCTCGTATCTCATGGCTTTTACCACTGGCACACTATGACTGCTCTCTAAAGAAAAGTAAGTTTACTTTTTCATGAAAACTTCTTTTAATTTTTATTCGTAATTTATTGGTAGCATGCAACACGAAAAAGATAATATTAAAATCATTAAATGAATTTTAACAATAAAAATTAATGTTAACAATAAAAATTAATGTTAACATTAAAAATCAAACATTTTTAATGTGGTTATCCATCTGAAAAGCTCATTTTATCTCAAAACATATAAAATACTAACCCTACACCACACTTGTCCAAAATATTACCCAATTTGTTAACTTCGCACATAGTTGCGGAGACAACCAAATACAGGCCAACTTAATCACGCCATCCTTTACATTAATTTTCGAGCCAAAAACACGAAATGTTATTTCATTAGGATCGCACATGCATTATAAAGGACACCTCATCATTTTATTTCTCGTTTTTAGGGTTCTGTTGCCAAAGGATGCTAACGGGACCGTTTTACTATAGGTCTACCTGTCTCTCCGTCTATCACAAGGCTCTTGAACTGTAATAAGTAGACATTTGACGTTTTCGTTAGATTGTCTAAGACCGCTAGTAAAAAATTAAAAATTAAAGGGACCTGACACTGCCCGTGTTATAATTACAATTAAGTACCTAGTGTTAAATATTTCTGAAACGGAACCCTTCGTGTGTGAGCCTAAAACGCACTTGACATTTTTTTTAAGAAAACCTTGTTCAAAAAAAGTGCTTTTTTAAAATATCACTTTGTAACCATCGCAAGCCGTTTGTAATTAAAAGTATTAAAGCCAACTTATGGTGTGCTGATCAAAGATTGCTATAATACAAGTGTCCGTGAAATATAGCGCGTTCATTCGGAAATAAATATTCTGGTCCCTACTGATTGGGAGCAGGAAATCGTGATACGAAAGGACTTGAAGTAACCGTAAACTCTGGATTAAGTTGTATGTTCGGTTTAAGTTGTATAGGCTTAATTAAGCTAGTGGTAAAGGAAGAAATAAACGAAGCAGAAAAATAAAGAACTCAGGGGCTAAGTGACTTATTTATTTCATGTTTACGTGCGGGAACACGCGGGTTCTGTTGCGTTGTTTTATAAACCAAAGCCTGCTTCCACCACAATGAACTAGGTTTAGCTATAAATGCATTAATTTAAACAATGTTCTACGGCTGACACTCGTATAAAAATGACAGAAATAGAATGACAGTTTAAATACGTTTACAAACTTAATCTGTGGTTCAACTAACTAGCTTATTAAAAACTAACGGACGTCACGCGGTTTCACCCGCGTATTTCCCGTTTCCGCGGGAACACAGAGATAAAAAAAACCTATGTTACTCAGGGTGAATGTTGCTTCCAAATGGTGAAAGAATTTTTGAAATCGGCGCAGTAGTTTTTGACATATACACAAAAATATATGTCAAAAAATCTTTCCTCTTTATAATATTAGTGCAGATTGTCATTTAGTCCATTGTGTATCTAGCTATATTTTTATTCTCTGTTCTAGTAATTGTTCAATGACCTACAACTTCAACATTCTAAATTAGTGTGAAATTCATTGCCAACGTTAAAATACAATAATTATCATCTACTTAGTGTATTCACAAATATCGAGTTCTACTACCAGTCTAATCATTCCCTGCTATAGTATGGAAACATAAAAATCCTTTTTAAAATCACCTGTTACATCTGACACATAGCTACACACAAAAAAAAAAATGTCATAGACTTCATAAGAAAACATTTATCAGTAGTCGCTATCGCTTATGATTCACACGCGATCGGCAAGCGAACGATCGTCTTTGAAAAAGTGATAAACAGACCTGTTGTTATCAGATTTAACTAATTTCAAATAATTACAGACGTAAATGCCGCTTAATGTGTAATAAGCTCCCGATCCGCCTAATTAAAGAACTTAATGGAAGTCTGTAACCACTGTGCTTTAGCAGTATTGCTTTTATTGTTTTTTCTGTGTGGGAAAGGGATGAAGCTAGATGAAGTTTATAGCTCTATCTCTTTCATACACTTAAATAATCTATACTCATGTAATGTTTTAATTTTTGAGAACCCCGTCGCAGTATAACCAAACCACTATAACTCCTAAAAGCCGGAATCAACAGTGGCGACCAGTTGAAAAGCACCGGAGACAATGAATCTCAAAGAAGTCCCACAGAAACAATTTAACAGTCTTGGATCCCGCAACAAAATTAATTAGAAAAGAATAGCGGATATTCTTTCAAGAAAGCATTTTGGAAAATTCTAAATATTGAGGGGTTGAAAGTTGAAAATTCATTACGGGGCAAAACTGTAAAGCGGTAGTTACACTGCTTTATGAAGTGATGGAAGGCCCCTTAATAAGTCTATGTACGCCTCTTCGCACATTGTGAATGAGAAAATAATTATGAGTCTCGGTAAATTAATGACAACCATTTATTTATGTATGAAAGGATGAAATGTATTTATTTCATTACAATTGAGGCATTATATTTTAGCGAGACAGACGATAAATGATATGGAATACGATTACTTTTAATAAAGTTGACAATTCAGTTTTATTGTTCAATTAATTTTAATTAGCGCACATTAAAACAGGCTAGGTTAAATCACAAATATACATGCTTAAAAGTAACTGTAAACCTTTGCAATAAGACAGTAACAAAATTAATATATCATTTACACGTGAACGACTTTCAAAAAAAGAAAAGAACACTTAAAAAGTGTCAGTGTTGCTAGTGCTAAATAAAAAAGCGTTCAAAAATAGCGGTGTGCGTTCAAAACGTAGTGCCATCGATCAAAATCATCTGCATGAGTTTGACTTTGTCTAAGTATAATACTAAATAGTTTTAGGTTTCCGTAGCTTTAACTTGGCAATGGGAGTCTATTACTAAAGATCGGCTTCTGTCCGTCAGTCACAGGGCCATATCTACTGCTCCATATTATGCATTTTTTGGTAGTATACCTATGTTGTGTATTGGCCTTCGATTATTATTTTTTACTAACATTACTATTTATGTATACCTACTTCCAAAAATATGAAACACTGTTATCTAAATTGAAAAAATATAATATATTAAGTGTGAAGATGATGTTCTTGTTTATGTATATTAAGCAAATACTTGAAATTTAGATAAAATGTGTATTTTCGCTATAATAAAATTGAAATTAAGAGTGTTCTCATCCCCATACAAGAAATTGGTCTACTTCAGTGTTTTTTGCTTGATATTAATAATGGCAATACATTGTGTGTAGAATATGTCCGAATATTAAACAAAATAGTAAAGTACGGAACCCTTCGCGTGCGACTCTGACTCGCACATGCTCAGTTTTTTTTGTTACAAATGAAGCGTTACAAAAACTCCGTACACAATATAATAATACAATGAGAAAAGTCTGTTTGATTGTTAAGGGGAGGCGCGTGCGTTATTATTAGGACAGTTAATGTCACTTTATCAAAGAGGTTTGTCAACATAATGGGGAATTTATTTTTTGTTAAGATAAATAGAAAAAAATGATGTGCTGTGTAACTAAACAAAACTAAACAAACTAAAACAAATATAAATGATATGAATGTCTGTATAGTTTTTGACAATTAATTTTCAATTAAATGCACTACGCAATAGGAATGTTTTTAAATTAATCAACCTTCAGGATAACCGCTTCTTTTGTGAATCCTTTTTCGAAGGTCTTGTACATTTTTCATTACATTATTACATACAATTTTTTTTATGCATGTAAATGCTCATTACAAGAATGGTTAAAACTGAACCATTATCGTGTTACACTTGTAAACGTGTTCTTACTTTTTCCTACCTGCCTACTGTTTCTTGTGCTACCCATATATTATTGTCAGTGAATACTTTTAATTCGCCTTCTTTCACTAACTGTCAACTATTTGTATCCCAGCTTCTTAGGAAATATAAATAAACTTCTCCTTAACTAACAGCTGTGCTTTGTCCAAACTTATGAATCCATGATCGAGTTGATAAAAACACCATTAAATTAATATTACACATTTTTTACTGACCGCAATGACTTGAATTTGATGAAAAGGCACAAAGGTAGTTGTAATCGTGATGAGTTTTCGATGACATAATTTTGTATTAAGTACCTATGTTCTATGTTTTGTGCTTTGGAGCAGGATTGACCTCTTGCCAGTTTTATTTTAGATTAGCGGACGTCACGCGGTTTCACCCGCGTAGTACCCGTTTTCGTGAGAATACAGGGATAAAAACTAGTCTATGTCACGCGGGGATAGTGTAACTTCTCAACGGTAAAAGAATTTTTCAAATCGGTTCAGTAGTTTCGGAGCCTATTCGTTTCAAACAAACAAATCTTTCCTCTTTATAATATTTTATTTTAGATTATTTTAGATATTATGTTTTGTAGTGCATTATTCTTATAAAATAAATAAACTCTAACCAAGGGGTCTAAAATGGCCATCTTAAAAATTTTAACGTGATACATTCTCGATTTCTGGGTTTGATTCCGAGTCGGGAAAATTATTATTAGATTTTTCCATGAGGAATTTTTCAGTAGCCACCATGTTATCTAGATTTGTGTCACGTTGATGGCAATAGGCTTGTCCCTATTACACAACACATAAAAAAACTGGCGAAATGTAAGTGTACTATTAGGACTTTCAGTTATTTAAATGAAAGCAATCAAAAGCAGCTTTGACACATTTTTAAAGTGTTGCCACTTCACAATTTAAAGACACCTACTTAATTATATTGTCAGTAGTAATAAAAATGGTGACATCCCGATTTTCGTAGGCATTTCGTTTACCTAAAACTCCGCCATTTTATGCCAACAACTGTTTTTGCTACATGACCAAGAAAACTTCCATCTTAAAATTTATTGCTCTACAAAAACCTTGTGCAAATTGATTTTAATTTATTAACTCTTTAAACATTAATGTTTTCTGTATAAACCATAGGCAAATAAGCTGGTTTTAGACTTGGTTTATTATTTAGGATTTACTCTGAGCACTAAATTATAAAGATCAAGCTGTGTATCGCGACTTTGTCCGGTTCTTTGCATTTTTAATGCAGTGTCTGACTAGAAATAAAATAGGCTATGGGCAAAAGTAGGGCTGGTTCGAGTTAGGGTGGTAAGAGTGACTGGAAAGATATGGAAGAAGCCTTTAATATAAAAGATTACTAAAAATGGGCAGAGAAACATAATAATACACTGAAGTCGTTGGTGATGTTTTTCAGAAAAGTCTGGTACGTAGTACTAGAAATCGGCGTGTGCTTACGACCAAACCCGTGTTGAAAAGGCTTCGATTCGATTCAGATCGTATGTCTATCTTTTTTGCATTACATAACCGAGCAAGATAAACATACGACTTCCCAAACCGAATTTTTGTACATATCTACTGAACTTTTCGATATTGTTATGTATGAATGTGTACGAGCGGAAAGGGGCAGATATGTAAAGCTTGCAGCAGGTGTTCTGCATTATGGAGAATGATGCTAAGTTTGATAAAGAGTTCATCATAATCATCATCATCATTTCAGCCGAAAGACATCCAATGCTGGACATAGCCCTCTCCTAAGTGTCGCCACATTGACCGGTTCCGTGCGTCTCGCATCCAGCGGATCCCCACAACCTTCACCAGGTCATCGGTCCACCTAGTGGGAGGCCTTCCAACGCAACGTCTTCCGGTTCGCGATCGCCACTCCAGAACTTTCTGGCGCCATCGGACATCCGTTCTGCGAGCAATGTCGCCTGCTCACTGCCACTTAAGTTTGGCAATTCTTCGGGCTATGTCGGTAACCTGGGTTAAAGAGTTACTAACATCAAAATCGATTTCGTCTCAGACAGACAGAATTATAGTTCACTGTTGACATTTAGTATAACCCACTTCTAATATCTAACTTCCATGTAACTCGCTATAAAATGCGTAGGTACAATCAATTTGCAAGTTTGATTATCACTCTTTGATTTTAATGACCAGAATAAGAAAACATCAATAAATCATTGCGCCTCCGGCTTTCTTGTGTTTGAAAGTTTCGCCATTTACTCACTCATATAAATTGATCGATCACTTATTGATTTAAATCGCTTACTGGACTCGATTACGCTGTACTAGGTATCTTAATAGAAATGTGTCTAATAGTACACCCTCATTTCGACGGTTATACTTCCGGTTCGCGGTCGCCACTCCAGAACTTTTCGGCTCCGTCGGCCATACATTCTGCGAGCAATATGACCTGTCCATTGCCACTTAAATCTGGCAATTCTTCAGGCTACGTCGGTAACCTTGGTTCCACCGCATTCATATGCACTGACAAAATGGCTCTAAATACTAGAAAATAAATATTTAAAATATTTATAGGCAAAATCAAAAGATCCACGAGCACAATCTCATCAAAACTATATTTATTCTTAATTCAGAAGCCATCATAAAAATTCCAAAGCAAACTCTAAAACTGTATGATTAAATACAAGTTTCTAAGCCTATCCTATAATCGTAACGCACAATATGTAATGAAGATACTCATTTTTTGTTCTTCCTTCCATGTCAAGGATGCGGGGTGTAATTTTCTTAATTCATATAATCTTGTTGGAAGCTGGGCTCGGGATTGTGTAGCAGGAGTTTGTTCGTCGGTTGATGTAATTAAAATTTCTAGAAGTTTCTGATTAGTTTTGTTCTGGCAATGGATTTGTGAGGGATCAATTTAATGTAGGGTGATTTTGAAATGCACTTTTTTTTTGGTAGTTGACACATGTCTCTGAATATTTGGTTATTGGATACGCTAGTTCTCTCAGAGTGTTTTTTTCTGATACCGTTTTGAGAGTATTTTTGTGATACTAGCCTATTTATGGTGCCCCACTGCTGGACAAAGTCCTCCCCTTCCTCTTTTCATACCTCTGCCCCGCAAACATGATCAGTCGTCAGGATACCTTTTGAGAATGGTAATGATGAAATAAATTAGTGATTATTCAGAACATACAAACCCTCAATGCCATTAACCTTTCTGCTGCAGTAGAATAAAAAATAACGACCAATGATTACAAAAAATCAAATCTAGGTACAAAAAATAAAATCTTCCAGAATTATTTCACAGAGGAGATCCAAATGCACAGCAATAAAGCAACATTCCACTCAGACTAGCTTAAACTTTTACATCCTACACGATTTTCTACACGCATTTTCAAAAACAGATCTTCACTGGGGTAATCCTTTAGATTTTCCCACGTCGGCGTTGGTAATAACATTGATATATTCAAAGAATGGCTCTTAAGGGCGATAAAGAAACACGGGTCAACCGATATTGTCTTCAGGAACCATTTAAACTTGCGGTACTCCGCTATTTTCTGACACACGTCAGAAAATACCAAAGGTGGTTTTGTTAAGGTATCGATGACAGAGGAGTATCGATAATATTTGACAGGTCTAATTTGACAGCTGTCGTAAAACTATGAAAAGTGATGAAAATCAATAAATAGTTTTGTGATTATTTAAACTCCTGGCCTTGTAATAAAAATCACGACTACCGTGCTTACTTGTTTTATTTTTCTGACAACTAATCTTACCATGGGATATCGTATAAACCAGTATTATCAGGGTTTTGGAGGTTAGATAGGCAGTCGCTCCATGTAAAATACAGGCAATCAGTGAGTATCAGTCATCAGTTGTGTATGGACACCGACCCATCATCTTTGGGAAAAGGCTGACGGATGATGATTGTCTTGACCTATTATTTTTCTCAATAAAAAAACTAAGTATCGATTCTTTTGTTTCGACACTTGAGCTCATATCGATACTTTAGTTCGCTGAACTACTCGTAGCACGTAGGTACGGTTAGCAAAAGAATTCATTAATAAACGGTCTTAGTGGAGCGTCGGGTAATGGACAGGGCCCTGTCGTGCGTACATTGCTGAGGAAATTAATTAGCTACGGTAAGGAAGGGCGGAGTACCGTCGGAGGATAAGGTATTGAATGTACAAATGTAGTGGTTTGTAGGGCCGGGAACGTATGGACAGCAGAAGAGGAATTTTGCAACTTAGATTTAGCCGAAAACCAAGTTTTCCCTACCTCTTTGTTTGTATGTTCTGATTACTGTTTCTAATTAAAAACAATTTTTATCAATTGTTCAAGATTATAATTTAATTTAAAGTTTTTTATTTTATTTTATTATAGGAAGAACAAGGTATTTGTTAATATGATATACACATAATGAATTTTAAAAGCACCAATAAAATCCATTTTTCTGTAGTAAAAAGAACATTATCGCAATTCAAACCCGGTAGAAGCGGCACAGATAAGTGTAAAGCTATTATTAAGTAAGCTGGAGTGGAATGACTTGGATTGAAAGGACCTTAGACCGCTAGAGGTCCTAGGTAGTCTAGATGTCTGTGCAAAGATAAGAGAGAGATAATGCTTGCACTGACTGGACGGGTCCACTCAAATCTGTGTGGTGCTTTCTTCAAAAGACCATCTCAGACACTAATCTGCATAGCCCTCATGTGTGTCCTAAGATTATGTCTGGACCTTAAACTTATTGTTAACCATTTAAAACCATTTGAAAAGATTAAAAGAATAACCTTTGGAGTTTCTTGCCGGTTCTTCTCCTTAGGAATCGACCAATGCACCGAACCGTGCCCCTTTTTTTATGTCGACGTTTTACAAGTGCCCATGTAGGCCTATGTGAAATAAAATATTTTGACTTTGACTTTGACTTTGAAAGAACATCAACTAACTTTAAATGACTAAAACTGAGTTCTATGCCTGAGTGTTGGTCTCTATTTTGAATACATAAGTGTTGTATTAAAAACGTCCTTTATAGTGCAATCTCCAAACATACCTTAATGATTTAAGTTTTGAAACTGATATGGTCAGTGGTCACTAACATCATCATTGACATTGAAAACGGGATAATTACCATGTTTGCTGTTTCTTATGAGTTCCGATATTTCACCGCAGTTGCAGGCACATTTTTTAATCTTTGTCCCACTCTAGGAATTTCTCCTGTAATAAATACCCAGATCCGAATCAAGTAGGTATCTGTTATAGGCCGTACAAATATTTGTTCCGTATGGGGATCGAACCCGCGACACGTGGCGCAGCAGTCAATTGCTTGAGCCACTGCGCCAACCGTTTGGAGTAACATTAAGGGAAAATTCTTTTGGTTTACAATACAGTGGAGTCCGGCCCTAAAAGTCCTTATTTCAAAATTACTATCAACAGTTTGTTTGTGTTGATTTTTGTCCCAGAAACCAAGCGTAAAGTTACTCATTATAATTTAAGTATTAATTTTAATTAATACTTGTCTAAGCACTCAGCATAACCTCTCTTGCCATTTTACTTTTGCGATGAAAATACAGTTTCACTAGTAGTTTATTTTAATAGCAATAATAATTATTAGTCTGATGGTAATCGTTTTATTTGGATTTTATAGTAAGTGATAATTATAAGGTATTCATAATTAACTGGGTAGCGGTATTTTCCTCAAGTGTATACAGAAGTTCAGTGAGAAAAGGGTTACATGAAAATATAAATTTGTGTAAGGGAGCTACATCTGCCATCATTTGGCAGAAGTAATTTATTTTGTAACACGGATGTGACCATGAATAAACGCTTTTTAATTTTTGCTTTTCATGTGACAAAAAATCTGGGTTATTTTGTTTTACACATTACGAATGAGTAACTATTAAATTGAAGAAGTGATATAAGTGCCCACATGATTTTTTGATAAAATGTGATCTAATGAGGAAATACTGTGAGTATTTTCCTTTACCACCTTCAAAATCGAACGGCCAGTCATTTTGGCTTGGTGCATCCATATTGAAGTTAGTTTTCATACCTAACGTTTGCAAGTATGAGCATCAACGTGTAGAATGACCCGCAAAACCTATTATATAGTTATTTAATATAACATTACGCCTGTAATCACCAAAGGGATAAGCAAAGGCGTACCTAATAGTACAGCCACATTTCACCAGTAACGTTTAAGTCTCATGCAAAAGGAGGCAAACCTATTGCCACCAATCGAGCACAAATCCAGACTCCATCATGTTACAAAATATTCCTTTACAAAAACTAACTTCGGTGTACGATGCACTTCTAAAATAAACACAAAAACAAGTTTTATTCCTTATTACAAAACAAAGGTCATTTAAAAATTATCGCGAAAGAAGCCAAAGTGCCGACGTTGAGGCGTCGCTTAAGAAAATTGCGGTCGCTTCGATTCGACACGAAAACTTCATCAACACGTGCGTGCGCGCTGGTTCCAAGATGGCGGCTTAGGAACGGCGCAGACGATCGACGACTATCTTTCCGTTATGCCTATAAGTTATGTCATAAAATAAAAGCATAAGAAATTCACGATTTTAATATTAATGTAAGAAAAATCTTGCTAATATTATTTATGTATTATATAATTACGAGTAGGTACATAAATATAAATATTTTTTTTTAATTTTGAACTGTGATTCATATTATTTATTATTTTGAAACCAATTAATCTGCATTGTTATTATTTCATCAAAGGAAGCTATGCTGCGAGCCTTCTGGCCCTTTTTTCCCGTATCAAGAAAATCGTCTGTCTTATATTTTGATTGATTTTAAATGTAGGTAGGAATGAATATTTACTCATTTATTTTTTTCTTCTCTGTCGTTACATTATTGGCAGAGTGGTTGTGGTCGTCATGACAGGGGTGTTGGCAAGCTTCATAATTCGACGCCATTCCTCTCGTACTGTTCTCTGTGTTGTTGTTGTCTCATTTCATTTACTGACCGAATTTTATTTTATATTTTGTTTCCGATGTAAAATATTGCTTACACCAATTCGCTATTTCATAAAAAATGTAACCGGTATAAATTCCAGACATTTATTATTTATAAGCAACCTTTCTGGTTAAACTATGGGTATTCATAAACTAGTTAGCCAATGTACGTTTGACTGTATCAACTAACTAACCATAGAATAAACAAGACATTGATGAAATCGCATTATGATTTCAAGTGTTTTTCTTAACGAAATTATGTCAAATGTCAAAATATAATTCTTTACTAATTAAATGTTTTTTTTTTGTTTTCAGGTAAGCACATAATATTTTGAATGGGCTCTTAAGCTATTGGAAGCTTCAAGGTGAATGAATAATTTTTATTTTACTATAATTATCTGTACATATTTTTTTGGTGCTAGCTAGCATGAAAATCAAATATGTTGTCAATGAATACGTACTTGTTGATCTGTTTAACCAACTTCAAAAAATGAATTTAGACACATGTTTGTACGCAATTAATTAATGATTGTATCACTAAGGGCATATACATTATTTCAAGAAGATTCTAGTATCAAAAACACTCATCTCTAAGCTACACCACACAAATATGGACATCTGAAAGTCCTTATTCAAACACACATCACCCTAAATACACTTTATCGCTCCAGAAAGACAAAAGCCGTCCAATCAGCAAATCTATCCATGAATACTTCTTCCAGAATCACCATACTAGGACCCGTGGTCACTCAGGAGCTGTCGTTGAGCCAAGATAATCCTCTCAGGGACATAACTCATAAATATCGGCCCACTGGATAGAAATTCCTTTTAATGTTAAGCTTGTATAACCGATGAAGGCTTTCGTTGAAAGTTGGTTGGGTTATGAAGGGTGTATGTGTTTTGTGTGGGATCTATTGTAACTGGTTATTGATAATTTTAATAAAGATGAGTACCTGTTATGCACCTATCTGAAATGCCATGATAGGTAGGCAAAGTATATTTGCATGACTGAAGATTATCTTTAGGCATTTAAAATGAAAAGCAAAAATTTAAATTTTGTTGATGTTAGGTTCTTTTCTTGCCATATATACTAAACTTCTAATTTACTTGGTAAGATATTTCATAAAAAAAACAATTTTGGGAACATAATCTTTTAAAATGAACGAACTCTTGCTTAAAAAAAAAATCTTGTTCTGGAGTCAACGTCATCAGATTTCTCGTAGTTACATACCAAAATCGAACCAAAGTACCGTAAGATCCTTTAACCCCTTTTGCTTCTAAACACCTCCAAATATAAAGCCATAAGGAAAGCCCGCGACAGTGACGATAATAGTCCGATTTCAGTGTATATTGTTAGTCTGTGGTCGCTTCTCTGACCTTTGGGTCGCGGATCCGACAGTCGAATAACTAGGAGTAATATTGTAAGGCTGGTTGCGAGCTCACAGTTAGTATTGACAGGTTAACTTGGGTAAGGCTTGAAGTTATGGGAGAGTGGTACGGTAGTTTGGTTTAAGGGCGTTGTGATGAGTCAATTGTCAACTTAATGTACAGTTTTACTGAGTATCAATTGCCATGTCCGAGAAAAAAGGTCGACGAGTGAATTTTTCATTTTTCCTTTGTATAGTATATTATCCTCAGTTTTTTGTACACTTTCATAATCAAAACTAATATTTTAATGACATACAATGATTTGATGGTGTACAAGAGGTATCTCTGGAGGGGTTGATCTGATTATGCAATTATTAAAATACTGATTAAAGGCTTTACTATAATAGTATAGTGGCGTATGATATTTAAAAATAGAAAAATGAAGCTGTGAATGCCACAATATTAATAATTATGAGTACACACTTTTGAGGTCTTGGTTCGCTCGTTCTCTAGACCCCGCTATCATCTTCGAAAATAGATGCATCTTCAGTTATTTATTATTTTTTTAAATATGTGAAATTCAGACAAGTCAAACAACTATTCAAAGTCCAACCAATACACAAACTATCAATCTCCCATTATAAAGTGTAATGAAAAACGCTCAGACACTATCAGTCGCCGGGCTCACTCGTCACGCCACAGTGCAGAGAATATGCAAATGCGCAGCTTATCAAGCCCCCTGCCTAGTACGACTTTATGACAGACACGTTCGCTGTCGACTTTACGACGCATACACAGAACAAATAGCTGGCAGTGATTCATCTGTAAAGTTTATGTTATTGGCTAGACTGTGGGCTGGTGTGGTACATGGCGACTGGAGTGTTTGACAATAAGTGGCGGTTTATTTTAATTTTGTTGACGTATTGCTTTATCGGAGATAGCGGATTTGTTATCGATATTAAAAATGGTGAAATGGGCTGCATTCTTTTCAAAATTAATCTAGGTAAAAGCCCCAGCCTACCTCGCGATATTTGTGTTCTGAATGGATATTTTCATAAAAAGGTTTTTCTATGGGATTAAGTGAACTTAAGAGGCTTGTATTAATGATGTTTATTATTTAAAACCGAAACATATATGTAAATACATATATGCCACGGTTAGTCATTTAGTGTTTAACACATTTGACCTCTTACTGATCTGTAAATTGCAAAAAAACATAAGAAAATAATATTTTTTATACTTCGTTTAGTGTCGGAGCAGTACGTCTGCTTCTTCAAAATTTCTCTATTAGTCTCCTAAGAATCCTTTATATCTACATTATTGTTAACACAACCCAACCATCGTTTCTTTTTAATATTTCTATTGTTTTAAGGAATATTCGTTTTACTGTAATGAATAAGCATATAAACAGAAGAGTTAAGGGTTCAACTTATGACTTCTTAAACGTCAGTCACCGCCTTATTATCATCGCTTTAAACCATTGTTATGTTGTTTAGAACTTTGTTGCTGTCACTCGTCATATTTATACTCAAAAAACCTTTTCTTTTGTAAAAATAACTTCACACTGTGGTCCCCAACGGGTAGGCAGAGGTGTACCTAATGGCACGCATCTCGTCAGCTCATTCTGATTTTAACCTAGCCTAACATCATATTCTGGGGCAGTAGTTTTTTTTTTGTTTAAAAAAATATCAAGACTGCGATCAACTATTTCTCAGTAACAGTCTGGATGCCTAGTTGTTGGCAATAGGATTGCCCCCTATTAATTAGGACTTAAACATAATTGGTGAAATATTGGTGTACTATTAGGTACACATCTGCCTTATCCTTCGGGCATTACATGCGTGATGTTATGTTATGTTATAACCATTGACAAAACGCACATTTCTCTAAACCAACCCACAGTCGCCCAACTCAAGCTCACGCGCAGCCTTAAGCACACGTAGCACGCTGGGTGCAAAACCATTACAAATATTTCTGTTACCCGACTGCGGCTGGTCAAACAAACCGTTAGCCATTACAGGCTTAGGTACAGGCATTCTTCCGGCTGAGGTTTGAGTCTAAATTTCCTCGCAAAAGCCACAAATCAGGAGTGCGAGGTTAAGTTTTAACGGGTTTTAAATTTTGTTGGGCGCAGGGAACTGGTAACTGTTGAACAATCTAGCTAGGATGTTGAGAAAATGTATTGTTTACTTACTCACTTTTACTGTCATTCTTTATTGCATACGGATGTTTCCTCAGGAATATTAAACAACTTTTTCTGAACTATTACATTTCTTATTTATAACTTATACGTTCACGGGTCGCAAGGGCTTTAAACGCTTGTTTTTGATAAAAACTATCAGTGACCTTCCTTGAGCAAAAGCGAAATGAGCGTCTACATTCTAATTTATATAACCATCAGTGTCTCCTCCTTGTAACAAATATTCGCCATTTTCCACAACCCTAGTGCGGGTTGGTGGAGGTCATATTTTTGATTCTAAGACCTGCTGTAGTCCTCAACATCTCTTTTTGCTACTACCAACTTGATAACTTGTCAAAAGTTTTAATAACGGCATGATATAATAATATTCTCACAAAGCACATACTGAGAACAAAACCCAGTCCTATCCTCATATCTAACAAAATAACACAACTATAATAAAAGACAACACAACAGCATCACACTTCCTAAGCATGCAACACATAACTAATGCCCCGTGTTCCTCCTCTGTTAGAAATTAAATGTCCCTCCCTTGTAGCCGTGACAGCTATGCAAAAAATATTGCGTTGTCTTTACAGGGAAGAGATAAACTGTTGTGGATATTGTTATCAATCATTTTATTGGATATTTTGAAGTTTATTGGTGAATATGGTTGTGTTATAAATTGTGATTTATCAAATATCGATTTGGCTTATAACACAAGTTACGTTTTAGAAAATAAAAGAAAAAGCTTTTATATGCGCTGAAGCATTGCGCTTTCTGCTAAGTATTTTCTTTCGTTATAAAAAACCTAAACCGCTGAAGTACTTACTCATAATACTACAAACAAATTTATAATAAACTAGCGGACGTAACGCGGATTCACCCGCGTAGTTCCCGTTTTCGTGGGAATACAGGAATAAAAGTAGCGGATGTTACTCAGGGTGAATGTAGCTTTTCAATGGTGAGAGAATTTTAGAAATCGGCGCAGTAGATTTTGATGGCTTCTTGGCTATTCTTCTCCATAGAGATCTATGCTTTGGAATGGGCAAGTTATTATATCTTGTGACTGTGACTGTAGCTTTGATATTTTCTGAATCCAAAAACGAATTCCATTAAATGTAATTTATAATACTCCTTAAGCGATGCCGCGGGCATAGCTATAACACTGCAAACATTGTAAGCTAATATACAAATCGCGTAAGTACGCGTAAGTACTTAAGGCAAGAAAAGGAAACGACCAAAGTGCTTTAAATACCTGACTTAATTTTACTACATAACTAAACCAATAAACAACAAAGTCTTCAGTGTCACTTTAGCGACTAACTTTTATTTCTCATAAAAAACAGAATTACCATTTGTATCATCATAGTTATCTAAAAAACTTGTAATTTTTTAGCTCTACGACCAATAAATGAAATACATTTAACCAAAAGGTATTTATTTCAAAACCTATAGAGCTACAACTTTACTGTACATTTACGATTATTTTTACGATCGCTCTTCTTTAAACTAAAAAGTACGGTTTTACGGCGTCGGTGCCGTGCGTTCGGCGTTTCTTCGGCAATTTCCGTAGACGCCGATGTTTTAGGAACTTTTTATGCGAAGTTGATAGTTTGCTAAACAGTTTTCATTTTAATATCTTGATTATCATAAAATGTTTATTTTGTATACGGCTTTTAACAAAAACTTTTATATTTCCTTCTTTTAAATATTTATATTATAGTTTTTTTAAAAACGTTGCCCCCCACTCTAGGAATTTCTCCTGTATCGTGGGTGCGTTCACAAACATTTAAATTCAAATACACAAATACCCAGACCCGAAACAACTATCTGTAGGTCATACAAATATTTCTTCCGTGCGGCAATCGTACCCGCGACACGCAGCGCAGCAGTCCATTGCTTGAGCAACTGCGCCAACCGTGCCGTCAAATAAGTGTACACTTCACAGATTTTGAATTGCTACATAATTTTCCTGCCATATTTGGAGTCGAAACGTTTTCTTCTTCCATTCTAAGCTGTTAGACGTCACGGTGTCAATTACTCCCTTCTCTTTTTTATCATTCTTCACAAAATTCATCAATGTTTCCTTTGTGCTTCTTCTCTTTATTTTTTTTTTCAGAAAAAATAAAAACACTTTATAAAACGATGGACCTAAAGTGACTAGCCGGCAAACTTACACTGACATAAAATTAACTGCCTTGTTTCAGTATCATATTTCCTCAGACCGTGCGTTCTAATCAACGCGATCAATCGCGCGGTAATGTGGCCATAAGTAACACATTTATACAGATACACTGTCGAAGCGACTTTGCATTCGGGGTCGCTGAAAAGACGCGGTCAGCGAGTGTTCGCACGACGAGGCGATGATCGCTTTGGTTATGACACGGTTTTTCTAAGTAGAAAACACTCTTTCGTTTTTGTTTGTTAATCACTTACCAACTATAAAACTTGAACGTTTTCGTTCTGAAATGTATTTTGAATCATCAGAATTACTGTGTAAAGTGATAAACTTTTGTTAAAATTTCACACTTTTGCTTAGTTATCACTCGTAAACTTAATAATTATGAGTTCTTGTGTAGGCGACTTGTGATTTCAAAGGACCTTAGTGTTCAGGAATATTTGCGAAAAGAAAAGTTAAAACTCATTGACACAACACACAAATGTGCATTAAAAAAAGAATTTATCACTTTTGCAGTCGGTTTCCTTTAACAATATTTTTTTAATTTACGTTGTAATCTTATGGGTGTCGGCATTACCTAGTATGAACTGGGTTGTGGAGGTCAGATGGGCAGTCGCTTCATGTAAAATACTGGTATTCAGTTGCATCCAGTTAGACTGGAAGCCGACCCCAACATAATTAGGAAATGGCTAGGCAGATGATGATTAAGTTCTGCTACCAAAGCTCATTATTCTTTAAAGAAGAAGATTACTCATTATTTTAAGAAGAATATTATTTTATTATAATCTTCTCGTCAGGTATGTTTCTTATATTGTTATAAAAAAACTATACTAAATGCCTACCGCAATTGACTTACTCGAGCATCAAACATCTGACTAAAATTCACCAATCCAAAAACGAGGATAGCACATACTTCAATTTGCAAGCCATGACTTAAACATAAAAATGTTCAAACAAGGAGACGCTTGCGCAGGCTGAACAGTTTTTATAAAACTCTATTAAACTAGTAGTCCAGTAGATATTTAGCGCAAAAGCTTAGGTGAACTGACGAGACACCTGCATGAGATATCGGGCCAACAAGTTAATTACATATAAGTGTATGACATACGGGCTGACAGGATATACAACTGACTGTCAAACAGTTTTTGCATATTTTTTTTATTAAGTTAGCTTTAATGTGAACAAGAGGATAGGCTTTGTTAATATTAATGAAAGTTCTTAAGGCTTTGTTAAAATTAATGGGCTATAATCTACCACGCGGGCCCAGTGCTGATTGGTAGATGTCACATGTCTCTAAATTTTTTTGGTTTTAAAATATGGTTTCCTCACGATGTTTTCCTTCACCGTTTTGAGAGCAGTGGTGATGAAATTAATTACACAAAGTAATGTGCCTGACGGGGTTCGAACCCACGACTCACTGTTCTCACCGCCACCACTGGGCCACCACTGCTCTCAAGGGTTGGATAAGTTTAATTAACAGAAATATAAACGTCCCTTACAGACAGATGACATAAAAGTGAAATATTGATTAAGGGAAAGAAAGGCTTAAAATATTGAACTGTTTTGCTATGAATCATTAAATTGGGGGATAGTTAACAAAACAGTTGGAGTTGTAACCTATTTTGCTTTTATTAAAAAGCTTTAATGTTACTCGTAAAATCTAAATGAAGATAAATGAGATAAATAAAAAATTTAGTTACATCCAGTTACAGTTCATGACTCGTTTGAAAGTCGAGCTACAAAGTTTCTGTTTATTGGTTTTTAATAGCTACAGAACAAACCATTTTACACGAAGTGAAGTAACTAGACTATATCATCGTGTGTGCTAACTGTGTTGTGGAGGTCAGTTAGGTAGTCGCTCAGTGGCGCAGACTCGAAACCGAACCCGACATAATTCACTCATTATCTGCTTAGACTTTTTTCTATTTCGTGATGGGCGGGTCCAACATGTTGGCATAATTATTGGCCTGTAAATCCTCTCATAAAGACCATACAAGCTTGGTATATTTATAGCAAGTTTTAACACCAAGTGTGGACACCATACATCACTTTCAAACCGTTTAACTCGTTTTAAATAGCTTATTAAAACGTCTCAGCGGTCTTTGCGTAAGAGGTTGTATAGCTAAGCACTTGCCTGTTTATATAGTTATATAGTTAATTTGGCATTTAATCAGAAACACCCTTTAAGGCAACGACAGGTTTGTTCTGACGAGAAAACTGTCTGATTATTTTAAATATATGATGATTTTTATTGACTTCGATGCTAATGCTACCATGGTCGCTTATCTGCGTTGTACTTTGTCAGGTGTAGATGAAATTACAAAAAACCGTGAGCTTCCTTAGGGTCTGAAGGACTTATCACGGTCACATCTTTTCTATATTTCAAAAATTCGGCTTTTAAAAAAAATTTTTTCATCAAAATGACATCTGCCGCAGATGTCATTTTCATATAAAAATTTTGAGTTGTCGTACATTATTATCACTGCTGTTTATTTTTTGGTGAGTGGGAAATTATCAAATAACCCCTCCGGCAGAAAGGCGCGAAAGGGAGTGTCAGACTTATACTGACTAAAAACCACCCATGTTCCTTCCTAGTCCTTTATGTCGCCTGCAGCACAACCTGCAGCCTATTTTCGTTGCTTTAATGTCATTTTGAAGCTCTAAAGTATTAACCCATTAGAAATTCTATTGTTCTCGCTGGTGGATATAAATGCTTTTATCTTGTAAGCCATAAAACTGTGTTTCAGTCAGGAAGTTTGTAAATGAGTCATGAAAAATTAATATTCATTCTAATTTCCTCATAATCATCGGGCAGCTGGACCGTGGGAAAAGATCCTGGTGGCGGAAACTTCAAGATTTTATAATATATTATTAAGAAACAACTCTATGTTTTGATGAGAACTCGAAATATTATTTTATTTCTTTGATATAAACCAGATCTGAGCTAGCCACAAGAATTATGAGTAGTAAAAATTATAATCATAGACTAACTGTAACACTCATATTTATAGTACCGAGTCAAGTTTATTTTTGTACTGGGTTCGACTGTCGTTGTCATGGTAAGAAGGAGACAGGGCCCACTAAATCAATTCCAGAATTTTTGGCCACATTTAGCGGATTTTCGAATAAGTTACTTCCTCCTTATATGTCCGGTGCCTCCTACATCAGCCATCCTTGTCAAACCCATAGTTGCATTCTGCTTTAATCAATGCTAAATATGTCACTGTCACTGTAAACAATGTTATAGATGTGTAACTATATTGTCATTCTATAGTAAAAAGTCGATGTTTATGTCAAATAATAAACAAACTGTACACAACAATATGTGTTATGGGGTGGAACGAAGCCGTGTCAAGGCCGACTCAAATTCAGTTCACGACTAACGATACTGGTCAGTATTGTAGCTACCATAGATATTACCCACGGGTGGAGTATACCATTTAAATAAACCCATTGCTTTATAGAGGAAACTCTGTGATTCAGTCTAATGAAGTTTTATTATAGTTTTTTATGGTTTCAGTGCCAATCTCACTAGAAAAGCCAGTTTTATTGCAATTCCTGGATTTAATTTCTTAGTGCTTGAATTTATTTATGTGGAGATTGTTAAAGTAGGATAGGTATAACGTTAGTTACTCAATGGTGTTCTGTATTATAATTTTACTAAGAGGATCACTAAATAATTATTATAAAACAAAGTGCTTCGCCGCGTCTGTCTGTCTGTCTGATCGTAATGAACTCATCTTAAAACTATTGCACCGATTTTCATGCTGTTTTAACCAATGGATATAGTGGTTCTTATTATTATTATAAACCTGTATTGTGTCACTGCAGGGCCTTTCCCTACTTCCACTTCTCGCGATATAGTGCGATTATAGGCCGATCCTCATGAACATAGAAGTTGAGAATGTTTAAGAGCTGTCTAGTAAGTCTTAAACATAAACTGTTGATGACGTCATTCGTTTCTGTTAGCAATAACCTTATCTCCGTTTAGTCTAGGACATCAAGGTCTTAATATGATAATGCGAACTACTTAAACATAGATTAGTTAAACTAATGTTATCGGTAAAACGTTTACTGATACCACTGCAGCTGTTAGAACAGAAGGTTCACTTTAATTGAATATTATTCCAATATTTTGTTATTATTATATTATAACTGTCTTTATTTATTTAAAAAAAAATAGCATTTTCTTATTTTTTTTAATAAATAAACAAAAAAAACCTTGTATGAAATAAAAAATTGTGGCCCACCGGTATCGGCTCCAGAGTAAGGAACTTCCTAACAATACGAACCGTGTCCAGGAGTACCGCTTTCTGTATCAAACCCTTGATCCAGCTAACTAATAAGAGCAGAGAGAGTTTGTTTTAAGGAGGGTGGGAAATCATCAAATAACCCCTCCCGCTCTTGGGCAGAGCGACTTCTAAGTACTGACTAAAAACCACCCATGTTCCTTCTTGGCCCTTTATGTCGAGGCCGCGGTATTTCTTACAACAACCCGCAGCCCCGACGTGTTTGCCTGACCCCTGTAAGCTTTATCCTTACTTCTTGTACATAAATGCCTTTTTTGCTAAAGCTTCTGAACCAACAAGTATTTACTAATCAAGCCGTACCTGATCTCATATTAAACTGCAAATTGCTGATAAAAACGCGACTATAAACCTTATCGCGCTATTATAATCTGGTGGGTAGGCAGGTACCCAGATAGGCGAGAACAGGTATATTATGAAGTACGTGTGTATCGATGATTGTATCGGAGTATCCGCTAGGAGGCGGGGTTAACTGTATATGAGATTATCTGGAGAACCTACCTCCCTTAGGGGTGGTTGGGAATGAACAGTTGTTTTATGTGGTGTATCTGTCAATTAAAGATATCCTTTAAATAAATAAATACAGAATAATTATATATCGGATCACTCCTGGTCGCACTCCTTTGAAACGGCTTTACAGATTTTCATGTTTCCAACGGCGCGTTCGCGTTCCACGCGCGCCTCAAAGAGATGTCAGCAACATGGGAGGGGCCCGAAAGGGCCGACGCCCGTCGGGGCCGCGGGTTGTACACTAGTTATCTCGGCCTCGACATAGAGGGCTAAGAAGGAACATGGGTGGTTTTTAGTCAGTAGAAGTCTGACACTCCCTTTCGCTCTGCCCAAGAGCGGGAGGGGTTACTCGATGATTTTCCACACGCCAAAAAAAAAAGGTAGACATGCAGTTTCTATCACCATAGCTGATTCGTTTACATTAGTCTATTACAAAATACCAAAAATTGTGGATTCACAACCCGTATGTACCACTATGTAAGGTGCACTTTTCAGTAGAAACGTCACCTCTTTTCTACCAGATCCGTGAAACAAATATGTACACACTAGCGGATTTTTTTTTAAATATAGGTAGGTATATATATATTTTTTAAATATAGGTATATTTTTTTTATATATAGTCCGTGAATAGGTCGTAAATCGTTTTTAACGTAGGAAAAAGTGATTTGCAGCGCATAGAGTAAAGCTAGTATTTTTGTATAACTGTTAATTTCACTCGTTTTACCAGCTAAGTTTTGGTTAAGGTAGATCTGAGTTAAAATCTTTTAAACGAAAAAAAAAAAAAAAATATAATATAAGTTAGAATGCAAATAAAACAGTTGATGTCGCATTAAACAAAACAGAGTCATCGGCTCCATAACTTAATAAATATTAAAATAATGTATGCAAAATATTTCATTTAAAATATGATTCATATATTTCAACGTCAGATTTAAAATATGTAGCCGAGACGAAAGTCGAATCGCTTACAAAAAAAAAACAGAAATATCGACATATTTTTTTCATGAATAACGAACGAAGGCGTTGATGTGACATGTACATGACACTAATTAAGGACGCAATGCTCAATACGAAAGAGGTTTTGTTCGTAAATACCATCCGTCTTAATCACTCTCTATAAACCTTATCTCAATGACATAAAACCCAAATTTAAATATCACAACTGAAAAATAAACTTGCATCAACTACCTAAGTATATACACCTTATTGGGAAGAGGTAAGGTTGAAATTTGAATAGGGAAAGTATGAAAAGATGTCACAGGGATACAACGTTGACAATGACCACCGATTGAGCGATCTGATCAGCGAGTAATCGATAAGAGATCGGAATCGAGAGAGAATCGAGAAGAAATCGATTCAACCGATTCGTCTCGTTATTTCAGACGTTGATTATTGAATTTTGGTTTAAGGATTATACTTTGTTATCTGATGGTAATGTTTATCTTTTGATGATAAGGGAGTCGATATAACCAGAGAACCTGCCTGTCTTACATTATATTGTAAAATAATTAGTCTTAAGACCTACAATAATATAAGCCGTCACCTTGACTCGAGTCATTCGTCATTCTTATATTCTTTCAGAGCATAGATTTTTTTGAGAGCAGAGGTGGCTCATTGGTAGCTTCCCCGACTTACGAACAGTGAGTGAAAAGATGATGAAATAGACCTCTCATAGTTTGGTGGTGCAACACAGAACTACTGTAGTTAAATAAGTTAAAGAAATAAATGCAATTAAATAACACCAAATTCTGGTTCAACTGCTGATTGCCTGTATTAAAGACATCGAAAAGTTATTTGACAAGTTAAAGTCCTTTTGTCGTCTCTAGACAAAGCTCTAACGTAATACTAAAACACATTAACTACTGAAGTGTCTACTACCGTAAACAATTTATAATCCGACTACCTTTATTATGTCGAAACATTCTTCCACCAAGGTATTTTAAGAAAATAACACAAGGCCTCTACGTTTACGAACGCACCAACAAAACTTACATGTCAATGCATATTCCCTTCAAGAAAGACAATATCAGTGCCGACACTTAAAAACCAACTTAAATTAAACTTACCAGCAACTAAAAACAAGGAAAAATAAACCTTAAGACTTTGAAACAAGACACAGGTGGAGCAAGTAGTGTGGAGGTGGCGTTGGTCGCCGCAAACCACTGAAACTCAATGCTATGTAACCGAACTCACTCATATTTAATATTTATAAGTAATCAGACAAGCTTTTGTTGTTTTACGAAGTTGCAGGGTTTCTTTTTTAATAAAAAGATAAGAGAAATATTGTTTTTGAAAGATAAATTTGGTTGCGGGACTGTGAACGGTCATTGATCAATAATACGACTATTATTATCTTTAGGGACTATTGAATAATGTCTGCATAGTCACTACTTACTGAATAAGTTTGGAATAGAACAGAATTAGTTTGAAATTATCTACCAAGTAAGTTAACTGAAACTTAATCGTTTGTGACGAATTGGTGCTAAAGGCCCTTAGTCGGTCAAAATTTTATGAAGAAAAGTCTATTTTGAACTAAGATTCTTTCCTCATTGTGAGTTAGACATATTGTTATTGGATTTTTATTAAACTTAAGGGTAATTCCTCATCTTCTTCTAGCAGAATTTTCTGTAGAAATGCTGTGACCATTCAGAGCATTTCTGACGTAGCAAAGTTCTGCTACGCTTGTCTTGCTGAATTTTCTGAGTGTTAATGAACTTATACTTGGGGAGGGGGTAGATTGAGCAAATACACCTCCAATGGCAATGGCTTTCAAAACATTTTGTCAAAACTTTGTCATTTTTCATTTTATCTAGTTACTCATAGATTTTTTTACTCCTCATATGTTTTGCTATCATAATGTCCAAATTCCTTTACCATCATATTCACCGACTTTTTTTCCATAATATCATTCCACACACACCGCTAATGTATCACAAATTCTTACACGACAAAAAAAGCATTTTCGTAATTCGTCGCAATTCCCAAAAACACTTCGGCAACTTTCGGAGACTTTCGGCCCGTTACGTCATCAGCGCCATGTTTTACCGCGCAAAAACCATGTCGTGCGCCTGCACATGATCCAGGCATGTCTCCTCGCCTAATTGGGTAGTCCTACCGCCGCGCCTGTTCATTGGACAAGGGGCGGTGCGTAATTATTTTAATAACCCCACCCACTTTTAATTAAAGCGCATTGCACATGAAGTAAAGGAGTTCAGTTATGATTTTTATGTTCCTGTTTATGAGGAGCTGGGCTGTTTTCGTAAGTGTGTTAGAATAATTAGAGTTTGCCTCTTCGTCCCTCTGCAGGGATATGGCAACTATACTAACCTTCCACTTAGAAAGGTATTTTATTTAATAATGGGATAAACATATGTTCTGGCTTATTTATTGCTTATTCAAAGAGATGAATGTCCAATGACAGTATTTGGAAAAAGAGAGGCTGATCTAAAAGTGTTTGTGTCTATTTTTATTATGGAAAATTTGTATTAATTATAATAACTGTTCCTTAAGGAAATGAAGCTAGACCAATTAAGTTTTCAAAAGCAATTCTCTTACACCGGATGCTAAGACAACACTACGGTCTCATCAATATAAATACAAATCATATGTTTCCTAAGACAAAGATTTAACGCAATATTTTGCTAAAATCATTTTTATGGGTCTATTACTAAGTTATAATGATTTTAAATGTCAAAATATTTTAGATTGAGATACTTGTAAAATCTAAAATCTCCCTGTTGTTTTGATTATAATCTACAAAACAATTTATCCAAATCGGTTTTAGAAGCATAGGTACATCGAAAAACTGAAATATTCAGTCATAACTTGACTGAATATTCAAAATGTTTCTGTAATTCTTTATCACATTCCATGTTACCAAGAGTTAGAGCAACGTGTTTTCTCCTTTCATTCTTAGGTTGGCAGGCGTCAACCGTTACACTATCATTCGCTCTGTTTTTTTAAAATTTCCGTTTTAAACAACCCACCCATCTTTTCAGTACGAAGTGTCACGTTTTTATTATTATTGCAAATAGACCTTTAGCTTCTTCTTCTAATCGATTATTTTTAATAACCATATTTTGCTTCAGGGTAAAAACTTTTCATGTGCACCAAGCTTTAGGAGCGTTGGATTCGCGCATCGCAATTGATCGAACACAGTATTTCATTTTATAAGACGGGTGTGGTCGGATGCCAATGGTAGCGATTACCATTAAATTGTGGTAACCTTAACTTGTTGGGTTGCTCTGGACTTCCTGAGTAATTTCGGGTTTGTGAATCCTGTTACCTACGTGTCGAAGGGGAGGTAGAAGTAAGAAGCTTGTTCTTCAATTTTAGAAGTCATCATCGTCATCATCATTAGCCTATATTGTTCCCACTGCAGGGACTCAGACTTCCTCTCTAGGAGAGGGATGGCCTATAATCTACCACGCGGGCCCAGTGCGGGATGGCACGATGTTTTCCTTCACCGTTTTGAGAGCAGCAGAGATGAAATAATTTACACAATACACAACAATACAACACACACACAACAACAACAACACAACAATACAATTAGAAGTATCTTGTTGGTGTTCTTTCGACCATTTTCTCCATTGTATTATAGTAGGTATTATACTAGCACGTTAACTGATGGCCGATAAGTTTTCAATCTTCTGACTCAGGGCATGAGAGTGAAAAGTGGTACCTAGAAGAATTTCGTATTTTCACAATGATTTACAACAGAATTGACGTAAAACTAGTTTTTGTTGATGTTGTTGATGCCATTGTTTGTGTTGTAATCGTTGTCACTGTTGTTTGTATTTGTATGTTTACCTGAAATTGTTATTCATTTTTCTTTCGTCTTATCTCTGAGAATGTCACTTCATCAAGGCCTTCTGGTGATCCATTGAACTCTGTCATCTATTTGTTATTGTGGCTTTTTCTTGATAAATCTCTGATATGACAATCAAGTTGTCCTCAATCTTAATCCATAAGACGTTTTACTTACCCAATATTACAGATTTAAAGCCTTAGCAGCCTAGCCTAGTGCAACTTCGTTATTCCAACAGAATAACCAGGTTTATAGTCATTGCTTGCAAAATGACAGTTTTGTAAGGATTTATAAGGAACTATAAATCTTATAGTAGTTTTGAATGAATATTTATCAGAACTGCGTTGGATCTCTTCATTGCATAGACTGTTTTATGGCATTTACTGTTATGAAGAGTGGCCTACATATTGGCAAATGAGATAGGAGTTAAACTGTCGTATTTGTAAATAGGATTTCATTAATTTTTGGCTTTCCGTTCTTCAAAATAGAGCATCTGTGTTTGGGCATCTTCAAATGAGGAGGAAGGGGTTCAAGACAATTGGCAATCGAACTAAATTTTTCGCCACGATTGGCGCAGTGACTGAGCGACTGGCTTCTCCGCTGATTGTCCCAAATTTGATTCCCGCATAGTAATAAAATATTTGTATAGCGTTTAGGTAGTTGTTCCGGGTCTGGCTGCGTGCGTTTTAAATGTTTTTGCATACAACTGACAGAAAAAAAAACCATTGTCTGCGGCAACAATTAAAAAAACCTTTCTGTTACTTTTTGATTTCCAATCATTGATACAGCTAATAAAACGTCACTCTATCTGAGCCCCCAGCTTTTGCTTTTAACATATTGTCTACAACAATTACCTTATCAAGAAGTCCTTCAAAAATCTTGGGAATCCCACCACATAACATGTCCAAACATGCAGTAGTTACATGATAGTAAAAATAATTAGGTATTAGTATTCTAAAGACTCATCTCATGGTATTTCAAGTCGTTGGCAAGAATTGCAATTGACTCACATGGGTCTTCCCGACGGTTCAAGGACGTTGTATTGATATTAGGCATTGTTCTATTATGGCTAAAGACGTATTAGGTTAAAGTCTAGACGTGTCTGCAATGTGGGTTAGTCGTTTCCTGGCTAATGATATTATTATTAATTAAAGAGCAAGGATAACACAATATTTTCAGTCTCTTTTGGTAACATAGTTCTGAAAAAGACGATCTAGAACGGCAAAAACCGGGCAAATATGCTATAGCGTGGTGGTTTACAGAACGATCCCTCTAATAACAATGTATCACAAAAAGCTGCACCAATACGGATCAGGGGTGGACATTTAAAATAAAATTGAAGCAAATTATGCTCTTACAATCAGACAGTGGCATGATGCATCGTTAAGTGCATACAAATATGGGCTATTCACACTAGAACATTAACAAAATGTCCTAATTTATCCCAAATGACATAAAATAGATCTCGCTAAGCAAGTCAATCATTTATTTCACAACGATATTCAAATTCTATCGCTACTTTGTCGCTGTTTGTTAGCTTAGATAGGCCACTTATCTGGCTCGGGTTGTAGGTGTTACCTGTTTTATACAGCTATGAGTGTCAAGGGCTACGGGTAGTGGTGAGCCAGGTGTAACTTCGATAGTTAGTTAGTTTGATTTGTACTTATGGTTTACGAATGAATTAGGAATATCGTGTTTGTATCGAGTCTGATTCTTTTAGCCAACCTAACAGACAGATGTGTTGCTGGGGAGTTGGTTCCGCCACTTCTTCTTTCCAGCTAAAACATTAGGAAGTGTCGAAGGGTGGGCGTTTTGGGGGACTGTCTCTTGTAAATAAATAAAGTAAAGTAAATTTTGACGTTCGAAAAGTGCTGATTATCAGCCTAGTTTGAATAAATGAGTTTTGATTGATTTTTTTGAATGGGGAAGAATTCAGTGTTACCGTCGTATGTTACAAAGTTATTGTTTTATGGAGTTCAGACAGGCTGTTGTGTCATGTGAAATTCAGTTGCCTCGGTTTAGACTGGGAAATTGAAATTCCCAGTACAGTTGGACGAAGGCTAGACTAGGATGATAAATAGTCAAGCATTCAAGTGTGAGTTTTAGGCGTTTTAGCATTTAACCGATGTGAATAGATTTCTTTTTCATCGAAGCGTTTTATCGTGTAAAGAACATAATGATTGTTATGATGTATTAGGAGCGTAATGAGTTTTAATTGTGTCGATTTATTATTCTTTATGAATGTCATAAGAAATGAATAATAAACCACCCAAAATAACTCAAAATAAACTCGTAATAAGTTCATTGCTTCTCACGCAAAAACACGTCTAGCAAATCCCCAAAAATATTATCCCCAAAACAATTGTTTCCAGGCGTTGTAATCTCGCATAACCACGTATAACTAATCTAAAAACCAGAAAAAAAAAGAACAAAAGAATCCAAAACGCATCAGCAGACTGTAATGGAGATCACGTAGCCTCGGATCTCTGATTACCCCTCTCACTTTAATTTACGACCGTTATTCGAGTGCGAGCGAGATAGAATTAATAATGGTCTAACCGCAACCCGGACTATCATTAGGTGGTATTCCATTTATGAACACTGTGTCTCTTGGGCGTCCGATTTAAGAGAGTTTTCTTCTGGATTTCGACACAGTGTTGGTTGGTTTCTGGTGGTGTTGAAAGCCTCTAGAGGTTGTTATAGTGGCGGAAACCGTGGTACGTCGGTACAGTAATCGTACAGCCGACAATCGTAAGAAATAAATGAATTTTTCTTTCTTTTTTTTCAGCGAAGCCTCAAATTGGTTTTATGTGTTTTCCTTAAGATTTTTCGAGACAATTGACCGTGGTTGGTGTGATTATGTATAATTTAATCGATGGTTATCGATGCAGCGTTGTCAATGCGTGATGCTATTATAGTCGGTTATACGCAATTGTTTCTTTCTATAAGGAGAAAAAAATTATGGTGGTAATGATGCATAAAAAGAAATACCGATAATGGTCGATCGTTAAACGTAGTACAGTTGAGTACACAAGTATTGAAGTCTATCCTGAGTTACTGATTATAATATAAAAATATTACATATCCTGATAATAAAATATTCGCTTCAAATAATCTGACAATTCAAAATAATTACTTTTAAATCGTAGGTATGTCTGTTTATTGAATTGCAATATTAATCTTTTTTACAACCTACACTGAATACCATTAACCGAGATTGAAATTAAGAATGGTGACCATTTAACAAAATAGCTGCTAAAAAAACTAGATTAACAAGATACTTTATGAGGGCATCAAAAAACTACTCTTTGACGCTGTCAGCCGGTAATGTGCCCAAAAGACTGACGGCATTGCCTGGCAACACTTAGCTTCTGGCCCAGGTAAAAGCCAGAGCTTGGTTCACGAGAAACGTCATTTAACGTTTTAAGATAAGATACAACTTTATAAGCTGTAGAATCTATAAATTTTGTTTTGTACTTACTGACCTTCAAATCTTTCCTGCTATGTCAATGTCAAGCATTTCCGATTACTAAAAGTCACGTTATACCAACTAGAAGCAATTGCAATAGCGGTAGAACCGAATTTATTGAGATGTTGCGTACATATTAAAGAACTTTTGTTCTGTCCGGACAGAAGTCCGTAATTTTGATGGCATCTTTAAATGGTTTTAATTTCAGTGTGCTTTTTACTTTTTGTGGGCACTATTTCTTCTTTTCTTATTTCAGAAGTCTTAAATTGACCTGTCAGTGACATCACTATTTTGTTGCTGGAAAGTTAATAACGCTAATTATCTAAGTTTCATTGATACCTCAGATATAAAGACCAAAAATTTACAACTTTATTGCTAAAATAATTAGGTTCAAGGTTGATTGGAAAAATTAGACGGTTTGGGGTAGCTTCACTACGCAATTATCATGATCTGTATGAAAACAATTTTTGTTTTCATTAGCTCATAATGGCGTGTAACTACGTTGACGTGTAACTAAATGGTGCTTACCAGTTAGTTACTATACAAACAAGTTACTATACGAAATAGACCACATTTTGTCCTTTAAATGTCTAGAATTACGTTCTTGAGTTGTAACGTTCCTGTTTTAAACAAATTAGCTTGCTATGACAGTAGTCACGTTAAGCATAAAAATGCATAATCTGGTCACGCAAAATAGGTGTTCTTGCGTTACCTATATTTTTGTAAATTATACTGTTTAAGATACGGTATATCCTCAGAATAATAGTACATAGTCAAGGTAACTTGCATTGTTATCAGGAATTATTGTCAACATGTACCACTTTCATAATCTAGTTTGCTTGAAAGTGGACCTTATGTCATACAGATTACTTGTTATTGTTGGCCTTTCTAAATAGTCGTTATTTAAATAAATCTTAAAAAGATTAGTCATCAGAAAAGGTATCACAGTTTCAGTAAATAAAACCTAAAAATAACAAAGTAGATTACCAACCGTTAAGCATTTATCAAGAAGACTGACATTCAATTAAAATAATGATAAGTCCTTACCAAAGCTACTTATTTAAGATTAAAAATGTCTATTTTTAATTTCGGATACAAATCACAATTAATTGAAATAATCCTTACTACAGCTTCGGTAGCATAATGTGCTTATTTAGCTTGTCATTTTGCGAGCTTTAACTTATAGTATGCATCATTCATGCAAACTTGGCCTATGCCGCCAATATTGGGCCAACTTAACTATTCCTTTCCGAAACCTCCTGCCATTGGACTTTCAACCTTATGGGTTAAAGGCTAAGGTTTATGACTTTTGGTGGGGGAGTTGCAAGGGGTAAAGCCAAGCAATATTTTATCCTTATTGTAGGCTGTCATAATAATCTCCTTTACGTTGTTATCGTATTGCAAAAGAGTTAAGTGAGCGCGTGTTTTACATACGCAATCGTACTAATATTGTGAATAAACGTTTATTTACTTTGTGGCACTTGGGCGGTAAAGTGGTGTTTGCCGATGAATGTGCTTGAACTTCTGTAATTTTGTATGGTGGTGTGTGGTCTATGAAGAATGATCTAACCTACTTAGATCAATGTAAGAGAACTATCGATTATTCTTAATACATTTCATAAATAACTCATGTTTACAATTATTTGACACTGGAAATCGCTATCATAATGTTTGTATTTCTTTTAACAGGATTGACATAAGTATTTGGGTAGCTTATGCCTCTCAGTTCATAATTATTACTTCCATGAGTTACTATTTAATGAAAAAGGCATTCAAGGAAGTTATTTATACTGATAGGGTTGTATTGGTATCATTATTACTCAGTAAATACGATACAACTTGATACTGACCCGCAAATTGCAAAAAAAAACGTAAGAAAATTCGAATTACGCGGGCTACCTTGGAACATTAACCATCACTCGGTTGCCTAAATCATAATTTAGGCAACCGAGTGTACATGATCAACAACTTCCCTATTTTTTTTAAGAACAAAATTCAAATTATTCCCAATTTGAACTCGACGGTACACATCGTTAATGCTCGTATCCACGAAGATGACCGAACGGTTTATAATTTAAAAAATCGTTATGGTGTTAATAAGTGACGTCATAAACCGAAGATTGTTTTATTAGCTGATATTTTTATGGTGTTATTAGTTCATCGTTCTTCGTTAACGATATTTATGATGAATTATTTAGGGATTTTTTAATCTTCAAGTTAATTAGGGTAGGTATAGTAAATGAAAATATTATTATATACCTACCTACCGGTATACCTACCTGGGCCGCGGGTAGTCCAAGGGCCGCGGGTAGTCCAAGGGCCGCGGGTAGTCCAACGGTTATCGCGGCCTCGACATAGAGGGCGAAGAAGGAACATGGGTGGTTTTTAGTCAGTAGAAGTCTGACACTCCCTTTCGCTCTGCCCAAGAGCGGGAGGGATTATTCGATGATTTTACACCCACCAAAAAAAAAAAAAAAGGTATAGGTACCTACCTACCTTATCATAATATTATAATATGTTTCAAATTCAAATTCATTTATTTTGTGAACACAGGGTACAGAAGATGTTATAATAAAATTAAACCCAAGCTGAGTCCCGCCAAATGGCATACAAAATATACCTGGTTTGTTAAAAAAGAGATTTAAAAGTACGTACTATCACAATAATCAAAATAATTAATCATACAATCATGCTTACATTACTAAAAAAGAAAATTAATAAAATACCAAATTATGTAAAGTACCCGGAATATAAAATAGAAATGATAATGTCACAAATTCATTAATACGGTAATAGTCACATAACACAAAAACAGATTCGAAAAATAATAACGTCACAAATTCATTAAATCAGTCAATTACACAAAATTAAAACAAAATCGAAAACTAACAATGTCACAAATTCATTTATGCCTTAATAATCATAACTTAAAAACAGATTCGAAAATAATAATGTCATAAATTAATTTATTAATACAATAATAATCACTTAACAACAGATTCGATTTAAAATTTGTCATTTAAAAATTCATCAACAGAATAATACACCTTGCTAATTAAGAGATCGAACAATTTTCTTTTAAATTCGTTAATATTTGTACTTGAAATAACCTGTCCTGGTAACTTATTATATAGTTTTTGAGCCATTGCGTAAAAGCTTTTGCTATGAAATTGAGTTTTAGTAGCTAACACTTTGTCACATGTTTACCAACCGGTAGGTGGGTAATTCTTCATGAATTAAAGATTGTATGAACGGTCAATATTGTGCAGGACTTAAAGACCCTGGGTTACTGCTGAAACCGATTATAAACGTTGATCATTGCGAATTTTTGTCACGTACCTTTAATTCGCTGTAAGTGATGTCTTCTTAACTTAGGATAGTCCGGACGCCTGCATTAATTGCTTCCCTCCCTTTTTTTATTATTGGGTACAGTCTAGCACACGTCCATGTTCAAAAATAGCTTTTATTTTGTAGCTAGTCCAGCGCTCATCAGAAATGAGGACATCCGCAAGAGAAACAAAGTTCCTAACAAAGGACCTAAAAAAATTTTGTTCTAATTAGTCCGTCTGTTGAATTATCGAAAACTATTGGATACGTATTTTTCGTTTTATCAAATCAATAAAAATTGACGAAGATACAACGCGTCAAAGATTTGAGAGGGGGTGGTGGGGAGGGGGTGGTGGTGAGTTTTTTAAAACACTGCATCGTCTTCATTGTTTGAATACGTGAAAAAAGAAAAAAAACGTCCAATATTTTTTGGTAATGTTTAGGACGGACTAATTAGATTTCTTTTGTTAATTACCCTATTGCCAAACTTAGTAGCAGTGGACAGGGCATATTGCAGAATGGATGGCCGTTGGGGCGAAAAGTTCTGGAGTGGCGACCGCGAACCGGAAGACGTTGCATTGGAAGGCCTCGCACTAGGTGGATCAATGATCTGTTGGGCTATTGCCTATCTTTTAAATGACAGTGGCTATCATATTGTCTATGGATTAACTGTCAAATTGGTTATGGTTTAGTACAAAATGGAACCATTTGACAGTAATTGATAGGCACTATAGGTTAGCCACTGTCATTTAAAAGATACGCAATAGCCCTGCTGGTGAAGGTTGCGGGGACCCGCTGGAGGCGGACGCACGGGACCGGTCAATGTGGCGACACTCAGGGGAGGCCTATGTCCAGCAGTGGACGTCTTTCGGCTGAAATGATGATGATGATGACATATAGGAGGCTTTTCATAATGTACACTTGATTCCCAGTAGTGAAGAGATCATTTAACATTTTATCAGCCATGACATGATGATAAATAGACGATGCACTTTTGTTTTCAACAGATCAGCATATAAACGACTTTCTGAATGTGGAACATGATAATTTTAAATTCAGAATAGAATACGATATAAATATTTTAAAAATTTCATGCACAATAAAGTTTGTAATTCCCTTGTTTATGGCGCTTGACTTTTATGTTGTTTTCTTGTTAGTGTTTGAAAATCTAACGTTCAGTTTAAAGTAACGTGCAGTAGATGATACTAACAGTTGGTACTTACCTACAAATGCACACGGAAAGCGAAACCTTCCCGACAACTTCTCGCAAACCAAGCTAATTATCTAATAAATAATTAATCATACCGAGTACAGTTTAATTCCGCTGCCTAGGAAATGGCGTGCCACATACGAGCACAAACTACCTCAAGTTAGCCTACCTGTCATGGCTGTCATTAATACATCATGGTTGATCCAAATCGTGCCTCTTTGTGATCCTATGTTGATTGTTTCCCACACTAGATAAACACGCGAACTTGCTTGTAATTTCTTTCAATTATCGCATCACCGTATATGGTGGTTGTCATGCAAAGTTGGATGCGCAACTAAATGTGGTGAGATTTTTACTGAAAAACGTTTGTTTAATTTGTTTGTGTCTGTTTGGACGTGACATCCATCAATACACACTAGGTCTAATAGGTTAAATAGGGTAGTTAACTAAAAAAAATCTAATTAGTCCGTCAGATAGATTTCCAAAAAAATTTGAACACGTATTTTTTCTTTTTTCACGTAAGCAAACAATGAAGACAGATACAGTGCTTTGAAAACTCGTGTGACGTTATATTCTAAGACATTAGTATGACATTTTTTAGCGGTTAGTGAAGTCACAAACCCTCACTCAAATCATTGACGTGTTTTATCTTCGTCAATTTTAACAGACGAACTAACTAAAATCATATTTTTTTAAAAGTCGGTACACATCCCTATTGTTCACACCTATTTAATTTAGCGTAAAGTGGGACGCCCTCAGGCTTGGAGGAGCGTCAATCTTCGCAGCGTGGTTAAGTTGCTGAGAATCAAATTGAGTGGCATGCGAAAAAGGAGGTTTATTTCCAGCAGTGGAGTACTGCAGGCTTATCATGATGTAGTAAATGTTATCGTGTTTAAGTTGAATCTCTCAAAGGTCACCTGTATGTGTGCAAATATACATGTGCGATCATTTTTTGCATTATTCCGTTTTAAAATTAGCTATTGGTAGAATAAAAGAGGAGTTATTCTTTTGGTGAACATCAGCGAGTATATTGTTACCCAAGGTTCTAAGCATGTACCAAAGATATATCTTTATTTCCAAAACAATAGATATAATACAAAATATATCTCTATTAATATTATTATTTCCGCAAACAGACGTACATTGTAATACCATTGTTTATGGCAAAAATGTGGTCGTGATCACAAAACACCGTGGGACCTGTCGTCCCAACGATATATGGCGGAAAGCTTAAGATGAAAATTTAATATTTTGTCTCACAATGCGGTTTAAACAGGTACACGATAGTATGTTATTGATAATGTATGTCTGGCTGTTGTACAGGGAACTAGGACGAACTTAGAAGCTGTGAATAAGGTTGCGAGATTTTACGAGATCTATTTGACTGATTTTAGTTTGATAAAGATATCACTGATAGATTTTGCGATCTATTTTTGGGTCAAATGTAATTAAAATAATGAAGGTAAGCATGATAAAGATGTTTTAACAGTTCAACGTTTTGTTACATACGTTGATTCACTATGATGAAGTTTTCTTACTAAGAAAGATGTTTAGGAGCAGCAGAGATAATTGTCAATTCTTGCCATCCATTATGATTTTCATGCCCTTATGCTAAAGCCGATAAAGCATGTTTTCTTCTTCCATACTTTTAAATATTTTAGTAAGTAAGTAAGTTTAATCACTTTAGTAAGTTCACATATTTTGATGGGCAACTGCGGATTTGCGGAACCCTACTTTGTGCGTGGTCCGACAAGCACTTGGCCGGAATTTACCATTTTTTCTTTTATACAGACTATCCGTCGTTTCTACATCAATCCATATTTTTTAATATGGCAGTCTATCATGACCATCCATCGTCTCTTTGGTCTTCCTCACGTCATTTTTCCCATTCCCATCTAAAGTAAGTCTTAAATAATTGTGGATAATTGAACATCTCAGAAACGCCGCATCTGTTAGTCTAGCTTTCCAAACTCCACGTTGACCAAGTATTTCATAGATCTAACGCAAACCTCACAGTTATATTATGATTTCACTATTCACCGTCTGAACCGACCGTAGGGCACTGTCTGAACTTGTACCAGACGTGTGTAAAACATAACTTGATAGTAAAATGTTGTAGGACTCTCTCCTTTAAAATTATGGAAGTTTCTCTTTAATATACATCGTAGTTTAGAGTTCGCTTGCTTGAAAGTGATGTTGAATGTAAGTTATTTGAATCCAGACTTAAATTGTTGGCCTTACCTAATTCCTGTTCCTGAAAGCCTATTGAAGTTAATCCGTTGTGTCAAATGATTGGATAGGATTTTTTAATGACTTTATTTTGGACCCACACTCACAATAGCTGACCTTATTGACAATAAGATTTGACAGCTTTTCTATTAATTCTCACTGCTGTACTCAGAGATGAATGAATGATTACTTAAGGCGTCCCTTAGTCCTCATGGCGACATGGAGACAGTGACTGTCGCAACCCCGTGCAGGGCACGCCACGATAGTGGCGGTAAGTCCCCTCTTTGAGGAGTGGCTTGAGAGGCGCCACGGCGCCCTCACCTTCCGTCTGACGCAGGTCCTCACCGGACACGGTTGTTTCGGGAGGTACCTGCACCGAATCAGGCGGGAGGAAACGCCCGGATGCCACCATTGTGAGGATCGGCCGGAGGACACGGTGGAGCACACAGTGGAGGTGTGCCCCGCTTGGGTGGAGCCCCGCAGTGTTCTCGTAGCGGCGATCGGCGGCGGCGACCTCTCGCGCCCGGCCCTGGTGCAAGCCATGGTCCGGGGCGAGGAGGAATGGGACGCCGTCGCCTCCTTCTGCGAAGCAGTGATGCTGGCGAAGGAGGTGGCGGAACGCGAGAGGGAGAGAACGAGAGTTATTCGATGATTTTACACCCACCAAAAAAAAAAAAGGCGTCCCTTAGTAAAGATTTGACATACAAAACCTTCACGAAATTGTCAAAATCTTTACTAAGTGATGGTTTAAGTAATCACTAAACCTCTCTGAATGATCCAGTAAGTAACTGATTGTTAATTGTCACTTACTTCGATTAAGAAAAAAAATCATGAGGAAATCAGCATGCCCTTTTTCTTGGGTGGTGTGAAATCATCAAATGACTCCACCCGCTCTGAGCAGAGCGTTAGGGAGTGTCAGACTTCTACTGACTAAAACCACCTATGTTCCTTTTTAGCCCTTTGTGCCGAGGCCGCGGTATCTATTTCGAACAACCCGCAGCCTCGACGAAAAACCCGCATGCCTACGAGGCAAATCTCGACGGCATGTAAAGCCAACTCAGAAGCCTTTGGGCAAAAACTCTGACACCAGGTTAGACTTTAACCACATGATAAAGAAAAATAGTAACAATCTAGTTACAAATGATAAACTTTAGTGGAGCATTTTTAATAATTGAGGATAACGGTTAATCTAATAGGGTAGTTAACAAAAAAATCTAATTAGTCCGTCAGATAGATTCCCAAAAAATATTGGACACGTATTTTTTCTTTTTTCACGTAAACAAACAATGAAGACCATACAGTGCTTTGAAAACTCGTGTGACGTCATTTTTTGAGACATTTGTATGACATTCTTTAACGGTCAGTGAAGTCACAACCCCAAACTCAAATCTTTGACGCGTTTTATCTTCGTCAATTTTTATTAATTTGATAAAACAAAAAACACTTACGTATCCAATATTTTTCGATAATCTAACAGACGGACTAATTAGAATCATATTTTTTTTAAGTCAGTTAACATCCCTATTTTCTATGCTAAGTATCTTGTAAAGCATCACAAATGTTTGTAACTATTGTTGGCGTCGGCCAAATTGCAGGTAGCAAGTAAAACAACAAAAGGAGACTTTGATTAATTATGGGCCAGTTTAATTATCATAATATCGGTTACTAGAATTTAAGTTGGAACTAAGCTCAGTCAAAGTCTAGATCTAATCTTATCGGCATTGTTGAGTTGCAAGCTTTAACGTAAAGTTAAGCAATTTATAAAATTCCATAAATTAATGTAGATTATTCTAGGAACTTATTTCGAACACAGTACGATTAGCGACAGAACTCGATTCTGACACTTCTTTTTAACTTTTTTTTGGGACCAGCGTGCAGAGGCTTAATGTGCTTTTCACGGAAAGGAAAAAGCTCGTTATGCAATGGGTGGTCCCCCATCTATAGATCAGCCTAGACAAGCGAGGCTTAACCTTTTTTTTTTTATCCTTTATTATAAAGAACCAGGTTCTTAATAATTAATTACAATCTAGCCTACAAGACTAATAAGCAATTTTAATCTAACATAACTTTTTACGTGGTAATTATTTTAAAACAGAATAGTGCTGATTGTTCTATAAACAAGTCCGTTCCACTTTCTTAGAGTCTAATATTATAATATAAACACTTTGTTCATGTGTTATATGAGTGTCATTGTCACTATTATTTCTACATTATTTACACTACACTAATTCAACCTGAAGATTGCTATTAGTGGCTGATATTGTCTAACCATAAGCTCCTGAAAATATTCTTATTGTTTTAAATTAGTAACATTAAATAAAACTTTTGTGTAAATCTTCTTTGCCCTACCTACTGGCCCTACCAACCAATACATTACTATTACATTTTAAATAACCAAATACCTATATTTAATGTACCCACATATTGTCCATCACTGGTCACGATTCAACCAGATCCCCACGATTCCTATAGCACCGTGATATCCCATAACGTATGGAATATTTTATTGCACAAGAAATTCCTACATAAATGAAATACTGGCTGTTTCCCGTGACTTTGATCTGACCTTCCTTTAAACTATTTAGAAGTAAGGTTTAAAACAAATTATATTTATAAAGCCTATATTACTTTAAAATTTTATTTTGTTTTGTTTTAGGTACTGCCTAAACTTTGTTGGGTTTGTGGTCGAAAGGGCGACTGTTAAACATGAGGTTCTGGCTTCTATTCTTGGGTTGGGATGTGTTTTCATCAAGCGGTTCCCGGATTACTGATTTCCGCTCGTTTGATGGTAGAATCACTCTTATATAAGAAAATATTATAAAACAAAGTCCTCCACCGCGTCTATCTGTCTATCTGTTCGCGATTAACCCAGAAACTACTGCACGGATTTTCATGGTTTTAGTGTTTAGTTCATTTGCGGACGAGATAAAGTGTAGTAAAAGTACACTTAGTACTTTAGAACTTTGTCTTTCCCCCTCTGCGACTAGAGGCGTGATTGTATGTTATGTACAATTTGGCAACCCACAGCGAAATTACGCAAACATTTCAAAGGTATAATGACAAAACGTACACACAGACACAACAATTTGAAACCGCAGGAAAAACAAAAAAGGTTCGAAACTCCTTTTGACGATATTTTAAGTATTGTAATCACCAGAGATTTTGTATAATCAAATGTTGAATGTTGAGTTTCGATGATTCAAAGTTACTTTTTGTTTTAATCGGTACTTATCATTGATGTGGAAATTTTTATGTGCCCTGAAAAAACCTTAGTCGGTAGGTGGCAAAGTAATCTTTGAAATGGAATGTAGTAACTACGTTTTGCAAACAGTTTTTGTTTCAGGTTTAACCATTCAAAGTTAAAGCTTAAATATTGTAATAAAAAAATGTAAGTATGCTGTCAAGAAAGTTTTAGGCTCTAGTTTATCATAACTTTGTGTATTTATATACGTTTATATTATTATTTTCTTATTTGTGTATATATTGTTATATAGGTTTAGTTAGTTACGACACATAATCACTGAATTCTTTTCCGCTTCTCACACACTAAAGTCTACATTTCTTTTTTCATTTTTCCTTTTGCAGGTCTGCTGGCAGAAATTTCTTGAGAAATAAGCAGTACCTTTGTACTCTAATGTTATATTTTATAATTTTCCTGTGTTGTCTACTGTGTGTACATAAATAGTAAAATAAATAATATGAAGACGATACGGTGCTTCGAAAAGTCTTGTCAAGTCGTGTGACGTCATAAGTTTAGTATTTTTTTACCCACAAAGTGACGTTAAAAGCACCCACTCATGATCTTTGACACGTTCTATTTTCGTCAATTTTTATTAATTTGATAAAACAAAAATACATATCCAATATTTTTCGATAATCTAACAAACGAACCAATTTTTTTTTTGGTGGAACACCCTATTAGTTTTGAGCAATATGATGCCCCTTGGAAAGACTGGTTGTCAGACGGGTCACTAACTGCATTAACACATTCTATACATAATAAGCCTTTTATGTCCAAAGATAGAATAAAAGCCATTATGTTAGAAAGGACAATCACAATCTATGGTCATAATTCACCACGCGGTTCAACAATATCTTCGAATTGCCGAACACTACTGTCTATCCAATTGTAAAGTAACAGCCATGATGTTACTGATTATTTCCTCGTATGGTGTGTATTGTTTCATAATTCAGTCAGTATTAATAAAAGGAACAATGCTAGACAATTCGCGGCTTGCCGGCTAGTTTACTTAATGGGCCATATCAAATTGTGTGAAGTAGTGTTAGGGTTGTGAAATGCTGCTGTGATGGGCAGCGACTGGTTGGGAGGTCGGTAATGATTGTTAGATGTTGGCATACTTTGGTAGTTTTTGACGTTTAAGTTCTATTTTAGTTACAGAAAAACGACGATCCGTTATTAATGAAATCTAGGTAGTTAAATGTAAAGGAAAGATAGTTTAGCATTTACATTCGGCAGTCAGTCCTATTGAACTTTGATGAACAGCATTGTAATTTTTTTTGGAAGGGAAATTTATAGTAAGTGTTTTTAATTCATTAACAAAAAAAAAATAGTTTAAAAACTAAAAAACCCGACTGAAAAAACTGAAAATTCTATTTTCATTTCATAATTTAATATTCAAATGAACCCCGCCTGCTTCCAAGTTTTGTTTAATTTAAAATGTGCTTGTTTTTTACTTTTCAGTTTTTTCAGTCGGGTTTTTTAGTTTTTAACTACTTTTTTATTTCCAACTTTTTAGTTCTTTTGTCTGTTCTTTCGTTGGTCGCGTAAAAATCTTCGCAGATGATTTAACTTTTGTGTTTGTTTATATGATTTGGGACTTGAATTTATTTTAAACATATAAGTATCATATATTTTTGTAATCTCCTTTTAAAACCCTTCATTTTGATACGCTACTCGATGGTAATGGTTTTTTTTTGTTTTTTGAAATACCTACGCTATATGGCCCCCAAAATTCGCAAATTTCTTTTCTTTTTTTAATTTTAATGTAGCCAGTGACACTCGCGCCATCAAGACAAATCTAACGACGTATATTTTATTTAAATCCCTTCATTTGTATAGGAGTTATGAGGGTACAAAGAAACGGACATACATACATACATACACGCCAAACACATAACCCTCCTTTTGGGCTTCGCCGCAGTCGGGTAATAAAAACAAGATTCTGGTTATATATAAAATACTTTTTGCACATACCTAAGACAACTGTTCACCACAAAGATCAACAGTACGACGATTTAGCCTTTTTCACCGTAATAATAATCATCCTTTGCCCTTTGGGGGGGGGGGGAATCATCAAATAACCCCTCCCGTTCTTGGGCAGAGCGAAAGGGAGTGGCATACTTCTACTGACTAAAAACCACCCATGTTCCTTCTTAGCCCTTTACGTCGAGGCCGCGGTATCTCTTGCGAACAACCCGCAGCCCCGACGGGATCCTTTTACCCTTATCTCAATTTATTCGAGGTCGACTCAGGATGTCTTTCCCTGTCTTTCTCAAGATTTTTTTTTTTGCAAAAAATCTAGATTGGTTAGCAACCCTACAATGACGTAACGAAGTCACGGTGCGCACGCGTCACGTGCGACGCCGTGTTATGTGAATATATCGTGATATTTCATCATAATAAGCTTGGACGTACTCGTACCTACCTTCACGGCAGATCTCTACATTATGAATGAGACTTCATGCTTGTATAGTGCAAAGGTGTGCCTTCTTATAGATAGAATTTGTTTATAACATAAAAGTATTGCATTTGTATGACATTAAAAGAGCTGCAATTATAGTAAAAAATTGTGTTTATGGTTTCAGAAAATATATTAAAAATATTAAGTTGGTTTAGATTTGTCCACGTGCTGGGTCTTGCACACGAAAATAAAGGATAAAAAAATTAAATTCATAATAATATAAAATATAAATATTTGATTTAATCGATTTCTTATTAGTAGGTTCAATAGTTTTAATGACTATAAAGAAAAAAGAAAACGTTTCTGACACACCACTTTTATGTAATTAATTAATCTGTATAATATTACACTTAAACGAACGTAATCCAAAATTATGCCTTTCCAACTTGTAAGTTAGTCACTATTACACTAGACAGTCCTCTACTCATTAGCAGTTTCCACAGGAAATAAAATTAACATTATTTTCTATCCACCATAAATTCTCCTTACCTCACAAACAATAAACAATATCCAACAAGCTAAAAACACCCGACTTCTAGTCGCACCTCGTCCGCCATTTCGTTTCGCGAACTCAGAACAAAATGGCCGCCACCCATTTCGGTTACAGGAAACGCGTATCTGTCAACACGGCTGCATCGCAAGTGGGCATTGTATGATAATCGTGAGCGCCGACAAAGTTTTAGTGCGTGGCTAGGAAGTGAGCGGGGTAGGTGTTGGACTTTTTAGGGTCAAGTGTTGGGTACCGATAGGTGGGGTTCCAGAATGCGGAAAATGTAATGATGAAATGTTGTGTGAGAGAATTTAAACCGAAAAGTTGGAATAGCCAAACGTTGCTGGTAATAAAACCAGTACAAATTGACCTTTCATTTTAGTGTTACTCCGTATTTTGCTAGGTCAGCATAGATATAGACCAAGGTAGTAGTTTTGATATGCGGTACTTGACTAATTCTACTAACCTAATTTGGCTGAGAACCAAGGTTATCGACGTAGCCTGAATAATTTTATTGCCAGACTTAAGTGGCAATGGGCAGGGTACATTGCTCGCAGAACGGATGGCCGATAGGGCCGAAAAAGTTTTGGAATGGCGGCCGTGAACCCGAAAGCAAGTAAAGAAAACATGTTTATTTAGCACAACGCCACAAGAGCAGACAACAAACAATAAAAATTATAAAAGAAGCTAAAAAACTAAACTGAAAAAAAACAGAGTTTGTGCACCTCACGGCTGCACCAAATAGGACCAGTTCAGCACAGTGCCGAGTGCCGAGTGCGAGGCCTCCCACTAGGTGGACCGATGACCTGGTGAAGGTTGCGATGATCCGCTGGATGCGAAACACACGGGACCGGCCAATGTGGTGACACTTAGGGGAGTCCTTTAACTAGCAGTGAGCGTCTTTTGGCTGATATGATGATGATGATGAATTTGGCCGAAGTGTTCTTAGTTTTGAACTTGGTCATTAAACTTAACCATTATTTAATCAAAGTAAAAGCAGCAGGATATTGGAAAAATCAATTGCTTCGAATTGCCAGCGAATTGAACCTCCAACTTTCACCATTCATTATAAGCCTTCATACGATTCCATTCCATTCCATTCCATTTTATTTCCTACCAATCCATATCATATCAGTCCCACTTCAATATCAATGGAACCATTAACAGCAAGAAACTCAACATTAATTACCCCATAAATCAATCCAAGCAATTTCGAATTACCCAAATGTTTGGAAGATATATTAAACAACCTGACAGCGAGCTGAGAAAACATTAATTCAGTTAACAATGACATAAATAAACCTAGGACTCGGTTAGGTAACGCTAAAATAAGCCTTTCTAAGAAATAGTTACATAATTTTAAAGGCCTAAAGACCTGCGATGCGGATTCTATGTAATCTCAGGCATATTCATGTTTCCTCAGTGATGTTATTACTGGGCTTGTTTGTGAATTGTAATTTAAGGAGTCAGGTGTTATGTAAACGGTTAAGTTACACTGAATGAAATAGATGCGTTGTAGATTCGTGATCTTAAGAAAACTTTCTTTCCTTGCCGTGTGCTTAACCAGGCAGATTTTTTATGATGACGCTTAGCTTAACATACCGTCAAGAATAATATTTCAAGCATGCCGGTTTCCTCACGGTATTTTCTCTGAACAATCAGAGGTTTGGGTTCGAATTTGAGAAATTTATTGTTATTTAAAAAACAATGTAGAACAAGATTGATAGATGTCTTAAACCATGTATTTCTAAATAAAATTTTCTCATTCCCAATTTCTTCAAAGCTGTGTTTAAAATATTAAGTAACACACTAATGACGCGTCCAATACAACCCCCTTAAAGTTGGATAAAAATTACATCACAGTGTTTATCCTTCGTTGCTTTTCGCCTTAACATGAAAAAGCTGTGGGGGAAAAGTCCAGTTAGCAAACTTGATAACAATGGCTGCTTGCTTTTGGTGCACTCAATTTTTTTTAATACGATCGTGTAAATCTTCAAATATAGATTCAGAGATAGATTTTCTTATATCTTCCTTATCGCCTTTTTCATAGCCCCATCCTAATTCTCGTCTCGGTTTGCGTTATTCCCTTATTCGCAACGAAATATGGATATTATTGTTATAAGAGCCAAGCTCGTGACGAGTTCAGTGATTATTGGCTGTTTCGAATATAACAAGGTGTTAGCTAGTTACGGGGGACGCAGAATCTGTGTGTGTTGATTTTACGAATAACTGCCGTGTAAACTTAGATTTACGACCGCGAATTGCGGTGTGTATGCAATTTAATATTGAGATTAGGTTATGTTGTAATAGTTGTAATTGATTGGTGAATGGTCACGTTGTTGTAATGTTAGAAATTTTGTTGATGAATTGTTTACATTTCCATAAAAATTAAAATATTCAGAATGAAGATTGTAAATGAAAAGTTGTAATACTTACAGTGACCTCAGCTCGGACGTGTGAAGTAAATAATGAATCATATAAATTAAAAATATTTTAATTCCTTAATATTGAGACTTTTTGTAAGTAAGGCCCCTGAACATGATCTATGGGTCAAATTTTGTGCTTATAGCGATAAAAAATCTGTCAAAATGGTTTCCGAACTTTGATTAAAGTTTATACTTCTAAGAACTCATTAACTAGGAATATATAAAATTAACTACTATTTTATTTGGCTCAACCAATTTAGAAGACAGTGAGCATAATATAGTTAATTTTACGATTAATTGAATGTTTTGACACAAAATAAAACGAAACTTTTTTCTTTTTTTGCAATTTATTTGTTAAACCAAGAACCAAGTTCGCTGATTCCTGGAATAATTTAAAAAGTAATATCGTCGCCAATTTTTTTTCTGTCGTCGTTATTCGGTATTCAAGTAACTTCATACAAAAGGTGTTAAAAGCGTGAAATTAAAATACTTTAAAGTTTAAAGCATTGATTTTCGATTTTAAACCTGTATACTTACTGTATCTTTTTGGATACTTATACTGAAATATAAGGCTGTTGGTCCCGGGTGCCAAATATAGATCATTGGCAGTCGTTACGGGTAGTCAGTGACCTGAAAGTCTGACATCCAGTCTTACCAAAGGGTATCGTATTACCTAGTATTAACTGGGTTGTGGAGGTCAGATAGGCAATCGCTCCATGTAAAATACTGGTATTCAGCTGCATCCGGTTAGACTGGAAGCCGACCTCAATATAGTTGGGAAAAGGCTAGGCAGATGATGACTGAAATAGTCGCCATCTTAGGTAAATTGTTAACTAAAGTAGATAATAATTGTCAATTAATTGTATTCGTTTGTATTCAAAGAATGTTGATGCTATGTTAATTTTATCAAGAAATAATAGGCCAGCTATTATGTTATTGAGTACTAGTCCAAAACAGGAGAATAATTCTATAGATTTTGGGTAATAAAGCTTTTCGAAATATTGTGACAAAACTTGCTTTTGAACATGATATGGCGGTTTTATCATTTGTTTATTTGTGTTTTCTGAGACAACAATTTCATTTGTAGTTAATTTAGCTTTTGTCTAGAACTTAATAAATAAATTAATGGAAAACTGTTATTTATTTTAATTATTAGGTAAATAAAATTATAAATTCAAAATTGCTCCGATTATTTCACCAGTTCTCATTTCTCTCATTTAATAAGTATATTTATATTATTGCAACAACTAAATTAAAATAGTGGATTAAGAGTGTACAATAAAAAAATACATTATTAGAAAAAAGAAAATGGAGTGAGAAAAGTGTTGAGTATGAATGTAGATGACTATAAGAGTAGAGGAAGACGAAAGAAACGATGGATAGACTGTGTGAAGGATGATATGGGTACTTCTCTATCACTCGTCAACAGCTTCCCAGCTGAGATGACGAAATTTTTGATTCAAAAAAAAAAATGAATGAAAATTTCGATGACAATATTGTCACATCTACCATTTCCCTGCTTGTTGTATTTTACTTTTTTTTTGTGTATTGTTTTATTTCCTGTATGCATGTATGTTTCTGTGACAAATAAACATTTTTTCTTTCTTTCTTTCTTTCTTTCAACACGCTCTGGGCCCACGTGGTGGATTATACCATATTCCCCTTTTAGAGAGGAGGCCTGAGTCCCTCCAGTGGTAACATTACAGGCTGATGATGATGATGATGAAGGTCAGGAGAATGGTGAATAAAAAAAAAGTAATTAAAAACTAAAAAACCCGACTGAAAATACTGAAAAGCAAAAAACAAGCACCTTTTAAATTAAACAAACTTAAAAGCAGGCGGGGTCTATTCTATTTTCATTTCATAATTTAATATTCAAATGAACCCTGCCTGCTTCCAAGTTTTGTTTAGTTTAAAAGGTGCTTGTTTTTTGCTTTTCAGATTTTTCAGTCGGATTTTTTAGTTTTTTAACTACTTTTTTATTTCCTACTTTTTAGTTATTTTGTACCCTCCTTTTGGGCTTCGCCGCAGTCGGGTAAAAGTACATTACCTTTTTTACCGTACCTAATAATAAAAATAAAATTCTTTACAAAGCGGAAACCGCTTCCAGAACAAAGAACAGTGAAGTAATTTACCTTTCAAAGTTTTCCCGTGACACCTAATCCATTGTATACCCAAGTTAATCACTTACATATGTAACGAGCCCTCGACATACTAATGTTGACATCCGGCGTCGCCTGGTTCTGTGCGCATGCGTGCTCGCGATTTGATTTGCAGATGCGTTCGAGCCTTAGAGGTTGTGGTGCAAGATGAAAGTTTATTGGATTTGAACTTTGGCATAGGATATTTTGTGAAAGAGTAGTACTATTATGGTATAATTTCAATGGTCTTAAAAAAATACTAGCAGTACTTTAGGTTAATGTCTCTATTATTTTGTTCAAATCAAGGCCTTTTGAGTTCGGTGATTTCATTTTGACTTCGAATTTTCAGTCTTTTAAGTACACGTAATTTTTTTTTAAACGGTGGTCGCCACTAGAAATTTCACCTGTATCGTGGCTGCGTTCACATAAACAAATACCTAGACCCAAAACAACTATCTGTAGGCTATACACATATTTGTTCCGTGCGGGGACTGGACCCGCGACGCGCAGCGGAGCAGTCCAATCGCTCAGCCACTGCACCAACTCCAAATTGAAAATTAATTGCTGTGATCTCTTGTCCATAATTAGGTTCATACTCGTAGCATACCTGCAATGTTCGAAGTCGACCAGGCTTTTTGAAACTGTGATTTTAAAATGTTAATAATAAGTCTTGTGACATACAGTAATTGCCAATGAAATGCTGTTTCCAAAAGTTACTTCTTTGCCCAAATAAGTTATGTAAGTTCTGATACCATTTATATTGGTTGGAATAAAAGATACTGTTGAGTAGACTAGGTTTATTAAGACGAGGAACGTATTATATTACAGAGACAGTTTAGTAGTTGTATCACAGACGGGATCAGACATAGCAGTGTGAGTGGTAAGGACAAGTATAAACCGGAACCATAATTTATATCTAGTGGTGTACACACTAATTACTAACTAAATAGAGAAGTTACAACAGTAAAAAGAAGTAAGCTTTAAAATGACTTTAAAACAAAACCAAAACCTTTCTTATCTAATTCATAAATGCATCAAAATAACCACTTTCTCATCACTTACACCCCACCTAAACCAAAGTCAAAACATGTCGTCAGAACAAAGGCACTAAATTTCGCAGTCCACGCCTTTCCGAAGATTAATTAACCGTATTTACTATGCTAATATGAATTGCAGATGCGACAGTCTTGTTCGTTGTATCCGGTGTTTTAAGCTACCACGCCCTTTTTAGGCGATGATGGCAGATTCACAAGGGAAATATATTCAGGAGTAGGTTGGCAGTTTGAGTGATGGAACAGAAGTGGTGTAGTTTTTGTTTTTTTGGACAAGCTCGCCACACTAATCCTAAACCACTGTAACTCCTGTTAGCCAAAATCAACAGTAGCGACCACAAGAAAAGCGCCGAGACAATGAAGCTCGACGAAGTCCTAGAGAAATGATTTGACTGTTTTGGATCCCGCAACGAAATTAATCAGAAAAGAATAGCGGAGGAAAAACATAATTTCCGCAGTGTTTTACTATAAAAGACCTACAACTCTAAATCATACAGTCCACGCTATGACAAATATTACTGGGTCCTAAGTTGTGAGCTGTTATATTTGATTCCAATAATAGGTATGACAAAAATGTTTGAACGCAAATTTGCTGACTAACCAGGGTTTTTGTATGGACTAAAATTTGCGTATGTTTTAAGTCCAAACGAACACCCTGGTTAGACCTCATTCTCCTGCCCTTATCCCACTTAATTTGGGGTCGGTGCAATGTCTTCCTCTTCCATACATCTCTATGACTCGTCATCTCAGCAGTCACCTCCTTCCTGGCCATATCATCATTCACACAGTCCATCCATCGTTTCTTTGGTCTTAGTTTTTCTCTCTTCTCAAAGTAAACGCCCTACCAGAAGTGTTAATTGTATGCAAGCATTGATCACTATCATGTCTCACTGCTTAAATATTTGTGTTTTATTTCATATAAAATACTGATTTCATTTTATTTTTGTTTACAGGTAAGATTCCGCTCATCAAGTTCATACCCGCAGCTATGATAACTATATAACAGGGTAAGTTTACTTTTTACCCGACTACGGTGCGAGAAAAGGAGGGCTACGATTAAACTACAATAGTCATAAACTTTACATTCGTTAAAAAGTCACAAAATACCAATTTTCAAATATATAATAAAGATTTAGGTACTGACTGCCTCGTGTGTCTGGAGGTTGCAAGTGGGACTGCTGAGTACGAGGTCCTAGGTTTGACACAAGGGTCAACCAAAGTTTTGTTGAGTATTTCCCTCAGAAAATTTGCAGCAGCCAAGGAGTCTGGATTTATGCCTGCTTGATCGTAATAAGCTAGCCCCTTGTACCCCATGTAACTAAACATAAATTCAAAATATGTGTATTCTTTTAAGTACTTGCACCTTTGTCTAACCTTTAACGGATTACAGTCGTTATGTTATGTTAAATGTTAGTTATAAACTTTACATCCGTCTACACAACAAAAGCCCACAAAATACCCATTTTCAAATACATAAGATTTAAAAGAACTTGACGGATGCACTGCCGTGCGCGCGCCTCGCATACTAAACGTTAACCTTACTTATTCGCAAATTCCTCACAGTTCGACGACATTACACAACACTATTATAAACTGCAAATCGATTGACGAACTAGTGCTGTAACAATTACTTGCACAATGCATACAGATTTAGAAAAACATTAGCTGTTTACCGTGACTGCACCTGCGTTTTGGTTTAAGATTCCTGAATGGGCGCTACTGTTTCCTATAATCTGTTAACCATATATCTGCGGTATTGTGATGGTCTTAATATTACGCCGCCGCCGGGATTTCCCAAAAGGTTAGACAGAAGTGTCTGTATCAGTGACGTTTACCTATGTCTTATGATTCATGTGATGGGGGCGTCCCAATTGCAATTGGATGAATTCAGGCTGTGAATAGCACTTATTTAAAGACTAAAAAACTATTTCTTTTACACTAACTGTCGCACTCAGAGAGCTTTAATCATTACTTAGGCCATCACTTAGTAAAGGTTTGGGTTAGGTTTATTTTTTGTTTATTCACAGTTTTGTCATTCAAAAGTAAGTCAAATCTATACTAAGTGACGGCTTAAGTAATCATTAAATATCTCTGAGTACCACAGTAAATATTCAAACAAATGCGCCTGTTAACAATAAAAATAAATCTTGCTACCTAAACAAACATACAAACGAACGAATCTTTTCGGTATTGAAAGGAATCGTCTCGAACATTTACCGCTGTTCTATTTAATGCATTGGTCTATTTTTGCGTCTCATTTCACTCGAATAGAATATAAATGTGGCGACACGAATGGCTTTAAATTGAAATGCGACTCTGCTAAAGACGGAATGTTAGTTTGGTACTTATAAGAATATCTATAGTAGGTACATTAAGTTGTGAAACTGTAATCTTATATCGGCTGAAAAAGCCATTAATTAAATAATTCCATAACATTGTGCCTGTAATTTTCGAAGGGTTAGGCAGATGTTTATCCTATGTTAAAGTCCCATGTAATTGGGAGTAAATCTAATTGCCATCAAACGGGCACAAATTCAGGTTCCACAGCCGCTACTGAGGAATTCCTAATTAAAAAACACATTGCCCTCCTGGAAATAGAATTAATAACCTTATGTGTTTTTTGAATTTTGATCAATGAAACCATGACAGTGAAATATGTAACTTTAAAGAAAAGTTATCTATGTTTACAATCAAAAAAGTTCAACTGATTTTTTTTTTTTTTAAACCGTTGCCCCACACTAGGAATTTCTCCTGTATCGTGGGTGCGTTTACAAATTTAAACTCACATACACAAACACACCCAGACCCGAAACAACTATTTGTAGGCCAAACAAATATTTGTTTCGTGCGGGGATCGAACCCGCGACACGCAGCGCAGCAGTCCAATCGCTTAGCCACTGCGCCAACCGTGCCGTTATCTACAAGAATTTGGATTCAAACTCCCTGACTTTACCGAACAAACTTGGCCTCCATAGACAATGATGTCAAGATACACAGTTAGGTGATTCTAGCTCCTATAAATAAATAATCGTCAACCGCGTAAAACGTTGACGTAAGTTAACTGTCAGTTAGTCGATAAACGACAGTTTCATCGGTTGTAAGCCTTAACATAAAAGAAAACTAGTAAGTTCACCCAACAGTGTTTAAGACTTCATTCAGAGAGTTTATGGTCAATACAAGTTACTTTAAACTGACTTGGACACTTCATAAGGCATCGGTGACCTATTGTTTTATTCTAGACGCAGTAGATTAACGTAGGCTGTATTGCGTTAAAATGATATTAACCTCCTGTATTGAAAATTATGTATCAGTTGTAGATTGCCATTCCGTCTCAGCTAGGCGAGGCTGTTCCCAAACACTATCACATTTTTTTTAATAAACTTAAGAAAGAAAATGTATTCATTGGTCTCACAAAGGACAACACAAATTGATAAACAAAACAATCCTAAAAACGTAATCAATAGTGAACATAAGAAAACTTTAAAAATAATTAAACTAAAATTAGTCCTGTATGAGGCCAAAAGCCACCCTGTGGACGGTGAGTGATGGGCTAGCTCGCCGTCCGTCCGTCTTACGACGACGACAGGCCGTGTCGACGGCGCGTTCGTGTTCCACGCCCGCCTCAAAGAGATGTCAGCAACAAGGAAGGGGCCCGCAAAGGGCCGATGCCCGTCGGGGCTGCGGAATGTTGTAAGAGATCCCACAGCCTTGACTTATAGGGCTAAGAAGGAACATGGTTGGTTTTTAGTCAGTAGAAGTCTGACACTCCCTTTCGCTCTGCCCAAGACCGGGAGGGGTTATTTGATGATTTCCCACCCCACAAAAAAAAGACCAAAATGCCACTCTTCTGATAGCAGAAGAGTGGCCTTTTGGTCTAATACAGGACTAATTTACATTTGGGACCACGATAATCATCTCTATGAAAACTTGAACATTGAAAACAGCACGAAAAGAATAGAAGAGGACAGTTATAGGGGAGGCCCAGCACTGGGACAAAGAAAAAGTGTACTAATTGAATCATTGGTCTTGGTTTATTTAGAACGAAAGAAACTGTATCTGCATATTTTTTTCCTCAAAGCCATAAATTATCTAATTATAAGAATCAAATGCAGTCTCTCTATAGAAAAGACTAGTATTTAACTGTATCTGTTTTAAGACTAAAGCCGAGTAAAAATTTAAAAAGAGACAAAAAAAGTTAACATTCACAATGTCTCTCATAACTTCATCATTCAACTCCATACCTAAAAAAAAAATACCAAAACAAAACAGCAACAAGACAAAACACCGATAATCATCCTCACCGATAAAAACCCGAGTAATTGTTTTCAAAATCACGAGAGTTTTCAATAAACGTCAAAGCAACGATTTCTGTGGCGTGAACTTTCCAGTGTCGATTTATTTTACTCACGACTGAAGAAAGCAAGCCAATATTTTAATATAACTGTTAATAGTCAACCTTATGGTGGGTTTCACCTGGATTTTAGATGAAAGTAGGGTATTTTGTTATGGTGCACATAGCATTTAAGCTTAGTATTTAAGTAATATACGAAAAGAGGCTGTGTCTAATAGTGTGCTGAAGTCATCATCTGCCTAGCCTTTTCCCAACTATATTGGTGTCGGCTTCCAGTCTAACCGGATGCAGCTGAATACCAGTATTTTACATGGAGCGACTGCCTATCTGACCTCCACAACCCAGTGAATACTAGGTAATACAATACCCTTTGGTAAGACTGGATGTCAGACTTTCAGGTCACTGACTACCCGTAACGACTGCCAAAGAACTATATATGGCACCCGGGACCAACAGCTTAACGTGCTTTCCGAGGCACGGAGGAAACTCGGTATGTAATGGGCGGTCACCCATCCACAGATCGACCTAGGCAAGCGCAGCTTAACCTAAAGATCGATCCGAGTGGCAGTTCTTATTAAGCCACGAGCTCCTCAGTGTGCTGAAGTATCATTACGATATTAACATGTGTGTTTTTATAATCCTCAAAAGCATAAAATTGTAAATAGGGAGATGATAGATGAATACTGACGAGAGCAGCGGTGGCCCAGTGGTGGCGGCCTACTTACGAACAGTAGGTTCGAACCCAGGCAGGCACATTACTTTGTGTAATTTATTTCATCACCGCTGCCCTCAAAATGGTGAAGGAAAAACATCTTGAGGAAGACATGTGACATCTACCAATCCGCACTGGGCCCGCGAGTTAGATTATAGCCCATTCCCTCTCAAAGAGAGGAGGCCTGTCTCCCAGCTGTGGGGACATTGCTGTTGATGATCATGATGAGATGAATAATTATAACTTGTGAGATTCAAGGATGTAGAGAAAAAACCTAAAATTTATCCTTCGCTATTGCTCTCCCCTTTTGAGATTTCGTTAAAACTTTGTTTTTCCCATGCAATGGCAAACTCTGACACAAAGTTAGGCCCCCACTACACGCAGAAGAAGAATGGTTTATGTTCTTGATCAATTTGCTAATATTATTTTTATCACCTTATTGAAAAAAAATACGATGATACTAGGAATTTTTCCTCTCGAATTTTTCTTGTATCGTGGGTGCGTTTACAAACATTCAAACTCACAAACTGTTCAGCTTCCATCATTACTCCAAAGAATGCGAAAGCAAGATATCTCCATACAATTTTCTACACGTAAATCTTAAATATTAATCAAAACCACTCCACCCTAAGACCAGAGCCACACCACACACTAAACCGATTCTCGTAGTTCTAAATGAACACTTTTCCTTTCTTTCTCAGCACTTTGAATGCGCAGACACATAATACTATTGTGTCCAATAAAACCGAGATTATGCAATAACACGCCGCTCGTGAATATTTATGTCTGTCTGTGTGTTCCTGAGGGCTAGCGGAATTGTTTGGAGTAGGCTTTTAGTAAAGGATGGGTGGGATTTATGGAGTTGGTTGTTTGGTATGGAATAGGAGTCTGATTTTACCAATGTTTTTCGCGACTATTTGTTTTAGTTATTGTAAGAGCATGTAATTTTGTGATGATATCGGGACTAATAAATTTAATATCAGTGCTAAAGTTTTACAAAAAGAAAGGAGACTCTTTATCGACATTTCCATGTTTTACTGGAACAATTTTACAGGTGAGTGAGATGTGCATTTAAAAGTTTGAATTTGAGACCTATTACTTTTCAGTACGACGGTCACACCACTAGGCGTTCACTGATTTATCCGTCGGGTAGATTTATCCATTGTCAAACAGAACAAGAGATCACAGCCAACAAACGCTATAGAAGACCTCAATGAGCCAACCTACACGCCAGTATTCACAGAAGTTGGTTGAAGTGTAAATATAAATGCTTTGCAACCGTTACGCCATCTGTCAAAATCAAAATCAAAAATCAAAACTCATTTATTCAAACTAGGCTGATAATCAGCACTTTTCGAACGTCAAAATTTACTTTACTTTACTTATTTACAAGAGACAGTCCCCCAAAACGCCCCCCCTTCGACACTTCCTAGTGTTTTTGCTGGAAAGAAGAAGTGGCGGAACAAACTCCCCAGCACACATCTGTCTGTTAGGTTGGTTAGAAGAACCAGACTCGATACAATAGTAAGGCAAGTATAAAAAAGTATATAATAATAATAAAAAAAAAAAGACATAACATATCAGTAAACTAATCTTGGAGAAAGAACATAAATAAATAACAAACATTGTCTTGTGTTCAACTCAGCGACCAACTGTTCTTATCATTTAAGTAGTCGTTAATGGAATAGTACGCTTTTAAACAAAGATTAGATTTTACTTTGGCTTTAAACGCATCAAATGGCAAGTCTAGAAAAGAAGATGGCAGTTTGTTATAAAATGTTATACCAAGCCCGACGAATGAATTATGAACTTTGTGAAGCCGGTGAAAAGGAGCGCGTAGTTTATGCTTATTTCTAGTGTTAAAGTTGTGAATATCACTGTTTTTAGTGTACAGGTGGATATTTTGTTTAATATATAAAATGTTGGCAAAGATGAACTGAGAAGCAACAGTGAGGATACCAATCTCCTTAAAAAAATCTCTAAGAGAAACTCGAGCACCCAGCTGATAAATTGCACGAACCGCTCGCTTCTGCAGCTTCGTCAAGTGAGGTAGAACTACTGGCGTAACGCGGATACATTTGCCTGACATTGTAAACTGATATTATGTAAGGTGGTATTTATATCTGGGAGATAAGAGGGAACTATCAGATGTAACTTTAAGTGGTAAAAACCTACTCGTTGTATTGAAAAGGTCTGCCAGCCTCCACTGTATGTCACTATTTTAAATTATTTTCAGCCTTGTACATTCTTACACAGGTCAACTTTTAAGAGGGATACTCTCTGAATATCCGGCTAGAAATCGCACTATCCTACACATCCTTATCTCATATGAAAGTGAATCAGTTTCCCACAAGCGGTGAAAGCTGGGGTCACACTACAGGAACCGTTGCCTAGCAACGCGTAGGCTCGGCTAATTTACGCTATGATCTGTAAATCATCGCTAGAAAGTGATTCTATACCATAATACGAACTGACCTCTGCTTTGTGCCAACTAGGATTAGTGGTGTAATCATGTAATTTGAATGGTAATAGTTCTGTGGGTACAGGTTTGGTTTAGATGCTGTGTAGGGAAGGGATAGAGATTTGTATGCTGTTTATCATGGTTTAGCGTGAAAGTCACGTAGGTTAAAAAGCCTGGTCTGTCTGTACTTTATCAACTGTAAAACTATTTCGTTTGAATTTGAAAAAATTTGGTGCTTCAAAAATATTTTTTATTCGTACTTTATAAATTGATGTTCTGAGTGGTAATTTTTTTGTAAGATCCTGCAAGCTTGTTTTTGAGTATATATAATATAACATCACGCCTGTAATCCCTTAAGGATTAGGCAGAAGAGTAATAAATAGAACATACACATATCGCCGGGTTGTTTAAGTCCCATGCCATCAAGCGGGAACAAGTATAGCTAAGAAGCAAAGTTTTTAAAAGCTCACAAAAAGTGATCATCACCTCATTATATCAGAGAAGCCTACAAAGCAATCACTTACTTAATAATTTCCCCACTTCTTCAATTAGCGCCTAAACAAAAACAAACTAACCTAATCAACGCTGTACAGTATCATAGTAAGCGCAAAGAAGCCATTAAATGTGCGACACAGAATAGTAAACTACAAATAAAATTACAGAAGTTCAATTTAATGAAACAAGAGAAAACGCACACAAGCATAAACACGCTTTACATACGACAAGTGCAGGCTCACTTTTGATCGATAAAATTACAACAGCCGCTCAAAACCAAAATCAAAAGTCATTTATTCAAACTAGGCTGATAACCAGCACTTTTCGAAAGTCAAATTTACAAGAGGCAGTCAAAAAACGCCTACCCTTTGACATTTCCTAGTGTTTTAGCTGGGGAGACGAAGTGGCAGAACAAACTCCCCAGCAACACATCTGTCTGTTAGGTTAGAAGCTCAAATCAATCTTCAGATTAACCTACTTTCCCAGTGTCGGGGCTGTTGTAAGCAATGGTACCGCGGCCTCGACATAAAGGGCTAAGACGGAACATGGGTGGTTTTTAGTCAGTAGAAGTCTCACACTTCCTTTCGCTCTGCCCAAGAGCGGGATTATTTAATAATTTTCCACCCGCCTAAAAAAAAATGTTAACCAACTTTTGCCTATGTTGTTCTTTGTTTCTTTCTTTCTTTGTCCGTGTCTCGGAAAGCACACCGTTGGTCCCGGCTTTCATTATTTTGTAGATATCTGACAGTAGTTACAGGTATTCAGTGGCCAGAAAACACTACAACCAGTCTTTCCAAGACCTAGAATTTTTTCAAGTACTAACTGTGTCTCCATGTAAACTATATGGTTTACAGCTGCATCCAGTTAGACTGGAAGCCGACCCCAACATAGTTTAGGTAAGGTAAGGTAGATTATAATGTATGGACCTGACCTTCTCAACTTTATTCTGTATTGCGCCTCACAAGATTGAACCGTTAGTTTTTCTCGGAGGAAACTCATTCATAGAATACCTGAACGATTATGTCTTGATTCAGACTTTTTTAAGACTACCTACTCGTTAAAATATCTTCGAACAGTTTTTATTCAACGCTCAATAAATATTATAAAAATAAATAGTATTTGATCGGCAATCGTGTTTTTACATAAATCTATGTTAGGTAGTTAGGTACTGTTGGATCTGTATGTATGCTTGTGTTCATTATCTTAGGATTAGCGATAGAGATTTTCATAGAAATTTGAGTAATGGTTGTGTACTGTATGACCAGGTTCTGATGTGTGAACGTAGAAGACACTAAATAAGTATCAGGAGGTGGAGTTTTGTAGTTCCTGTCCCCCCCTCATGGGAAAAAGACCTGAGTTTATGTAAATTGAGAAAATAGAGTAGTACAAAACAGAGATTTTATACTGCAAATATAATTTTATGTGAAACAACAGTACCTAAGCACATAATTTCTACCTGCGCCAACGATTTAATTATTAGTAATTAAATTGTTAGAAAATAAAACAATTTAGTTCCTATAATAGGAGAATATTAAAATGCTTGTTACAAAAATATAAAGCAATGCATCATACAGAGCTAGCGTTTGCATTAGCCGTCTTTGTATCTAACACGGCTTTATAGGGACCACTTTTGAGTGTGTCATCAGGTAGGCATGCAGTTCGGGCCTGTAGACGGTGAGTCGGGCCTGTAGACGGTGAGTAATGGGCTAGCTCGCCGTCCGTGCGTCTTATGACGATGACAGGCCGTGCCGACGGCGCGTTCGTGTTCCACGCGCGCCTCAAAGAGATGTCAGCAGGGGCCGACGCCCGTTGGGGTTGGGGGATGTTGTAAGAGACGCCGCGGCCTCGACATAAAGGGCTAAGAAGGAACATGGGTGTTTTTTAGTCAGTGGAAGTCTGACACTCCCTTCGCTCTGCCCAAGAACTGAAGGGGTTATTTGATGATTTCCCAACCCCCAAATAAAAAAAGCAGATGATGATGATACAGTTTCTATCACCATAGCTGATTCGTTTACATTAGTCTATTACAAAATACCAAAAATTGTGGATTCACAACCCGTATGTACCACTATGTAAGGTGCACTTTTCAGTAGAAACGTCACCTCTTTTCTACCAGATCCGTGAAACATATATGTACACACTAGCGGACGTCAAGTGGTCAAGTTCCCGGTCCCATGGGAATACATGGATAAAAACTAGTCTATGTCACCCGGGGTTAGTGTAGCTTCCTAATGGTAAAAGAATTTTTCAAATTGGACTAGTAGTTTTAAAAAATACAAATCTTTCCTCTTTAAAATATTAGATTTACTCCTGTCATACAAGCGGAATTTCTCGGCCCATCACTCACACTTCCACACCAGCCTTACCCAACATAAAATGTCTAGGCAATTTAGATGTATATCCAGACAGTTCACATAACACGGTCACACGCAATCAGAGGGTAAGCAGAACACTATTATTAAGTTACTTCATAATTATGTTCTTAGAACTAGTATCTAAGTTATTCATTGAATAATAATGGGAATTGCTTTATTGATTAAGGTGTCGTAAAGTGTGAACTTTTGTATAATTAATATGGTTTTTATAGTGTAGTATGTAAGTGGGTTTTCGCGTGAAAGTATTTGTAGCCCAGAGAAAACAGGGCTGACTTATTCGTACAAATTCAGGTCTTGGGTTTGGTTTCAGGTTAGTGTCCACGAATGGGACTGGTCGAAAGACAGGGTTTGGTAAACAATCTAAGTCTGACTTTTGTCTGATAGTCTAAAAAATAAAAGTTATTTTTCTGAGATCTGGATCAGGATTAGGGTAGGACCTAGTTGTAATATAAGGATTTTTTTTTTGTATTTTTGTCTGTTACCAGATTAGTGTGGCAAGCGTAAGTCTTCAATACATACCTACTCGTAGTTTTTTCAATACATTTGTTATCTGGTAAAAATAACCGATCAACATCGGTTATTTAAAGGAAAGGTAGGGATTTGCAAATAGCGGCTATCCTTTGACGATCAATGTCGATTCCGTAAAAAGAAACTAAAACAATAGGATTAAGAGTTTTGTATTAAATCTTACAAATAAAGAAGAGTTCTATTACGTTAAAATAGATATGTTTAAACGAAACCGCGGTATAACCTAGGATCCATATAATAAATTGATTCATGTCAAAACTAATTTTTACAATACATTTGTTATCTGGTAAAATAACCGATCAACATCGGTTATTTAAAGGAAAGGTAGGGATTTGCAAATAGCGGCTATCCTTTGACGATCAATGTCGATTCCGTAAAAAGAAACTAAAACAATAGGATTAAGAGTTTTGTATTAAATCTTACAAATAAAGAAGAGTTCTATTACGTTAAAATAGATATGTTTAAACGAAACCGCGGTATAACCTAGGATCCATATAATAAATTGATTCATGTCAAAACTAAACTGGCTATAATCACAAATGGAAACAAACTAGAAAAATCTAAAAACGTTAGCTCCAAATATTTGATCCAACGTTGGCTATTTGTTAATTAAAACATAACATAGTTTTAGTAAAAACTTGACTGGAAGTGGTAATTCTTGTCAATAAATTGTATTTTAACGAAGTAATATTTACTAGGTATTTGAACTATGAAGCTGTAACATAATTATGACCATAAAACTAATAATTGGACACTTTGGTATTAGCTTATTACTCCATTCAGAGATTACGATCTTTTGAACTATACACAGTGCTATTATAATTATTTTTATTCTAAAACTTGACACAAATGGTGTTGATGGCAAGATTTTAAACAAAAGGTATATGAAACTTGAATGAGCAGAGCCGATAAGTTTTGAGAAGATGGGTGGATTGATGATGGATTCTTTAAAAAAAAAACAACCTGTAAAAGAATTATCTGAAATTGAGCATTACAAAATTGTTTAAAAACTTCTTTGACCTTTTTTTTTTATATTGTTTGGAAAAACTTGCAAGAAGGCTCTAGGATCTTCCCGCTGGGGCTGCGGGTTATTCGGAAGAGAAACCATGGCCTCGAGCCTCGACACAAAGGGCTAAGAAGGAACATGGGTGGTTTTTGGTCAGTAGAAGACTGACACTCCTACGCCTTTTTTTTTTTTGGGCAGAGCGAAAGGGAGTGTCAGACTTCTACTGACTAAAAACCACCCATGTTCCTTCTTCGCCCTCTATGTCGAGGACGCGATAACCTGTGGACAACCCGCGGCCCACACTCCTACACCTCCGCTATTCTTTTCTGATTAATTTCGTTGCGGGATGTTGGGAATAGTGTGGCGGGCTTGTAAAAAAAATACCGCACGCGCCCAGAGCGGATTGATGATTTCCCAACCCCAAAAAAAGGACTTTAGGATCTCTAAAAGAAAGCAGAATCACACAAACAATATAGGTACACCAGATATTGAATATTAGAACCAACATTCTCCCAGACTTGACGTATTTGTCACCTCTGCATACCCTATTCAAGAGTACAATCTTGATGATAATTTACGAACCCAGTATCAAGAACTAAACCAATGAGATGCCAATAATATCTTAGTAGACCGTCGACAGTCTAATTGGAACATCTATTACTTGACGGATACTTTCAACTACATAGCTTAGCCTTAGCCTAGCTTTTCAATCAGCATCACTTAGCAAGCTCTGGTTACGACTAATTATTATCTTTTTGCCATTCATCGTTTAGAATCACTTGGTCGCTTTCTTGTTTAAACTGAGTGGGAAATAAAGAGTTGGGTAGACGATTGATTTTAGGATTGAGTAGCTATTTTCAATATTCATTCATATTCAAAGGTACAACGTCATGGAAAATAGTTAACTTTCCAAAATATGAGACTGTCGTATGATGATAATGATAATTATGAGTAGCATTATGCTACTCATATAGATGTCATAATATACTCAATTATTTAATATTACCTACTTAACTGCTCGGTTGAGACACTGACAAAAATACTTCTTGTATTTGTCAGTGAGCCCGAAAAATATCCGTATCATTTGAATCTCGGTAGATATAATGTATTTTCTTTTAGAAATGACTACAGACACAAATTTTAAGCAATAATTAAAAAGTATATCATATTAAAAAAAAAAGAAAAAAAAAGACAGACAGACAATCAAGCTAACAAAACCGATGAAAATCGACAACAAAATCAATTTTGGCACTACATCTCTCAAGTACCAACCGTCAAACATTAACACGCTTTTAAACTCGCTTATCTACACAGCTTAAATAAATCACTCACTGCAGCCTGATAAATTGTGAAATCATTGCGCCTATTATCGCTTTGGCAGAGACAGAAGTGGAGCAATGGAAGTGCGATAAATCGTCTGTATACGCAGATAGTATGGGAGATGATTGGCTGTCAGCGTGATGATGTGATAGGTATACTGTTATTAGTTAGCCTGTTGTGCGGAAGGAAAGCGGTTCGGTTTCTGTGTCAGTCTATTTAATTTTATGGTAGATTCTTAGCGATTGAGTTTACCTGTATTTTCATAAGTGGCGACCCTGAGATGGTGTTTAAGTGGGTGGTCCATAGATGTCTCGTTAAAGCCATAAAATAAATCTGGTAAAGTAATTTTTGCCCATACCACGTTTATCGTCAAAGAAACGATGGATGGGCTGTGTGAAGAGTGATATGGCTTGGAAGGAGGTGCCTTTTTTGGAGGTTGATAATTATTAAATAACTCTTCCCGCTCTGGGCAGAGCGGTACGGAGTTTCAGAACCACCCATATATCTTCTTAGCCCTTTGTGTCGAGGCCGCGGTATCTCTTTCAAACAACAGGAACAGGAAGGTTACAAGTAAAATTGAAGTGTGGAAGAATAAGACATGTTTCGGTGACTCCAAATGAATTGGGATACGAGCAGTTTTATGGACAAATAATTCGGTTGATTTTAGTAGTTAAGGATGCAGGGTTTTCACTATCTGCGCAGCCTTTTTACAAAAACCAATGTTCCTGTGTGTTAAATTTATTTTTTAACAAAGGTGTTTTGTTTCAATTATTTTTTTTAATTTTGATTAACCTGGTAATTCTTAAGTTAGTCAGGAATTCGCTCACTTCGACATCAACGGACAGCCATGACCTTTCTATAAACGCTTCGTTTACACGACCAATCAATAACTATGGTAAACTTGTCCCAGTTTTGGAAACGAGCTACCAATTTCCTATTTTCCTTCTAATACGTACCCATGAATACATATAATTCTTAATCTGGGATGCATCGATTAAAGTATCGTTGATAGCCGGCTGTCAGCTAGTTCCAATGACAAGCTAGCTACTATAATTAAAACTAACAAGGTAGTAAATGATGCCGTTTAGTAAATATACAGTTTCCAGGAAGACTCATAGTTGTACTGTCATTAATAGAGACTTGTCTTTGGTCGGGTTTTTTTTTAACATTTTTATTGGCCTGTTAGGTTGTAACTTGAATGATAAACCACAAAACAAGGTTTTTTTTTGTGATTTCTATGTTTTTTGGTCCGTATTATATGTCATCATCATCATCAGCCAATAATGTTTCCACTGCAGGGACTCAGGCCGTCTCTCTGGGAGAGGGATGGGCTATAATCCACCACGAGGGCCTAGTGCAGCTTGGTAGATATCACATATCTTCCAAATTTTTGGTTCTAAGACATGCCGGTTTCCTCACGATGTTTTCCTTCACCGTTTTCAGAGCAGTGGTGATGAAATAAACTACACAAAGTAATGCGCCTGCCTGGGTTCGAACCCACGACTTACTGTTCGTATGTCAAAGTGAGCCACCACTGCCTGTATATGTATTAGGAATTAAACCAGTTAAAGTTTATTATATTACACTTACGATTCATTTTCTCGTCTGGTTAGTGCCTGTCAAAGTTTGTATGTTGCCCATGGACCTTTGGCTTAACATATGCATGCTGTCGAAAAATATCTCCCAGCTATGCTAGTTAACTAAACTAGAATAATTTCACCAAAGCAAGTGATGTGTGTGAAAATAAATCAATACGTAAAATTTTCATATTTAATAATTTTCTCCAAAGAATTATCCGTTCTCCGTGAAACGTTCAAACTTTGAGATGTGATATCTCAATATTTTTTATACTAAAAGAAAAATCACGTTGAATACGTGTTGTTTCTTTGAGTATACAAATATGATAATTTTCACCAAAGAAATAAATCAGAATTTGGACGATGACTAAAAAATCATCTTGTGCTTATAAATCCGAAAAATCAGAAGTGCGTGTCTTGGGTTCGAACTTGAGAACTATGACTATAACTGCTACTACAGTCTGATTTAAACCTCACACATTGACATAATGGAACCAAAAGATAATCAACTTGCTCTGAAATTCAGTTTATTATTTTTGCATCGTAAATGGAATGCTAGACCGTATTTTATCCACACAGGCCAAACATGATACCCTTTAATAATACTAAATCATTTTAGTGTTTGTGAATGAAATAATAAATCATAATAATAACTGTTAATGAAGTAATAAATTATTTTCATGTTTAATGTTTGGTGTGAGACATTTATGCACGACTTTAGATTAGCAATAAGTACATACTAATATATACTTAAGTACATTAGGTGTTAAGTTATAACCTCCGATGGTATATGAAGTCCAGGACGGCAAAGGAATGAGAAACAGTAACATTTCGTAATTTATATTGTAAAGCCGCAAACCCGCTAGCAAAAAAGGGCGAGCCCTCAAATAATAACTTGTTAGCTAAGCTCCAACCTGATGCTATGAATTTCCTTATAGAAAATCAGCTAGATAGACCAGCAACATTTTAAAGTAATCTGGAATAGACAGAATGTGTCCCCACATTCTGTCTGTGTCTTCACAGAGTCGTTTTTTGGCAAAACATGGAAAAAGTTTTTACTTAGCAATGGACTGCTGCACTGCGTGTCGCGGGTTCGATCCCCGCACGGAACAAATATTTGTATAATAATAATAATATTCCTCAACTATCACACAACGCCATCTAGTCCCAAGCTAAGCAGAGCTTGTGTTATGGGTACTAGACAACTGATAAACATACTTATATGTATATTTCTAAATACATACATATTATAGATAAATTACACCCAGACACAGAACAAATGATCGTGCTCATCACACAAACATTTGTCCTGGGTGGGAATCGAACCCACGACCTCCGGCATAGCAGTTAGGGTCACTAACCACTAGACCAACAGGCCAGTCTAAACGACCACGACGACGACGACGTGTATGACCTACAGATAGTTGTTCCGGGTCTGGGTATTTGTGTATGTGAGTTTAAATGTTTGTGAACGCACCTACGATACAGGAGAAATTCCTAGTGTGGGGCAACGTTTAAAAAAAAAGAATAAGAATGTCCTGCAATATTTGGAGATCTTCCACACCGACCGTTTGATCGTGACAAGTAGTGGACAGTGATCTGAAAGTTTGACAACCAGTCTTACCAAGGAATATCTGATTACCCAGTGCTAGCTGGATTGTGAGGGTCAGAAAGGCAGTTGCTCTATAAAAAAAATACTAGTGTTCAGATGGCGTCCAGGTACGCGTGACTACAAAAAAACTATTTCAAATATTCTCTATTTATTAATACACTAGCAGACGTCACGCGGTTTCACCCGCGCAGTTCCCGTTTCCGTGGGAATACAGGGATAAAAAGTAGCCTATGTCACCCAGGGATAGTGTAGCTTACCAACGGTGAAAGGATTTTTAAAATCAGTCCAGTAGTTTCGGAGCCTATTCGTTACAAACAAATCTTTCTTCTTTCTTTTATCTTTCTTTTTTTTATTAGTGTAGATTTATGTACAATTTAATCAAATGTCCTTTAGTACACAAATCCTAGCTCATCTCACTTCAAACTGAACCACATTACCTAACAGCCTTACAATCTACACCAACTGACGCGCCCTACATTCCGCTACGATTTATGTGTGCGCCTGCGACGCCTAGATCTCTCGATTTGCTACCAGCGCTGAATGGGGGGAAATGCTAAATTTTATACGTACTAATACCGTGTTTAACCTAGTTCGGGGATTGATTTAGACGTTCTTTTTGTTTTGTAATAAGTTTTATAGCTGACTTTATCAGTAAATTGTTATTTTTTTTCTGGAGTACGAATTTTTTTGCTAACTAAGTGGCTCTTATAAAACAAGAACTCCTAGTACAACCAGGGCGGTTTTCAGAGGTGTGGGAAATCATCAAATAACCCCTCCCGCTCTCGAAAGGGAGTGTCAGACTTCTACTGACTAAATACCACCCAAGTTCCTTTTTAGGACTTTGTGTCGGGGCAACGGTATCTCTTTCAAACAACCCGCAGCCCCGACGGGAACCAGGGCTACACTGATGTTTGTAAGTAATTACTTGTCAATAAGGGTTTTCGTTAATTTGAATATGGAGGTATAGTGCAATAAGTATCTTATAGAGCATATACGACCATACACATTTACCAAAAATACGTTTAGGTTAAATAAAATGTCATTATAGAATCATAATAATAATTATCTCGTAGTTAAACAGATGCAAATAAGAAATTTTGAATTTTATTAAGACGAACAGAAGATTGTGGGATATTTCAATTATTTAACATGTATCAATTAACTTTTTAAATGATGTTGTCACACCTTTATCTGGGCTAGTTTTTTTGCCTGTGTCAGGCTATTTATTTTAGCTGTTTTTTGCCAACTTTTAAACGATACTTCTGTTGCTTTACACCTCTGATCATTAGCAGTCTAAATTATCACTTAGCCTACAAATCAAGATGTCAGGCGTGCGTGACTAATATATTTTTAACACCAACCAGATTTCGAAACGGTTCACCTGACATTTGGACAATTTAATTTATAAATCCGTTGACATTACCCAACAGAAACTTTAATTGAAATAGACTCTATATAAATATTTATAAATTTTATCACGATTTCTATTGAAACGCTCTGAATGACTGATTTTATTTCTCAACACCTTATTTGGTATAGTTGAATATTGATTATCATTGATAGGTTTCTCTAGTACTTACTTTAAAAGCTTAGTACTAAGATAAGTTAACATAAGACTATTAGCATTATCAAGCTACCTTATAAGTATGGGGGTAAGGCTCTTGCTAATTTTCTAGTCGGTAAAGTTGCATGTTTGATGTAGGAGACTGGTAGTGAAACATTGTAGATTTTCTGCCAAAACACTGAGACAAAATGCAGAGTGATGACAGTGATAAAACAATCAAAATTCATTGGATTGATTATAGGCCTTTTTTTTGCGGGTGGGAAATCATCAAATAACTCCTCCCGCTCTTGGGCAGAGCGAAAAGCAGTGTCAGACTTCTACTGACTAAAAACCACCAATTTTCCTTCTTAGCCCTTTATGTCTAGGCCGCGGTATCTCTTGCGAACAACCCGCAGCCCCGACGGGATTGATAATTGGCTTAGGCATCAAAAAGATTAAGCTCTTTTAGCGTTTAATCAACGGCAATGGCGCTGTCCACCTCTTGGCACAGGCACTCATTGTGTGGAGTCTTTTAACCTGCTGTCTTTGTACATGCGGCCGACGTGATCTATCTAATCCCATTTATGCTTAGCAGACTCCCGTTTTTGGAACGCAGCGTGGTGTTACGAACTCTGCCTTGACTCTCTCCTTAATCATAACTTGAGCAGTTACGATTCAACGAGTCTAAAACAAAGCTACACTTCTCATCAAAAAAATCGAAACACTTTCGTTTTTATTGTTTTTGTCCTAATTTTTTACAAAAGAGAATTAATTCCATGAAAAAAAAACATTATTGTGTAGCTGGCAGTTTGGTCATTACAGTAAGAAGAAAAAAATCAAAATTCGAAATTAGAATTTCATTTGTTTATCCTATAAATGAAATTAATCACTGTTTTGAGACAAATGTGTATTTAGGGTTGGAGTTTGTTTCTCGTTTAAAAACTAAAAATTAACGCTTGTCTTTAAACTTTTTGTTTCTTATTTCATTTACTGTGACTTTGGGACGTCTGAAAAAACTTTTTTTTCTAAAACATATGGATACTTCGCCCGCAGAAGCCGCCCAAGTGGTGGCATTGCTGGATTCTGGACTTAGTCAGCGTGTTGTGGCTGCAAGATTGCATCTAAGCTTATCATCTGTTCATAGAGTCTACAAACGCTATCGGGAGACTGGTTCGTTCACGCGCCGTTCAGGATCTGGCAGGAATCGGGTCACTTCTGAGCGAGATGATCGATTTATTGTAACAACTTCTTTACGAAATCGACGCCTTAACGCTTTTCAACTGCAGCAGCAGCTTCGCGTTGTACGAAGAGTAGCTGTAAGTGACTCTACAATAAGAAGAAGGTTGAAGGAACGCGGATTGGCACCGCATAAGCCAGCGAATGGGCCGAAATTAACTACAGACCATCGAAGAGCGCGCCTTAACTTTGCACGCGAGCACCTAACTTGGTCATACCTTCAGTGGAGCAAAGTACTGTTTTCTGATGAGTGTAAAATTATGCTGTATGGTAACGACGGAAGGAACAAGGTCTACAGAAGAGATGGAGAACGCTTTGCACAATGCTGCATTGAAGAAAAGGTCAGCTATGGTGGCGGTTCGTGGACGGTTTGGGGAGGAATCAGCGCCGACGGTAAGACAGAATTTGCCTTTGTGTCTGAGCCACGGCTGCCTGCACTAAACTCTCATCGGTACATCGAACAGTGTCTTGAACCTCATGTGATGCCCTATGCACATTTTATTGGCAACGACTTCATATTCATGCACGACAATGCTAGAGCTCACACCGCGGGCGTCGTACGAGATTATCTTACCGAAGTCGGTATCTCCATTATGGTATGGCCAGCAAGAAGCCCGGACATGAATCCCATTGAACATCTATGGGATGAATTAAAGAGACGAATTCGAGCAAGAGATCCAGCCCCAGAAACACTTAGCCAGCTGCAAAATGCAATCCAAGAGGAATGGGATAATATACCACAACATGTGATCGTGACTCTCATCCGATCGATGAAGAACCGTATGGAAGCAGTAATAAAAGCTCGCGAAGGGAATACAAGTTATTAAATAAACGTTTCTTACATTTTTTTTTCATTTACGCGTGTTGTTTTACCCATTTCCTTCATATTCCATACAGGGTAAAAATTACTCATTATACAAAATACGAAACCTATGAAGACTTCATTTGAATTTAGAACATTAACATTAGGATTTAAAAACCTCATACTACTCACTATTAAATGACATTTTACATTTATTCCTAAATATACACATTTTTCTGATAATCCTTATCAAATCATAAACTGCGAGGTGTTTCGATTTTTTTGATGAGAAGTGTATAACTATTGTACAGGTTTTCCAAAAGCTGCGACATTTGCAAAGATAAGACCACCAGCTCATTGACACTGCCTACAACAACGATCTACGATACTCCCAAAAACTAATTCCCCTTAAGAGCATGTCCCACAACCGCATTACTGCAGAACTTAAGCGTTAATTCAATTTATTAGCATCGAAACTAGATCGACCGTTTAGCGTCCAATCTAAGTTATGTCCACGAATGTATGAGAACTTGTAGGATTGCCGGCGAACGAGTGAATGATTTGGCAGCCAGCAATTAATCGGCTGTTAAGGGAATTCAAGGACGAACGAGTGAATGGTTCGAATGATTGAAATATAATGAGTGTTGGGATTAATGAATGGTCTTGTACCTGTCACTAATTGGTTTGGTTGTGATTTTTAGACGATGTTTTCGACTAGTGCTGCCTTAGTGATTTTCTTGTGAGAATATTTGAGTAAGAATTTAGCCTATTGGTTTTTAAAACAGAATTCGATTATCGAACCTCTACAAAACAGGTAAGTAGGTCTTAAAGACTGCCTTAGTACTTGTAGACACATAAGATTATCTATTCCCCTGTGCAGGTATCTGAAAGAGAAGATAAAGGTTTTCTAAAAGAAATGCAAATTTGGCTGCCTGAATAAATACAAAAACAAATGAACGTTTATTATTGTACTGTTATGTCATAATTTTCTGCGAACAATAATTTGTAGATAGGTCATTGTGCTGAACAAAGGAAAAGCAATAGCTTGGTCTTTGTCCAAAGACACTGCATCTCATAATATTGTATAGATATTGGAGAAAATTATACATATTGACGTGAAAAACCCTCATTATACTGACCATAAAACAACCATAATTTTACAACTCAAAACAAAAAAATTTACTTTTTACAAATCAACGAAAAATTCCCAAATTTTCCTACACACACAATTATAAACGATTAAACAATATTACAAAACACAAAAATAATAACTATCTATAATTAAACTAACTAAGATCAGTGGCTCAATAAAGTATGGGCAGGTGTTGGGATGTGTCGATAACAGGTTATCGAGTAATTGATGTATCGATATCGATACGTTTCGATTCGGGTTTTATTAGCCGTGTTCGAGATTACGGAACATTAGACTGAATCGGATTCAGGTATTTACTTAGATAGGTGTAATAAGAAACTGATAATGTTTACTTGTATTCTGGCGAAGCTGGGATTGGCTAAAAATAGTCGGTTTTCACTTTGCTAAAGGTAAGTTTCGATTGGAGAATGCTTAAAGTTAAGATTTTTTTTTCAAATTGCTTCAAAATAAGTTTAAACTAACTTTTTTTTACTGTTAAGTTATTTAGTAGGCCCTGTTCTAATATTTACTTAATCGTTTGTTGACTGAACACGTGATTAATTTTTCGGTTAGGACGCGGCATATTATACTCGATTGGTAGCTAAGAAGACACCATTGCCATTTTACTAAAATAATTATTTTTATAACGACTACCTAATCGTTCTCTTTTTTTATACGAGCAAAATATAATTGTGTAATAGGCCTACAAAAATCGAATACCGACTGATTGCATATAGTTCTAAGAACTTGAGATTTTCTTGAACATTTTATTTGTTTGGAAAGTACATTATGCTGTAGTTATAAAATGACTATAAAGAGGAACCCCCTATTGCATTGGAGTTAAGGTGCGGGTCAAATACGTATATCGTGTGGCGGTGGCGAGGCGCGGGCGTCTTCCTATCCTATTTAAATTTTATACCAAGTGCATAGAAAAAAGCGCCATTTAGGATACATGGAATGTCGTGGCTCAAGCGTAGATATGACGCGCCATTTGACGGCGCCCGCGTATCCTAAATGCATACTTATTTGACCCGCGCCTTAATCTGCATAATGAGATGCGTGTTATTAATTATTTTAAACTTAATTTTCCATGGTGTGCTTTATCCCAACTAAGTTAAGGTTTTCAGTTTAAAAGAAAGAACCAGTATATTACATGGAGCGACTGTCTAGTCGACCTCCAAAACCCATTTAGTACTAATGTCATGCTCTTTCAAGGTATTAGAATAAAATTACACCCACTTTTCAATACCTACTAACTCATAAGTACCTACACAGCCCAGATTCAAAAATAAGTACACACTATAACTAAGTAGATATAACACTACACACACGTCAATTTAAACTTTCACACGAACAAACCCGAAGGCAACAGTTATGCGAAGCTTTATCAAAACTATTACCATACAAAGTCACCGGTCGTGACGTCAGATACGAACGTGCGCAGGAGTTGAAAAAAAAAACGAAGAAACTTTCTAAGATTCTGCCAAATGTATGCAAGATTATATCTCTGGTTGGGGAACTAGAAAATGGGTATTTTTAAAGTCGTGATTGCGTATTTTGCACGTTATTGTGGTGACAAGGTGAAAAAGGAAGGTAGTCTGTGACTGGGTTTTGGTTAGAAATAGGCTCTGATATTATCCATGGGTGTCAGCTAGAGAGCCCAGCAACCAGCATGTCTGAGAGTTATTATAAAATCGGTTTGAGTTACAACACAGTTTCTGTTAAAACAACACGCCACACTTTTCACCAAAAACAAAAATTCCCTCTTCTAACCTCAAAAAACCATTACGCAATTCTCTCACTCAACCACGATCTCAATCTAAAGTTAATATAAAAAATACAAGATAGGTATTACTTTAGTTGAAATTCCAAGAAAGATCACGTTGGTTGGAGAGAGGAACCGCAATTTACCTGCCCTCCCCCTCCTCTAGAAGTTAATACTTTATGACTGTGCAAGCTTACCGAACCACTGATGTTTAATTAAAAACGGGATTCAAAAAGATGCAAGCTTTATTTGTAAAAGTTAATTTTATACAACTGTGGTGATTTTTTTCTTTTTATTTTATGCGGTGCCAGCAAGGTTCGTTGTCTAAAATTATTTTAATTATTCTCTGTAGTCTATGTTTGCGTTTATGTCGTGTTATTGTGGGCTTGTAAAAAATATTAAAAGATAATTGTGTCTATGTTATTGTACTTTTATTACATGATGACTCAAATGGTCGTTTTACAGTAATTTCTTTTTCTATTAACATATCGATGTACAATATTCGAAACATAAAACAGCATTTCTTTATAAAAATAAAACGCAAATTGTCACGTCTCATGAAAATCTATTTAAAAATAATTGAATACCAAGAAGTCTTGTTGTTCGTTTTTTAAAAATGCCTCAAGGTGATGGACTAACAGGCATCCTTCCTTTTCGGATCTTGACGGGACGTATTAAAACGTAAAAGCCAACGAGACAGCCCGGTTACCTCTTGACATGCAATTTTCGGATATCCATTTATCAAGTAACACAGCTCAACACTAATTTATTATATCGATCATTTTTTGTCGATAGTTTTTCAACACCGTTACATATTGATTTTATATTTCAATAAATAATTATCCTACGGTAGTCTCAGTTTCAATTAAAAATAATCATTTAAATACTTCGTGTATTTGTAACAGTTCTTTGCAAATGATAAATTATTATTGCACATAAATACTTTACGTATGAAAAAAAAACAATTTGATAGAGTAGCTCCATAATATTTTACGAGTTATAAAGAAGCGTTATCGATAAAAACGTGAATCATAAAATACGAAAATGCTTAATTTAGTGGCATAAATAGTGATGCGACATCCTTTAATTATCAGTATCTGGTATCGATAAAATGAAAAATGGTATCGGTTCCAACCTTGTTCCAATCTGAGGTGAGTGAGATCAAAACAATTATCTCTGTGTTACCAGATTTGAACCCGACCTTTTTTGATGTAGCTAATTTAATCAATTTGCGAACGATACCGGCTGTCCTTTAAAAATAAGATTGGATTATGCATTGTTCTCAAAATTACAATCTGTCTTTTTGATTATATTTTTGTGTGCATTCAATTTCATTGCAATGTCAAAGTGGCAGATGCTACCTTGTTCTGATGTTGTTAAAAACGACATGTTATTTTGCTTATTTAATTGTATATGTGTTTAGTATCGCGCCATTGATCTCTAACAGACAGATAAAAATCAAAATCAAAATCAATCAAAAATCAAAACTCATTTATTCAAACTAGGCTGATAATCAGCACTTTTCGAACGTCAAAATTTACTTTACTTTACTTATTTACAAGAGACAGTCCCCCAAAACGCCCCCCCTTCGACACTTCCTAGTGTTTTTGCTGGAAAGAAGAAGTGGCGGAACAAACTCCCCAGCACACATCTGTCTGTTAGGTTGGTTAGAAGAACCAGACTCGATACAATAGTACAAGGCAAGTATAAAAAAGTATATAATAATAATAAAAAAAAGACATAACATATCAGTAAACTAATCTTGGAGAAAGAACATAAATAAATAACAAACATTGTCTTGTGTTCAACTCAGCGACCAACTGTTCTTATCATTTAAGTAGTCGTTAATGGAATAGTACGCTTTTAAACAAAGATTAGATTTTACTTTGGCTTTAAACGCATTAAATGGCAAGTCTAGAAAAGAAGATGGCAGTTTGTTATAAAATGTTATACCAAGCCCGACGAATGAATTATGAACTTTGTGAAGCCGGTGAAAAGGAGCGCGTAGTTTATGCTTATTTCTAGTGTTAAAGTTGTGAATATCACTGTTTTTAGTGTACAGGTGGATATTTTGTTTAATATATAAAATGTTGGCAAAGATGAACTGAGAAGCAACAGTGAGGATACCAATCTCCTTAAAAAAATCTCTAAGAGAAACTCGGGCACCCAGCTGATAAATTGCACGAACCGCTCGCTTCTGCAGAACAAATATATTTTGAATATCAGCAGCTTTGCCCCACAGCAGAATACCGTATGACATAACGCTGTGAAAATAACTGAAGTAGACTAACCGTGCTGTATCAACGTCAGTGAATTGTCTTACTTTTCTGACGGCGTATGCGGCTGAACTTAGCCTTCCCGCTAGGCTTGATATATGTAAACCCCATTGTAATTTTGGATCTACTGTAATGCCCAGAAATACAGCAGAGTCGGCAGTTTCCAGCTCCTGATTGGCGAGGATAATATTGGGACCTAGATTTCTAACATTGGGCAAAGCGAACTTAACTATTTTAGTTTTCTTGGCATTAAGAACAAGGTTGTTTATTGTGAACCAATCCGTGACCATTGATAGCGTGCTGTTTACGTCGTCAAATTCGTGTCTATTCCTATCTACTTTAAAGATAAGAGAGGTATCATCTGCAAATAGTACAACGTCACAAAAACCCTTTAAATAGTATGGTAGATCATTAATATAAACCAAGAATAAAAACGGACCCAGTATTGAACCTTGAGGTACACCTAGCCGAACCGGTAGCCCGGAAGATTTCGCGCCATTTACGTCTACACATTGGAATCTATTTTGCAAATACGAATCTATCACATTTAGGGCCTCATTTTGAACACCGTAATAACGCAGTTTCCGTAAAAGCGTGTCGTGATGTACGCAATCAAAAGCTTTAGAGAGATCGCAGAAAACACCGATTGCATTTTGCGCGTTCTCCCATGCGTCAAATATGTGCTTCAACAAAGCAACACCTGCATCCGTAGTCGAACGACCCTTTGTAAAGCCATATTGATCATTATGAAGGAGATTATTTAAATTAAAATGTAATAACAACTGTTTGAGAATTAATTTTTCAAAAATTTTGCTAAAAGCAGGTAAAATAGAAATTGGTCTAAAGTTACCGATATCGTTTTTACTGCCTGATTTAAATAGAGGGATGACTTTACTGCTCTTCATAAGGTCAGGGAAAGTCCCCAAATCGACGCATTTATTGAAAGTAACGGCAAGACAGGGGGCTACAATGTCGATTATGTTACTTAAAAGTTTAATAGAAATGCCCCAGTAATCACCTGTGTTTTTAGACTTAAGTGAATTAAAAACGTTAACTACATCACGAGGCGTTACATGTTCGAAACTAAATACTTTACCACATTTAGACACGCTGCTATGCAAAAGATCTTCGGCTTTAGACGGCGACGAACTCAGGGAACGAGTCGTCGCTATAGGTATGCTGGCAAAATACTCATTAAAAGCCTCGGCTACGTCGGCTGCTTCACTAACTAATTTGTTACCCACCATGATCTCGAGGTGATTATCTTGTTTAACAGATTTACCCGTTTCATTGTTAATGATTTTCCAAGTGGCTTTAACTTTATTATTAGAATTTTTAATAGTCTCGCTTAAGAATTTTGATTTTGCAATAATACAAATCTTTTTAAATAATTTGGAATAATTTTTAACATACTCTAGAAAAGTTGTATCAAACCTGTATTGTTTAAGACCATACAACTCGTACAATCGGGCTCGACTTTTGTAAATACCTGGTGTAGCCCATTGGTTGAAGCCCACAGAAGGTCCCTTAATGTTAATCGTTTTAGACTTAAAAATAGACTGGTATTCATTTTGCACAACATCAAAAAGGGCTTTATAAATTTCATTAGGAGTCTCGTGCTCTACTATTGACGGCGTTACTTTAAGTGCTACATTATTTTTGAATTTATTGCAACGACTAGCTGTATGAGGCCTGCATTCTATTTTGCGCGGCTTTTGTTTTAATAACATAGGGAAGCTAGCTATTAAGCCACAGTGGTCAGATGATAAGTCACTTAACACTAATTTGTCCTCGGCAACACAATCACTAAACATATTATCAAGGCAAGTTGATGAAGAAGCCGTGATCCTTGTTGGTTCAAAAAACAGGTTAACTAAATTAAATGATCTAAACAAATTGAGAAATCTGATACTTAATGGAGTAACATCTAAAATATTAACATTAAAATCTCCACATAAAATTATAGATTTATTACTTGATTTTAACTTATTAAGTGAATCCTCCATTACTGATTCGAAATGAGTAAAGTCCCCAGAAGGGGGTCTATAAACACAAATTACTATGTATCGCTCGAGTTCAACGCAAGACAACTCAATAGTGCGCTCAATTGACAAATTAACTAAGTCTAAACGTTGTTTACATTTTAATTTGTTTGATACAAGAATTAAAGATCCACCGCGAATAGCAGATTTTCTCACAAATGCACTCTGTACGGTATAGAAATCATCATTGATAAATACTACTTCATGTTCCTTCAACCAATGTTCAGTTAGACATAAAACCTGAACATCATAATTCTCCATAAACAAACTTAACTCTAATTCTTTGCCAGATAATCCCTGCATATTTTGATGAACAACATTCAACATATGCGGCCTACCTGTTGTCGCACCTAACAGTTTAAACTACAAGGTGTATCAATAAAAGTGTTAGTATCTGTATAAGTGTTAGTAACAAAAGCAGTATTAGTATCACTACTAACAGAAAACGTTGGTAAACACATACCAGTGTCGCTGTGTATATTGTATGCTAAAAGGTTAGCAATACGTCGCTTAGAACTAGGTGGTAAAAACATTGTGAAGTCAGTGAGTCTGTAATCAGATATAAATTGATTACAGTCAAAATACAAAATAACGTCACTGTGACGACATGTCCTATTATAAATTAACAAGTTTAAATCATAAATGTACTTATTTTGCTCAACGGACAAATATTGAGAATAAGGCAAGGCACAGAAAATGAATTTACAATTAATAGTCTTGTTGAGATGTAACATCAAATGGACACATTCAATGATGTCCCTTTTCCATACATTTAAACTATTCCCATATAATAAAATAACAGTAGAATTGGGATTTATTTTAGTCAATCTAATATTACTAATTAATTGGCTAACACTGGCACCGGGTAAACAATAATTTATAACATAGTGTGGTGAACATTGATTAAATAATGTACCAAATCCTTGACCAAACTTATCAGAAAATAAGTATGTAGTATCTGTTAAAATATTACTTTCATTACTCCTATCATCAATACTACCAGCTGGCTGAGCCACTGAGGGGGTAGGTGACTGGTGCTGAGGCTGAGGAATAACTGAGCAGGCACAGCTACAAGAAAGGTTATTCGTCAGAGACTCGTACCTCTCTGCATTGTACGTGACCAGGTCCACCAGCTCATTGGCCTCTTGCATACGCTTACTCAGGTCTTGTTGAGAAGCCTCATATTTACTAAAAATATCCTTTAGTGCATATTCCCTAACAAATAGCTCATCCTGAAGGTTTTGAATGTCAGTCTCATACATTGATCTACATAATTCTAATTCACTGTCACACTTCTTTAGATCTCGAATTAAATTTACATTTTTTTGCCTCAGTTTTGTGTTTTGTTTATTAACTTTTAGGCGTTTCAAGGATTTTTTAATATTTCTAATGCGTTTATTAATTTTAATGTATTTTTTAATCTTATTATGACTAGTGAATAAATTATTTTTACAGATAGTTTCATTAGTTAAGTCTATGGTCACAATTGGCTCAACACACACAGGTCCTGACCGGCTACCAACCAACTCATCATAAAGACTGCAGGTGTTCGCAGTCTCTTCAAGGTCTCTAAGCGATTCTAAGTGAGTTATTGAGTGTTGGGCCCTACTTAGTTCATGTTCCAGTTCAGATATGCGACTCAACGCCTGATCGTAGGTGTCGCTACAATGCTGGAAATTTGCAACAAGTTCACGGAGGTGTTTATGTTGGTCAAGTATGTCCATATGCTGTGTGTGTAGTTCTGCAAGCTCATTCTTGAGTTGAGTATTTTTGTTCACCATCAACTCAATTTCCACTTCACTTTCTTCTCTTTCCCGCAGCAGTTTGGCGCACTCATTTCTAGAAGCATCCAGCTCCCTCAGCGCTGCTTTCAGTTTGTCACTCATGTCACGAATGGTAGCTCCACGGGTCATCATATTGAGTGTTATCCACAAGCCAGACCTGGAATGTGACAGGAAACAGCTGAGTATATGAAGAGAATAAGTAATATATCAGTTGAGACTTGAGAAATTTAGAGGGGTTTTGAATTTAGAAAGAAGTAAAATAATTAAAAAGAATAGAAAATTTTTAGAAAAGATTATAAAAATATGGAGGTAGGTGTATAAGAGAAAACTAAGAACTAAAGAAAAGCTATTTGATTTGATAATCCCCAATTTAAATATTACAGTTAATACTTCAAGGACAAGCTACCTATTTCATTATTGATTTGATTATAAAATAGGATTGCAAATAACATGAGTTTTTTAGTGGGATTTTCTGAATTAACAATGAACAAAGGGTCAGTGGGTCGTCTCAGGAAAGTGGATTTTACTAATAATAAAATTTATAATATTTATGGCTTATTACAGACACATTTTGTGTAGTAAGGTTTGCAGTGTATGTTTTGAATGGGGCAAGTGTTTTCGTCCTCGATTTTGCTTCCACAATTCGTCAAGCAAAATGAGACATAAACGTAGCCGGTGTGTACTGGACGTCGCTCAGAGCCCTGAGCAGTGTTTTTGTAATGTGTAATATACTAAATAACAAGCAATAATTAGTAAATCAAAACAAAATACTCCCCCGGTTCGAAGAATTCAAATCCACAGTTCAAACGTTGACAGCCCGTACATGAAGTAATGAAATATGATATGTTTTTGAATTTTCACAATAAAACTGGTCACAAACACCGTGTGTCACTTAATATGTTGATTCTAATATAAATAATTGAATTTAAACAAATTAAACACAATAAAACAATAAATTTTAAAATAAATTACTACGAGGCCGTTTTTTCACGACCTGTCGCCAGTGTTGCCAGCCAAAAAAAAAACGGATATACAAGCTTATTTATTACTAAAAACATGTTTGGCATAAATTTTGTAGTTTGTTTACAGTATCTAGTAGTAGGTTGTCAGCCTTTTGGCTATCTGCAAGTAACCTTTTACTGGTGGCCCTAACTTTACCTACCTAACAAAATTCTGCCGCACATTGGAATTATCCCAAATAAGTTTCTCAGGCGAAAATGTTCTACGTTTTTATATGTTATCTCTGAATATAAATGGAACAATCATCCGCGCCAACTTTACAATCCAAACTGGGATTAATAACGAAAATGTCAAAATAATTATACACTAACCAAAATCCGGGCCCAACTTCAAACATTAAAAACGAAAAATCCTCAAAAAAGCAAAAAAAAACTAACAAAATAATGACTCCACGAGGTTACGCTTTGTAATACATTAATAATAGTTTTATACTTACACAAAATGATCCATAATCATATGGGATAGAAAATTGTTTTCAAAATGATGTTGAAGATGAAAAAAATTGATGGGGTTTCGCATTACGGCAGCGTTGATGAGACCAAAAAATAGCGTATGTGAATTTGGTCGCAGTTTGTTGATACATTCGGTTTCTTTGATTAGTGTTGTGCTGTCGGTCGATGAACTTTTATTATTAAGTGTCCATGTGAATGGTGGGAAGTGTGACGTCACTATAATATGATAGTGAGCCGTTGACTCGCAGTAATTATACAGTGCTTATGGCGGCGGAATCTTTTGATTGTAATCGTTGGAAATGTGGAAAGACTCGCGTCGTGCCTTTTAGAGCTATGTGTGTGTGCTTTTTTTGTAGTAGAACATTAGTTTTGAGTAATTTGGTTCTTTTTAAATTAATGGACGGACATTAGTTAGTTGGGTATTTACATTTGCAAAATAGATTGTGTGTGTTTTTGCTTCTTTGGAGCTATAAAGAATAATCACGCGTAATGAGTAGTAGGTACCTACCTACTAAAATGGTACTTACCTAGCAATGGTCTTAACTCCAGGTTGAACGACCTACGTCCTTCCCGGGCTTACCTAGTTTTTTCACGGACCGTCTTAAACAATAGGGGGGTTCAATTAATTAAAAAAATATGATTCTAATTAGTCCGTCTGTTAGATTATCGAAAAATATTGGAGACGTATATTTTGTTTTATCAAATCAATAAAAATTGACGAAGATAAAACGCGTCAAAGATTTGAGTGGGGGCTTGTGACGTCACTGACCGCTAAAGAATGTCATACTAATGTCTCAGAAACCGACGTCACATGAGTTTTCAAAGCACTGTATCTACTTCATTGTTTGTTTATGTGAACAAACAAAAAAAAAACATACGTGTCCAATATTTTTAAGAAATCCATCTGACGGACTAATTTTTTTTTTTTTTGTTAACTACCCTATTCTTTACGTAAGTACTCGTCTATGTCGTCAAGCCATCTCTTTCAGCGTTATATTCTATTGTATTTTATATAAATTGGGATAAGGGCAGGAGAATGATGATGATGTTACCGGCGGATGTTACCGGCGGCGAGTGCTGTGGGTGCGGGGGCGCGCGGCGGCGCGTGCCGTGGTGGCTGGTGCGCGGGGCTCCGGGTCGCGGGGCGGCGGTTGCGCGTTGCGGCGTGCATTCGTTGTTCCGTGATTCGAGGTCTCGTGCATTCGTTGTTGCGGTGTGCGTCACTGCGTGCTTTTTTGCTTGCAATGTTCGTCGTTGCGGGCATTCGGCGGCGTGCGGTTCGGCGTGGTGGCTTTCGGAATGACGTATTGCACTCGTAGTTTTTCGTAGTTTTGTTTTATGAATTGTTCTTATGACATTCAAAAGTGCCAGTAATGGTTTAATTGAAATAAATGCTTTGAGTTTGAGTTTGAGTTTGAGTTTGATGATGATTCTATTGTATTTTTTTTCATTTGGTTATCCTGGTGTCACATTTTTATGCCACCTTAGACATTTTTTTTTGGGGTGTCGGAAATCATCAAATGACTCCTCCCGCTCTGGGTAGAGCGGTAGGACATCTGACTTAGCTTTACATGCCGTCAAAAAATATATCTCAGGCAAGTTGGTCTGGTTTACTCACGATGTTGATAAGGCATGTGTTCGTACAGATTACAGCACATCAAGCTACTACAGTCTGTTAAATTTCTATAACAGATTTTCCTTTTTATCGCATTCAAGGTTGATTGAGAAAATGTATCAGTTTCGGGTAGCTATTTATGCTGGCAACTGTACATTAGAACACAGCAGCTCCTTTTATCACCGACCTCTAAAATCACGACAATCACTCCCACTAAAAAACCTCAATAGAAGAACCTCTTCATAACCCATAATCATGATGACGAATTTAATTGTTCAGGGTCTGGTGAAAGTCGGCAACAATAGATGCATTCCATCTGAGAGCCGGGAACTTTTCAATTATCTTCCATCATTGTGTTAAAGTGGACCATAGTAGCTGTTATTTTGTTTATGGGGTATGATTGTTTTTTTTTTGGAGCATCTGTGGTGGTGTGACGTAATGTTGAGCTGGTTTTTTAAGGTTGGTAGTAAGCATCTGTTCTTTTAGGTAGATAGACGAATTTTGCTTGATACAAATTCCAGGTTAGGCCTCTTATGAAAATTTACTCATAAGAGGGGAAGACCTCTTATGAGTAAATAAATATAACTCTTGAAATTAGCTATAGAAAACTATGATAAAATAAATGTATCCTATACCTACTAAAACTCCAACTTCTATTATCTAACTAGTTACCCACTGGCTAAAAGCTTATGTCAAATATTGAATGAAAATTCGCTACCATTCCTTTTATTTGTCCTGCAATATTGGAATGTCCGTGTTACCATAGATTTGATTATAAAGGAATGCGATTACCAGATATTTATTGTTTTCCAAGACTGTCTTAAAACAGAGGTAAGGGCCGAAAGGGCCGACGCCTGTCGGGGCTGCGGGTAGTCCTCTGGTTATCGCGGTCTCGACATAGAGGGCGAAGAAGGAACATGGGTGGTTTTTAGTCAGTAGAAGTCTGACACTCCCTTTCGCTCTGCCCAAGAGCGGGACCCCGGTTATTCGATGATTTTAAACCCACCAAAAAAAAAAAAAAAAAGGCCTGTGCTCAGGTGTAAGATGACGCTAACAGGAACACTGTCTCTTTGACAAAGGCACTTCAAAAGGAAATAAATTATATAGCAGAATTGCAGGCAGTTATCATGGCGCGAAAGTAATAAACATTCAATGGTAGGAAAGGTCACCAGTTGTACCAGTGTAGATAGCAGATGTATAAGCAGTAACTTATGTAATTTTATCACTGAAACTCTCAAGAAGGAACTTGCTTTAAGATTTTGTGTTTCTCTAATCTTTTCTGCTCTAAGTAACCGAACTATATGCACATATTCATCGAAAGCTTAGGCAAAGATGTCACTAATAGTACAACCACATCTCGACAGATATGTTTAAGTCTTATATAAAATGAGGCCAGCCTATTGCCACCAATCGGGCATAAATCCCAATAAAACCACTCAGTTATGTTTAATTCCCATGTAATAGGAGCAAACGAAATATAATTGAATAATAACACATTTTAAAAGCTTTTAAAACACACTCATTTAAATTAAACACAAAAATTTCAAACACTAACAAGAAAACAACAAAAAAGTCAAGCGCCATAGACAAGGGAATTACAAACTTTATTGTGCATGAAATTTTTAAAATATTCAAATCGTATTCTGTTCTGAATTTAAAATTATCATGTTCCACATTCAGAAAGTCGTTTATATGCTGATCTGTAGTTGAAAACAAAAGTGCATCGTCTATTTATCATCATTCCATGACCGATAAAATGTTCAATGATCACTTCACTACTGGGAATCAAGTGTACATTATGAAAAGCCTCCTATATGTATGAAAACCTTTTTATGAATCGTAGGTATTTGGTTTTTTTTTCTTTTTTATTAAGTTATTGTGTACCTACTGCCTTTTCTTTGACATTAAATACCTGGTCTTATTTGGTATTGGTCTAAGCCCTATGGGTTCTACATCAATATATTCAATATGCAAACCTGGTTGTCTTTCCTACAATGACCTTTAGGGAAAGCTATCATAGGCAAGGAAGACGACATGATAGGATACCTACCATAGATATGTAAAGGTTAGTGTATCGATATTGATCTACTAGCGAAATGATGAGAGCACAACCATATTGAGGTCATTACTACGTACTTTATCGTATTTGAGCTAGGGATGGGACATCATTATCTATGTTGAATAGAGGGTACCCTTTTTAAAATTTCATGGAAGAAAATGACTGTAATGGTTATAATGTCATGGATTTCCTGAAAGTGATTCCATAACTTAAATGTTTTATACGATGCGTGAAATCAATAAAAACGTTTTGTTAATCCGATGTTGCTCTTTAATCAACAAAAAAATCGTTTTATTGTATAAAACTTGACAGCATATTGAACCGCCATCATTTATTTCAACAATTCTCGAGCCATGCTATCTTAATCATAAACATAACAGGAACTTCACGACACACATATATCATGTACTTACACAGCAGAAAAATGTAACGAGACAGCCTACATGTTCACAATAAAATCTAACAAGCGTGCCTCGAAAATTGCACATAAGTAACTTCGCTTACAGATACATTACAACAAAACAATATCCCGAACTATCCTGTCGACATTTATCGATATTTCACATCACTGGGCCGGCCACCCCGCCGTGTCAATATAAGCCAGCCAATTGTGTATGAGTCGGCTACAATTCACGGCTATTCAATAACCTCTTTGCTCACCACAGATTGGTATCGGTACGAACCAAACAGAAAACTGGCACACAGGAAAAATAACTTTATTTTTATTACGCTAAGGTCGTTTTAAAATGCAAATGCAATATTGTTTAAAGGAATAGTCTCTGTATAGCGTAGTGAAATTCTATGGTAAAAAATTGGTGAGAAAACCTAATGACTTGGAAGGAGCTGTTTAGAAGCAAAAAATTGAATATCGATTTATCAATTCAAGTTTTAGCGAGCTGGTATCGGTATCTATTTGGGCCGTCACTATTTTGATAGAAATGTTACGCCTCCTGCTATTGAAATTTTTGATATTAAATGTTTTTTGTGTTTCTTGATACCTTTTTATCGTGTGAATTGAAATAATGAGCGCATGACTTGTGAATTGTAATAAATTGCGAGTTTTTGTTCAAGCTTTTAACTCTAAGCTTCAATTGTGCATTTTATTTACTAGATTTTGCCAGTGTCTGCGCTCGCAGACAGAATTTATTCTAAGGGAACGTCACACTGGGATAATAAGTAAACTATACCATAGGTTTTTGGGGAAGGGTGGTAAATCATCAAATGAGTCTTCCCGGCCCAGTGCGGCGAAAGGGAGTGTCAGACTTCTATCTACTAAAAACCACTCATGTTCCTTCTTAGCCCTTTGTTTTGAGGCCACGGTATCTCTTTCGAACAGCCCGCAGCCCCAACGGGACTATACCATAGGCCTTTTTTTCATTTCGTTCTGCAGTAAATCCGTAAAAGAGAGACCAACAATCAAACTCACCTGTACTTCAAAAAAGTAAAGATCACATCGCCTACAGCTTCTAAGAAAAAAAGTACCACCCACATATCCTTCCGATAGACAGTTTTGTGCTAAAACCATCTGTTCCAAGTAACCAGTAAGTCACCACCTACACGCGACAGAAACTATAACCCTTCACTTTCAATCTGATAAACGTAACCGTTACGTTACTGTTAAAATAATATAAAAGTAAAACAGTTCTTGAAACAACTATTCTAACTGCCTTTTTGGTCTCTTAGTTACAGGCTGGGTTCCTCCAGGTCCTGGGTTGGATGATAAGGAGCTCCAGCCTTGTCATTCTCTGCAGAATATTTTTTTGTGTGATTAGTGCTACCTTCTTATTTGTTGGTAGGAAGTGTCAGATATCTACTGATAAAAACCATCCATGTTCTTTCTTAGCCTTTTGTGTCAAGGCCGCGGTATCTCTTTCAAACAATCCGTAGCCCCGGTAGGGTTAGTGCCACACTTGGTGTCAGAGTTTACATACCGCCCATGTACAGTCACGAGCAATAATATGGATACACTTGGCATAGTTCAAACGCGAATGTCGTGCGAATTAACGATTACAGCTTTGAGATTTATGACCAACTTTATAATAATATGGCTTCCGAAATATTAGTTTCGTTAAAAACATGAAAATGAAATCAATACAGTAGGCAAAACTTGCTTCTTTACGTTGCTTTGTGTACACATATTGATCTTGTTAACTGTACTCTGACTTAGCTTTAAATGTCGTCTAAAAATATATCTCAGGCATGCTGGTTTGTTTTCCTCAAGTTGATTGTTCCTTACCTAAGCGAGTGATTATCATACAATACGCACGTAAATCCGAAAAATCATCGGTATTCTTAGGTATTTTTGTCGTTGAACCCAAGACCTATGACTTGGCAGTCTAACGGTCACATCATTAGGCTTTTACTGCTATGAATTAGTTCCTAGTCAGTCAACAGCGGGCCTAGATATTTCATAGTCATTTGGCTTTGATATAGGGAAACTGCCTATTTGATAGGGGTTAATATTGACACCGCCATAATGTTACACGTGCCTGATATTTATAATGGTTTCTATACAGGATGTCAGGTCAAATCGAGGTGTAAACCATGGATTCCGTACATGATTCAACTAAGATTTATATAATAGTGTATCGGTTTCATTCCAAATGGTTTCTAGTAAAAAGGGAGAAAGATTGGCTAGTATCCAATGTTAAGTATGCTATTCGTAAACTTGACGAGGCATAGAGTAATTAATAAGGTTTTGATGGTCATCTGGCTGACATCAGCCATTTGTTATTTTAAACGACTCTGGCAGGCTCCTTATCTAAAGGCTCAATGCCAAATATATTTGTATATTAATATAAATATCGTGCTGGTAATCCCAAAGGGATAGGCAAGGGTGTATCCGTAGCATATCGATGTCGATCAAGGAACAAAAGAAGACGAGCCTAATGCCACCAACCACAGACACATAAAAACTACCGCTGTTCCTAAGAAATTACTAATAATAATATCCGACCTGAGAATCCTACAGGTCAATCAAGTTCCAGGCTATGTTTTGCCTTATTTAGAAATCAAATTCACAGCAGCTGCAATATCATTTGGACGCAAACTCGACCAATGAAGCGATTATAAAATATGACATACCATCACACAAATTCACATCAGAAACAAAAGAATCAATTTTTCTTTTCAAACGGTCCGAACAAGTTTTCTTTCAAAACAGCATTCCATTAGTCTATACCTCGTGTTAGTGATGTGCGCATTATCGATAACACTCGCTTTCGGCCGCCAGTGCAGTGCCCCGACCTCGGCTAACGGTACCAGCCGTCAATCTTACATCAACCATTTTACGACTGCTGTTGCACATCCCTATTATAAAAACATAACCTGTAATTCTCATGTCATAAAGTTCAAATTAGGAGCAATATATTTTTGAGCTGCTGCTCTTCTATTGGCTTGAATGTTTCTAGGTGCCAGATTGACGTATCGGGTGTACCTATACTTTGATTTGTTCCTCGTTTTTTTATGACGTTAGATAACGAAGGGTTAGTAATAAAATCTCACAAGGATATTGGAACGGTTTATATCATTACCCTTTAGAGATACCGCCTCGTTTGATGGTATTTAATTTTAAACTTCCTCTCTGGCGCGCTAATTAAGTTTGATAGGTTATATTGTAATTTACTTCGCTGGACCGATGACCAACATTACCGGTAATCGGCCTACGGTGTGTGTGAATGAAAACGGACTTTTCGTAATGAAAACTTTAACTGGTTGGACTTGTTACAAGGATCATTCTCCTAAGTATAAGGTATATGAAGTTGGAGCTTTGCGTTCATCAAATAGGTCAGGTTGTTACTTCCTATGTTAATCGTAAAGGTGACCATATTATCTAGTTGATTGACAACATCCTACAACATACGGGTTTCATCCTGCATTCCATCTTGTCATGCTTAAAAGAAAATACTCTAAAAACTTGCGTAAGTAAAATTATTGTTAAATTTTCATTTCGCTTTAGCAATATAATTCTTTATTTAACTTTATCGAAAAACGGTATAGAAAATGCTGAACCAAAACCTTGGCATAAAGTAAAGTAATATTTTGCAAAAATTATGGAAGAAAACAATGATTCCAATTTTTTTGAGCAGTACAAAAATACTTGATCAAAGTCATAAAAAATAATGAATCATCATCTTTACCTAGAAAATAGAACTATCTTTTACCTTGTCTTTACAACATTTGCTTCCTATTTCATGGTTTCTAGCAAATAATTGGGAAGTAGATGGAAGCCAGTGGAGGCGATAATACAGCACAAATGAGTACGCGTGCGATTACGCGCGACAGCCCGGCGACAACTTTGCTGTCGCCTGCACTCTTCGTTAAGGATTGCTTAACATGTACGATTTTATGATTGTTTTGGGGCTATGTTGCGAGGATTTTCTGCCATGGAAAAGTGTAAGATGAATTAGCTAGCTAAGGAATTATGTGTAGTAAGATGACGACTAAAGGTATATGGTTGGAGAAATATGGTGTTGATCACAAATAATTTGGGATAAGAGTGATTGTATGATTAAAAAAATACTGACTACTTGTGAGTTAGGATTTCAATAGATGTTTTAAGATTTTGTCGTATCTTAACAAAGGTCAGGTGCAAATTAATCGAATTGTGTGTGGGACTGTGGGTCCCAAATGTGTGAACGTGTACCAAACAAAATCGTAGTATATAGCTTTATGTGTCAATTTCTTGGGAAAAATACATTCTTCTTCATCTCGAATCGATGACTCAGATTTTGTCTGACCAGTGTGTAGCAACCTGGACAGCTCTGTCGTTTATTTCATACAAGACCTGGAACGTGTAGGGTGTAACGTAGTTCTGCAAAACGGTGTGGCATATTCTGTGTTGGGGCTTCACATTAGGTTATGTGTTTACATGTCAATTCAATTAGTTTAAATAAGATGTCTTCAGTTACTGAACTACCACAAACTCCCTGACGACAAAAATCCGTACATTTGAATTCAAGTTCCAATATTAATAGCAGTCGCACCAGTATAACCAGCCTTAACACTCGGCCTGCGGGTTCCGTGTGGGCCGCCCGTTGTACCGTTAAGGATATTCTCTTAATCTTTAATCGTACAACTGTTGCCGGCCTTAGACAATGTCGGATGAGTAATGTCTCAAGTATTTGCTAATGTCACATCTTGTTAAGAAGCTGGGCTGTGTGAGTGAGGGTCTAATTGTTTTGATTTAGATGTTTTGGTTTTGTGTGAGGCTTTTTCATGATAGTATGTTGATTTGAAATATTTCAGGCTATCGAATGAGCCTGTTTGGTACAATTATTGGCAATAATAACTTTAATGCTTAAAATGTACATTTAAATTAATTTAAGTGAAACATCATCATTAATCAATTCATTTGGGGTCGGTAGAGGATGTCTTCTTCCGTATGGAAGAAGACATCCGTCCAAAATTTTGGTTGATTGAAAATAATCTCAACTGCTTTTGAGACATGGAAGAGTTAGAAAGGCCCCAATAGAGATGTTTACTGATATAAAAATATATGATTCTAATTAGTCCGTCTGTTAGATTATCAAAAAAAATTGGATACGTATTTTTTGTTTTATCAAATCAATAAAAATTTACGAAGATAAAACGTGTCAAAGATTTGAGTGGGGGTTTGTGACGTCACTAACCGCTAAAAATATCATACTAATTTCTAAGAATATGACGTCACACGAATTTTCAAAGCACTTTATCGTCTTCATTGTTTGCTTACGTAAAAATAGCAAAAATACGCGTCCAATATTTTCTGGAAATCTATCTGACGGACTAATTCAATTTTTTTATTTAACTACCCTATTTTATTTATTCTTTCTTCACGCTATGCCACAGAAATGTTTTTTTGAAGCAGAAACAGGCATGGCAGTTATTTTGCTTCCCAGATTATGGGCACAATTTTGGCGAGCGTTAACTTGAACCACCTGGTCCTGTGATTAGATTCTCAATTCTTTATTGCGTACCATAATGTATACAGTTGGTAGGGAATACATCATCAGATGTTCCAGCTATTCGCTCACCTTCTAACCACGTCTATATAGGTTTACAGACAAAAGCTTGCTTAATGCCTCGTTTAGGTTCAACGGTAATATTTTGAGTATTATGACTGTCATGTCTTCGAAAACGACTAACAAGCGTGCAAATTAAGTAGATACTTACCTATTTAGCAAAATGCTTTGATTTTATGATCGGCCTTTACCCTTAGCTTCTCATAAACTGAGCTAGCGTTGAAACTATACGTCTGAGGTGTCCTGAACTTTTGACCTATGAAATATCATTCTGTGGTATTTAGAACTGTGGGCTCGTGTTAGGAAAATATGGGAGTAAGGTTAAAAGCTTCTTTGTTTTAGCAATCACGAATTAATAAAAAAAAAAAATTGCCTTGTAATTATTGCCCAGATTATAAAATAATATCATTATGTAAGCAAAATAAACGAAGTGTATGAAATCAACGACGTGACATCTGCTAACTGGCTCGCAGGTCGAGTTGTTACATGACTGCTGTGCTGAAGGGTTTTAGATTCGATTCCAGGTTTGGGCAAAGTGTTGTTGGATTTTTCGATCAGGATATAGTGGAGGTTTGTGTCTTAGCCGTGGGAACATTACAGGCTGTTGTTGGTTATATTATGTTTGTTCTACTCCTCTGCTATTCTTTTCTGATTAATTTCGTCGCGGTATCCAAGGCAGTTCAATCGTTTCTCTGGGACTTCGTCGAGCTTCATTGTCTCGGCGCTTTTCTTGTGGTCGTCACTGTTGATTCTCGCTTACAGGAGTTACAATGGTTTGGGAATAGTGTGGCGGGCTTGTCCCAATTTTGGGCTGTTGATTATGATGATTCAGATTCACTTCCTACAAAAACTTTTAAAATTTACTAAACTGCAATCACTAATTTAGCCAAGCACAATGACGATGAAAATTCCCTTTTGACCAATCACTAGGTGATATTTACTATATCTGATAAAATGATAACTAACCATGATTATCCCACTGTCCGTTCGATATTGCAATCCAATCAATATTCATTTTAAGCCCTGTTTACACTTAACATTCCAGTATATGCACTGGCTTCATTTGTAAAACCTACGCAGGGTAATTTTGTTAAATCACTTATAAGCTAATCGGAGTGTAAACGGACTACCAAACAAGATAACTAGTTTATTGAGTTTGAACGGTAAAGCTTTGCGATTTAACAAATTTATTGTGTCATGCTGAGTTACTGTCACAATTACATTGGTTTAGTTAAATTAACTAAATTTTATGATTGTCGTAATCAGCCTGCAAAATGCAATACCTGTTTTAAGATTGCTAAAATTGATGGTTTTGCCATAATCGCCATAACTGGCGGATGAATTGGTGATTGCAAAATGATTGTCCCTTCTCATCGTTAAACTGAAAATTACTTTTTAAGAGGTCAGGTGGGACTTATTTAGTGTCGTAACTGCTAGGGTTTGAATGTCTAGACGAAAAGACATTCTACCAGTAGTTGCTATGATAAAATAACCGACAAAAAGCGGGTTGGACTCCTACACCGGATTCGTGCAAAATTGTAGACAGACAGACAGACGGACAACAAAACGATCCTAGAAGGGTTCTTTTTTTTCTCTGGGCACAAAGTGCTAAGAAGGAACGTGGGTAATTTTGAGTCAGTAGAAGTCTGACATTCCCTGTCGCCTCGCCCAAAGCGGGAGGAGTCCTTTGATGAATTAGCACCTTCCATAAAAAAAATCATGGGTTCCGTTTTTCCCGAATGTCCGGAAGCCTAAACATTGATTATAAACTACCAAAACCATACAAAAAAACGCTTTTAAATATCAATTGTCACGTGGCCTCTGCTCTTTCCCTTATAACAATATTTTCTCCTCGTGATGTAGCCTCCCATTCCCTCTCTAGGCGAAATATCCATTTAGCCATTTCAACAAGACAGTATCTTCCGTCAACTCCTGTCAACAATTTATTATTAGGAAGGAATACCACCCAAGTGATGGGCGGACTGTAGTATACCGTAAAATTTACGCACTAGTGATGCACCTGCGAATCGATACTAGATAATTATCGATGTATCGAATGGTGCAGCCTTTTCCTTGTTTGATCTCCGGACATAGCGGGCCGCAGAATTTATTGCTGATTTTAATTGGCAACACTGTGTAAACGGATAGTTTGTGAGGGGATTTATTGAGTGTTGCCAGACTTACGGTTACGGTACGTCAATATTTCCTTTTGGTGTTGCTATGACTGTAAAATGTTTTTGTCGTCTTATGTTACTTGTCGTTGTCTGTGGTTATTGCCAGTGGTTTGTTCCCGACTTGGTAGTGGTAACTGTTTAAGCCATAATCTAACACAATTTGTAGTTTCTGCTTTTCTTAAAGCTAGCTATTTATTTCATTAAAGATTTTTAACGACACCATGATGTAAACAAACCTTCCTATCAAATTGTGTGTTTGCAGCTTTCCTATAATAGCTTTAGCTTTGATTTATGATAAGTACAAAACCGATGATTTTAATGCCCCATTATTGATGATTGGTACAGTAAGTACCTCTGTATCATTCACTCATTAGTGAAGTGACCATAATTATACACCGTATTGTGTCTCATCGCATGGACATTGGAGTTTTCTGACCAGATCAAGCCGATTTCGCGTCTACATTTACCAGTTCCTTTTTTACCCAACTGAAGTTAAAAACTAAACGTTAAACTGAAAAAAGTAAAAAAACAACCACAAAAAACTTGGAAGCAGGCGGAAAAAATGATGAAAACAGTATGGACCTCGCCTATTTCCAAGTTTTGTTTGTTCTGCAGTCGAAAATCCTTACAGATGTAGTCCGTCCTGTGGGCGTGTGGTTCAATCAGACCTTAACCGCCTAATCACCACTTCGGTATTCCTATCCCACATTTACACCAGGTATTATGGGAACATTTTTCACTTCCTAACTTAGCCTCCGTTTCAACGCGCTTTCATCATCATCATCAGCCTATAATGTTCCCACTGTAGGCACTCAGGCCTACTCTCTAGGAGAGAGATGAGCTATTATCCACCATGCGTGCCCTGTAGGAGATGGTAGATGTCACATGTCTTTGATTTTTTGTTCTATATAAGACATGTCGGTTTTACTTACAAAGATTTTCATCACCGCTTTGAGAGCAGTCGTGATTAAATAAACTACACAAGGTAATGCTACCTACCTGGATTCGAACCCACGACTTACTGTCCGTATGTCGGGCCCACAACCATTGGCCCACAACTGGTCTTGTCAACGTGCTTTACCGTAACTCAAACAAATCTAAGATCACCCAACAAAGTATATAATGGCATTACCGTTCCCATTGGCACATCCTACAGACTAGGTGTAATATTATTAAGCCATAAGTTCAGTTTATAAGACAATGTGTGTTTTGGAGAACAATGGTGCGTGCGCACCATTTACAAGTACAGTCTGTATCCAGCATTACCTGAACCCTTGTATAAAAGAGAAGAGGGCAATTGGTATGAGAAAAGGGGTCAGGTAACACTGGGTATAAGCTGTACTTTGGGTAGTAAAACGGTTTGAACAGTATTGAGGCTTTAGAGAGTGAGGAGTGACTTTGTTATTGAGTGATGATGATTGTGTACTTACATATATTTTATAATGTAAGCTGTCGGTTTATAGGTTAATAATACCGAGTTTCCTCCATGCTAACGTTAGTCCCAGCGGTCATTAATTTGTAAATCTTTGACAGATGATATCCAGTGCAACCAAAGAGAAATTAAATACATTTATATCTTATTAGTCTAATGATGGGCATATACTTAGATCAACCATCACTACATCACTAATTGTTTCTATATTTAATCATCCATCGATATCGGATCTGGTTTTGTGCCCGTTTGAGAGCAAAAGCCTTCCACCCTATCTATCATCATCAGCCTATAATGTTCCCACTGCAGGGACTCAGGCCTCCTCTCTTAGAGAGTGTTGGGCTATAATCCACCACGTGGCCCCAGTGCGGGTTAGTAGATGTCACACGTCTTCGAAGTTTTTGGTTATAAGACCGCCGATATCCTCACGATGTTTACCTTCACCGTTTTGAGAGCAGTGGTGATGAATTAAATTACACAAAATAATGCTCCTGCCAGGGTTCGAACCCACGACTACGTAGCTCGGGGCCACCACTTCCGTCCTAACACGTTGAGAATTACACCGTTATGTTTTATTATCATCCAAAAGGTAACAACATAACGTCATCAATATAAAGGCACCCTTAGACGACCCAGTCACTTGAGACAAGCTAACAATGCTGATAATACATTTCCCGATGACGCAAGCGCCCCGTTGTAAATAATATTAACACATCGCTGGGCCGTGTTCGTCGGCATTTGCTGAAAGCACGAGGACGGTATTTCGGTATTAGGGGTGGGGTGTCAGTATTCGCGATTCCTGTCCGGGCTGCGCGTTGTTTGAAAGAGATAACGCGGCCCTGGACACAAAGGGCTAGGAAGGAATATGGGTGGTTTTTAGTCAGTAGAAGTCTGATATTTGAGTTTTCAAAGCACTGTATCGTCTCCATTGTTTGCTTGCGTTAAAAAGAAAAAAAAATATATCAATATTTTTTTAAGAAATCTATCTGACGGACTAATTCAATTTTTTTTGTTAAAGACCATATTACAGTGATTTTTAAAAAGCTGCCTTTCGATAATAGTCGAAACTTACAGTCAAAACCGCAAATAATCAAAAAACCGCTGTAACTAAGGCCATACAAAGCACACGACGTTGTTTTCCTTTGATTACAGACGAAAGAAGGCTGCCCTTTCGTTCGCTCGCTCATACATAGGGCAAATATGAGTTAAAATAACAATTTTGTAATATATTGTCGCTTGTAAACTATAAACATTTTGCAATATGGCGGTTGTGAATTTTGAATAGGGTAGAAGTGGGTGGGAATGGGTACTGTGTATTCATTTATATTCATATCATTACATGGGTATTTGTTGTTTAATCGTTGCAAAAGGCGCAATATATGTCGCAAAACTGCTTTGTTGGTCTTGTGGTTGCTTGAATCGCGATTGCTGAGCATGAGGCCCTTGGATCGATTCCCGGGACGGGCAAATGTAATTTAGTTTTTACATCAGACGGCACGGTTGGCGCAGTGGCTCGAGCAATGGACTGCTGCGCTGCGTGTCGCGGATTCGATCCCCGTACGGAACAAATATTTGTATGACCTACAGATAGTTGTTACGGGTCTGGGTGTTGAGTATGTGAGTTTAAGTGTTTGTGAACGCACCCGCGATACAGGAGAAATTCCTAGTGTGGGGCAACGATTACAAAATAAAATAATATAATATTTATTATTAGCAAAGTTTGGAAGCAGTTTTCGCCTACTGCATTGATTTTATTTTCATGTTACGTAGCGGAACTAATAATAATGAATAATATAATAATTTGGACGCCAAATCTTAAAGTTACAAGCGATGCTTCTAGCGAAACTTGCATTTGTGGTTTTGTCAAGCGTAGACCAGGTATGACACATTAATGCTCGTGACTTTACCTCCATCTTTAGTCTTTTAATATTACTTTTAATCGATTATTCTGAGATGATATTGTGTTTACTAAAATATGAAATAATCAAAACGGTTTCTGAGACTGGTTTAGACCTATTAGCACAAATCTCTTATATTATTTAAAATGTTAAAAAAATTTGGATACGTTGTTTGACTATACAGAGGAAATTAGTTGTTTAACGGTTAAAAAATATATTTGGTTTTTCGTAATTTTTTATCCACTCAAACTACTTTAATAGAACTAACTGATTGAGTTGTGAGTGACTATATTTACGATCATGCTTGATGTATAGCGATGGATGACGCATATGATGGAAGAAACGAGCGTAAAATAATAACGTTGTCAATAGTAAAAGCAATAACCACAATTTTACTAGTAATTAAATATTGAAATAAACCCCTAGAGCACCACTAACACTACGACTACTCAATTATTAATCGATTCAACATAATCGACAAAACGTAATCGATTCCAATTCGTTTTCCAGCACGTCTAGATTTATTTTAAAACAACTGTATAAACGTCAGCACTAGTAGCTCCAAGGAAATAATTTAATCTACTTCGAGTCATAAATATTAAAAAGCATTCACTTTAACAACTGCTTAAGAAACGGTACCTTTATTCGATATACAAGTTATAGTTATTGTGTTTGAAATTGTGTCATTCCTCTGGAGTCAAAGATTCAATGACTCTTGTATCAGAAAAATAATGTCGTTATCACTGCTAGCCAACAGTATCCACCTGTTGTCCAAAGGCTTTTTATAGACATAACAATATATTTATAGGTATATGGTTTTGCCTGTATGTGCCTTTCTACCTACAAGTTATTGTTCTCATGTCTGGGTGTTATAGTCAGAATCGATCGCTTTATTCGTATCGACATAAAACTATTGCATCTAAAACCACTGCATATTTTATTATGACAAGCTAGTACATTATTGACCCTTCGAGTAATGATCATGCATTAAAACCCAGTTTCAATTGAAAATTAATCTGCCCGTGTTACAAAGAACTTTAAGGGTCCTGAAATAAGGCGTAAATTCGCATGTATTTTCCCAAAGATCAATTTCTTAAAACTGAAGCTCAATTCCATATTTACCTCCCTAATAAGCATCACAAACATGTTACACTTATTTATAGGAATATGAAATAACCAAAGAATATAACTTGCTATTGTTTGCCACGTAACAAAAAGTCAATAAATAGTAAGGAGTTGGCTAAACAAAACTGGCCAAGAGCAAGTCGGACTTGCACATGCTCCGTATAGGTACATTATTTTAGCACCTCATAATACTGCTCATAGGTTTACCTGTAATCTATAAGTGTTAAACTAAGTTCTGAATTATTTTCAAAATTTTAAGCTCAGTAGTTTCGGAGATGGGGGGACTGGTAAAAAGACGGAAACACGAGTGATCCTATAAGGTTTCCGTTTTTTCCTTTTGTGGAACGGAGCCCTAAAAATGTAATAGAAATTGATATGAAAATGTCGGTTTATTCGTTGAGGTTATAAATCGATATTGTTTATCACGTTGGCGTATTGGCGTGAAATCTGACAGCTTATTGGAAGTCTTGGCTTCATTTACGGGTGTGCGCATACGGGGGTACGAAAGTGTTTTGATCGCGTCGGTTGTAAATGTTTTTGGCTGGTGGGGTTCCTTTCAACTGTAAATTTTTTTTTGTGAATATTATGGTAAAACCTGCTAAGTTTGAATTTAAATTACATTAAAAACTGTTTAAGTTGTACAGACAAGTCTGGTTCGATCCGATATTGACATAATTATTATTTCAGCCAAAATACGTCTACTGCTGGACATGGGTTGACAACATTCTTAATAATTTCTAGTTACAACATAAATTAATAGATTTTTGACAAGATTTTGTGTGGCATAGGTAAGTACTACAACTAAAAGAGAAAAATAAGTAGATTTTGTCCTATTCCTGTCAGGTTGTATTATAAATATTGTTATTGGTCATAACTGCTTTGGTCGCAAAAGTTTAGTTACCTCAGTGAGAGACCACCTTTACCCAAAGAAACCTAGACATAGAAACAGCGAGCGTGTGAAAACCGTTCCAACTTTCACTGTGTTTTATGAGCTTTTCAATAAATAAACCAACTTTTAACTGAAGGAATTTATTTTATCGGATATTTGCTTTAAATGAACGCACTGTAACGTCTAGTTATTAGTTTTTATAAGTAGACTTCGTATTTGAATCTAGTTATAAAAACAATAGTAGAAAGAAATAACAATGTAACTATGTTATGTGAGCTTTTACAACGTGTGATAATAAAAGCTCACTTAACATTCCGTAAGAAGTGAACAGGGTCTCGTAGGGGCTTTGGGTTGTTCGAAAGAGATACCGCGGCCTCGGAGACAAAGGGCTAAGTTGTAACATGGGTGGTTTTTGGTCAGTAGAAGTCGGGCACTGCCTACCGGTCTGCCCAGTGCGGGAGGAGTCATTTGATGATTACCCAGCCCAAAATAAAGCAGTACACAGGGTTCAAAGCTATATGTGAACTTTACAATTCCTTCATCAACAGCTCAATAATTCCCACGGCTGGGACACAATCTTACTCTCTTTTAGAGGGAATGGGCTATAATCTACCACGCGCGCCCATTGTGGATTGGTAGATGTCACATGTCTTCGAATGTTTTGGTCCTAAGACATGCCGGTTTCCTCATGATGTTTTCTTTCACCGTTTTGAGAGCAGCGGTGATGAAATAAATTACACAAAGTAATGTGCTTGCCTGGGTTTGAACCTACGACCTACTGTTCGTAAGTCGGGGCCACCACCACGGGGCCACCGCTGCTCTGCATACAATCCCTTATCACTACCATATTTTTTTTGTGAATGCAGCATTTGATTCTTAAGCGGTGGTTTCTACTTACAATCGTTACTATCTTTGTATTTATATAAAATTTCTTAAATGACAAGAAAATCAAGACATTATAAATACCTATGTGTATACTTTTGGCCAATTTATTTGAAGCACGTTTTATACGAGATAAGAATGGCACGATGCGGGCCACATCAAACGTTTAAGGGATTTTACGACGGATGCATACTTAATTTTGGCCCCCAGTGTATTTTTATATTCAGAAAAGTATACTTACTACTTAGTTATCTTTTAAACTCTCGTTCTCTCTTCAGTAAACATGTGCGTTAAAAACATAAACTCTTACTTTATTGTGTTTAACCTTTGTTGATGTTAACCTTTATTATCATTGATTGAAATTTAAATTGAGTTATTCTAGAATTTATTAATTATTCAGTAGTATCCGTTAGTTAGGTTATTAGTAAACTGTTTCTTTTGACCCCGACTACGGCAAAGCCAAAGGAGGGTTATAACTTTTACACATAAGAACCTCACACCAGATCATAATATTAATTGCATTAAAAATCGTAAAATGGACTTTTTATCATAGTAACTGCGTCTGTGAACATTTTACGAATTTAAACATTATTCATATTATTCTATAATGATCTATTTTCCTAAATGTTCACAGACGCGTTACTATTATGATAGATCAATTTTACGCTTTTCAAATTATGATCGATTTTAGACCTCTGTGATCCCCGAGACGATATTCTTAGGTGTCCCTAATAGTGCACCAAGTTTTGTCAGTTATTTTTAAGTCTCATCTGATAGGGGCCAAGCCAAATGCCATCAACCGGGGAAAAGTCCAGACTCCGTGGCTTTTACTGAGAAATTCCTGGTGGGAAACCCAGTAACAATAATTGGTCCTACCCAGGAGCCCAAACAAGGACCTTTTTACCTCAAACACAGCAGTCGCGATTACGACCACTGACTTCCACAACCCAGTAAACACTTGGTATATAACACCCACTGGTTGTCAGACTTTCAGATCACTGGCTGTAGGACTGCCAAAGAACTTCATATATCAGCTGGGACCAACAGTTTAACGTGATATCCGAGGCACAGAGGAAACTTGATGTGTAATGGGCGGTCACCCATTCATAGACCAACCAAGGCAAGCGCGGCTTAACCTACAGATCGACCCAAGTGGCAGTTATTATTAAGCCATGAGCCAACTCCAGACAAGTCTAAACCATAAACCACAACATCAAGCAAAATATTGATAACCTTACCTTATTAAAACCTTGAACTCCCAGGTCAACATTTTGACATTCAGGCAACACGATCCTAAGCCGTGACGTCATATCTTCACGACTTTACGAGTACATTGGGTATGCACACATGCACTCGCGATGAGAAAATCTTGTTATCATAACCATCGTTGTCATAAAGATATTTTGATGATAAGTGAGGATTTTTCGACATTTTATGTGACTAAAAGTTGGTATATTCTTTGAGTCTACCTTTTGTTTTTCTTGCAATATTACATCCCTTATCATTCCTATGTATCTTGTGAGTTTTCATAAATGAGTGAGGTGTGCACATTTTATTTTGCCTATATATCACAAAAGAAGAGCCTGAAAGTAATGTCCAGGACTTCTTCAGTTACTGATTTCCAGAGGCTAGGTCGGCCGTAGGCACAGAGTCATTTAGGCTTAGGGCCAACCCCAAAACAGAAATTGTGATGATGATATCATCGTCATTATTAAAGATGATCACAGTCCCTAATAGAAAACATGACTAAGCTTATCTGAGTAAAACTAGGTCAAACCTGACGTATAGAGGTACGAAAACGGAAAACATTTATTGAAAAAGTCATAAACGCCATCGATTCGTACAACCGTAAGTCATTACGAAACAGATGCACAATGCAAGTAAGTGTTTGCAAAGGGCCAGAGGAGGCCAGAACTGACCTATCACGACCAAATTGAACATACCTACTTCATACTTGTGAATTACAGCTCATAATTGTGTGCTAAAATATTGAGGAGGTATGGAATGTAGGCTTGATCTTCCGCTTACCCTTTGATTACTATGTCAATTGGTTGAATATTAGCCACAGATTGTCATGGTTTTGAACGGATGACGACCTTATCCTCCCCTCTTATTAAAATCCATGCAAGCTAGTGCTAACTTTGCTGAAGTTTACTAGCATTACAGGCTTAATAATTATTATGTCATTATTATTTTCATGTTCCTAATAAAAAATGTGGTGTGCCATTTTTTTTTGGCCGCAAGTGTTTAGTTGTGTGACGTCAATGCGAGAAAAAGCTTTTTTATGAGTCTAAGTTCTGTTTAAACCTTATCAAAATGACTAATGAATAACTAATTCTTGTTTCAGGTATGTTAATGCGGAAGAAAAAATAAATAATCCATTTTTACAAGGTGTCGTAAGTATATCGACAATAACTAATTTATCTATAGATTTAAAGATATTTATTTATTATTTTATGAACCGTTCAATGGTACTAGACAGTCTTAAATATGTATAATGAAGTGTTTACATGTTAATGATAGGATTAAGTAACATAGCTCTTTTTAATCCTTTGTATCTATGGGTACCGATCTTAAGACGGGAAGGGTGTATAATTTATTGGTTGATTTATTAAGCGTTACTTTCAATTGATGGACTTGCTTGGACTGTACTTTGAGGAAGACTTGATACAGGAAAATACAAAATAGAAAGATTTAAAAACGCAGGGCAATTATTGAATAAACCTTCATGAAAAATGAATTTGATCGAGGTAAAAATATTTCGGATACTTTGGATTAGGTAACTTTTGACAAAGACTTAATTTAAAAGAGCACTTTGTTATGAAATAGTGTTGATAAAAAGGTATGGAAAAACAGACATGCTGTGCCAAAATAAATTGAGATGAATCTAGGAGACGAATATTTAAGATCTCTTAGATGTTGTAGTGAATACACACATAATGAACACTGTTAAAAAGATCTACACTACACGTTGATACTAATTCTTCAACGGACGATCACTTAACAAGCCTTATATTATATTATACTCCACACAACGCCTTATCAGTCTATTTCATATTTGACAACCGAGATAAATGTGACACTCCACGACACACAAGCGCCAAAGAGGCTTATCTACATGAAACACGTCGATCCAAAAAAAAAAGTGAATGATTTATAAATATAATGTCTTAATTAGCTAAAATAAGATTAATTAGATACCAGATCGCGGATGTTTGTGAAACTCTTAAAGTGTTACTCGATAAAAGGAAGTTATTAATTTGAAATGTCACTGCTGTGCCATTGAACTTGGATCGGAGTGTAGTCTTGATGGTGAAGTATGTTGTCTGCCTACCCACTTACTTGTGAAAGGCATGTGTGTTATTTTAACATAAGTGCAGATATTACTGTTAGTTAGTTGTAGAAATCGCCAGATGATATTTGAAGTCAAAAAGGAGAGGGTTCTAAGCTCGATTGGTATTTTTATGTATGTACAATGATATCTCTGTCAATCGTAGACCGATTTTCAAAATTAGTATACTCCCGAAGAGGTCTCAATGTCAGAATCTGATGATGGGATCCCAGGGAAATCGGAGGCAACCCTCAAGTTTTGTAGGCAATTTTTAAGTTTGTTTAAACTATGTATGGCTTCTAGTGTAATCCGATGCAGTATTTCAGATGTGGCTATCATATAGTGTCCATAAATTAACTATCAAATGGTTTCATTTTGTACTAAACCATAACCAATTTGACAGTTAAGCCATGGACAATATGATAGCCACTGACATTTAAAAGATACGCAATAGCCCTGCAGATCCCAGCTGGGTTTACCTCAGTTATTAGACTTTTGGGCTTCAAATAACACGTAACTAATGTCTCATCTTCTTTTGATTTACATCGTCAGTTACAATATGCAAAAAAAAACATGCAACGAAAAACTCCATTTGTTTCCAATGAAATATGTCTTTGCCTTTCTGAAAATAATTCACCTTTTTCAGAACACACAATGCTATAATAATAAATTTCCTTTTCTGTAGAATCTTACAATTCTTACATAAAAAATGTGTTGAATGCCATCTGTATCAGTTTCACCTTTTAAAACCAGTCGACATAAGTAAATAAACATACCATACCCACTTAAACAGCCATTGGAGTATTTTTATTCTGCCATTATTAGCAATATTCTCTCCCATAGAACATGCCAACTTACAAGGACTTACGAGTACCTAGGTTCGAGAAGGTACAGTAAATAAAACTATTTGGAATACAGGCAGTAACAATATTATTATTTGTAAATATTTTTGTGTTTTTATTCAGTAGTTAAGTCTTCATCATAACTATTATAAGACCACACTTGACGTGTAGTCAAGACAGAATGAAAAGTTGCTCTACGTCTAAATAATAAACGCAAAAAACACGTCATTCACTTCGTTTCAGTTCGCACGAAAGTATAAAACTGCGTAGGAATATTCACTTAAATAATGCATCCATGAAAAATTCTTTCTGACAGGCTCAAGCTGATTTTGCATCGCTAAGATACACTTAAACTTAAAACACACACGAATATTAGTAGTAGATATTAAGGACAAAAAAGCAACACATTTTTACCTGTAAACCAAACTATTCGTTCGACTGTACCTTACCGCGTTCGCACATTGCATCCCACACAACTACTTGAAGATGAGAGCAAACTACAAGAGTACCTACAGGAAAAAACGATGGAGACAGGACACAACAGGTAGTACACTGTGGTGATATTTATGATTTACGATTATTTAGATTATCGTATTCGATAGTTATAAGTTTATCTGACTTCCTTTTGGGTCGTGATAAAATGATAATTTAATGTTTTAGTGATGACGGTAATAGAAAAGTCTACTGTAGTGTAGATTGACATAAACTATCGGAAAGCTTATTGAAAATATTTTTAGAAATACAATATTCGTTAAAAACTTTTGTTAAATGTCCTTCGTAGAGACAGAAACTGTCGAATTTTCCTAATGTTCTTTCAACCTAATGCTTTAGCGATAAAGTTGAAAACCTATTGAAGAAATTTGACAGTAATTTGATGTGCCTGAGACTACAACGACCAAAACTAGTATTCAAAGGTATCGTTAATATCATATACGAATTATTATGAAAATCATGATTGAAAATACTGATAAAAAAAAAACAATTATACCACCAACTTACTCGTGAGAAATACTGCAAATTAATGAAATGGAAAATCGTGTCAAACTTTATTCTTCTCAATAAATACCGTAAAGTCGTTATCGTATCGTCCTCGTCACTCGTAAATACTAACACAGAAATGCTAATAGATCGCTATTTAAAACTTCGACTACAAATATAAGTCCAGCAAATACATTTTTGCATTCCACTTATTGAACTGGCTACGAACTTGAGAATCTCTGGAATACCTTTTAAATATCTTAGCGAGACGATAATTATTAATTAGTATTTAAAAAAGTATGGTTCTGTTCGTCGTTAAAGTGGGTAAAGTTAGGGATGGGTCAGAGAATGCAGTCTTGTATAGACCAGAATGTTGGGCCACAAAATGTATGATCGAAAGGTGGCTGAGATGAGAATGCTTAGGGGGATGTGCGGTGTTACCCGAATGGTTAAAACAAGAAATGAGTCCATCATCATTTCAGACGAAAGACGTGCACTGCTGGACATAGGCCTCCCCTAAGTGTCACCACATTGACCGGTCCCGTGCGACTCGCATCCAGCGGATCCCCGCAACCTTCACCAGGTCATCGGTCCACCTAGTGCGAGGCCTTCCAACGCATCGTCTTCCGGTTCGTAGTCGCCACTCCAGAACTTTCCGGCCCCATCGGCCATCCGTTTTGCGAGTAATGTGGCCTGCCTACTGCCACTTAAGTTTGGCAATTCTTCGGGCTATGTCGGTAACCATTCTTTGGGCTATGCCGGTAACTTTGGTTCTTATGCGGATGTCCTCATTTTTTATTTGATCACGCAAAGAAACTCCGAGCATAACTATCACCATTGCCCCTGTCTATGAGTACATGCTTAAGAGGAAATCTGAAAGTGGCGGCGGTGACTGAAATGTTGTGTGGAAATCGATTGTCGTGGTATTGTGTGATGCGGAGGAATGAGGAAAAGGTCGTGAGGAAAGTTTTGAATATGAATATGGATGGGTATAAGATTAGAGGAAGACCAAATTGGAAATGGGATAAAGACAAGAGAATTCTGATGGGTCAGAGAATGTAAGATCGACATAGTACTTAACCAGCAAAGCATTAGGTTCAAAGTTGATTAAAAAAAAATACATTTTCGGGTACCTTGATGTGCTAGCACATCAAGGTACCCGAAAATGTATTTTTCTATATCATCTTTACGATAAAAATGTGATAAAGTGAAACAGTACTAAGTTTTATTAAAAGTGCCCACTACGTTTTTTGAATAAACTAGCTGATGCCCGCGGTTTCGTACGCGTGGATGTCGGAATTTGACAAATTATGTACAAAAACCTGCCTCTTGGACCACTGTATCCATTGGTGAAAGTAGCATGAAAATCAGTGCAGCAGTTTTTGAGTTTATCACAAACAGACAGACGCGGGAGAGGACTTTGTTTTGTAATTTGTAGTGATAAAACATTCTTAGGGTCAATTTCACCCGTCGGGGCCGCGGGTTGTACACTGGTTATCGCGGCCTCGACATAGAGGGTGAAGAAGGAACTTGGGTGGTTTTTAGTCAGTAGAAGTCTGACTCTCCCTTTCACTCTGCCCAAGAGCGGAAGGGGTTATTCGATGATTTTACACCCGCAAAAAAAAAAAGGGTCAATTTCACCATTGTAAGTGCGAATGATGTAAAAACTTTGTTATAATTATAATATTGTCACTGACTGCTTTTAAAAGTAGTTCTAAAGATACATGCCATCGCCTTTATAATTATGCTACTAAAGCATTGACTTAAAATCCACATAACAGAACTTAATTCTTTGGTCGTAACCACATCTTTTACTAAGTTAATAAAAAATATTATTTCATATTTCTTTAAGTTTAGATCTAAAAGCTGAATTGAAAAGAATTTATTACGAGTATATGTTGGTTGTATTATATTTTTAAGTGAAGTTTAGTCTGAACTCCGGAATAGTCTTTTAAGAGTCCATTTTACAATGTCAATGCAGCTAGCTTTATGCTGATGTGTTTGTTACAAACTAAAGCGATTACTGCTTAAATAATCTCGGTTATTTCGGTACCTTAGCCTTAATAAAAGTAAATAGAATAACAGAGATTTTTACATAATTTTGATTCGGTAAATAGGCGTCGTTCGTAAGTTCGTTGTAGCAACGCGCTGTCTGGATGTGGGCTGGATTAGTAAAAGTAGACTCGCCCTCTATTAACGTGAGACTTAAACTTAACTGGCAAGATCTGTGTATAGTCACGAGCAATCATATGTATACACTTGTCAATGTACAATTTCAGTTGAAATAACGATTGTATCTTTGAAATATGACCTAGTTTATGATGATATTATTCCAAAATATTAATTTCGTTAGTAAAATGAAAATTAAATCATTAAAGTAGGCGAAAATTGCTTCTAAAGTTGGCTAAGTGTGTACATATTGATGCTGCTGCCTGTACACCACTATAGCAAATACGTCTTTTTTTTTTAAAAAAAAAAAAAGCATATACGTCTGCCTAGTATTCAAAAATTTAAATTAAAACTACAAATATTATATTAAATTCGCTATCGCCTATAATATGGATCACAGTCAACAGCAGCGGAGTAACAGCGGCCATAAAAACATGCATTTACAACGTAAATACAGAAAAGAGGATGCCTGCGCAATACTCGCCATTCTCATCCGAGCTCCGCTGAAATATTACATTTTAAATGTACCTACAGCTTGCGAGTTTTAAAAGTTGCCAGTACTAATAATAGTTGTTTGGCTGCGATGCTAATAGTCAGGTTTAAAATGTTGCCGGTACAAATCTTTTGTAGTTGATGTATATGGCAATTTTGATCACCAATCTGTCTAAAAACGGTGAGTTATGATTAGTTTTTAGTGACCCAATTACATAAGAAAAATGTGGCTTTACTATAAGGCACATTTGCCTAACCGTTCAGGGATGTAAGACGGACTATGTTTAGTCAGAAGCCAAAAAGTCTGACTATCAGTCTGACCATGGAATTGATTTGTAAATGTCAGTAAATGGTACCTAATGGTTGCCAGACCGACTGTCGTTCCTGTTTATAATTTCGATATTCTGTTCAACCTGGTTATATTGGAAGCCGATTCCAGTGCAATTGAGAAAAGGAAAATCAAGGGAATGTGCAGATATTAAAAGTGCAGTGAATTTTCATTGTGTCGATATTTTGGAAGGCACTGTTTACGAGTAATACAAGGTTACACAAGAAGCTGATGATGATGAAAATAATTTTGGGCTCAAAAAATAGTCTGTCTTTCTGTTATCTTTTTTTTCGAATTGAGTAATTAAACGAACAACAAAGTCGTGCCCCATTTCAAACACTTCCTCACGATACGATGAAAATCAGTACCTCAATTTCAAAGCCGTGTTCACTCCAGATTTCTAACTCCACGCCTCAACAATATTATTATAGTAACAAAGTAAAAGCCTCCCTACACGAAACCCAACAAATCTTGGGTCTATGGTCTATGTTATCTCTATTCATTCCTAACAATAGGAACAGTCTCAGACATAGCCGTTTCTCAGCATAACATTAGCTATTTATGATTGCTTATCTAGACTAACGGTCCAGCCAGTCTGCGGTTCAGCCTAGAAACGTAACTTGGGCCTTGATTTAGACATATAATTTTATGGGACTTAAAATAACAATGTCTGATTGGGATTGGCCACTGGTATCATGACTTTTGGAGTATCCTGCATGTTGTTTGCATTAAAACGATAAAATAGAATATTTCAGATAGATTTGATGTGAAATCTCAATACGTATTACGAACTTTACCACTTACTCCCTTTCGGTTAAAGATAACCCAAAATATTCTATGGTCGGCTTTGACAAATATGTAGTTTTGTTTTTTCTACTTTTTGTCAATCATATTTAGTTTCTGCTTGCTGTCCATTATCCCTTAGTTCCCCAATTTCATCGAGATCTTACCCTAGACAACAAGCAGTACTCTGCTACTCCAAAAATATCATAGTTTTTTCCTAATCAATGTTGTTGTTAGTTTCCAGTCTAACCAAATACAGCTAAATTCGAAAAAAAACTTCTTCAAAAATTTACAACCCCATCCTTAACTTCTGCTAATCCCCCGTAACATAAAGTAATTCGTAAGTGGATGGCACACGGGACAGAGGCCACAAAGAGAGGTAACACGCGCAGAATACCACGGTAATCCAGTTTAAATAACTCGGAGCAATTACTCGGCATAAACGTCTTGCTGGCGTTGTATCGAAAACGAACCGAGGGGACGATGTGTATGTTTGTGGGGTGTGAGGTTCCGTAGGTAGGGATTTATTGGGATTAACGATGATGACATGTTTCTTATGAAAACGGCAGGAAGATGATGATGAGGAAAGATATTTTCCCCAAAATGTATCTATTGTTAAAAAAAGCAAATAAGTATGATTGACCCAAAAGTCAGCTACGTGAAGTGCGGTCACTGATGTGGATGTTTGATTGTCAAAAGCAGAAAACAGTTATGAAAGACGAACATGATTGTGAGATTTAACTTTCTTTCTGTGATTGTTTGACGGCACGGTTGGCGTAGTTGCTCAAGCAATGGACTGCTGCGCTGCGTGTCGCGGGTTCGATTCCCGCACGGAACAAATATTTGTATGACCTACAGATAGTTGTTCCGGGTCTGGGTATTTGTGTATGTAAAGTTTAAATGTTTGTAAACGCACCCACGATACAGGAGAAATTCCTAGTGTGGGGCAACGTTTTTTTTTAAAAAAGAAAAAAAAAAGAATTGTAAAATGTGATGATGAAAGTTTAGTTTAACCTTAAGAAATAAAATAAATAGTGAAAGCTCGGTTACAACACTTACAACATTTATCTTTTCAGTAAATATCTGTTAAGTTGACATCATTTGTAAATACCTTTTGTTGAAGAGTAACAACTAATTGAATAAGTACCTGTTAGGTAAGCTGCTAAAAGATATAAAGATCAACGAATTTGAAAATGTATTATGGAAACCTAAAGCTATCGTTGCTAATATTAATACTGGCTTCGGTCTCCCTTTCAGTCTCACTCAACAAACTCACACTGACAACTTATCTCGAAACGCCATTTTGAACTGCCACACCTCATCAAACGTGACTGCTGAACCCTAAAACAAAAAAAAGAAACCTCAAAAATCTCGATAAGACCCGCGTGGGGCGGTGACAACAGCAAGTAAACAAAAATAATACAAAAAACGAGCCTTAACTTGGCCCTCAGAGGTGTCGCTTGGACCTTGTCGCCTTATCTCGAGTCAGACCCAGATCGATCAACGTTCCTTGGAGGAAATTTAAAAATTCAACAATGAGGTGTGTAGTTTGATTGAGAAAGTCAATGTATTTAATATTATCGTGTAGCGCCAGAGAATAATAAGGTTGTAGATGAGACAGGTCCTGTTTAAGAACTTTGGCGATAAGCCAGGGTTTACCAAGAAGTAAGTCTGCTGTGTGCTAGCGCCGTCTGTTTCCGGGACAAGTTAAATGAAATCGAAATTAGAATACAGAAGATGAATGAATTAAGAGGCTATAAACCCAAGAAATCTCTAAAGAGATCGTGAAAGTCAAAATACCTTCGCCCAAGTATCACATTTATATTCCGCATCAATAATGACAATAACTCGTCCTAAAAAAAAAGACAATGAAAACGCAACTGTTCCCATACCATTACACTCCGCATAGTTTTCATAATAAAGCGCTAAATTTTAATTAAAAATCACTTGCGCCCGCGACGCGCGCGCAAAAAACGGCGAGGATCAAGGTCCGAGGATGCCCGAACGTCGGCGATGTTACCCGAACACTCGTCCGCCATTACGCGTAATTACTCAATCGCCGAAACGTGGAATGCTTTCGGCCAACTTTGAATGCGATGGGTTTTGTGTTTAACGCCTTATACGGCCAAGAGATTATACTTGAATCATTGATAATGCGAAAATTGGGATTTCGTTGCGATGTCGTTAACGGCTACAGAAGATCGTGTGAGGATATTTTGGCTGAACATTTATACCTTTTTATGCTCATCTGACTATAAAGGTGACCAAAAGGATCGTCAAAGTCAAAATAAACGTAATATCTTCAATTTTGGAAACAGCATATGCTGTTTAAGCCATCAAATAAGTAGTAAATGTTGATCGAAATTACGGAACCAAAGCTGGCTTCAAAACGATTTACTGGGTTCCCAAACGCGCGAAAATAATAGCGGTTTTACACCTAGCAATTATCATCCATATCTCCCACATCTAGTATTTCAAATAACTTAACTTAAACGCAAAACAGGTTGTGCCTACAAGTTTAAATACTATGCTGATTGCAGACTTTACTACGACTACAGCAATGACCATGGAAGAATGTAGGCTTTCAAATGCCAAACAAAATTAACCAAGGAACTCCAGAATTCAGACTTTGTGTCAAAATTACATACAATTTGCAGTAACAACGTATTATTAGAGATCAGTGCTGAGTCGTTGACAAGTGTTCCGCTGGTAACTCCTGATACCATCAAATGTATGGTAATTTATGCAGTTCTTAATTACTAAGTCGCTGTTAGACTCAAATTTTATTGTAGATATGAAATCATTGGAGCAAGGTTGAGTGGCTGGTTTGCTTAGTCATGATCTTGGTATAATAATTGTGCAGCTAGACGCATATTTGATGAAAAGCAATTAAAATTTATCGTTTTTGATGATGCGGTCGTAGATTAGATTGCAGAAATTTAAATGTTTATTTAAGAACAAAATATCGAGGAAAAGATGATTGCATCATTCAACAAGCCAAATCCGAAACTACAGAATGATAATAGCAATTAATAAAAATATGAAACGGATCCCTGCAGGGTCCAAACCAACAGACACTAAATAAAAATTATACGCTTAGCCATTTAAAATAAGCATTTTATCAATACAACACAGGGTTGACTGTGACAAATCGCGCAAATCGATGTGCCTTCGTAACTGGTTATTAGAATTTATCAAAACCAATGTTACTGACGTAAACCATAGTTAAACGTCGGATTAAAAAATGAGCCAGGAAAATGTGCAATCGAACACTGTTATACCACTGTTATTGAATTATGATTCTGGCTTGTAAATGTTATTAATTTTAGTTGTAACTTTAAGAGGTTTTTCCGTTATGAAGTCGACTCCAGGAAATGTCTCGTTCGTTGTATTATTTTCAATTATAGCTGCTTGTTTCTGAAATTCAGGGTTATTCCAATCAGAAGATAGTTAAGTTTTTAGGTGACAATAATTGAAAATCATTCTTACATTATTCTTATAAAGAAGATGGGGCAATAGTGGCATAATTGGTATTTTAGAAGTGATGTATCTTGTTTATTTAATTGATTAGCGTCATGGTATCTTCTAATAATATGTTTTTATTGATTAGAACTTCATATTAGGGTTAAAAAGTGGCTTTTTCTTTTTAAGCAAGTAGTATGCGCAAACGTCGTGTCTTTGTTTTAGGATTGCTGGGATATCCCAGCAAGAAAGACTAGGTGATAGAGAAATTAATTGCTACAAAATCATCTTTTTGATATATGATATGTAGATTGAAAAAAAATCAATTTACTAGATATTAAATGAAACCCCACCATGACACGGTCAGCAGATTTCAAACCAGACTCAAAAACACAACAACCTTTAGAACACACAAAAGGAAGTTCGAAACAACTAACATTAATACCAGGAACACACTATAATTTACTTCGTAAATACTGCAGTATAATTGAAACGGCTTTCTGGCCATATTTCTGTTGCTCTGGTCTAGCTGTCATCGAGCGAGCGTCGCATAATCCCTTGAAACCAGTAGTGAAGGGAAATGGTAATACATCGTCCGTTTTAATTGCGCATTATTTGATTAAAGAGGAATGTTTTCGTTGACCAGATGATATACTAGTGATGGTTAATGAAGGGAATGTTTGTTGGGATGTGGTGGTTTCATTGAACAGTGAAGGTTACTCTGTAGTTATATAAATTAAAATCTAAAATAGAGATGAATGTCTGCCCCTTTTGGGGGGGGGGGGGTTGAAAATCAAATAATCCCTCCCGCTCTTGGGCAGAGCGAAAGCAAGTGTCATACTTCTACTGACTAAAAACCACCCATGTTCCTTTTTAGCCCTTTATGTCGGTATCTCTTACAACATTCCGCAGCCCCGACGGGGCGGGAACCCAATAATTTATTTACCATCCACCCATATTCTCCAATCATCCTGCGTTCATGACTTTTGCAACCGCTTTGAAATATCTGAAGTTAATACTAATTGAACATCACGGTAGAAATCCCGTAAGAGACAGTATAAGTTTATGTTAAGTGTTGAGAGCGTGTATGTCACGAATTTTGTTTTCTGCTCAATGTTTTTTTTAAAGTCTTGTCAATGTTCTGCTAGACTCATGATCGTCTTGAACAATATCACCAAGTTAGCTATTAAATACCTGCACAATATGGAGGAGTTAATTAAGAAAATAATCAAGGTAGACAGATACACTAAGTATACTACAATTCTAAACTATCACGTCACGACGAGAACGTCGAAACGGGTTAGTAAAGTAAGATAGCACAGGAAATAAAGCCAGCAATACTTAAGTCTTCCATTAGATTATTTTGTTTAATTCAAGTAGGAATCAAAAGCTTTCATTTATTTTTTATTTGACTCGCAGATCAAATCAACGTAGAAAATAATTATATTTGATGCACACAATAAAATTATAGTGACCGTCTCGTTCGCAGTATATTTTTATTTAAATGAAATGCATTTAAACATGATCCTTCTACTAATGGTATAAAGTGTGAAGTTGCTTGTGAAAAACAAAGACTGGATGTTAAAGGGGTGGGCAGTGATTGTAGCAAAGATAGCGATATTTATGTAGATTTGTAAGTGTCGATTTAATCTGGGACAGGTGTTAATGGGTCTTTTCATTTTAATTGAAAATAGATTTACAATTGCAAAATCGGGTAAGCTTATATTAAATTATTAAATACCAATTTAATGCATTCTAATATTGAAAAAACCAACTTAATAAATGGTTAGGCGAAAATTGCTAAATTATTGATGCCAATAATAAGGGATTGGTTACTGTATTTTAACGAAAAGGAAAATGATAAATTATTGAGACAGAAAATAATAGTTATTACCAGTCTTTGCATAACATGGACCAATACAATTCACAGTAATAGAATAATAAAGTTCAACCTCTCATTAAACCTATAGAATGAACTCCATAATTTTGTAAAAAAATTATATAAAAACAAATCACCATAGAAAAAAAAATCAAGTGTACATTACTTAAAAGAAATCATCATATCGAATCATTGTATCGATCGATTCATCGTTACAAGAAACCCGTGTCCCATCACTACGCTACCCGTTCTTACAGAGAATGCGCGGGCGTGACGAAGTCTCTATCTGCCAATAATCTAAACTGAATAACTAGTACCTTCACTCGGATGCGCCCGCTATTGATCTCTGTCTTCATATAACTGGAACGTCCTCCCACAGAGGATTGTATTTCGTTTTTATTTTCACGCTTATGTTTTATGGGATGTATAGAGGTGTTTGTAGATGGTTCAGCTTTGTTTTCTAGGCTGTCTGTGATTTTAACTAGTTCTTTATGGAATGTTAACTTCTAAATACATTTTGACTCATAGTCACCTTGAAAAATTTAATGGAAGTCGTTTGACTGACTTGGTATGCACATATAATAAGAAGGCATGAAATCCGTGTGACAAAAAGAGTGATGAACATGAATGTTGGATGGGAGAGGCAGGGCAAAGAAAAGATGAATGGATTGTGTAAGGAACTGAGGAATGATATGAAAGAGAATAGAGTAAATGATGCCGTGATATCTGACCGGGGAAAATTAATGAATAAAACGTGTCGTGCCGACCCCAAGTAGAAATGAAAAAGAACAGGAAGGTCGGAATGATTGTCACTCCCTGTTATCATTTACCTAAGAAGCACTTCGCTTATTTCCGTTTTCTTATGATTATTTCGTAAGAAAAAAAGATCCATTAAACCACACGGCTAATTTAACAAAATGACTAAGTACAATCGTGATTACATTTTCAGTTCACGATCCCATAATTTTCAATTAACCAAAGATTCCCATCGGCCAGTCGAAAATAACATAGAATTATATTCATTCAAATATTTCTGAGCAATTGAATAATCTGACCTCATATAAACTCTAGTTCACGAACACATGAGGAAACGTTCTCAAAATACCCTAATTACCTCATAATGACGCCAAATTACAGTACTCAATCATTTAAACTATCTTAAATGGGAGTTGTTATGCAAATTGAATCTCTAAGTTGTAAGTAGCAGTGGGAGATTTGAGAAATACCGTTTGAAAGGCTTTTTTTGAATTATGGTTCTGTGTTTTTCTTTGTGGGTATGGCGTTATTGGTGTTCTATTAGCTTTTCTTGCTTTGTGTGAATTTATTGGTGTTGGTTTTATTAGTTTAGTTTGGCTTATCTAATATTTTATGTGCTGTGACTTCCGTAAATTAATATGAAGTGAATAGTATACAAGGTGTAGACGAACCCCTTACAAAGCGTTCTGTAACTCAAACTAAGTAATTATGCAAAAAAGATTACTGGCAAACGACTTTATGTTCTATGGTAGGTCACAATGCTTCGCACTCAAAACAATGTGCTGATGGATGCATGAATAGTGCAGGGGTCGTAGAGATACTTGAAGTAAAGTAATGACGTTATAACATATATTTTGTCACATGACCCTCAATATCTTCGTAACTTGTCGACACGGACTGCTGCGCTGCGTGTCGCGGGTTCGGTTCCCGCACGGAACAAATATTTGTATCATGACCTACAGATAGTTGTTCCGGGTCTGGGTACTTGTGTATGTGAGTTTAAATGTTTGTGAACGCACCCACGATACAGGAGAATTTCCTAGTGGAAGGTAACGTTGTAAAAAAAAAAGGAAGTAGGGGGTAAAACAAAAATAATCGGGAGAACAAGAGCCTTTCGGTTTTTTTAAGGGTAACTTTACACTCATCAAATTAATCTAAAGAAAGAGATATCGCGGCCTCGGCACAAGGAACATAGGTGGTTTTTAGTCAGTAGACGTCTGACACAGGGAGTGTCAGACGTCTACTGACTAAACAACTCTGCCCAGAGCAGGAGGACTCAATCGATGATTTCCCACCCCCCAAAAAAAGGGATCACTCGGCAATGTTATTATTATGAAGTCGGAAACGACGGTGGGCTAAAATCGCAAGCATCCTTCAAAAAAAAGGTCTGTGTGTATGTTGTATGCGTGTGTGTGTTGTGTGCGTGTTGTTTAAGGTGATTGACAGATCAGTTAAAATGTAATCTTAATACCATCAGCTAACTGTCTGGCCACGGTAAACGCAGGAAAAAAACACTTTACTTCAAAAGTGGAATTAAATGAACTCTTAATTAGTGAAAACAACTCATCGCCTGTCATTATTGCGTGTACTTGTTCAAACATAGCCTGTAGTAATTGTTTAAGTAATTGCCCGTTTTAATGTGTTTTAGTGCTGATTACATCAATAGGGGGGCTCTTAATTTTCATGTTATTGTTGTACCGTGGGAAACGCATTCTTTTGATCTGTAGATACGCTTGATAATATTGTTGAAACGAATTTTTGATTTATTTAAAATTTTATAAGATTGTTTAAATTAAACTAGAGCCTGTGATACAAACCCGTCGGGGATGCGGGTTGTTTGAAGAGATACCGTGGCCTCGACACAAAGGGCTAAGAAGGAACATGGGTGGTTTTGAGTCGGTAGAAGTCTGAAACTCCCTTCGACTCTGCCCACAGCGGAAGGAGTCATTTGATGATTTCCCACCCCAAAAAAAAAAATGCAAGCAGCTATACCTAGATTACTTAGCCTTTTTTCATTTAATAATTAGTATTAAATGTTATCTGTTATCCCTTTTTTTACGTAAACAACCTCAGTGCTTTCTAAAGTTCCTAAATATAAATTCGTTAATCATCACCTGGCTCCTTTTTCCGACTATGTTCTGATCGGGTCGTCTTCCAGTCTAAACTGATGCAGCTGAATACCAGCATTTTATGTGGAACGACACTTGACACAACACGGTTAGTATTGAGTATTATAATACTCCTTTTTTTGTTTTGGCGGTTGGAAAATCATCACCTCCCGCTCTTGGGCAGAGCGAAAGGGAGTGTCAGACTTCTACTACTGACTAAAAACCACCCATGTTGCTTCTTAGCCCTATATATCGAGGCCGCGGTAACTTGTGAACAACCCACAGGCTCAGGATTATGGTACTCCTTGGTCAGTCTGGTTGTCACACTTTCAGGCCACATCGTCAATGTAGACAAATTTTCAAAAACACTGCAGTACAGAAATCTCTCAAGCTACTAAATACTGACTATAACTGTTAAAATCCAGAAGAGCCAAGCAACTATGTATTTAATACTCCATGGCCGCTTCTCCTTAATGTCATATGGACTATTAAAAAGATATTAACCTGACTATACCCATAGTTTGTACAGTCACCGCGACAATCTAGTCTCAGTATCTACTTTCTAAAGGAAACATTGAGGTAGTTCATTTAAAGTAGGTTTTTAATTACAAAGGTAAAGTAAGAACATCTCTATTTAAAACTAGTTGCATACGATGTCACTTATGTTGACGATATCAATGTACTGATTTCAAAGATAAAGATAGAAATGACCTAGCAGCTAGAACGGAGTAATTTCTTAGATGAGAAAGGAGACATTTTGTGCTTATAACCTCATGGCTTAAAAGTTTATTAAATTGTTAATCCCAGAGCAAGCTGGTTTCAGACCCGTCAAGTCTTGCAGTAATCAGACCCTTAAGCTTGTACAACACCTTGAAGATGGATTTGAGGCGGGGAAGGTCACAGGTGCTGTGTTTGTGGACCTTTCAGCGGCTTACGATACAGTCAACCTCAAACGGCTGCTGTGGAAGGTGGAGACCTTAACAAGCGATCAGAGTTTTGTTCGAATACTCCGGGAACTTCTCCACAATCGCCGTTTTCAGGTCCACCTTCTTTCAGATAAAAGTCGCTGGAGGGCACAGAAGAACGGCCTGCCCCAAGGTAGTGTATTGGCACCACTTCTATTTAACATTTATACCAACGACCAACCATCCAGCCCGAACACGTCCCGCTTCCTCTATGCAGATGACCTTGCCCTCACATCCCAAGCCACCACCTTCGAGGAGCTAGAGGTCCACTTATCAGGTGCTCTTGATGAATTAGGTGCGTACTACCTCGCTAATTCACTTAAACCGAATCCGAGCAAAACACAGTCTTGCGTTTTTCACCTTCGAAACAGAGAGGCTGGGCGCAGACTTAACATCGTCTGGGGTGGAGTGTCTATTGAGCACAGTGACTTTCCGAAATATCTTGGGGTTTCTCTGGACAGATCACTGACTTTCAGCAAAAACTGCAGCAACATCAAGCAGAAGGTGCACACCCGCAACAGTCTCTTACGGCGACTGGTTTCTTCAAAGTGGGGTGCTTCGCCTCATGTTTTGCGGACTACAGCGCTGGCGCTATCGTTTTCAGCTGGCGAGTTTGCGTGCCCCGTGTGGAGCCGCTCAGCCCATGCAAAGTCAGTGGATACAGCTCTAAACGAAACGTGCCGGATCATCACTGGTTGCCTTAAACCGACCCCGGTACAGATGCTGTACCCACTGGCAGGGATAGCGCCACCTGAAGTTCGCAGAACAGTGGCAAGTTCCAGCGAAAGAGCCAAAATGGCTTTAGACACACGACACCCATTACACCTAAACAGCCTTGTATCGCAAAGGCTGAAAAGCCGAAACAGCTTTATGAAATGTGTCACCCCACTCACTGGCGAGCGGTCTACGGAAAGATTAAAGCTATGGCAGGATAGTGCATCCTTACCTTACCCGTTTGTTCCACCTGCTGAACATCTCCCACCTGGACAAGAGTTGCCGTGGCTGACCTGGAAATCTTTAAACAGACTCCGGACCCAGGTCGGTCGCAGCAAAGAAATCCTGCTGAGGTGGAGACACATAAATGACTCTGCACTGGAGTGTAAATGTGGTGCTGTCCCTCAAACAATGGGGCACTTAATATCGTGTCCTGCCTGTCCTGCTAAATGTTCACTGCAGGAACTGATGGACGCTACCGAAAGCGCCAAACTAGTAGCCCAATTTTGGGCTGACACAATTTAGATTGTCATCGACACGCTAAGAAGAAGACTAGTTGCATACGATGTCACTTATGTTGACGATATCAATGTACTGATTTCAAAGATAAAGATAGAAATGACCTAGCAGCTAGAACGGAGTAATTTCTTAGATGAGAAAGGAGACATTTTGTGCTTATAACCTCATGGCTTAAAAGTTTATTAAATTGTGTTTTCATACAGTATGTTAGTTTGAACGAGGGACATATTGAAACCATTGGGCATGCTTACATGATAGGTACCTACTAATGAAAATATGAACAAAAAAAAACAAAGATAAATAACAGACAAAACCATACCAAATACTTCGGAAATGTCTCGCAACCCTTGCGTTTATCACAGAAAATGTGCGTGGATCAATGACTTTTAAGAGTAATCCATTTTCCCTTCATATTTTAAAAACTGGCGTAGGACAATTGCAAAAAAGAAGCGTCTAATAAAGTGAGATCTGGAGAGCGTGCTGCCATGGCACAATTACGTCACAAATTAAGGTTATAATTTTTTACATATTTGGGACGAGAATCGGATACTGATTACGGGTTCCTTCAATATGTCCCTCGTTTAACCTAACACCTTGTATTATTAACGATATTAATACTATTGTGGGTTGGCTTAAATTCGTGATCATCCAATCTAGCCTAGCCTTTTCCCAAGTATGTTGGTGTGTCGGATTCCCGTCTTACCGAATACAGCTAAAACATCAGTATTTCGCATGGAGCGACTGACCTCCACAACTCAGCACCGGGTAATCCGATACCCTTTTGTATGGCTGGTTATCAGACTTTGGGGTCACTGAATACTTAATGATCATTAACAGCCGGGGCCAACGTGTTTTCTGAGAAACGGAGAAGACTCGGTATGAAATGGTTGGCCACCCATCCACGGGCCAATCTAGGCAAGCACGGCTTAACCTGAAGATCGACTTGAGTGGTAGTTACCTATTATTTAGTCATGAGCTCTTCTCTCTTTTTTTCTGGGGGGTGGGAAATCATCGAATAAGTCCTCCCGTTCTGGGCAGAGTGGTAGAGAGTGTCAGACTTCTACCCCCTCATGTTCCTTCTTAGCCCTTATGCCGAGATCGCGGTATCTCTTTCGAACAACCCACAGCCCTGACGGGAGCTTTTCTGACTTGACTTAACTTCATAACTTACTAAAGTTATGATTTACACGATTTTCCCACACTAGATTATATTGAGAATTGATAATACCTTATCCAATCTCCATAACCCAAGTAGCTTAATAAATATCAGCGTATCACACTTTTATACGCCCACTGGCAATATACATTGCCCCACATTCAGTGGATAAACAAATATTATGACACGCCCACAGTCTTCACTACTAGTTTTAATTAGCACAAAAATAAATAAAACGCAAGTTTCGATAAGGTTGACAGAAAATGAGGCGGGAACTGACCTGTCAATGTCCACACCTTTGAATCATTTATCTATTTCTTTTCATGCTGCATATCTTTTATGTTGTACTGTTATTTTGATATCTTGTGTTGTGAAACCTGCTACTGCTGAGTTCCGGTGTATTACTGTAGTATCTTTGTCATTCGTAATTATTTCAATGATTTTTTGGATTTCTCATATTGTGTAACTTCTTTAGATTCCCTTGTCAATAACGAACAGTTTTCATTGTTTATGACTATCATACCCGAATTAAATATGTCCATGCAATCGAGATATTTTATTAAAATTATTATTTGAGCTAGATTTTTATTATAACTCAGGACCCATTCTAGGCACCATCTTTAGGTTTCCTTTAGTGGGAAGGCAACAAAAACAATATGCAATAATAATAAAATCTGTCACTTATAAAACCTAACTCATATCTTCCATCAAATAATGTATGAGAGAAAACAGTCAAAGAGACAGTTTAAGTCGACAACCAGGAAGCCATGAATCTTAGCACAAGAGACAGTAGCACATAGCCAGTTAACCTAGATTAAGAACTAAGAGTGCGTTATTAATCAGAGCTATGACTTTTATATCCATTGTAATTAGTACTCCAATAGTAATCAAAATATAAACTAGGACAGATGGTAAATAGGTAAAAGTTAAAGCAGCCATAATAAACACTTCTTCGATTAATAATCATTCAAGTCTTATTACTTTGTTGGTATTTTTTCACCACATTGTAATATCTCTGATCTTTACCAAAGCAGTTATTCACACCATCAACAACTTAGATCGACAAATTAGACACTGAAATCAATCCATCTAAAATTGCTACACAAATCTAAAGTTTATTAGCAATAATTGTGCCCCTAAGTATAATAGAAATTGGCTGCATTTAAACTGTTAGAACTTACAACATTCGCACTTCAGGCTCTTATCTACACTATCATTTACAACCATTTTCTATCATGAATCATTAAAAACACTCTATTAAGACCTGATCATTTACTAGTATATTTTGAACCGAGCTAATTCCCGACCGCCTCAATCAGGAGCCCAGGTTAAACTGGTTTCCTCATACCATTTTATATAGCAAACTATATTTCACACCTACAGGACGGATGTAAACCGTATCTAGAACACCCATTGAATATTAAACTTTAAACGTGCTAGATAAAGTTTAAAATAGATTGCAGATTGACGACAACATGTGATTTCATGAGGTAATAGTATTGTGTGTGGAAATTGAGTTTTATAAGGCTGAAGATAAGGTTGAATTTTTGTAGTTTGGAATGCAGGTTGCTCCTATCTTTATGTCAATTTCTGAAAGAGACCCAATATTAATTGTTGGTCATTATTTCGTGGTGTAGAAAGCGGTGAGTTGGTAGGAAGTTGGTCGCCCTCGCATTAGGTATAGGGTCGCAACGCTTTACGAATATTTGTGACTGTATGCTGTAGCTTAGTTATTATAGACATTTGTTACACTCTGTGAGAAAGTGTTGGAGAAATTCTAAATAATGGAAACTATTTTCTGAACAATATTATAAATGGCAGGTGGTAAAACTAGTAGGATGACATTCAAGATGTAGTAGCGGTGGGCTGAACTGTGCTAGCAAATAAGGAAGTAAAAATTGAATGGAATGATGACTTTGATGATAGGAACAATAAAAGAAATGGCTTAAAATAAAACAATTTGTGTTTGGTTAAAGACAGACCGACATAAATGTATCATGCTAGTCAGAGGCCCATGGACAGCATGAAAAGCTTTGACATCAAGTAAGGCACTATCCACGCAATAAAGATAAAAAAATACCTATAAATGTATCGGCATGCATAATTATGACCCACTTACATGAGAACACTATTAAGACATCAATAGACATAAAAACAAAACTATAACAAAATTAAAATTACTGATACACAAAGCACAAAAGAAAAGACGTACACGCTTATTTTCTAATCATGCGGTACAATTAAACAAATTGTGTCAGTAGTGCTCGCCAGAGTTCAATTTCCGACTTATTACAGCTTAAGAACAGTAAATCTTAAAGTACATTACCTTTCTTATTCGTGGTTTTAATTAGGACCACCGCTGTCCGCATTGCTTGGGAGATAAATTTCTAATAACCTCGGTTTATTTCCAATTCTGCGAGGTTTAAGTGTCGTGTTGGTTGACGGTAATCATCTCTCTAGTTGGTTTATTGTTTTCCTAGTTAGTTTTATGATTTGTGTTATTTACTTATCTTCTAATACTGGAGGTTGTTTTATAGTTGTTTTGATATTACGATGTGTGTTATTGTTTTTGATGTCTTCATGTTCTTTTACGATTACTTTAATCTCATCATCCTCCTTTCCTATGAGTTTGATGACTTTATCTTTGACAAAACTGCTGACTTTATGTTTCATACAGAGTGAATTCGAAAATTAATGCCTTTTCTCGCAATTGCAGGATTATTCCAATGGGGAAAGTATTAGTTTTATACAGTGTTGCGATCTTGACTTTGTATGTACCTTTTTTGGGGGGTGGGAAATCATGAAATAACTACTCCCGATCTTGGGCAGAGCGAAAGGTAGTGTCAGACTTATACTTACTAAAAACCACCCTTGTTCCTTCTTAGCCCTTTAAGTCGAGGCCGCGGTATATCTTACAACAACCCGCAGCCCCGACGAGACGTTGTATGTACCTTAAATACGAATACTAACTCTAAATCCTGATCCACGAGGTAAAAGTATCTTTATTCAAATACCACTACCCATGGCCACCTTACTCAAAGTACCCATTAACGCTTTGTACTGTTAAGACATAATTGTCAATGGTTAATAGCAGCCATATGTTAGACTTTCTCTCTTACACTCTCCTGTAGGGCTGTAGCGTTGCTTCTGATCTTAGGATAAAGACACGTTCTGGTCTGAGTATAGACGGGGCTAGTGCTGTACTGGTTTGAACAGCTTTAGAAGATAATTATATAAAGAGAAAATTGGGTTCCTTTATAGTGAAGGAAACTAAATATTATTTAGACTTGAATTTAAATCTGTAATAAATTATCTCGTTGGTATGGTTACAAGCGTTATTGCTAGCCCGGGTTGAATTTCCAGGTCAGACTAAGTCTTTTTCTATCAGGATTTTCTCTGTAGTACAAACAGAGTTTAGATTTCTGCCCGGTTGAATGACAGTAGGTTTTTCTATCCGGATTTACTCTGTAGTAGGTACAGAGCTTAGATTTCTGCCCGGTTGAATGAGTAGTTCCAGTAGGTTCGACTACTAGGAAGTTTAAGATAACGGGTCAAATAAATGCGTAAGTCTTTGAGAGTTACAGGCGTGATGTTATTTCCAAGGCTTGAAAATCTTATTTAACTTAAAACTGATTTAAATAAAAAGACTTCTCAGGACATATACCAATGCACAGTATGTAAATACAGTCGCCTTTTAAGGAGGTATTATACCCGGTTGTAAACCAGCACATCCAAACCAGTGTCCTTGCAACATTAATCCTGGTTCAAACATGTAAATTGTAAAAACCTTTCCGATGTCCCCACCATAAAATTCCATTGCCAGCTAGACATTGAGTAGCATCTGAAGGCAGCTCTTTTCATAAATCGGTCCACAATCTCCTTTTATATGTAAAACAGATGTTTCAGAATCTACACGAACTTGGGGACGTATTTCTGCGCAATTTTTATGCGCTGACAAACAAAGTTTACGCGTAAGGCCGAGATGAAGGACCTAGCTTTAGCAAAAAAGTCACACTAGTATATTTACGCTTAAAATTGATAATGTTTAATAAATTTGCTGTTCTGATGAGAAAGTATGAGATGTAATGGCAGTATATCTACATGTTTGCCATAATTTTTAATTACTATTATTTACGCAGAAGCCGCTAAATAAATAATGATTTTCTTTGAGAACCATATCGGCAAGGAAGTATTCACACACGTAAATGCTAATACTATCAACACTTTGCAATGTTGCATGAAAAAGCTCACATAAAGTAATAAGCGCTTAATATGGTTTGGGCCCATTAAATAGCAATTTGATTACGTGTACTTCTTTAACGTCACTTTTATGATTATAGTTTTAACATAAACTATGATAATTTATTTTATGTGATCGTTATAAGCTTTTAATGAATTTAAGCAAATAAAGCATTAGGTGCGTAAGCTTAAGCACCCGCGGTATTTTTATTGATATTATGTAGGTACTTTGTTTTATTTTTATGTAAGAAACTATGTGGCTACTTTTTTTTTTCAGTCTCATTTTTAAATGGCTACTTTGTTGTCAAGTTTTAGCATAGTTTGAGCAATAAATAAAGGGTGTAAAAGTACCCTTAACGCAAACGAAGGGCACTTGTCGACACGGTTGGCGCAGTGGTTGAGCGATTGACTACTGCGCAGCATGTCGCGGGTTCGATTCCCGCACGGAACAAATATTTGTACGACCTACAAGTATTTGTTCCGAGTCTGGGTGTTTTTCTATCTATAATATGTATGTATTTACAAAAAAAAAATGTATATAAGTAGTTTATCAGCCATCTCGTTACCATAACACAAGCATTAGGTTGCTTAGCTTGGGACTAGATGGCGTTGTGTGAAATGTCCAAGGATATTTATTTATTTTATTTGTTCTCATCACCAATGCGATATTTTTTTGGTTCTAGGCCATATCTGGGAACCCCCTAGTTACGGAGATATTGGGGGTCAAAGTTCCAAATTTTGCACAGCTGTTTTTGTAAATACTAGTTTTTCAGGTAATAACTTAACTTAAAGTACCTTCATGACCCGTTTACTATTCAAAGCATGCACTAGCACAATGTTTTAAGAGTGCTACATTGAGTTTTATCGTAAAATGTAATTTTTGACCCAAAAAACAAGTTCATTCCCAGCAAAAATTTTGCGTAGGGGTGTGATGTACAGAATGCTTGGTTGACGTATGCGTGAAGGGTTAATTTACACCCTGTATTTCCGTTATTAAATAATCTCAATAAATAAATGATAACCTTCATTTCGATGATGAATACCACTTCATCTACAATATCAAAAATCCTTTGCCCACAACCAATTTTGCTCCAAATACTATGCGTTCCTATAAAAAATTACATCCTAAAAAAGTGTACACTCGCGTTCATAAGTAAAAGCTGGTTCGATATATTTCACATCAGACTAGCTTCACAACCCGCACCGCCGGCCATATCTGTATGTAAATACGACGACATTTTTGCTTCTGTACGTTTGCATCTAATATTTAACTGTTGCGCATCTTATTTATGCAGCCTATCTTGAATAAGACGTATCTGTCTATCCAGTACGGGTTTCGGTCCCTAATGATGTGGGTCTCAACCCTTTTTTGCCGTGTCTAACTAAATAATGCGGACGTGAGCTGGGTTCTTGATTTTGCTACAATGTGTACGGGAAATTTTGATGTGGTTAGGTTCGTTGATGGGACTGATGTTGTCTTTAATTTGGTAATTAATGGTTTTGTTAAACTGCTGACTGTTGTGATGTTAAGAAAATGCAATAATGGCTCCTGTTAAATAAAACATACCATCTGTAGAATGACTGCCTCGTTGTGGTAGTGGCGTGCTTGGCATGCTTGCTGAGTATAATATTAGTGTGATATCTTTGCCTAATTCGTCAGGGATTACAAAGCGTTATGTTATGTAAACTGTAGACTGTCTGCCTACTATTTCTAGGCTTTCTAAGTATGTTACCATCAGAGGAAGAGTAAAGTACCTAGTAAAACCTGATGCTACATTACAAAATCGACATTAAATTAACTAGCTGCCTCTCCCCAACATAAATACATTCCAAACCGACACATGCAATCCCAATATTAATTGCAACTATATTACGACAAACCCAACTCCAACAAAATTCTACAAGGATATAATCCTTGCATGCCCCGCCTATACAACGCCCATACATAAATACAATTTAAGTGGGTCACTATATATGCACCCGAGTGTACACCAATTAAACTGTTTCGAGCAAATAACTTCAATTAAAATGGCGTATTATAAATCAAAATTGGATTTCAATTAAGCATCCCAATGGTTTGGTGGCATTAATCATTGGAACTAATAGAATGGCTCGGGTACGGTACTGAGCCACCTACGGCTGCAGGAGCGAGGATTTATGTCGCTGGATGTGGCTTATTTATATGTTGTTCATGTTTGTTTATCGTGTGTGAAATTTGTTACATTCACTTCTATAGTTGGGGGAGAAAAGCGTCGGCTCTGAAATTACCAGTTACTTTTATTGATACAAAATTTATGTTTTACTCACATTTGCGAGACGAGTCGTTTCTTGTAAAAATATAAGCATTTAATAGACTCGAATAAGATAGTAGCCATGCCTGTGGAAAGGATTAAGGAAGGATAGAAATGAGGTGTCTAATGCCGCTTCCATTTCTGTTAACTCCGGTTCATATTCATAGTAAAACGATTTAATAAAACATAACTGTATAATATTTGAACCGGATTTGAATCAATTAACACTTTCGTTAATGAAAATTTACTTTATGTTTTTGAAATAACAGCATGTTACCTGTTGTTTAATCTTGTTCTGCATTTGTGTTAACCTTCGAAAGTCTGAACAACATAATCAAAAATAGACTTAGTAATTATTACCTGTAGGTCGTTAATAATAGAGGCTTGACAGTTTTGTTTGGTCATTTTACATTTAAACTCAAACTTTAACCCAAGCATGTACTAGGCGCTCAAACAGTTGAGGAGTCGGTCAATTTGAATGAACGGTGTAGCTAGTCATCATCATCATCATCATAACTGCCCACAGCTCGACGTAACCCTCTGCTGGTAACAGGCCTCCCTTTGCTCGTACCAATCTGTACGCTCTTGTGCTTATTCAATCATAAAACTAAGCAGTTTCTCGTGTAGACTTGTGTAGTAGTGTTCTTTGTGTGCCAGTCTCCTGCAACTGGACTGCAAGACTCCTCTTTCTTCTTCCAATGTCTTCAATACTCGTATATACTGCTGAATTTAAACTTTCCAATGACAGTAATGAATAAGTAGTCTAAAAAGAAATATCACTCAGCTTGCTGGACAATCGCTTCGTTTTCTACTAAAGTCTGGCTTTCAAAAATCACTTTTATCTTTTTTACATGATAAGTCTGTAGATACCTTCACTTGTTCTTAAAAGTTTTCTATTATATTTGTGCTAGTAAGTACCATACCACTAACCTATTAAAAGGGTTTACTTACCGTGTACTTCCTCCATGTAGATTCTATCCGACATCTTATTACACGGTCTATTTTTGTATTCAATGTATCGCTAGCCTTATAAGGCTGTATCTACATCTAACACCACTGTCCTAGTTTCGCGAACTAACCTTCGGCGTTATTAATTTTCTGTACATCGTCCATTCTTCCGACTAGTGAGGCGATAGAGTTGGTATATCTCCGGGATTCATAGATGAGAAATGTGGTATCAAAAATTCCCGAACTATCTTTTTGTAGTATTCCGATATGGGTTTCCGATTTCGTTTTGCTTCTAGCTTATTGTTATTTAACTCATGGTCTTAAATTCGTATTAGACAATTACGTATTTATCGTATGCGACGCACCTCAGACTTTTAGAGTGGACATTGCATTCCGTAGTAATTGCGTATCAATAAATTCAAAATAATTGTACGCATTGTAAGAGACCAAGCATACGTTGACTCTTTATGTGGTAGCCAACTAACCTCATACAATGCAGTAGTACTAGAATTGGCACATAAGGCATAACAATTGTGATCTCTAACCTGCCACGTTACGACATTCTTCGGCTGACTTCAAGCAATACACGCACCTAGCATTGATACTTGATACCACTTCAAAATGTGTGGAAATTGTGGGAAACGCATTGAGATGGTGCAACAATTAATAAATTACTAACTGAGAAAATGGTTGAAAGTGGTATCCGCATCGATGTGACAGACTAGCTTTCGTAGAAATATTTATTGAAATTAGTGAGTAGCAACTATTATACCAAAATTGTTGATCCTAAAAAGTGAAATTAGCTTCTAATACTCGATCATTTAACGAATTAACTTGAAAGCCTCAAACTCGCTATATTCCTTCCTAATCAGATGACATTCCAATTTCAATCTCTAAAATTATCGGTACCAAAAGATCCCGGGTAACAGATAACAGTACGTCCCATCCCTATCCTGTCCGTACGCTCCCAACCCGGTTAGTACTTCGCCGGCGGGTAAAACACTAAGGTCTGTGGGCCGACCATTCAGTGGGACGAATCGTTCTGAAGGGGTATTAATATTATAACGGAATTAGACTGACTGTATTGAATTAAATCGATGGGGAAAATTTATTATCGCCTCATTTGAAGTAACAAGTGTGGTTGGAGGAAAGAAGGCCTGGAGGTATCTTGAATGGGACATGTAATTGGAATATTCGTGGTTTATGGTTTCACTTACTTTCGAGTGATCTGTGGTAGTTTTTAATCATAAGGCATCGTCTACACTTGCAATATTTTCGGTTTATATCTAAATAAAAACCGAAAATACTGCAAGTGTAGACGATGATTTGATTTCTCTAAGAGTAATATAGATAAGCTTCTGTGTGAAACTTCGTTCGAGTCAAAGAAACATTCCATAGCTATAAATGATAGTGTAAGTTCCCATTGGTTATAAACAAAAGTTATAAACTTTATCTCTTTATAATATTAGTAAAGATAGAAAAAACTTACACATACTATTTGCATTAAACGAACTAATCTCTTCTTGTCACAGTTTCCTTATAAAATTCATTATTTTTCCTTTTTCTTCCTGATGCATAATTTAAATAAATCAACGTAGTTTACCCTATATCTCAAACATTCGCAAGAAAAACTATCAGATTTTAATCATAACGGAGCATGTGAAAAATTCAACCATCAACGGATATTCTAACGACGCGGGATTACGCACTATCGGGGACAGAGATAAATCCCGGACTTTCTCAGTTGTACTCATAATTTGTAGATAAGCACAGAGCTCGCAAGAAGTGGTGGGTCTGCGGTACTAAGTTGGTGATGGGGTCGAAGATTAGCAGGAAGTGTCTGCTACTTTGTGTTTGGTTCATCACTACTGAACTAAAAATAGTGAAGAAAATTATCGTGACGAAACTGGCATGTGAAATAAATTATTGGAAGACGTTTGATATTCACCGTTGATGGGTTTAGGTCCAGTCCCTATCACAAATAAGAGGCCTGTTTCCCAGCAATGGCATAACCTGAAATTTGAGATAAGTAGGCTTTAGGGAGTAGCACCCGAATTCTGTACGACGACGATTGATGGCAAAAAACTATCCTACTATAACAAAGTTAAGGAAAGTAAGTGTACCACTAGGAACTCGTATGTCACCCTTCGTGGTAACACAGGCGCGAATTTATGTTGTGAATTGCATATTATTTTGTTAATGATATTTGTATGAGTACCTTCTGCCTATTAAACACTCTCTAGACGTTCCCGTTGCCGGGATTCCGTGTTCTGCGGAGATAAGAGTGCGTGCTGGCCTAGTGCGGTGCATTTCACGGGACTGTCGCTCGCGGGGTTAATATTAAGGCCAGTAAAGGGTGATAAACGACACTCAGATCTTAAGATAGTGCAGTGATTTAACTGTAGATGCCACTGTAAATATATAAACGCATACCGTCACGCTAGGGCTTGGCGTGAATAGACTAGATTTCTAGATTCTCTGGTGTGAGTGTGTTTTCAAATTATGGTTGATTGAATGTGTGAATGTTTTATGCTAATTGATGTGGATAAGGAATTCAAAAGTTGTAAAATAGCGAGAAAGAGGTGGTCGGAACAATTAGAAAAAGGAACTGTTAAATAATGTGACCGGAATAGGAAAATATGTGGAGTAGTTTGGTCTGAGCCGTCATCTCAAGCGGTCTTAATGACGGTATACAACCAGGACGCACTATTTCATTTTTTGGCTCTCCAAAAATACTCCGGAATTTAATGCCATGTTATAGAATTAAGCTTACATTTCGATGACGATTATATTAGCGAACCACATACAATTACATATTAAAAGCAATGCTCAATGTGGTGGTGCCCCACAAACAATGGAAAATAATGACGTCGTGTCCTGCCTGTTCTGTTATTTGCATACACAGGTGATAAACGCTACTGAAAATACCAAATTCTTAGCCAAATTTTGGACTGAGTCAATTTGAAGTTTCATCGACACGATAGGAAACGAAATAAAACATCAGAACATATATCACAGAAGCTAAAAGCGAGAAAGTCGAGAAATTTCTATTAACGACTATTGCGAAACAGCATCGTAGAGTCGTCGACAGCATGAATAAAGCCAAGCTTTTAATCTGGCCTCTAATTTATTACTAGTCTGATAGTACCCATCTACATTTCCTTGTGGAGCTTGTTATTGTGTAACTCTAATTAAATATTGTAGTAATTGCTTTCCTGTTTGTTTACTCAGTCGTTGATGTGAAAGCTTAATTTGTATTTTTAAAAGTACAAATCTGCTGCACGTAAAGCATCTTTGTTTATGTCCTTGTGGAATGCTGATCATAAAACATTACACTGCCTTTTGGACTCTGCCGTAGTTGGGTAAAAATATATGTTTCTAGCCGCTACCGACTGTTTAAAAATAGCATAGGATAGGATTAGGTAGGGTCCTTTTTAAGAAGTGATTGGGTCACTTCGTGCGAAAGGACCTTTAAGTTTGAAAATAAATTGATGGAAAACATATAAGCAAACCCCAGTAACTTTGCGATATCAATGATGATGATGAAGGTGTTAATAAATCTACCCGGTTTCGACCATAGGAATAGGGTATTTCCCCAAAAAAATCTAATTAGTCCGTCTGTTAGGTTATCGAAAAATGTTGGATACGTGTTTATTGTTTTGTCAAATTAATAAAAACTAACGAAAATAAAACGTGTCAAAGATCATGAGTTTTGGGCTTTTGAGGTCACTTTGAGGGTAAAAGAGTACTAACCTTGTGACGTCACACGACTTGACACGACTTTTTGAAGCAATGTATCGTCTTCATCTTTTGTTTACGTGAAATAAGAAAAAATACGTATCCATTATTTTTTGGAAATCTATCTGACGGACTAATTAGATTTTTTTTGGTGAAATACCCAATTGCATTCACGACGCATTTGATGACGTTTGTACGGTGGAACTTTGGTTTGGACCACTAACTGTTCGACATTAATAGGTACCTAGCTATTATGTATAAAGGCTGTACAATGCGACCCATATTTTGCCAAATAAGATAATGGGTTTCCTAATTTGAATTAATTTGCAAAAGAAAACTTATGTATCCTAACTTGTTTATATTGAAAAATTATACAACATCTACCACAGCTTTCCCACAAACTAACATGCAATTTAACGCTGGAATTTCTAGATAAACAGCTACATTAGTAAGATGTAGCTACTAGGAAAAGCAGTTAGCCAAATTACTAGATCATTCATTTCAAATCGTTTTGTACCGTTGCCTCCTGAAATGTGCAATCAATCATTTGAAGATCTAATGTGGTGATAGTTCGATTTCCGCGTCATACATCTTAGCTGGTGATAATGAGAAATTATTTTAGCCTCGTTATTAAAAGATGCTTCTGGGAAATTAATCAGTACGCTTAATAGAAGGAAATATTCTTGCGTTAAGTTAGTATTGATTATTTTGTTAGGTTGCGTTTAAACGGATGTCCTAGTGAGCAATCGTCTGTTGTAAATATTTTTACAACAACTGCAACTGGCAGGTATCTTATCTTATGGGCCATCTAAGTAAGAATGAATGAATAATTACTTTTATTGCCATCAACGGGGCTCAAATCTAGGCTGCGTCGGAGCTACTGTGAAGTTTCTGATAGAAAAACCTAATATGACACTTTACTCGACCTGGTTAATTAAACCTAAAACCACAAGTGATCAAGCTTGGACATAATATCGTCGCTTGAATGGCAAAAACAGGCCAAGTGCAAGTACGACTTGCACATGAAGGGCTCCGTACCATTGTAGTAGATATTGCAAGATTTTCCGTGTTATTACCATAGACTTCTTATAGGTATTCCTGTAATCTAAAAGTGTTGAACTAATTTCTGTATTTTTTTTCAGAATTTTAGGCTCAGTAGTTTTGGAGATAAGGGTCCCAAATGGTTGGACAGACTGACAGGCACACGAGTGATCCTATAATGGTTCCGTTTTTTCGTTTTGAGGTACGGAACCCTGGGCTGCGGGTTGTACACTAGTTACCGCAGCCTCGACATATAGGGCTAAGAAGGAACATGGGTGGTTTTTAGTCAGTAGAAGTCTGACACTCCCTATCGCTCTGCCCAAGAGCGGGAGGGGTTATTTGATGATTTTCCACGCGCCAAAAAAAAAGGTACGGAACCCTAAAATCTACCAAGCGGCTTTGTCATTACAAAGCCGCTTCGTAGATAGTCGCTTTGTCGTGAAAAAGTAGCCTATGTCACCCGGGGATAGTGTAGCTTCCCAACGATGAAAGAATCTTTCAAATCAGTCCAGTAGTTTCGAAACCTATTCATTACAAACAAACAAATCTGTCCTCTTTATAATATTAGTGTAGATTAGTGTAGATTAGTGTAGACCATAGCTTCTAGTCACGTCACACATATTTCACTGTACATAAAACACAATAAATACCCAGTTTAAAACAACAAAAGCCGAACGTTTAAGGCGTTAAGTTATCGCAAGGTCAAATCCTACACCGCTGAACTATTCTAGTGGATACTACTATGTGTTTTCAGTTTAATTGACGGGTTTTATACCTATTTGTAATGTGTCTGGGGGTTCCGGCATTGGGTAGGCCTTGTTTTCCGTGAGTTTCCACTATCCTACGATAGGAACCATCCAATGTATTTGAAAATATTGACTTACAATTTTTCTGTACCTTGTGCATCATCATTTGCAGCCTATAATGTTCCCACTGCAGGGACTCAGGCCTCCTCTCCAGGAGAAGTATCGGCTATAATCCACCACGCGTGCCCAGTGTGGATTGGTAGAGATGTCACATGTCTTTGAATCTTTTGGTTCTAAGACAAGCATAGTTTATTCTTCATTACCAACATGCATATTTCGTAAATGTAAAGGGACGGTAACGGTAACAAACCAAGTCTCTTAAATATTGGTATACAGTCATCGCTTTGACAGCTTAAAAGCCTTCAAACTGTGGCTTTTAATGAATACTTTTGTGAAATTAATGTCACATGTCTTTGAATCTTTTGGTTCTAAGACAAGCATAGTTTCCTCACGATGTTTTCCTTCAGCGTTTTTAGAGCAGTAGTTATGAAATAAAGTGATGCGCCTGCTTAGGTTCGAATCGACGACTTACTATTCGTAAGTCGGGCCGCAACCACTGGGCCACCACTGCTCTCGATTCTCGATTGGTCGAAAGATCAATTTTTCACGATAATTCCAGCTTTTCAGGAACTTGACAGGATGAAAAGAATTTCTAATACAATTATTTGTCACGAGTTATCGTCAAGTTAGCAGTGCCCTTTCTCTCTCACTATCAAATCAATACCTTTCTACACTCCGCATAATTGATAAAGAAGATTAAACAATTACATTTATTTATTTATTGATCACATACAATTTTTTCTCAAACCACACACGCCTCTCAGCTGTCAGTTCATTTGCAATGAATGGTCTTTGTTATACTTTATCTTACATCTCAACAAACACTTGGTTGGTTGGTATTGTGATGATTAGCTGTGTTGCAAATGTTAATATTGCTAATGTTGATAATTATGTTGATTTGTATTGCGTCAATGTTTTTGTGCGCTACTGTACGTGGGTGGTTTGTAATAAAGACGTGATTGTTTCTTGTTTAAGATTGTTGATTAAGGTAATCAAGAATTTGACAAGTAGACCTGAATTCTATGGGGTAGTTGTTAAAAAGATCTAATTAGTCCGTCAGATATATTTCCTAAAAATATCGGACTTTTTACATTTAGCTGTATTCTTTTTAACGTAGACTCAAAATTAAACCGATACAGCTCTTCGAAAAATCGTGTGACACCTTTGACGGGTTTTATCTTCGTAAGTTTTTAATAATTTGATGAAACAAAAAACACGTATCCAATATTTTTTTGACAATCTAACTGACGGACTACACAGATTTTTTTTTTGTCACGTTACTTTCCTATTTTCAGCAGTGGCTAACATATAAGTTCCACCAATTAACTGTCAAATTGGTTATGGTTTAGTACAAAATGGAACCATTTTGTACCAAACCATTTGACAGTTAATCCATGGACAATATGATAGCCACTGACATGTAAAAGATACGCAATAGCCCTGCTGGTCGGGCAAAGTCAACAGGACACAAATCCAGACTCGTTGGTCAAGTGATAAGACAAAGTGTTATTGGGTTTTTCGATCAGAAATTTGTCAGTAGAAGCCATGGAGTCTGGATTGGTGGTCAATTGATGGCATTAGGCTCGCTCCAATTACACAACCCTTTTGGAGATTACTGGCGTGATGTTATATTGCCTGTAATTTCGTCTGCAGATATATTATAGATAGAACGGTTTTGCTACCTTCAACATATTATATTTCACTCAAAAAATCAAACCAGATTATTATTAACATTTTCTAACAAATATTATCTTCTTTACACACAACCATACACTTTTATTATAGGCAGTAGGTAATTGAAGCAAGATGAGCATGTAAATGAGCAGCGACACAACACTAGCGGTGTGTCTATGCTCGGTGCAATGGCGACCGTGCGTGGATGCGGCACGTTATACGCTATCCCTCATACGGTGGTGTAATGTTTCATTGTGAGGACAAGGAGTGGAGAATTATTCGTGGATGCGGTATTTGGCATAGGGAGGCATTATCTAGAAGCGGTTTGGGGTTATCTAGATTATGTTAGAAATCTATTTTAATTTGAATTTTACCATTATAATTTGAATTTTGCGTTTTCTTTTTCGAGGTTTATATTATGACAGAATAGTAGAATTTTATGCAGTGTAATTATAGAGTTTAATTCAGTACCTACCACAGACAGGTTTTCGTCTTAAAAAAAACTAATTAGTCCGTCAGACAGATTTCCAAAAAATAATGGACACGTATTTTTTTCTTTTTTCACTTAAACAAAAGATGAAGACGATACAGTGCTCCGAAAAGACGCTCCGTGACGTCACAAGGTTATTACCTTTTTACCCACAAAGTGACGTCAAAAGCCCCCACTTATGATCTTTAACGCGTTTTATTTTCGTAAATTTGATAAAACAAAAAACACGTATCCAATATTTTTTTAAAATCTAACAGACGGACTAATTAGATTTCGAAATATTTTAGATTGGTGAAATACCTTTGTGTCATTTAAGACAATTAAGTTATATAAAATACGTTTGGTGGTTTATTACAGTGAAGTATCTTAACAGTTTAGTCAACTATCTACTGAACTAAACATTACATAACATTAAGCCCTTTTTTTTTGGGGGGATTGGGAAATCATCAAATAACTCGTCCCGCTCTTGGGCAGAGCAAAAGGGAGTGTCAGACTGCTACTGACTAAAATCCACCCATGTTCCTTCTTAACCCTTTATGTTGAGGCCGCGGTATCTCTTGCAACAACCCGCAGCCCATAACATTACGCTTGTAAACAGGCTAGGTGCACCTCGAACCTAATAGTGCCCTCTACATTTCGCCAGTTATGCATAAGTCCTATTTAAATTGGGGGGGGGGAGCTAATTGTAAACTTAATTTCTCCAATATTGTTCAAAGGAAATACTCCTGCAATAATAGAAATTTTGAGGTTTCACTAAATAGATCTTGACACTTTCAGACTACATTGAAAATCAGTCTCATTCGACAAATGGTTGCAATGGTTCTTTTAGTATTGATTACATAAACTAACGGGCCAAACCCATCATTGATCTACAATATACGAACGGTCACTTAAACGTAAATAATTATGGTACTTAGAAAACACACATTTGGTAAAAAACGACAAAAAAATACAGCCTAATAAATCAGCATAAAAGCTTTCCCCATAATATTAATTAACTTAATACCAAGTTACCAACAAAATGCTTCTTACTTAAAATAGTGAATATACGAATTTAAATAACACATTAAAACATACCACATCTGCCGGTTACCGCTCCACGACTGATTCTAATTAAACAGCCAGCTAGAGATTTATAAGATATAAAGGCATTAGGGAGATTTATAACTAGTACTGAATAATGAGATAACACTAATGGTAGCCGGTGTAGCCATGTGGTATGAAATAGTCGGAATTATAGACGTTGGTAGCTGTGTGAAAAAGGATTTTTTTTTATTTATTCAAGATAAGTACCCTAACAGTAGGCACATAAATACGTTTTTCAATCAACAATAAAAATATACAGGTTAAGGACTTTATGTAGGTACCAATTACATGGCGTATACAACATTAAACACTATAATGTTATAAAATTCAAGTTTGATCTACAATTACTGAAGTATCAAACTTGTATCTTATTACCTCGTAAAAGACGAGAAAAAAGCAACGAAAGAATTTAGTTCATTGGAAGCTAAGATTGTACTTTGGCAGCTATGCCTCTAAGAACTAAAAGATTGTAAGTATTTTAAGTTGAAGAAGCAACTGTAGCCAAATTTCAAGTTGAAGAAGCAACTGTAGCCAAATTTTAAGTTGAAGAAGCAACTGTAGCCAAATTGTCCCAATAATCAGATTTGAATTATTTCCAAATCCGGCAGGACTTTCAAGTCAACATTCCAAAATCACATCAATATATTACCTATGTGTTGACTTCTACTCACATAAAAATTATCTCACTATTAAATTAACGACAGCCAAATTAAATATAAATCAGATTAATCTGACAGTTCTTACAAAGAAACAGCAACAAAAAGTTGTCCAACATTTAGTTTCATAGAAAGACTAGCGGATATCACGCGGTTGCACCCGCGTATTTCCCGTTCCCGTGGAAAAACAGTGATACAAAGTAGCATATGTTACTCAGGGTGAATGTAGCTACTAATAATGAAAGAATTTTAAAAATCGGCGCTGTAGTTTTTGAGTTTATTCATTACAAACATACACACAAAAATACAAATCTTTCCTCTCTAAAATATTAGTGTAGACAAAGATCATTATTGTCAACAAAAAAATAAGATTTAGGATTACTCCTGCTTTTCTCCAAGATGTGGTCACAGATGGGACTTAGCCATTTGGCTAGGTACACCCTAATTTCACCAAAAAATTAAATCCCATGTTATAACATGAGACTTATTGGAACCCTCTATTGGGGGCCCCAATCGGGGCCCTTATTGGGGGGGAAACAATTGCAATCAACCGGGCACGAATTCGGACTCTGTGGTTGCTACTGAAAAATTCTTGATGTAGAAACCCAATAATAATGCTTGGCCTGGGAATCGAAGTACCTCATACACAGCAGTCACGCTTACGAATACTAAGACCAACAAATCAGTCAAACGTTATTATTTCATTTTAAAACAAGTCCAAAAACAAAAATTCTACGATACCATAACCAAGAGAATTCTCAAAAGAATCTCGCTCACGATTCCGATAGAAAACCAGTTACTTGCGCAACGCATAATATAACATAATCTTTCTTGATAAAAGCGACGTTAATGCGATACACATTATTTGTTAATCGCCGATTTAACTGTAGTTTAGATTAACCAGTTTTTTTTAATAATTTAATTTCCATTTGCTTTTTTGTTGACTGTTTCGTTGGTCTAGTAGATCTATGCAAGCTTTCGTTGAGCATGAGGTCTTAGGTTTGATTCCTGGTTTGAGTTTGATCATTTGGAATTTCTAACTAGCAGCCAAATAGTCTGGAATTATGCCCTTTTAACAGCAATAGGTTTAATCTCAATTACATGGCATCCAGGAGTAGCCATGGAGTCTGGATGAGTCCGGTTGATGGTAATAGGTCCGCCCGGTTGATGGTAATAGGCGCGCCCCATATTACAAGGGATACACCTCTGTTTAACCCTTCGGACATTACGGGCGTCATATTATGTTTTTAAAATTGGAATTTTCAACTAAGAAGAAATCTTTAAAAAAAGTTTCTTAAACATCGTCGTGGGGTTAACGTGGAACCTTCAGTTTTTTTAAACGAAGTAAATGTACACTTTGTTTTCTTCGAATTAACTAAACTAAAAAAGTAGATAGATAAACATAAGAAGTAGATGGTAAAACGAGAACAGCAATTCTGTCCTAAAACTTACTTTATTCGAATCAGCTAGACTCAAAAAGAAGTTGATAGTATAATAAAAAGAGCTTTTGCTTCGCAAAATTTTGTAGCTTAGCATATTTTGGTCTACGCCTAGGATTGACACACCCAGCTGTGTCACTCCAACCATGACCCATGACTTCTGGGACGATACAGGCTAACAGTATCAGTATATTTTCAACTTTTAATTCTCTAAAGCATAAATTCTCTTCCCAACAAAAGAACTCAAAATCAAAATAATTTTAATTTCACGTAGGCTTACAAAGGCACTTGGTGAAAAGCAAAAAGGTGCACGGTTCGGTGCATTGGTCGATTGCCAAGGAGAAGAACAAGCAAGAAACTCAAAAGGTTACTCTTTAAATCTTTTAAAATTGTTTTTGTTTAAAGTTTAAGATCCAGACATAGTCTTGGTATAATACACACCTGAAGACTGCAGATTAGTGTCTGAGATGGTCTTAAGAAAGCACCACACAGATTTGAGTGGACCCGTCCAATCATTGCAAGCATTTGTCAGTTATCGTGGAGCTCGACTTATAACTCAGGAAGCTCAACGTCACGAACGAACAATACCAAAGAAAGGACATTTTGGTGGGTCGCTTATAGTACTCAAACTGTCAGACAATCGTTCAAATTAAAGAAAGACCCATGGGTCCGGACTCCGTCACTACCATTTCCCATCCTTATCCTGTTCACCGCAGCCCTAAATGCGCCACTAGCGCCACGCGGCCAAACTCAACAACTCGTTCGCGCAGACGCATCCCACACAACTAACGTTCATTTTCATAACAGGTCGCGCCGGTAGTTTTTCTTGTCACCATGTTTGTTGCTTTCGGAATATGTTATTTTTTATTTAGGTTTAAAATTTTGCCTGGGTGTGCAGAGGTGTAGTTTGAATGTGGGTCTGATAGTATTAAAAAAGGATTTTAGTGGTAGGAATTATCACATTTACCAGTTACGGCCACTGAATCTGGAACTTTATTCGGTTGATGGCTATAGATTCATACCCGAAGTCCATGTAGGACTTAAAAATAATAGGGTAGGTAGGTAGTTAACAAAAAAAATCCTATTAGTCCGTCAGATAGATTTCCAAAAAATATTGGACACATTTTTTTTTTTTCACGTAAACAAACAATGAAGACGATACAGTGCTTTGAAAACTCGTGTGACGTCATTTTCTAAGACATAAGTATGCCATTTTTTACCGGTCAGTGACGTCACAAACCCCCACTCAAATCTTTGTCGCGTTTTACCATCGTCAATTTTTATTGATTTGATAAAACAATAAATACGTACCTATCCAATATTTTTCGATAAGCTAACAGGTGGACTAATTAGAATCATATTTTTTTTAGTCAGTAAACATCCCTATTGGCGGAACATGCGTATACTATAAAGTACACCTCTGCCTGACCCTCTGTGGATAACAGGCGTGATGTATTGAAACACCAAAACAAAACAATTTCATCAGTCAACATCATTTATGAGAGTTTTTCTATGCCTTTCAGTTATTATCCTAAGGATTTACCCTATACTCTGTAGATATACATATATATGGGTTTAGTGTCTAATGTTCACCTGGGTGATAGCTCCCAGGTGAACATTAGATACTAAAGTAGTATCCTCAATTCACCTGGGAGATATTAGTTTTATCCAGGTGAATTGAGGATACTAAACCGATGTTAAAACATTTAGTGTCCTATGTTCACCTGGGTTAAACGACCCACTACTATTTTGGGCTATAGGTGCAATCCATCGCATCAGATGCCAGTACACCAAGCTACCCGAAAATATCTGTACCTACTATTTTGCAGAGACATTCCAAGTTCAGAATGTATACTTACTAACTCTTATACTTTACGAGGCAGTTTGTCTAAAGGAAACTTTATCGTACGTTCAATTATTGCCAACAGTCCTATCTGACTTCCGCAACTCATTGGAACTGGCTTTTCTAGACCACATGAGCTGTTAACTCTCTTATAATATATCTTTTCATCGTTGCGTTTCTTAGAACTGTTACGGCCTTATTACAAAAGTGGTTAAACCTGGTTTAAACTTAGACTTGGTTTATCTTGCATGCCGTCACTTTCTTTTGAATATTATCGAATAGAGACGGCATGCGAGATAAACCAAGTCTAAGTTAAACCCAGGTTTAACCACTTTTGTAATAAGGCCGTTACAGTTCTGCACTCCAATGTAAAACTTTTCATTACAATCTAGAGAGTTTCGAAGGATTTTTCTGCTCATTTACGTAACGATTGCCTACTTACTATAAATCATTATCTGTCAAGCTTTTATTTCAACTAAGTAAGGGTCGTTTTCAGTCTGATCTGATGCAGCTGAAAAACTGTTAATTTACATGAAGCGACTGTCTTATCTGGCCTTCTTAACCCAGTTACTGTTGATACAGCTACATATATATGCTATTTTATAAACTACCGAATAAAACTCGTTTAATAAATTAACTGACATAAGTCCTCCTGAATGCAACGAATTTAGTCCATTTATTTTAATTGTTACAACTATGTTTCAGAAAGTAGAATAACTATATCGTTGTTTACAACTAAAGTAACCTTCAAATGATCACGATGAGCCGTGGCTGTACTAAATAGACGAATGGTTTAACTTCAAAGCAATGTACAGTTGTTTGACTTTAGCTATTATGGTAAAAATGTGGAACAAGGCTTGAGAGGTAGCGAGGATGGCACTAAAAACGGAAATTACTAGCTTATGTCTTTTTTTATCTTAGCCTATATATATCACACTGCCATGCAATTGCCTCCCCCTTTGGCCTGGCCTTCCACTCTACTCTCTGTGCGGTTTTCTGTGTCCAATTTGGCACAATTTAGATTATAATGTATCAACGTTACTTAATTTTTATATGAAACATGTAACTATCTACTTACACAGTTTTACCAAGCAGGCAGATAAGCTTAAGTGTCTGCTTGAAAAGCACTAATAAACAATTTCTAATTATTAAGTTTGCAACCTCCATTAGAAGTCATTCAACTTTTGAACACTTCTCAATTACACAAGTACAAGGTATCTTAATTTGTTAGTGGTAATTGCTTACTAAAGATTGTATTCGTCTTTACTTCTTAAAGATGTAGTAGCAAGTATTACTCATGGAGAATTAAGGGGTTATTTAAAAGCGAGCAAACCAATCATGTTTTCAACGCTTGAGCTTGTAACTCATAACAAATCACAGCAATTTGAAATACGGACTTCTACTTCAATTAGCGGCGAATGTCTCATCACCATGTTTTGAAGAACATTAAGATAATTCGCTGCACCGTTGTAAGTGTTAATAGAGCGCGGTACGTACTCGCCGGTTTTATGGCCCCTTGTTGCGTTATGTGTGGGGCCACGAAATTAGAGGTTGTACACCGTTGTAATAACGTGCAATTTGTGATGTTGCTTTTATTACTTGGGAACAGATTTGTAAATTGGAAAATGTAATAAAATACTTTTCGTACTTCGTAGTATGATTGTTATTTCTATCATAACAATATTAATTAAATAGAGTAGTTTCAAAATCCTAAGTTTTGAACCCGTAAAAAAAAATCTTTGATAACGAAAATGATTTGTTCTATAAGTTATCGGTCATAAACTAAAACATGTTAATTTAATATTATACGTAATCTATCTATTAAAATAGTCCAATTTAATAGTAAAGAAATATGACTGTGGTATTAAAATATTTTTTTTTGCAAAAGTATAATAATATTTTTACTGCGTTCCTATTTTATAACCATTCTCACGATTGACAGTCGTAAAATTACTTTTTAAAACCGAATTGAATCGTTTACGTTAAGTTATTGCTTGTAAAAGTCAAAAAAATTGTAAAAATAAATATAAATAAAGAGACGCCATCTTGGATTTTTCGCGCACATGAATTATTTTAGTCACTGCGGGATGTCTCATCATTGCAACATACTTACGAATGTTAAAATCTTATGATTAAGTAATAAAATAAAATATGAATCTATATTTATGATTTACAAAGTATGTTTTTTTTTCTTTTTGACCTATTGGCGATATTGATGAAAACCCTAATTAATGTAAATTCTAGAATTATACAAAATATCAAACGAAACCGAGGAATCGGTGATAAATTATTGTTTTTTTTTAATGTATTTAACTACATTTAAACGTGAAATAACAAAGAAAAAAAACTTTTAAATAGATGTTTAAGAACAGGATTCTTGAGCACATTGTAGTTCTTGCAAGCAGATAAATTATAAAAAATCTTAAGTTTTTCTATAAAAATGCAAGGTAATTTAATTAATATAATTCGCGCGCCCACACACATATCATAATTTTAAATGTCACACAATGTAAGGTTGAAGTCTCACTGTTCAAATATGAATATTTAATTTAATAAACATGAAGTATACAATGACAGATAGCAAGCTTTTGAACAAGGACATGAATGTGAAAGGTGATTGAAAGCAAAAAATTAACAAGACATTATTTTTAAAAGTCAACAATAAAAGTGTGTCATCTTCCTAATTAGCAACAGGATCACGTGTTGTTATAATAACTATGTATTTAAGTATTGACACTACTAACATAATTATATTTACGTGCTCAAAACCCATAAATATAAATCATTTACAAACGTATTAGTCATCACCAAAATTATCTATTTTATAACGCAAATCGTTTTAGAACCGCAAGCCTTAGTCTCAACAAATAAATGTCATAATAATTATTTTTTTATTTTTACACCCAAACGCGCATCTTTGTCACCCGTTGACGCCTCCAAAGCGAATGTAACTCGATATTCTTCCCAAAAATAAGGCTACGTATTCACTCAGCGATTTTTACATGTCTTCGCGACTTCAGAAACGTAAATAAATAATTCATGTTTCAAAAAAATAAAAAGGTAAACTTGCGTTCAAAAGTTTTATACCTAAAGCAAGTACAGATGAGAATTAAAGTTTTTTTTTTGTGAATGAATACTGCTTGTTTTTATTTGACTTTTAATTAATTGTTTGTGGTAACATTTTTTCCCCAATGGCAACAAGAATGAATCAGCTGTTTATCTTGAGTCATAAAATTCGATTGTGGGTATATTCGATATGGTTACTGTTATGGTGTAGCCTTGGTGTCTTTTAAATTTAATGTCCTTTATCCTTTATTCTGTTCGCAATTAAAAGTGCACTAAACCTATTATTGACGGTAGTTTTTCAGTACAATATTTATTTACTTTAAGTTTTGTTTCCTCAAAATATAAAATTGTGCAAAGAGCTAGCTAGCTGGTCCGTAAGAAGGAGAGGGCATTTGTAAGACTGGGTAATTTTAGTACAAGTGCCAAAGCACTCCTTTGCATCATAAGTGTACATGCATCAAACTAAATTGTTTGTTATCCATTTAACTAGCAATAATTATTTTTTTATATTTTTATTTTTAAAATGGCGTACTTGACATGTAAAAACTATCGTCGTCATCACCAAACTACACATCCACTCAATTGCATCCAATACTATAATCTATCCCCGCCACTAACCCCGCCATTTTAATTTTTCAATATTAAACAAAATATTAACCAACAATACCCACCCATTTGTTATTCGAGCACCAAAACATCATTTTAGCAATATTGTTGATTCATTTTCTACCTTTTAACTCCACTGTCTACTAGCTCTCATCTAATTACGCAACCACACTGCACACTAATTAAATTCCAATCAATTCCCACACACAATACAAAAAGCATAGAACAAAAAACAACAAAAAGCAACAATGGTTGTTCATCGATGATCACCATGCGACCGCAACGTACGCATGACATCACTGCAGTTGTCAACTTGATATGGGGTATCGAATATCAATGTCACTGCTCTTCCGCAAATACGTTCACACACCGGCTATTGACACGGCCTGACGCTTCACATGTATCAAGTGTAAAATTAACTTTGAAATGGTGGTTTAAGTTCTAATTACTTTAGTCGAAGATTTGGTGAGGGTGACGAAAATGATATAAATGTACACTAAGAAAAATTATCTATAGATCTATGGAGTTTTAATTACATCGATATTATTAGTATCAGTGTAGATAGTAGATTTTGACAACATAAGTTTGCATTTAAATCCATAGAGTAGGAAGATTTTTCACTGCAAATTTGGTCCACTAAGGATCTCCTTACAAATAAATAATAAACTACCAGAAGGTCAAGACCAGTAACATTCTACAATGATAAGAAAAAAAATAAAAAAAGTTCAAAGTCGTTGCAGAGCCATTAAACGCCCTAAGATCTTCATTCATTCTTAGTGCCTTAATAACCCATCAGTTTGTAAAAATAAGACACTACTAACGTTAGATGTTAATATACGATACACAATTACTTCTAATACTTTATTACGATACTCCACAATCCTTTCCACACCGGTTACATCTCGAACTCCCGCGCATCCATTGACGCTCCCCGCGACACCTCACATGTGCACACGCATCATAAAACTCGCATGTTTATCCTTCTACCTTACTCCCACACCATCGTTTAATATCACGATATTTTAATACTTTTGTGGATATTTACAAGACTTGTGTTGACTGAGGTGGTCTGCGGTTTTGAATGTTGGGTATAACTTGAAAAATTACGTGTTTGAATTTTAAACAGCACCAACTCTTAAATAAATTTAAACTAAAGATTTTTTCAACTATAATGATAGGTATTTGGCTCTGATTGGAATTTAGGGTTTAATTACCGCCACTGTGGAAGAATCTTTTAAACGCATTAAACAATAGACTTCCCAGCCATATATTGCTAATTTGTCGCCTTCAAGCACTTGTATTTTAATTCTAGAAACACTCACAGTAAATGAACTTCCATTTCAGGAACAAAAATACCTCGGAGCTAATGAAAATAAACTAAGAATCCAATCTATTTAAAAAACAATAACATTCTGAAAAGTAAAGAATCAGATTTCTACAAAGATACTGAACAGAGGGTTGGTAAACACAGTAATATAATTCCTTTTAATTCTTTAAAATAAAGCTTCGATATAAATTGGCTGGACAATGAAATGTTTAATGAAACAGAAGGTAAAGGTTAACTCGAGACTCCACCTTCAATTAAAGAAATAAGCGATGAGCTGGTGTCGAAAACCGTTTATTTTAGCGTTTCTGGTATCGATATGCTATTTTCGTTTAATGAAGAACAAAAAGATGTGGAAGATATTATTGTTGTTCGTTTCATTGAGCACGATCTGTATAATCGTTCTGAAATGGATATATGTCTATTTAACCATGCGTTAATTTTGTTTTGCTTGTTTAAAATAATTCTGCGATTACCGTTACGCAGGAGTTTTGAGAATGCAAATCGATCCTACAGCTAAATGTGCGACATAAAAATAGCATTTGTTTCTCATCTACATACCGTATTCAATGGAATTTAAAGCGTTCTCCAGGCGAAAGAATCCTCTTACTAAATAGTCATTGAAAATCTTCGCCACTAAATTCAAGTGCCCATCCCAACCAAAGTTAAGGCGGTTGAAACTACAGATTTTAAGGTTCGCTCTAAATATCATCAATTAAAACCAATTACAAAAGAAAGTGATAGTCGCCCAAGTATGCAGGTCACAATTTCTGATTCATTTTTTAATTATCGATTAGTTTTTGTTTCCAGTAGTTTGAACTTTATCTCTTTCGTTTAAAGTTGTGAATTCATTGGTATAAAGCTGTCGCTGTTGAACTAATGGCACTACAAATCCTCCGCAGTCCAAGCCAGGTATTGTCCTCTGAAAAGTTTATTTGCTCCTTACACCACTGTCGTCCGATCGCCTTTTTTCTTTTATCTCAGACAATTTTTAAATGGTTTATGTTTGATACCATTATTGTGTGCCAATCAGGTTGAATTACAATGTCCTTTACCAACGGCCGAACTGAGTAAGAATTTCTTTATTATTTTTGTTACAAATCATTTTATTTTATGCCTTTTTTAGTTTTAAAGTAAACAAGGCAGATGTTCGCTTTATTTAGATGAGCCAGTCGAATGCGTATGTTGAATTTAAATAACTCGTGTTTGAATTTACGGATGCTTGGGGACATGGAAAATTGTGGTGCTTACCTTGTTTTTCTCTCTTTTTTCTTGAATTTATGTGACTTTAGTTTTGACAAGTTTACTTAAAGGATTCTAGGAAGAGGCTTCTTGTATTTAGATTTGTGGAGCGGTCAATCTTGTGCATTTGAACGTTATTGCTCTTTTATGTACTTCAGATTCATATATTTTCGGTTTGACTTAATGTCTTCTTGCGAAAGTGAGCACACGTCACAAGATATTTTAAAACGTCCTTTGCTCGATACATTTTGCCATAAAATACACTCCCATTTTTACAAATTCCTTCAATATGTCGCCAAACGTGCTCTGACTGAGATCCCTCCGATCAATAATCTGAACATTAGCGGCACATAAAAGTCACTAATTGAGATATCCCCAACAATTTGAACTCAACGTTTTTAAAGTGTTAAGTAGTGGTTGGAGTGTGCAATAAATCTCATTGTTGGCACTCTTATCTACCTCACTGAGGTAGCCGATATGGGCGTTGTCAGTAAAGAGAATTTAAATATAAAACGTAGTGTTGCTCTGATCATGGGTTTTATCTTCGGACGGTCATATTTTGAGGTATGTGGAGCGGTTGCACTTTGCGGTGTTTGCAGAGCGAGCTGATGATGATGTTTAGTTGTTTATTACTGGCGAATTATGTTTTTTTTGTTTTTCTGCTTTACAGTAAATTAATAGTAGAGAGTATAATAGTAGTATTAATTTTGGATTTAAGGGAATCAATTAGTGATCAGAAAATTTTACATTACGTGGATTTGGAGCGGAAATTGCACTTATCTGAGAGATTTACTTGGAGAAAAGTGAGGCTTTTGCACAGCAGGGGGACACGGTATAAGATATTTAAAAAAAAGGAAGGAAATGATGGCAATTAGTGAAACACTTTGAGCTTTAACTGAGGTTTAATGTCTTGATCATCTCACCAGTCCAGTTAACGATTGGTAATAACCAGTAGGAAGTAATCATAACATTAAAATCATATTTTAATCTAATGATGACATTTCCTGTTTCAAGACAATAACTCAAATAAACCAGACAGAAGTTGATCGAATTCCAAAAATGTCACTTTTATATCACATAAAACAAGTTATCAAAGTCAGAACCGATATAAATAAAGATACTAAAGATTACAAAATCACTTTAGTTGAGAAAGGGATCATCGTGTGTGGCATTAACGTAAGGTAACGACTTATCGAAAATCTCTTCATTAAAAACTAAAATGTGAGTCGGTTTCGAGTGTTTGTATGTTTTCATTGATGAGACTTTTCTGATGATTTTGGGAGCGAAAGTAGAGCTGTTTAAAAGAGTTATAATGTTCAGTTGGAGAAATGAAGAAAATAATGTTGCAGTCTCTTTTTCTCTCTTCCTTCCTGTCTCTATTATAATCTTGATTATTATTCTACCAAACATATTAATTTCATATAAATGCGTTCGCCGAACTTTAATGTTAACCTCTCTTCCGAGTTCATCACAAATTTTAAACCCATAATATACAAAGGGAAATGTAATCGCTTAATCACTAGTGTTAAGCAAAATCGTTAAAACACAGTCACTACCAATGCGAGAGTGGCCGGCTTTTATTGTAAATTTAACAACTTCGACAGAAAACTAATAAACAAATTCCTGTACATCCTCATTTAGCTCACTGAAATAGCCACTGCATTTACAGTACCGTTATTCGCTGGACGAACTAATAAGAATACCAATTTATTATTGACAACATTAACTTGATCAGTTGTACGTGGAGTAAAATAAATCCCAGAAAAGTCTATGTTGGATCTGGACAGGTTCGAGCCAAGATCGCTTACTATGGTGGCTGAGGACACAAAGTTTGCATGCAATGTTCAACGCATCAATCAGCAACTGAATCGTATTCTCAACAATAATAAAGTAAGCTCATCTGTTTCGGGGATCTGAACAAATGTTTCTGAGAACGTTGCGTGTCGCCTTAATGATCTGAATAAAAGTAAATGTTTTAAACAAAAGCTTTCTAAGGCTTTAATTAGGTTGTATCGGCGAAAGTCGGGATCATGCCTTTTGGAAAGATGGTGTATGATACTGCTAAAGCCTTTTTTATTATGCTACGTTCGAATAATGATTAACAGACTTCAGTGTGAGTCGTAACAAGACAAGGAAATGTTATGGATATGGCATTTAATCATTTATCAATTTATTTGTTTTCTTTTATTGCACTGAATCAGTCAGAATTATTAAAAGGTGTGTAAAGAACGTGTAAACATGATTAATATATGTGCAAAAAATGTGATACCGACGATCAATTATATTAATAAATCTTTTTTTGCATATAAGATTTACGGGCAACATGGTGTGTTGTGTAGTCAAGATATTCTTTACATAAGTGTAGGTGACCCGTTTTGTTTGCATTTAGTGCTGATAATACCTGTTAAATAACATTAAAATGATTATCTTAACGTCTCAATACTAAAGCAATTTATATCAATGATTGACCAACAATGTTAATAAGACAAGATACAAGAATGAAGCCATTAGCGGAATCGCTAAAACTAACACCGTTTCGCGATCTAATAAATCACATAGCAATTTGGACCTTACCATTAACTTGTCAGAGTTGAAACTTCTATAGCATGTGTGTGAACAATTTATCTTAGCGTTCGACGTGGATGCAATTAATCAAGAGGCAATGTCACGTACGTAATATAGCCGCGGTAAAAGAGAAAAAGATGATTTCAGGCTAATTATCTTTGGTCTTGTTATATTTTTATTTTGCCACTTAACACCTACAGAGGCAATTTGTCGCTTGTTACGTTACGCTATTGAATTTTTGGGTCCTGCATTGTGTGACTACCGTCTGTTAAAGGCAGTTGATTTATTTCTCATACGTCCAGTACTCATTTATCATCGCTCACCTGTATTTAGACTGTTTATTTTTATAATGAGCCCTCGAAAAGGTCAATTTTGCGTTTACACTCCTTTTTTTCTTGCGGCGAGAGGGTGTTTATTTCTTCTTAAATACGTATAAGATCAGTTCTCGTGTTCGCAACCTGATCTCATTATTCGGGACATGTAAGAAAAGGAAGGTGCGAATGCTTCGAGTATAAGCAAATAAATATATTCATTATTTATCGATGCCTACTTTTAAATAAAGCCTTTCAGCTTAATTTATTTGCCGCTTCCTTGAATCGAACGTCCATATTCTGTAGAACTTATTAAGTGAAAAATATTTCAAAGGTTTCCTTCCTGGGTATAATAACTTAGAATTCCCATTCCATAAGTATAAGTATATTAATTCTAATGTTCAGTTGAACATTAGAATATACCGGTGTATATTCTGATACAATGTCCCGTAACTTCCTATAGGTGGGGAGACCTCACAGTACCTTGATCAATTCATCGAATTAAATACCTTTAATTAATTACGATAGCTATCTCAGCTTGGTCTGTGGATGGCAATTAGTCGTCGTAGGGAACTTTTGTTACGAGTTACATGACGGCTGTAAGGTTCCTGTTTTAGCCAACCTTCTAAGATTACAAGCAATGAATAGGGTGTCTGATGAAGCATCCTTGTTTTCATGAACATCTGTGTGTGATAAGGATCAGTTTTTGGATTTTGTCCAATACTTGTGGCTGTAGTTTCATTTGCATTGGCTGCAGTATCGGTTTTCTGAACTACGGGTTGGTTGTCAAAACCAACATACTCTTTGTGAATTTAACTTGAGCTTGTGCAAGACTAACAAAACGTTGTATAAACTGTATGAAGGGTGATATTGCTAGAAGAGAGGTTTCTAATATATTAGAGAAGTATGGAAGATAAAGATATACTGCGCCGACCCCAACTTAATTGGGATAAGGGCAGGAGAATATCGATTGTTGAAAAATCATCGATTCGTCATTTATCTAGCCAGATCATCATAAATTCATAACCAGCCCCTTTTCACCAAAGACTAAAGAGACGAAAGGAAACCGATGACATAATAGTTGTAAATCATCCCGTGCTACTTTTAATTGTGAAATATCGCCTACGTGAACATTCCACTAAAACATGTAGCTTGCAGGCGACGCGATGGTAACCTGCCACTACTTATGAATTATCACTACAGTTAGCTGTAGCTATTTTTGCAATGAGTGTAGAAAGGTGACCAGCTGATAGTATGTGTTTGTCTATTTCTTCTTCATAATCTCGATCATTGATTGCTGATCAATTAGTATTAGCACTATGTTTTTTACTAGCTTTTTATAATATTCTAAAGTATAATAAAATAAAATAAAATAAAATAGCCTTTATTGCTGTTTCTTTCTTACAATTAATGAATGCCTACTTACTAAAAACTAAATTGATTTAATCAATATTCTAATTCGCATTACAATGATCGGCAACTGGATGTTTGTGTGGAACAGCTTGTCTGTCGACAAAGGCCTCCTCTAAAGATTTCCACGTATTCCTATCTCTTGCTAAACGGGTCCATACCGGACCAGCTATTTTCTTGAGGTCATCTTCCCATCTTTTGATTTGTCTGCCTCTATTTCTTTTGCTATCTCTTGGATACCATTCTGTTATTAACTTAGTCCATTTTTCTTTACTTTCTCTGAACATATGTCCCGTCCAACGCCATTTTAGCAGTCTGTAGTCTGTGTGTGCATTTTTAAATTTTGTTTTCTTTTTAATTTCTTGTAGTTTCACTCTATCCCTTCTTTTTATACCTAAAATACTCCTTTCTATTGCATTTTGGCAGATTTTTAATTTACTTTCTTGTAGTTCTGTTAACGCCCATGTCTGACAACCGTATAGCAAGCATGGCATAATACATATTTCGTATACTTTCTTTTTTCCTTTCATTGGCATGTCTTTATCCTTCATTATTTCACTAAGCGACCAAAACCGTTTCCAAGTATTTGTTATTCTTCGTTCTATTTCTTTATTCATGCAATCTTCTGTAGATATAAGTTGGCCCAAATATATATATTCATTTACATATTCTATTTGTTCGTTATTTACTGTTATATTTTGTTCGTTGGTTTCTGTTTGTTGGGAATTCGTCATAATTTTGGTTTTAGTTAGGTTCATTGTCAGGCCGGCCTTAGCACTTTCGTCGGATAATTGCTGCAACATTAGTCCCAGAGTTCCTGAGTCCTCTGAGAACAAAATCAAATCATCCGCGAAGCGTAGATGGTTGAGATTTTCGCCATTTATATTGAGGCCATTTTTGGTCCAGTCTAGATTCCTGAAGATCATCTCCAGCACTGCTAAAAATAATTTAGGTGATATAGGATCTCCTTGGCGTACACCTCTATTAATAGGAAATTCGTTACCAGTAGATTCAAGTTTAACTTGTGCTGTGCTCGCTGAGTATACGTTTTTAATTATTCTTATGTATTTTGCTTGCACCCCTTGTCTTTTTAGAGCGTCCCATATATACTCATGTTCCAATGTATCGAACGCTTTGTTAAAGTCAACGAACCCTATGTAATATGTTTTATTATATTCTCTATATTTCTGTAAAATTTGTCTTAAAGTGTGTATATGATCTATTGTTGAGAATTTGCTTCGGAAACCAGCTTGTTCTTTAGGCTGGTTTTCTTCTAGTGTATTGGTAATTCTGTTTAGTATTATTTTCGAAAATACCTTATAAATATTGGACATTAAACTGATCGGTCTGTAGTTTCCTATATCGCCCTTGTCTCCTTTTTTATGCAGCAGTATGATTGTCGATTTAGTCCAGTCCTCCGGGATGATTTCAGTTTCTAGGATTTCATTGAACAAATCTGTAAATCTTGGTGCTATCACTGGTAACGTAGTTTTTAATAGTTCGTTTGTGACTAAGTCTGATCCAGGTGCCTTATCTAGTTTTTGTGTTTCGATAGACTTTATTGTTTCTTCCTTTAGAATTGGTTTAATCTCTTCTTTATTTACTGAATTATATTCTTTTATTACTTGTTCCCCTTTACGACTTTGGTATAGATTTTGGTAGTATTCCGTAGCAATTCCTAGTATTTCTGGTCTTTTGCTGGTCTTTCCACCGTCTTTATTTTTCATATTTGGAATCCAGTCCTTTTTGTAATTCATTTCTTTTAGCGCCCTCTTTATTCCTCCTGATTTTTCTATATGTTTTCTTAATGTTGTTAACCTTTTTGTTTTCCGTTCCTTTCTAAGTTGTTCGCTAATCTTTTTGCTTATTTCTGCTATCTTTGTGCCATTATTACTGTTATGTTTTCCTTGTTGTATAAGTTCTTTCCGTTCTTGTAATAATTGCTTACTTTTAAATGATATCGCTGTCTTACTAGTCATGTTTACTTTTTTAGTTTCTGTTTTTAATTGCTTAAGCAATCTATTGTATTTTTCTTGAGTCGATAAACATTCTTTTTCCCCACCTTGCAAGGATATTTCGAGGCTGTTTAGAAGTAAATCCGTGCTACCGGTGCATTCGATGGCTTTCATACTGTTGTGAAATTGTCGTGCTCTTTTAGCACGTGTCCCCGATAGTTTTGCTCTAACCATTCTATGATCTGAGTTAAAATTAAAATTGCTTAAAATTGACAAATCTTTAAAAACTTTTACCTTGTTAGACATAATATAGTCGATCTCGTTTTTATACCGGCCATTAGGAGAGATCCATGTCCATTTCTTTGATGGTTTCTTTTTGTAAAAACTGTTTAGGATGCTTAATTTATTTTCAATAGCAAAGGATACTAGTCGTGAGCCGTTTTTACTTCTATTGCCAAATCCATGACTTCCTATGGTAAATTCTTCTCCTCTTTTTTGTTTACCAATCTGTCCATTAAAGTCGCCCATAACTATTATGTTTTTGGATGCATTTGCAATGGTGGATCGTAGGTCTTCATAGAATTTTTCGATTTTTGCTAAGTCTTCTTTTCTATTTGGTTCGGTAGGAGAATACGCCTGGATTATAGACCATACTTGTTTTTCCTCACCATCTACAGGTAATTGAATGTTGAGAATTGCAATCCGTTCTGAAATCCCTCTTATTTCTTGTATATTTTTAGCAAGTTTTCTTTTAATCATGAATCCGACTCCATATTCTAAAGTATACAGGTGTTTAATTATTTAACTATATAATTTTTGGTCAAACTGCACATAACAACTACTTAAATTTATTTCTTCATTGCTATAGTTTTGCTACTACTTGAGATCAGCACTATACGTTTTTTAATTACTTTAGTTATTATTTATTTAAAATAATATCTTGTAACCATGTACCCTTTCTAATGTTGTAAAACATTTAGATTTTTCTTATTGATTTCATCATACTCATATTCTTCTCTCTTCTTCCACAGATGTCAGCCATCGACCCTGACTGCGGTGTCAACGCGATCGTCAACTACACCCTTGGAGAGAGCTACATCAAGCCACAGTTCTCTGTCAAGCCAGACTCTGGTGACCTGTGTGTCTCTGCTCCTTTGGACTATGAAGCTCATAGCGACTTTGAATTCCCTGTTATCGCTACTGATAGAGGTAAGTTTACAATATTCTATAGAACTGTGTCTCACAAAATATACATTTTCAATTATTTGAATGGTCTCTTTTGTCTATTTCTATATGTTTCGGGCACTTTTGCCTAAAGTCATTGTATTCAACTTCAATATAATATTAATGCATTTTGTGTCTAATAATTTCAATCTTTTTTATTTTATTTACTTGTTTATTATTTTTAATTTCCTCCTGTCGGTGGAGCTTAAATTTGCACATGAATTTTATTGTGGTGACAGATTTGGCACAGTGATGTTGTCTTTATTTTTTCTTTCGACGCTCAGTATTACGCCACAATTTTATGCAACATTTGTTTTGTTTTATAAACTTGTTACTTTTGAATGTTCATTAAACAAAATGAATAGCAACACAAACATAATAATATTCAGTAAATAGGTTTTGTTCAGATAATTATAAATAATTATAAATTTTGTTCGATTATAACATGGAGGTTAGGCCTCGCCCATTAATTTACTCGTACATTCCGAAATGTAATGTAAAATATTAATGGTTTGATTAAGAGAACTAATAAGTAGAGTTTTGCTGTTAACCAAACCTTATAGCACAATATTCTGAGCCTCAATATCATATTTCTCTATGTATAAATCTATCAACAAAAGATTACACATTATTAGTAAACCAGAAAGTCGCTACTTACTTTAGAATTCCTCCATGGCTTCCAAACCTATCTGTGCAATAATGTACATTTACCTAAAGTGGGTTAACAGCATTCCCTACGCAGACCTTTATTAATTTTCTAATAATTAGCCCGATACAATATTCTCTAGGCGCAGGTAAATTGTCTTGCTTTAAATTATAATGCGCTCGCATTTGGTAGACTTTATCGACATTCACTTAAGAATCTAGTCCCTTCACTTTAATAGTATTTTTCTTTTTTAATTAGGTATCAGTTATAATCATTAAATAGTAATTTCAATAAAAAGTTGGTTTAATGTCCATTAAATTACTTCCAGCAAAGGACGTCATTAAATGGAAAATGTTCAGGTGGAACCAAAGCGTCAGCACATCCTCCACATTGATATTTAAGATTTTAATGTTTGTAATAGTAATATTGTAATGGTATACCCAATTTGATATATGACTTTTATACATTTGATCATAGATAGTTTAAAACAAAGCCTGTTTTTGTGTATTTTTTTCTCGTTTATTAAGTTTAGATGCAACTAAAGCAACTTTAGTTCAACGACATTTTGAACGTTTATTAAGGTTTCACTGAGGAATATCACCATTTTGTCAAGAGCCCATTGCAACGGAAAATGCGTATTACTACTTGGTTAATAATAAAAAAAAAGTTTAAAGTGGGTAGATACTTTAACTCTAATGAGTTTAAAGTATCTACCCACTTTGACACGTTATTCTCTCTCAATAAGAATCTCTCAGAATTATCTGGAATTATTAGGATTGCCTCAAAAAGTAAAATAAATAAACCAAATTTCTCCTTTCAATGATCTTAACAACTCATATCTCAAGAAGTGGCAATACATTGAAATCTTTAATGCAAGCTAAAACAAGTAACACAATAACTTTTATGAAGAAAATAACACATTTTATCTCTAATTTGTATTACTATTTTACTGTAAAATGTTTTCCTGCTGCAGAATTAAAGTCGATAGATTGCATCTGTCTTGCTAGACTATTAATATACTGTGGGTTTATATTATATGAAAAGTATTTACCCCAACATTATTCTGAAAGTCTCTGCTTTAATTCATAAATGTTTCTATTGGAGTAAGAATATGAATGATAAATCTTTAATAACGAAAATATTTCAAAATTTCATGGACAGCAATTCAAAATTGAGGTTTGATTACTGTCTTATCAGAATCTGATGATAAAGGATGATGTATTCGACAATGGTGCACAGGCACACAAAAAACTTTCAATATCTGAATACCTGTAAGACGATTTTAATTTTATCGCTTAACCAGAATATCTTGATACCTTTAAAACAAACTGTCCCCCTACAATCGCACGACTGTAAAGACTGATTTATTTCCAATAATTATATTGTCACGATACTTTTACATTACATCATCAAGGCAAACCGAACCCGGAGTAATATACGAAAATCTTTAAAATATCCACGATTTGCAGCGATTTCGAAGGACCATCACATTGGCGGGGCCGAAATAAATTCCGCCAATGTTCGTCCGCGGGCCGCAAGTCCAGTTCGAAGATTTATGGAGAGAGAACAGTGCAACTATCACTTGGTGTTTTTATTTCGTTAGCTTGAGCGGCTACTTTGTCTTTTGAAACGGAATTTTCGAGAACTTTTTCCAGTTTTTAATGCTGTGACGACTGTGTTTGGGCTTCGAATTGGGAAAATTTTAATTTGTTGTTATTGAAAGGGATTTTGTAATCTAGAGATAAGTTATTACTTTTCTGCTGAACCAGTAAAGGTAACTGGGGTTAATGTACGCTGTATATTATGCATAAGCAGTATCTTTTTATAACAATGTATGAAATAATAAAGGAGCAATAGCCTGCCTTTATAGCTAACAGTACTTTGTGAGTTATTATTAAATTTACAGCTTCCACGAAATTAAGTACGTCACTATTATTCGTCAATGTTATGTATAGTATCAAAAATACGTTTGATTAAGTACCAATAAATATGACATAAGACAAGAATAAGCAAAGACAGCATCCATTAGATACATTTAAACAGCCCATAAATAATGTACATTCAAAAGTAACACAACAAAAAAACTACTTACAACGACGAGTCCACTAAACGCGTTGACAAACGCATAAATCAACCACCTGCCAATTAGACATAGAATTACAAACAATACGAACAATCAATACCAATTATTTATTCGCAGGAGGCCTGTCCACGACCGCTATGGTGAAGATTCAACTCCTCGATATAAACGACAATGTACCAGCATTCACAGTTAAGGATTACAACGTGTCTTTGAAAGAAGGACGGATTTCCCCCGAACCGATAATAGCTGTATCCGCAACAGACTCTGATTCGGGAAGATTTGGCACTATTACTTACAGAATTGTAAACGGCAATGAGAATGATGTCTTCAGAATAGATAGAAGTACTGGAGAGATTTTGGTGACAAAGCCAGCTCTGGTACAAGCCAATTTGAAGTTTGATCTTGAAGTATCAGCGACCGATGGAGGAGGCTTGACTGCTCCTCAAAATGCTGTTGTACACGTGTCAGTGATGCCTGCAGGGATCGGATCAGCGCTGTTTGATAAGCCGAGGTACAATTTTCGAGTAAAGGAAGACGTCAGGATTGGAACAGTGGTTGGGAACTTGAAAGCTACTGTTGGTGATAGAGGTAAGTGTCTTAAGCAGCGTTTTAATTTTTTTTTCATAACTATAATATTTTGGCAAGCCGAGTTTTTTAAAACATTAGTATTAGAACCAAAACAATTATTTTTCTCATAGTTGTTAGTTGATAAGTGTACCATGATCATGCTAACTATGCTTTTATAGGATCATGGTGTTCTGATTCATTTATAAAATGGCCCTAACTTGCATTACTTTATCTAAACCATACAAAGTAAACTAAAAACAAACTACCCGGAATCCAAGTTTCCGGGAAATCACCGCATAAAGTACAAACGACTCAATGATACAACTACCGTTGACCAGCATCACCTTATAGCTTCATTTCGCTTTAACAAATTTATTGAAATCGTGCTCCAGTGGTTACTATTCAAATGAAAAGCTTTTAGCGTCTCCGTAAAGTCTTTGCAAAGGTAACTGGGCTAGGTGAATAGGTCTTCAATATAAAAGTGCTGTACACTATACATAATTACGGTCTTATGTATAAAGAATTGTATTTTGTAGCAAGCAAAGACGTTGTTTTATGGAAATCGCGGTGAAAGTCTCCGGGTAATGGGAAAGCTGAAACTGTTGTGTAGTTTATTGGTTCTGTTAATCTTTAAGATGCCGTAGATCCAAAATGCACCGTTGTTTTTTTTACAGTTGTAATTCTATTTTAAGAATGTAGTTGTAATTAATAGAGCCTTTTTTTTTTTTTTGTTGGGTGTAAAATCATCGAATAACCCCTCCCGCTCTTGGGCAGAGCGAAAGGGAGTGTCAGACTTCTACTGACTAAAAACCACCCATGTTCCTTCTTCGCCCTCTATGTCGAGGCCGCGATAACCGTTGGACTACCCGCGGCCAATTAATAGAGCCTTCAAGTAAAACACATAACTTCAATATCAATATAATTTTGCATTTAACAAATGCTTATTTATATATTTCATTTGGGAAGAAAACAGTAGTATACACAGCCTTAAAACTTCTTAAACTTAAAAAATCTAACATGTTCCAAAATAATAAAAACTCAAACACAGCAATCCAATAATTTCAAGGTGGTGAGTTTGAAATGTAAAAAACTCAAACAGTGTTGGGCCCAATAACGCTCCAAGCAAAACCCTTCTCCCTTGGACCATTCCCCACGGACGCTAAGATGCCTATACAACAGTACGTAATCGCCCATTGTCTTAACGAAGATCACGAGCTGATGCGAGCCCCTGGTGCATCCACTTGGCAACTTTTATGAGCCTTTTTGAATTGCTGATGCGTTCCTTTACCCATTTTGAAAGGACAAATAATTTACACGGTGAATGCGACTGAATACATATATTTTTAATGATAGGTTCTTTGATGCATTTCGCATAAAATATTAGGTTTTGTGTGTAACATCACTGCACACATTTAATTTTTTATTATACGAGTACAGTTTCATTTAAAAATGTTAGCTTTCACTTAGATGTGAAATGTTCTGTCAATTCCTTTGATATGTTAGTTTACTGCCTATAATCTATCATTGATACGTTCATGAACATCTTCACACCCTCTATATTTCTTAACACTAAAATCATTAAGTTTTCATTCACTACCAGTAATCAAACTTCTTAATAATCCATGCATCAAAATGGTACTCACTAAGGCCGTCTATCACACCATAACGTAATGTGACATGTGTGAAGATAGTAATTTAATGCTGCGGAAAACCATTCGAATGGCTGCAAACATTCCTGTTTCAATTTATGCCGTTAAAGCTGTAATTATTTAAAGGTGCATTGGGTAATTTTCCCATATCTTCTGAGGTGGAAATGCAATAATTTTGTATCAATGCGCATACGTTTTGCCGTGCTTCAAACGGCACCTATTGCAATCTTTGTTTATAGTACTGTTGAGTTTGACCTATTTAGCGGCTTGAATGGTTTACTATAAGTTTATGTATCCGGTATATCTGTAGTATCAATTTAAATGTATAAATCAGTCATATTAAAAAAAAAACCAAATTGAATACACCCTGCAAAAATAATTGGGTGCACGTTTTAATTTCGCGCCAAAACCCGTTACACGCCGCAAGCAGGATGTTATTATGTTATATAACCGTAATAACCCGAACGTGATTGATTGCTATTTTATCACAGATAGTACTAGCAAAGCAATAACTTATTTCCTTTCGACAATTCTCACGACGCGAGCAGCTGATATACAGCCACCATCTCCAATTCTCATTTCATCGCGGAAATACGATATCTCAAGAATAAAATGCATTAATTCCCATCACTATTAAACGTCAAATTTATCGATATCAGAGATTGTCATCTGTCAAAATCGTCATTAAATTTTTAAGACACATCAAAGAATTTCGTCTAATTAATTAGTGGACTTTGTCGGTCACAGAAATCAAGATTTTTGTTTTTTTACAACTGCTAATGATACATTAAATAGTCGTAAAAAAAATAAGTAAGTGCAAATCGGGGTTATAACCTACATCAAACGGTTTTATGGCTATATTTATGTACTCTGGTAGTGTTTTAAATACTTATAGATAGGGTTATTATGTGTTATATGCGTACAAAAGGTCACCAAACTATACATAAATTAACATAATATTTTTAATCACTAATGGATTGCCTCATAGAATTTTAAGTACCTTTCCAACACTCAACTCGTATATTATATACAGTAGACATCATGTGTGTAGTAAATCCAAAAAAGTAAGCCTATTTCAGCAACATTCAGTTAAACTAGTAACCGAATAAAAATAATTTAAAAAAAAAAGACAAGGCAGATGATGCTGAACACGAAAGACAAGATTATAATTTGACAAGTATTTTTGTTCCCGTTTTTGCAACATTTTTCATTTATGCTCCGCTCCTATTAGTTGTAGCGTGATGTTATGTAGCCTAAAGCCTTTCTCGATAAATGGACTATTCAAAACAAAAAGATTTTTTCAATTCTAACCAGTAGTTCTTAAGTTTATTGCGTTCAAACAAACAATCAAACAAACTCATCAGCTTTATAATATTAGTATAGATGTGACATTATTCGCAGTGTAATGTTCTTCAAACCAAATAATACTTGCTCCAGTCTTAAGAAGATTGCTTGTCTAGTCCTATAGTTTATAGACACTGTTTCGGTAGTACACGCAAAATATAGCACCTGCATGTTCAACCTGAAAATTGCCCTCAGCAACAGTTCTCCGGAACTATTACAAATCATTGTAATACATGCGTTTAGTTTGAGAACAACGGTTAAATTTATTTGTATATCATTGTTATATTACGTTATATGATGTTATATTCTGTTATAGACAATAAAGCATGTTCGGTATCTCACTCTAGACGGTGCGTTTGGATAATATTTATACAGGTAGGTCTTTGGAATTCGTTACACCGTTGTGGAAAAGAGATTGTGGTGTAACAAGTTATGGTATTGTACGAGCCACGTTGCAAGTTAAAAAAATATTAAGATTTGTTTACTCATTTCCAAATCTCCAAAATGATGTATGATCATAATTATTTTCTCTTTGTCACACGAAATGGAGACATATTATATGTCAGTTGTTATACGATATTTGCATATTTCGTTTATGCCACCAGTAAGACCAATGATGATTTTAGACATATGACTTGCACCGACTTAATTAGTTGTGTTTTGATTTGGACAAATTGAATTCATCAAAAATGTCATCGGACCAATTCAGGATTTTTACATTTAATTCATCATATAAACAACATAATTATGATTCCTAGCCCAAAAGTAGTGGCAATTTTATTGCGATTTTTTGTGTTTCAATGCAAAATATCTTTAATCTTACAAATTTTTCAAGGCGTATTCGCCATCACTTTTTCAAGTTACAATCCAGTGTAACAGTCTCCCACAATACTTGCCCACGTATTCTCTTGTAAGTTCCAGCTCTGTAAATCACTGAATTGCTAACTCTACCGTTATAGTACGCTGTGCACTTGTCTATGGGAATTCTACGCCTTGACTTCACCATTGTTAGACATAGATAGCGGCCGCTTAAGATTCATGGACTTTGAAATACTGTATCTGTATGGATATTGAATTATTGTGGTGACCGTTTTATTCGTTATTAGATGATATTATTGCCTGCTTACTTAGTCAATTCACATCTTTATTGAATAAACTAGGTACTATTATCATGAAAAATTGTGAAATGTTAGCCCTGAATGCACTTGGTTCTTTCTGATCTTTGTTTATTGATTAGTCATGTGTGTGTTTTACTATTTATAGTCACCATCATCAGGGCGAAGCTCGTGGTTATTTAATGCAAACGCTTTGATCAATGTTCAGGTTAAGCCGCGTTTACCTAGGTTGGTCTGTTGATGGGTGACCACCCATTACTTACAGAGTTACCTTCGTACTTCAGAGAACACGAGCAAAGTTTAATATATATATCAACTGTTGTTTACAATATTTTCAAACAACAATTTACAGAACTAAAATTATAATTAAATGTATATCTACACTTATCAAAAAGAGAAGAATAGGGTAATTAACAAAAAAAATCTAATTAGTCCGTCAGATAGATTTTCAAAAAATATTGGACACGTATTTTTTCTTTTTTCACGTAAACAAACAATGAAGACGATACAGTGCTTTGAAAACTCGTGTTGTCACAACCCCGCACCTAAATCTTTGACGCGTTTTATCTTCGTCAATTTTTTATTGATTTGATAAAACAAAAAATACTTTCCAATATTTTTTGATAATCTTACAGACGGACTAGAATTAGAATCATATTTTTCTAAGTCAGTAAACATCCCTTTCACAGAGAATGAGAATTCTTCGTAGATGCAACATTAAAGCTATCTAATACAACTATTCATAATGATAAAAGGTTTAAAGTTAAACGTAGTTCAGCATGGCAGTAGGATTGATGATCCACATAGGTTAATGATGAAGTTATGCCTATAGAAAAGTTTAAAGGGGTACACGTCTCTATGACAATCATGATTGAGGTTCATCAATAAATTATATTAATAAACACTAGCGGACCTGGCAGACGTCGTCCTGCCCGGACAGCAGCGCCACCTACCGGATCTAATTCTGAATTTAAACCATTCTCGAATCCACTGGAATACATATAAAAAGTTTCATCCAAATCGGTCCAGCCGTTTAGGAGGAGTTCAGTGACAAACACACGTACAGAAGAAATCACACTTCACATCACACTAATATTATAAAGGCGAAAGATTGTGGGTGTGTGAGTGTGTATGTTTGTTACTTCTACACGCAAAAAATACTGCACGGATTTGGATGAAATTTGGTACACAGATAGTTTATAACCAGGATTAACAAATAGGATAGTTTTTATCCAGATTTTATATTCCCGTGGGTTGTAGCGGTTGAAGCCGCTGGCAACAGCAAGTATATATGTAAAGATAAGATGGGTTACGTTAGCTGATACCCATTAGTACATCCATATTTAGCCAGTTATCTTTTAACAAGTACAGATCCAGATTCCGTGGTTGCTACTGACAAATTCCTGATGGAAACTCAAAATCACTTTGCCCGGCCTGAAAACATTAATCATGAAGAGGTTATAAATTAAATAACTGTACCATTTGACATTCCACAAAATACCATTTATTAACATGGTGACTTATTACAAGCAAGAATTTATATGTATATCGTGTGAACTATAATTTTAAATTCCATGGGAGATAATATTGCAGTAGTAATATTAATAAATTGTATACTAATCAGTTAATTCATAATACTGCTATCAACTATGTATTGCAAATCAAATCTTTAGATTGAGTTGATTTTATCTTAAAAATCACATTGTATTTTTAGCTTCGACCCAAGTCATGAGCGATGCTTACTATACGAACTCACAAATAGGTCCTATGACCTATAATTTAGTTGAAACACCTAGAATTAAAATTCCGAGATATAATTGTGTATTTGCGTACCTGCAATCAGTAATGTATGATGTACAAGGGGTAGTTTTGTGCTGTATAAAAAAACACAAATACACGCCTACATTAAGTACATTATCATATACGCTGAAACGGGTTATGTATCTTTGTTACTGTCTGAGAGCTTAAATATCGGGAACCAAAAAAAAAAAAACCGTAAATATTCTGTTCTCAGTGTTAAAAATAATAATTATAATGTAAGTGGCCATGTCAGTTTCGAACTTCTACATTAGGTGCTATAATTAGTAGCAATACTAAATTATTAATTACCAGCTTTATAGGTGTGATAATTAATTAATTAAAGATAAAATATTTACATTTCACTAATTCAATTCTTTTATAGTTAAGATAAGAAATGGCAAGAGCCATTTAAAAAATCTTAAATGTTACCAACATTAATTAGTAGTTTTGGCACCATTTGTGACTGACTAGGGATGTAGCAAACTTTTTTTTGAGTTCCGTTGTTTAGTTTTACAATTAATAGTTCAAGAATTTAAGATTGCATGCAAAGTTACAAGCAAGGAAGATAAGATGTCGCACTCCACTAAACTGATTAATCAGTCCATTCTGTCGTTCACAGCTGGGCATAGACCTCTCCCAAGCAACATCAAAGTATCCTGTGCTCCATCTTTTACGTTCGTACTAGACGTGACTTCAGCAGCCACGCGTAGGGTTTGATTTCCGGGTCAAGCGTTAGGTAATATTGCGTTTTTCTGTGTGCCCCAGAAAGCACAGTAAGCCGTTGAACATGCGCCTAATATCTCTCCGATCATGTTAAGTTGCCGTGCCTTCGTACTATGAGTGTGAAGAAAGAGAGAGTGCACCTGTGCCTACGCACACACTTGTGCACTATGTAGTTCCTGTGACCGGAAAAAGGTCAGAAGGACTATTATTACTTAACCAATTGAATCGCATTATTTTGCATCCCACTTCTACCCAATACAATTGCCTATTCGTCAATAAACAGACGCCTCTCTACTTTAACAAAAAACCGTTTCATCTACATTTACCCGCTACCGCTCATGACACAATCCAAACCCGAACCCGCTTTGAGTTTAATTAGAAAGAGCTCCATAACGCCTGTGTTCAATATAGACGCCCGCCCCTTCAGATTTATTGCACCAGGCCCCAAGATAAACTTCCATTAATTAAAAAAATATTATATATTGAAGTTTACTGCCAACAAGCAAGTTTTTTGAATGGGCACTTCTTGCCAAATATTGTGATCTTGTGATAGCCCTGTTCGTTACAAAAATGCAAATGGATATTGTGTTTTTTCGGCGTTAGGTAAACAGTGCAAATCTTTTTTAGTGGTTTTTTGTATGAGTAGGTGTGTCTTTAGTTTTTAAATCTAGAAATAAAATCAGCAATCCGGGTCTTAGGTGCATCGATAATAGTTTATGAGGTCAGAATTTAATAATATGGTACAACCCATATTATTGATTAGATATTATTAAAATTAGGTATTTTCTGTTTGCATAGAAGTGAGAGACTGGTATTTAAGAGCGGTTCGATGCTTTGCTACAGGTAAATCTTTTTATCTTCACTCACTTAAGGTAGAATCTTTGGTGGTGCGGTTCATATTTGCATTGAAATGGTATATAAATAAACTCACGCGTTTTTCCCATGGGGGCAGGCCAAAATCATAGAACGCCACCAGCTACAAGCCTTACAAACTTGGCTTTTCAACTTTCATATATCTGGTCAAATAATCACGCTGGTTACGAGAACCTACTACGCACCTGTCTGTTCTGAAAAACCTCACCAAAGGTCTAAGTTTATCTTTCGAGATCGTCCATCGAAATGATGTCGTAAATTAATTCACTACAAATTATTTTCAAGACTCGTGTCTGTTTCAATAACAACATTAGATCAACCTTGATTAAATTAAAACCATCAGTACCAAACACTACTAACTCTATCTTAGAGGCGCCAAAACATCATCTACAAATCTAATTAAAATTAAAATTTCGATTATCGATACTATAATTAGCGTTCGATTATCGGCTAATCAAATATCGATTTGACTCGCACAACCGTTAGACCACACATGCGTACGTATTATATTAATTTATCACGTATGACAGTTAATCTTGTGAATAATTCCAATCACCGTTACCATAGTAACGCGCTTCTGCTAAGAATTATTTGGTCGTAATTCCATGGCGGTCGCCAAACCTGACTCATTATAATAGTGTCAATGACGTTTAACACAATTAATACTGGCATAAAATACGAACAAAAAGGTTTGTGTACCATTTTGTTTGTGACTGAAATAGTGTAATTAACCGACTTTCGAAATGGAGGAGGTTCTCAATTCAAACGGTATTTCTTTTTTTAGTTTACGACTGCCTCGTTGGTCTAGTTTTCGTAAGCGTTGATCGATCCCCAGTTCAGGCAAATTGTTATTTGGTTTTTCTATCAGGATTATTTTAGTGGGGCAGCCACGGGGTCTGACCTTATTCACTGTTAATGACAATAGCTCCATATTTACATGGAACTTAAACAGAAGTGTCAAAATGTGGATGTTCTAATAGATACCTCGGCCTAACCCATCGAAGATACCTTGATGTTATATTGTGTTCAAACGATAACTAAAAGTTTCTATCTTACAACAAAATAACATTAAAACTACACAACCATTAGAAACTTAGTATCTCTAACAAAAGAAAAAATACATTCTCACAAAATAAAAACAAGAAAACCAACAGAGAGACATGGTCGCGCAATAATATTATAAATAGCATTACGCAAATTAGAGCCGATAGCTGGATGCAGAGCCTTTTGTGTAGACACCCAGACAGCGACTGTCTCAGCTCTTAGACATAAGCTGTAGTGATTTAAAATGGACGAGGAATATAAAGAGAGACGTAAAAATTGTGAAGTAAGATTGAACTGGTGATGATGTCGAAGATGAAATCGAGAGTGAATTACTGATTAACGCTAAATCATAACGTAACATTAACACGCCTGTAATCCCGTAGGGTTAGGGAGATGTGTACCTAAGAGTGCATCAGTTATGTGTAAAAAAGGGGGGTGAACTTATTGCCATCGATTGGGCAAATCCAAAATTCGTGGCTACTGATAAATTCCTAGTGAAAAAACACAATAACACTTTGCTTGACCTGGAATTCGAACCTCATGCTAGACAAACGGGGCTGACTGGTAAAAATATTCAATCAAAAAGCCAAACCTTGAGACGACAAAACATCATTATAAATAAAGAAGATCATTAAAGCTGATATGACTTGGACTTAACCCGTCCATATTTAATAAAAATAAAAAAAATACAGCAAACAGCATAAAATATCTCACAATAATTTTCCACAGGTAGACCGCTTAAAATTGCTTAATTTATTTTTTGGGATTTCACAAAATAATCCTCGGGCAGATTTAAACCTACACTTTATGAACATTAGAGGGATTAAAGTAAACCTTATTGCCATTTTATGATAGGTTTAAAAAAAATAAGAAAAAAACAATTTCACGCTCCCGCGCAATCGAACAGTGACTGAAAATTTGAAATTCGAATCTGGAGAAATCCAAGGATACGTTCGGATCTGAGTGCGCCGGCTCCGGGTAGGGTAGCCAGTATTGCGGGACTATGCGAGCTTGTCTTTTTTGTCCTGACTGATTTAATCTTGAAGGTGAAAGGTTGTATTTAAATACCCTTCTGCCTTACCCTGCGGAGACTAAAGAAAAGTTGTGATATTTTGTGCCTTCTTGGTAACAATTGAACACTAAATTTATGTTTTCTTCAATCGTAAATGATATTTAAGTCGTAAACGAAGCAACTAAAGTAAGCTACATACCATTATTTGACCTCAGGTTATCATGACATACCCAGACGTGATGTAAATCGAAGTTCATTAATTAAGTACCAATTAAAATCAAAGTTGTTCAGGCAAATTCCGTTTTAACAAGGGCAGATCTCGAAGTACCTTACACCTTTGATCGACCTTTAAAAAATGGAGCAAGAGGCATTATTATGGCAGTAAAGTAGTCAAGATGTTTCACATTGGTTTAAGATTTATTCAGTGATACTCGTAAACCACATGATCCTTATGTTACATACAAATTTTTGTTTGTTTTCTTCCTCTATTTCGTATTTCACGGCCGCCATTACTTATTACATTGGATATCTTAAACAAATCTATCGACTTAATATCATTTATTTTTAATTCATCCAGCCGTTATGATGATTGATGATTGATGGTCTATAATCTCACACAGGTGGAAAGTTAGATCTATAGATAGGTACGTGTGAAAAACATAACCCTGACTTTGCTGTCTCGCGGTTTGGTATAAATAATAGAATTTCGTGGTGGCCCTACAGACAGTACACCCAAATAAATCCCGTGAGGTCGGCGAACTCGTACCGCGGCGACAGTTTTTGCCAAGTAAACTTTTAGACCTTCTTTTTTAAAAGTCCTGTAGGTACCTCAATTATTTTCGACTTTTTACACCCGCGTTATTCTGACTTCGTATTTGATTCACCTTATTTCAGCATATAGGTGTTAATAGGTGTAATTTTGTTCTTGACAATGTTATACGCCAAATAACGTGTGAGTTTAACAGATGTTTGTACTTAAAATTGATGTGGAAAAAGATTTAAGTTTTAATTTTGAGTTTGAAAACTTGAACTTGTATAACAATTTTGTTGTGTTGCTTGTTGTACAAGTAAATTTTTACTTCATATTATTCATTGTAATTATCTTCCTTAACACAATTTATTTTGGATCGGTTCAGCAGGTCTTCTTTTGTACTCTCTATTACGCGTCATTTCAGCAGTCTACCCCTTGACATATTTTTTATAGCAACATTCATACTTGACTTATTATTCTTCATATAATATTAATTAATTTATCACTTAAAAAATTATGAAACCATCTTTAATAAATTTACATATAATAATAAAAATGAAAATTAAAAATCAAATCAAAATAAAATCTAATCTGTAATCTGTGTGTGTTAATCTGTAATTTCTAATGCATCATGGTGACTAACAGTTGATTTAACTATCACAGCACCAGAAGAGGATGATTTGAAATTAAATGCAGGATAAACTAAATTGACTATTACTAAATTAACTAGGTTTAAAATCTGTATATTTATTTTGCGTTTACGGTTTCCTTCTGTCATCATCCTTATCAATTTCGCAAGCTTTCTACAATTCCTATTAGAAATACTAATTAAGTTTAATCGTGCGGAGTAAATAGTCGAAATTAGTTAATGTTATGTTCCATTCAGTGTACGTCGCATTCACTATAGTTAGTAATTCATAACCTACTTTCATTCATTTGCACTGCAATACATGCCGCAGTACTTGATGCAATATTAAGGAAATGTATGCATACAATGACGATATTGCAATTTAATGTAACGGGAGGGAGGGATCACCTTAAATAATCACACACTAATATGAAAAAAATATCAGACACAACGATCTAGATAAATCGTGCTGATTCTTGAAGTGATAGATTTTATCCAAAGTAATAGATAAAATCCAACAGAAAAAACACTATCTTCACCCATCAAATGATCAACCAATTACACTGAAACTCCCAAAGAACATCACATCAAAATCGTGGACGCATTATTCAAAACAAAAGATAATCACATTAGATAAATTAATTCAGTTGAATTAAAATCTAACAATCCGCATAGGTGGAGAGTTACAAAGCTTTAATTGAACAAGGTTCGGGCCGCGTGAGTAAGATAATCAGTTTAGCCGTTAATGATTTCAATTTAGAAGGGCCAAGATGCAAATTTATTTTGTAATGCGGAGTGGGACGGTATGCCACGATACTAACAGGGCTGTGACGGCGGAAAGGAATGAGTTTCTGGAAGAGCAATGTGAACCAAAAGGTATAGAGAATCTAAAAGTGATGGAGAAAGACATAAACAAAATGATGGTAATGTTAAAGCCCGCAGTAGTTTTAAATGAACATAATACAGCAGTGAAACTGTTTAATCTTAAACTCTGTTTAGCGTTACTAAAAATGAGAATCAACCCAAGAAAGTACTTACAGCAAAAACAGTTCCTCCTTTCCCTTTTACACCTGCAATATGGTCATTGGTATTTCCTGCCAACCCCTCCAGTTAATAACTGTGTAAGGTGTGGGCCTAACTAAAGTTCAAAGTGTTATGATTTGAACTCACGACCTCAATCGTCAATCAACGCCTTTAGCTGTCAAGAATGCCGCTCCTAAATTCGCGCATTTATATATCAAATTACTATCATTGTGTCAAAAACAAATCGAAACGAAACGATAGATTTAGTGAACGAAAGATGATATGGCTAGAAAAGATGATGCAACCCAGAAGACGACAAATAGAGAAGTATGATAGAAGAAGATAAAATCATGCACCGCCTGAAAAAAAAATTAAGAGGAGAATGATGACGAATTCGATTATATCTAATGTATAAATTCTAAGACTTGACCACCGAGATTATGTGACTGAAAAAAAGAAGATATTAAAGTCACGAGCAGCCCTGCTCAAAAGGTTCTGATCTCTAATGAATTGACTAAACACTCGGCCCAAACTTAAGCGTTCATGACATAACTTTATTGCGACGCCTGTATTTTTGTCGTGTCTGTCCTGTCTCATAATGATGTTACAAGTGTTAAAGTTTTACTGTTATGTGAACCATTATCGTCTAATAGTCAACTGGTGCCTATAAATTGATATTCCTTGTCACAGAGAGAATGCCTGTGTGTCCCAGCAGTGGAATCAATTTAGGTATGCTTATGCCTGTAGATATAAAATGTGTCTCCATGTGCGTATGTAATCCTTACAAAGGTACGCTTACGATAATTTAAAAGAGTCATGAATTTTAGCTTTTAGCTTAGGAGGTTAGCATTCAAATAAAGACTTCTAATCTTTAGTAACTATAAAAACTACTTATTCCATATAAGGAGTTTTTCGAAGTAATTTCAAGACTATGACTGGGTTATCAAAAAAGGAGTTTATTACCCTGCTGTGAAGCAGGTTTGAATTGAATTGATTTCAATAGTGAAGTTGATTTTTTGAGCGTTTAAGTTTATTCTGATCTTGACGCAACCTAGGCTTATAGTTGAATTTTCTTGACTCAGCATGAATAGTATGACAATAATAAGAAAGATTTACAAAACTTGAACGATTCTCGCTAACATTAAAACTCCACCATAGAATAGACGAACAAATCGTCGCTGTCAACGAAAAAATCTCCGAAAAATAACGACAATTCTCAACAAAAACAACCGTTACGACAAATCCTGTGGATCCAGCCGAAAATAAGTTTACGTTTGCGCATCGCCGACTGTATAAAGAGAAGAGACAAAGGGGCGACGCGGGAAAAGGCAGGACAGAGGGGGGAGGGCCGGGACCAGTTAAACAAAGACTGCGGAGCATGTCCTCGAATAAGACTGTATATCAATCTCGTGTCAGGAGACCTGCCCAAAACGACTGGCGAAAAAAAACCCGCGCCGCCCGCGCAAAAAATACGAAACGTCGGAAAAAAACATTTTCGACAATGAACCCCTTTAAATTGTTGTGAGAACTGCCAATTAAAAATTGATAGATACTAAACCGTTTTCGGCGATTTTTTTTTTGGGAAAGTTTTGGTGTTACTAGACGTACTTATTACTTATATGAATTTGATTTTACATTTTTATTATCCAAGGCAATAATAATGTAATCACATTTAATATGATTTAACTAATTAATAATAATAATAATATTCCACAACTATCACACAACGCCATCTAGTCCCAAGCTAAGCAGAGCTTGTGTTATGGGTACTAGACAACTGATAAACATACTTATATATTTCTAAATACATACATATTATAGATAAATTACACCCAGACACAGAACAAATGATCGTACAACAACAAACGACAACGTATACGTGTTTATAGACGTATTCTGGCTAGAAATAATGACTAAATGATGTATGTTTCTGACTTTTGTAAATAATCCTTACTTTTGGCTTTGCATGGCCTTATGCAAAATTTTGCGTAGATCTGAATTAAGCTTCTACATCGCATTTTCGACCTAAGCTACAAAATCTATACCACAGAACAAAACACACTCTCGTTAAACAATATCCAACGTTTATTCTACATCATTACGAATTACCTTCCAGCCTACACCAAAACAACTAAAGAATACTTTTGTATGTAAATCTTGTATCAAACATAACAACGGACAATTAGCAATAAAAACGTTTGGAAAACAAACCAAAAAGTTTTGTGAGGGACATTACAATAGTCGTTGGGGAACATGCCAGACATCCCGGTATTAATTTAGTTCATATAATTAGTATAGACGTGATGAAAATAGATCTGAACTAGATATCTAGGATGGGAGACTGTTGTTGTTGGTACAACAGAGGAGGGTAAAACAGTTTTGGGAAAGTTTTTGAGAAACATATTCAATGACGTTGTATAAACCGACCGGTGAAAGTTACAAACTATCTTTTGCTAAGAAGTAGTTCTTAGCAAAGGGGTTCTAGATCTGCCACTATTGGAGTTTTTCGTCGGTTATCAAGTTCATAGTCAAAATGTGTGTAACACTTTCTTTTCTAACGGGGTTGGGATTTTTGGTGTTATAGCATGACGCTGTATAACTGAATGTTGGAAATTACAGTGTATTTTGAATTTGTTATATCTTTTTTCGGATTTAAAAAAGAAAATGTTTAGGAATATAATATCGGTGGTAATATTCATAAAAAAATACCACAATGTTTTGCAAGATTCTTAGTGTTGTGTAATTCGATCTGTCATTAGAATGATGTTTAAAGATTTGTTTCTTTTTCTTAAATCTGTTTTTGCTAGAAACAATAACGATATTTGTTGCACTAAACCACATTTGAACAACTTTTGAAGTTCTAAAACGATTTACACTGACATTGCAGTCTGAAGTACAACAAATAAATAGTTATGACGGTCATCGAGCGTTGCCTATGAGCTTCACGACATTTGCTGCTTATCCAACTACGAGTTTCGAAGCGATAACCACTATCTGAAGTTCGGTATTGACTGGTTATGTTCTATCGCCCACTGTAATACCTATTCTTGCTGCATGGGGTTATTGACAAAACTTTTTTATATTGAGAGATGCTCAGGATTACATTTATTTTGGTACAAGAGAGCGTGGTTGCAAAGTTTGAATGTTGTCGTGGGAATGTTTTCTTTTAATCGTTTGGTATGTTATTAAAATTCTATACTTTTAGAAGAGTATATGAAACCATCTTTAGATATTCTCTTCTGTTCGTTTACGTGATGATGTTTTTCTTTTTTAATCTTTGAGTTATGTAGTAGTAGTGGATTTATGAAAATAACCCAGAAGTAACATTTTATCTTCTTACGTAACAAGACAGTCTTCGTACATCACAACAATATCAATTACACTGCATATCTCAGCGCAAAAAGGCGCATTGAATAGATTTGAACCAGATACGCTTTTAAATAATTAATATTTTGCATTTGCATATAAATTGCTTGAGCTTCGTAACTTAAGTCTAGTCACGAAATTAGGAAGCTATTTTGTCGATCGACAAAAAGCATCAGTATATAATTACAGGTGAAATAAAAACATGTTGTTATATTGTTATTAAGAGAGAGATTAATTTGATTGGAGTTAATTTTGTTGTGGAATTAAGTTATTTTTAATTATGCAGTAGAGGCTGAACATGCAATTTGTTGTAATCAGTTGTTTGGTTTAATATACTGTGGATAATATTAATTTGATAAAACCTGATGTTGAGAATGCAAAATAATACTGTTATTAATGAGCGCATCGATATCAATGTTACCCTATCTGGACGTAGATAATTGCTAGATGACTATACTTTCGAAGAATTTCTTGAATTTAAATACACCATTTCCCACAGCATATTTCCTAATGTTGTGTCTAACATTAAACATAAATAGTTTCCCAGTATAAGAGACAATACGAGCCGGAAAGTAAAATGATACCGATGCATAAATATTTACGAGGTCTATAAAATGAGGTGCATTCAATTTCGCTGGGATACTCACAATCTGGGAGAATAGAGATGGTTGAGGTCAAACTTGAGCTCCCCAGTCCAGCACAGACGTTTGTTTTATTTTACAATATGATGGTCTTACGAGCTCTCACCGGGTATTACAACTTTATTCATTATTACTTGTTACAAATGCGTTGTATTTCTGTGTGTCTGTCTGGTTAACTGTGTATGTTTTTTTTATCTTGGAAACCAATCTTAACAATTATATTATAAACTTGCTATTTGACTTATTTGTAACTTACATAACCAAACCTTAGCGTAAACCCTTTCAATTGCCAAAATCATGCCAAACTATATTTCCATAGCTTGACATTTTCACTGAGTAGCATTTCTGTATCGCAATCTTGTCTTAACGACAAAGACTAAAGTCGCTAGCATAGCTAGTCTCAGTGAAATCTTTCTTTGTTATTTAATCTCATCTTTACATTTCATTCACCAGGTCAACAACCACTTCGCTACAGCATCGTCTCCGGAGACCCCGACCATCGTTTCACCATCGAACCTCTAACTGGCTCCATCAGAACTGCTGGCCAACTCGACAGGGAGACCAGCCCTTCGTATCTCTTGAATGTTAGAGCTGCTACTGCAAATCCTTCTAGTTTTGATCAGACTCAGGTAAGAGTTTTATGAATGAATAAATAAGTCGGTAATAGTATGTTGCCTCTCATTAATTTGATCTTGTGAAGAGTGATAAAGTAGTCTATAACAGAGAAGAAACACAAGATTTAGCAGTAGGATCATTATTGCCTATTCCTATAATCTTATGAGGATGATCATTATCATCATTCACAGCCTGAATTTACTTCACTGCTGGGTACAGCATCTCTTTTCTTGTGCCAGCATCCATATTTCTGTCCCCGTCTCATTCAGGGTTTTTCTCAGATGGCAATTCACACAAAAAATACAGTTCCTTTAGGTTTTTCTTAAAAATAAAAGATCATCAAATATTATAATTTATTAATTCCAATTGAATACTGCAATAAGAGGCAGGTTTACAAAGTCAATTAGGTACTAGAAAATATCGACATGATGAGAACTATGTGGTATAGTGGGTTTCATAACTCATTTTTTTTTTCTACCAGGTCCAAATAACCCTTGAAGACATAAACGACAACACTCCAGAATTTGGCACATCATCCGTCAGAGTATCAGTGGCTGAGTCAGCAGCCATAGGTTCTGTGGTCTACGCAGCAAGGGCTACTGATGAAGACGATGGCAAAAATGGACAGATCAATTATCATCTGGTCTCAGCTACAGGACCTTCTAATACCTTCGCTGTGAATTCTCAACATGGATTGGTTACTCTTTTGAGGTAAGTAAAGGATGAAGAGAATTTTGAATAATTAGTACTTTACTGCCAATGATAATGAAAGACGATATGATTGGCGCAGTTAGCTGCTACGCTAGGTATTATAGGTTCTTTTTCCGAAAGATAATATATTATTATTTTTTCTGCAAGATCTCTATTTTTGTTAATCGAACTCTAGTTTTTGTAGTTGTGTCTGTAACATTAATCATTTTCAGTATATTCAAACGCAAAACTTAGCCATAAGCTAGATTTAATTATTACAACAAATTATAACCACTTTCTCTTCTTTCACAGGTCCCTAGATTACGAGAATCTTGTTCGTCATACCCTTATCATTTCCGCCAGAGACAACGGCATCCCATCCCTGAGTGCCAACCTTACCTTAGTGGTGGATGTCCAAGATGTAAATGACAACCCTCCAGTGTTTGAACATGAATCTTACAGCGCGAATGTCTTGGAGTCTGAAGCTGTCAATACTAAGGTAAGATTTAGCAGAAAACAGCTTATCCTCTTCTCTAAAATGTGATAATGGCAATATAAATTAATTTGCCCCATGAATTTGGGTTTACTTTGGTAACTTCAGTAGTGATCAGTTTCTTTAATAATAAGATATTAGGGACATGATATTAAGTACCCAATGAATTGTGGAACAGCACCACAATCTCTACTCTCTCATCTGAGCAGGTTATCTTTGCTTTGGTCAACCTGGCTCTAGAATTGGTGAAAAGATCTTCAGAACTTTATAGAGTTAAAAACAATATTGCGCCACCACCGGTAGAAACTAGAGATAAAAACTTCAAATAAGGGATACATTTAAAGTTTCGTAAATAACACTAAATCGATGTTGATTGTATTTGTTAATAAACAAAATCGCAAATAGATCGGCTTGAAATAGCTAGAATAGAATGGCTTTACAATCATTTTACTCGTATTAACCAAAAAACGTGGGATCAAAAAACATGACATGTCGACGTTACAAAAAGGTCGGATTAGGTATAATTGTAATCACTATATCAAAAGATTATTGGCTTGAATGAATAAAATCGTAAAGCATGAGGAAAAGACGTCATATTAACTTATTTTAAATAAAAATCGATTCAATACAAATGAAACAAGAATAACATCTATTTGTACTTGAAAAAAAAAGTCTATACTAATTTAAAATTTCATAAAATTATGTTACTAGTAGTTAGGCCAGAATGTAAGAATGTTATTTCAATAAAAATACATTACAATACATACATAAACACAAATCAATCTCTACGTAGAATTTATTGGGTATCGTTTAACTCTAAGATAATAATCAAAAGGTATCGGATTCACGATACAACAACTAAAAATAAACTATATCATCTTTTAAAGTGATTTTAAAGTTGAGCTTGAACAAATTGTGAACGTTTTTGTTTTCTTTGAATTTTTAATTCAAGTAAAAGCAACTCAGTGGTATCGGCCACGAGTTAAGAGGGTGGTGGGTTCGAACCCAAGCAGGCACTTAACTCGATTCGTCCACTTATTTTACTTTCACTACAGTAAAAACGAACATTCATTTAAAAAAGGCTTAAAAATATCGGCAAGTTTATGAATACGAAATTAGGTCACATTGTGAAATTTCGACTTTTACTTGGCTTATCAAATTAATTTGTAGGAGTGTGGTGGAGATAACTTTAATGCGTTCCGTAATTAATTTAACGTTTTATCGGCAATGAGTAATACGTTGTAATCAATGCTTGCTATTTAAAGATCTGAGCAATATCCTGAATTCGGTACTAAAAGTTCATTTCGAGTAAGAATTTTGTTCAATAAACTTTAATCTTGCCAAATTTTTTGTCCTTCTTGTGACGTGTTGTGTTTGTGTAAGAATCTAATATACTAATTTTTACACTGGAATATCGTAACTCTTCATCATGCTCTTGCCCTATTATCCCAATTTATTTGGGGTCATCGCAGCATGCAAAGGGCATTTGGTGTTCCTTTACTGTTATAGCCATCTATCTACATTCATACTCAACATTTCTCTAATCACTACAATTTCGTCATAGCTTTGCTTATAATAATAATAAAAATTTAAATTTACTCTCAATAGATCCTAGAAATTCAAGCAATAGACAAGGACACAGGCAACAACGCTCGTATCACATACAAAATAGCCGCAGATGTAAACTCAACTGAAGAATACTTCAAAGTACAACCAAGCACAGGCTGGGTCTACCTCGCCAAACAGCTCGACAGAGAAACAACAGCAAAACACAAAATGGTCATAATAGCGGTCGACAACGGTATACCACCGCTGTCTGCAACCGCTAACTTAGTCGTCAATGTAATAGACGCAAATGATAATGATCCAGTGTTCAGTAAAGCTGCGTATGAGTTCCAAGTTGAAGAGAATCAGAAGGTTGGAGCTTTTGTAGGCAAGATTGCGGCAACTGATGCTGATTTGGGGGATAATGCTGTTGTCAGATACAGCTTATTTCCTTCAAATACAAGTTTTATTGTAAATCCTATTACTGGTGAGTATTTTACTATTTAATTTAATTGTGATACCTTTTTCGTGATCGAACAGAACACAGCAGGCTTAAAAGCATTAATAACTACTAAACGAAGTCATTAAATAAACGTTCAGTTCGAAAAATGTGTTTCGTATTAGACAAACAAAGTAAAATGAAATTTATAATGATAAGACTAAAAACTCTAACAAACTTATTTCTAAAGACCTTAAAATTTATTTTTTCCCTAAAACCTCTCTGCACTTTGAACCAAACAGATTTATTCAGCTGAGTTTTTGCATATAATGCTAGCTATAATTCAAACCGAGAATAAAAATCAAAAACTCAGTTTTGATTAATAACTAACATTACTTCGTCTACCATTCAATGTTCATTGGTAATGACGTCTAGCTGTTATTTATCATTTTAATCCTCCAAAAGCTACCGTCGTATGTTGACCCAGCAACAATGACTGCTGTCAGAGCCAAGGTCGAAAGATTTCTCAAGTGAAGACCATGCTTATTTGTCATGAGATGAGCTGGCTTATAATATTTGAATGCACCCGTTGATGTGCATAGTTAGTAACGATTCTGAACTGTAGTTGACGAATTTATCGATATGGAAAAAGTAGTAGGTTGAAGCTAGTAATTTGTTATTGAAATTGCGACTTTATGTGTAAAGTCCGTGAAGATCAGTGTAGAATTTGAAATTTCGAAATAAGAAAACTATATTACGAGAACAAACATCAGTGCTACATGGATCATTACATCGTGTACAGAACTAACTAAGAACAATGATATTTTACCGTTATTCCAAATACTTGTTCGTATTTGATCAGGCAAGCAACTCCCAGTCGGCCACTTGGCCTTTGTTTAGCTTGCCGGCACTTTTGAAAGCTAAAACCCAAAGTATGTAAGTCCCTTGAAACTCATTGATAGAACAAACACCTTGGGTAAATACAGCCATTTTAATACCTGCACAATTTGAACTTATGGGGAGCAGATCCGATGGCTTTATTTGTTTTCGACCTTCCCATGGACCGCTTTCTATGCTTCTATGTAATTATGGAATTATTTCGAGTGTCTGCCTGATGGGTTTATGGGATAATATTTATAATGAAGGAGTTTAGAATAAGAGATGTTAAATAATATTGTAACTGATAGTTGGTATCCTGTATTTCACTCACGTTGTCAGGGTCAACCTAGAAATGTGGATTATCTGAGGTTTAATGAGCTAAAAGCCGTTTACTACGGAGGCACGATCGTGATCTTTGCTCTGGACACTTTTGCATGTGACTTCGAGTAGCGCAGACGCACAGCTACCACTTAAAACCTCACCCACCGAAAAAGGAAAAACAAGTGCAAAGAGTAGCAAAAACTATTCCATGTTTAGCCTTGTTTACACCGGCTAAATTTAACAAGATATGCAAATAAGAACCCTCAATCGATCTTATCCAAACCGATGTTTATCGTCGAAATCGTGCGAGTATTAAGCATGGCATAAAAAGGATGGCTGGCAGTTCGTTATTCTCAATAACTGACTGATGAATGGTGGAGCTTTTCGTCTCAATTCGGCTTATCGGCGATCACACCCGAACACTCCCGAGCTAGTTAGCAAGGACCGCGTGAGGGCTAAATTCGTAAATCATTTACGACGGCTGTATATGGCCCTATTGGAAGATTGCGGTCTTCAACAGGTGCACCCACAATGTTACCAATGGCAAAAACTCTGCTATTTATGAGCATTGATAGCCGTGCATCGGTTTGTTTGTGATCTTTGGGCGTTAGCATTGATAGAACCGGTTGTAGTTTTGACAGTAATTGATCTAAACTTCAAATCCATAGAATTACCCATCTGCTTTTAAAGAGAGAACAGGCATTTTCTGAGCATGCTAAAGCTTACCCATCGCTTTACGTCAGACGTGGTTGACCCCAAGAGCAGGCCCATTTAGCAACAAGAAAGTCAGTTCAACGAACATACCATAACCACCCAGTTCATAAGCCATCAATATGAAAACAAAGTATAATTTTATAGCACCAAGTAAAGGTGCCTATAGATTTGCATGAGCAGTATTGTTGTCATTTCATACGTCACGCATGAAAGCTGGTCACCATTAGTAATGCTTTGCTCGATGTATCCGCTGACTCATAATGTAACGCTAATATTTCTTCTGTGACATACGACAGAAGTTCACGGTAACTAAAGACTTATAAGGATACAAAGACGCTTAAACATGCTTAATAAATTGTGGGTGGACTTGGATTGATTGGATCAGTGTTTTTGGAGCTTTGAATTTAAAAAGACAAAAGCAAAAGGTGTTGGGGTGTTATTCAATTGGTACTATGCAGTGCCTACCTCTCTCTTTTTGTGCGTAGCAGACAAAATGTGTTCATTTGCGGTAGAATGATCGCCATGTATGCTTACCATACCGGAATAAGAGGAAGAGTTAGCCAATCTGATAATCAATCAACAAGTAGACGGCAAATTTTTATTTAAAAGGTCACGCCCCCTCTCGACCAAGATCCCACAACGGGAGGCAACAGACAATGAATTTATGCGCGTCAATTGCGAGTTATAAACGTCGTCGCTTGCGCATGCGCCATGACCCGCCATTAACTATTATTAAAATATTGCTATGTAGGAGCGTGGCTATTCTCTCCCATGTTTTATTACAAGCTCCACCAGTACTAGATACTGTCGTCGGCTATTTAAAGCTCATATGTTACAAATGTACGTGTAGGACGCACTGGGCTCTACAACTCGTTTTGTTGACGGATACCTTTTATTTTCATATGTTCTCAAATGAATTATAGGTGTAAAATGTTGCTGGAATCTTACTGTGGACAGAGTGCTATAAATTGCAGCAATAACAAACAGGGTTGGAACAAAAAAGGTAATTGTGATCGAAGATGACGCTATTGTAAATGATTTGGCCTTTTGTCTTAACAAAGTCACACGGAATGTTTGGGAAACGCAAAAGTTGGTCGTAAAATTTACGATTTATGGTGTAACAAATCTATAAAGATGTAAGTTTAAGGTGTGGAAAATGTATTCGTTCCGAATCGTTCGTAATTTACCGTACTGTCAAAATAAGTACATCGAAGTTCAAAAGGAAAAATAAACTTCATCAGAATTTCAACAAAACTGGCACAAACCCTGCAGATCCTTATTTTATAGCCAGTTGAAGTACGACAGTCCAATAAAAGCCTAACATCGTACATTACTACACCTAAGCATACAAATCAAAAAGATGATTTTATAAATTAAACTTAACGATTTAAAGCTACCAGTATTTATGACTATACCATTATGATCTCTGCCCTCCCGGTCTGAGAAGAACTTGGAAGATACCTTACACCACAGCAATAATCTTCGTACAAAAACAGAAATCAGCAATCGTGAAGAAAGTATTATCGTTTACCACAAACACCGAAGTCAAGAGTGTCCAATATTTGCGGTTGAAATAACGATGGATATCTTTTTTCTACAGTTCGCTTCGCATCGCTCATTACAGTGGTTTCTGGCACATCTTATTATCCTCCTATAAACCATCGATTACATCAATGGCAACTTTAATTGTCTCTGCTTTAGGTCCATTTTTCTTTGCATCTGAATCAGACTACGGTGTTCATTTTGCTACCCTGTTTCTGTCATCACAATTTTAGTCTCTCGCTAAGGAGTTTCAGATAATCATAGTTATTCTGTCCGGAGGCGATCTCTTTTATGTACTCCTAATTTTAGGTTGCAGACTTTAAAGTAATCGATTTGAAATTGACAAAATTCTTTGGTCATGTGTTATAAGGGGAATTTGGTGAAGACGTCTGCCGGGTTCATTATAGGTTCAGAAATTGAAAGTACATTTTATGAAGCCAAATTGAAGTTTCGTAGCTCCTGATTTTTCGATAAATAATCCTGTCTAAAGGATAAATACCGTTTGACGTTCAATTTAATGACTTCGTCTCTATTTAATTTACGATTCTATCTATTACTAATAATTTATTATAGCTATTATTTATTTTCTGGAATAATTTGTGATTTTAATGTTAATTTGTTTTGTTACAGGAATAATCACAACCAAAGAAATTCTAGATAGAGAATTTAAATCGTTTTTCTCTTTATTCGCTGAAGCTAAGGACCAAGGAACACTGCCTAGATCTAGTCGAGTTCCCGTTTCAATTAAAATAACCGATGTTAATGATAATCCGCCTGAGATCATTGACCCCAGGGAAGATGTAGTCAGTGTAAGAGAAGAACAGCAACCTGGAGCCGAAGTAGCAAGAGTCAAAGCTATAGATAGAGACAATGGAGTCAATTCTACTATCAAATATTCTATCCTAAGTGAAAGGGATATGGATGGAGTCGGTGTCTTCGTTATTGATTCTAATACTGGAGTTATTAAAACTAGCACAGGTACTTTCAACGATAGAATTGTAATGAATTAATTTTCCATAGTATTAATGCCATTGCAAAGTAGAAGAATGTGATTTGCAGAAATAAACTTTAATAAAACGTTATTATTTTCAGTCCTAGACCACGAAGAGAGATCTATTTACCGACTGACTGTAGCAGCAACAGATGGAGGCACACCACCAAAGCAGACAGTGAGGCAACTCAAGGTTGAAGTTTTAGATTTGAACGACAATAGGCCGACTTTTACCAGCTCTAGCTTGTCATTCAAAGTAAGTTATCAAAATATTATGAAAACCATTGTAATATTTTCAGATGTAATTTGGTGGTATAAGTATGGGAATTTTGAAATAATAAAAATTCATCTTTTCAGTTAAAAGAAGACGCCAAAATTGGTCACATAGTTGGCACTGTGGCATGCTGCGATAGTGATATCACTGAAAATGTAGTCGACGATGTAAAACAGATTTCGTACCTACTTATGCCTCTAACAACAGATCACTCTCCTGGTACTTTTGAAATCGATCGACGAACAGGTTCGCTGGTCGTAGCCAGACAGCTGGATAGAGAAATCCAAGATGAATACCGGCTAGAAGTGAGAGCTTTAGATACATCAGCAACCAACAACCCTCAAAGCAGTGCAGTTACTGTACGAATTGAAATCGTAGACGTCAATGATAATTCACCACTGTGGCCCCAAGACCCTATAAACATTGAAATATCTGAGCTTACTCCAATTGGCATGATAGTCTACAACTTTACTGCCAAAGATGCTGATGCAGGTCCTAATGGGGAATTGAATTTTCGGGTTGTATCTTCATTGCCAGCCACCAAAAATGTTTTCTACTTAGATCCACTAACTGGTTCTCTAACTCTAACTTCTGCACTAGATTATGAGAAATTGAAGGAGTATTGGCTGATCATTGAAGCAACAGACCTGGCAATAAATGTCACAGAAAGGATGGCAACATCAGCTACAGTGCACATTTCTGTTACTGATGCTAACGACAACACTCCTACTTTTGTATCTGCCAATAAAGCGATCGTGTCACTCAACACACTATCAGGTACTCTTTATCAAGCGTTAGCGATAGATGCTGACTCAGGAGAAAATGGTAAAATCTCTTATTACATATCAGGCGGTAATGATCAAGGCTACTTTTCTATGGAATATGACGTTGGCAAATTGACGTTATCAAACAAATATTCTCAAGACGTATCCAGGGTTAGGCCTGGTCAGTATAAATTGAACCTGACGGCATCAGACCATGGTATACCGTTTCCAAGACAGAGCCACATGACTCTTCAGTTGACTTTGCAAGAGTCAACAAATGTACCGCCAAGATTTACTGACACATTCTACAGAGCTAACATCACTGAAGATATTAGACCGGGCAGTTTTGTTACAAGATTGTCTGCTAAATCTTCAAGAGGTAGTGCAAGTAAGTGTTATTTTCTTCTGATATTTGTATTTATTTAGACGAATACTTGAACTCGCTCGTGTGTTTGTATGTTGTTGTTGGTTTAGTGGATTTTAATCATCCAGACGCCCTTTGGTACGAACAGTTACAGCACTGATTTCAACATTTGTGCCTTACCTATATTACAAAAATTTGTTAACTGATATGTTATGTACTTTTTTATTTTTACATTGTTTATAATTATATAATTTTTAATTATTGATTTGTGTCTGTAGTAAATCTAAATTGAACTTACACCTTACTATTGTATCGAGTCTGGTTCTTCTAACCAACATAACAGACAGAATGTGTTGCTGGGGAGTTTGTTCCGTCACTTCTTCTTTCCAGCTAAAACACTAGGAAGTGCCGTAGGGTGGGCGTTTTGGGGGACTGTCTCTTGTAAATAAGTAGAGTAAAGTAAATTTTGACTTTCGAAAAGTGTTGATTATCCGCCTAATTTGAATAAATGACTTTTGATTTTGATTTTTCTCAAGCGAGTGATGTCCGGTTGAATATGACACTAACGTTCCTTTTATTTTTTAGGTAATCTAACTTACATGATACCATCTGGAGTGGCCGATGACAAGTTTGCAATAGACGAAAGACTCGGCACTATCACGGTTAAAACCAGAATAGACAGAGAAGAGAGGGATCAATTCGATTTTCCCGTCTACGTTACAGACTCAAGTACCTTCCAGTCTACCACCAACTTTGATGTAGCTACGGTCACAATAAGCGTTATGGATGTGAACGATAACCCACCTAGCTTCAAAACAGGGTCTTGCTATCCTTTAGTCGTCCCTGAAAACAATGAACCTGAAGTTATACACACTGTCGCAGCCACTGATAAAGATATTGGAGCAAATGGAGTTATAACTTACAGTATTACATCTGGCAATAATGGAAACAAATTCTCAATTGATTCTACTTCTGGTAAACTGACAGCAAGGACTCTTGATCGTGAAACGCAATCAAAATATCACTTGACAATTACTGCTTTTGATCACGGTTCCCCTGTGGCATTGCAAGGATCCTGTAATATCACAGTCATAGTTGAAGACCAGAATGATAATGATCCTGTTTTTGATACCGGTCATTACTCTGCTGTGATACCAGAAGATGCTATGATTGATACGTCAGTGATCAAAGTCAGAGCTACTGATGCAGATTTGGGTTTTAATAAAAGGATTGTGTACTCGTTGGCTAATGAAAGCCAGGGATTGTTCAGGATTGATAACAAGACTGGGATAATTTTTACGACCGGGTAAGTTTATGCTGCAATAAAAAGTTTTAATCTCATATAAATATTATAAATTTATTTTTCCCTCCTTGTGTTTTGATAACTAATGAATTATATTTTTACAGAACTTTTGATAGAGAGAAAACAAGTGTATATCATTTTGAAGCGGTGGCAACGGATGAGGGGCGGTACATCACTAGATCTCAAAGAGTCTCAGTTGAAGTCACGATTAATGACGTGAATGACAACAAACCCATATTCACAAAGTACCCTTTCAAAGAACAAGTAGCCACACTGACACCGCCAGGTCAAAGTTTGCTTCGAGTAGCAGCAATGGACAATGACATAGGAATAAACGCCGAAATATTATATGAACTCCTAGATACTTCAAATCACAAGTTTCGTATTAACCCCACTACGGGTGTCCTAACAGCGACACAAAGCTTAGCAAGCGAAAATGGCAAATTGATTCACCTTAAAGTGGTCGCCAAAGATAAAGGCAACCCACCCCAGAGCTCCATAGGTCTTATAGAAATACGTGTCGGCGATTTCTCAGATCAAACACCTACATTAAACTTCCAAAATGCTACATACAATGTAACTATTGAAGAAAACATGGCGTATGGAAAGGACGTGCTCCAAGTAACCGCAGTTAGGAGCGACGGGCGGCGTCAGAGAATAATTTATGAAATCGGCAATGGCAACGATCAGTACGCGTTTGAAATAGACTCTAACTCAGGCGTTATAAGGGTGAATAACTCAGTGAATCTGGATTATGAGTCGTATCCAGGCTCGCGGAGGCAGCTTGTTGTAGTTGCGCGCACAGAAGGCTCGCCCGTCCTATACGGCTACTGCGATGTTATAATAAATCTGATCGATCAGAACGACCACGCTCCCAGGTTTACGCAACAACAGTACATCGCGAATGTCCTTGAAGGGAACACTAAGGGCGAATTTGTTGTGCAACTCGCGGCTAAGGATGGAGATCGCGGTGTGAATGCAAGGATACTATACCACATTGTCGACGGAAATCATGATAATGCATTCATTATAGAACCGGCATTCTCAGGGTCGGTGAAAACAAATATAGTCCTTGATCGGGAGATACGCGAGACATACAAACTGACAGTAATAGCCACTGATGAGGGCGACCCGCAGATGACGGGCACAGCGACGCTGAGGATCAACGTGGTGGACGTGAATGACAACCAGCCGACATTCCCACCACCGAACGTCATCTCAGTATCGGAAGGTACGTTTTTAATCGTTTACTCCGTATTCGCATTCGGGTTTTAAATTGCCGTTGGTCGGCCTATCGACTTTTCGAAATAAATTGGTAGAACAAAAAGCGTACCACAGAGAGAGGGAGGCATTTTACATAATTTGTATTCTCGACTTGGTAACATTGCGACTTTTCGATTCCAACGCCGAGATTAAATAAAAGGGACTCCTTTAGGATCAATATTTATTGGATGGTATTACATTTTTTCCGAGTGCATGTTTTAGCGGTGCACCAACGGTCCGCGGCGTTCGCGTCGCTTTTTATTCGTTTTTTATATCATTGTAAGTCGACAGAGGTTTTGTTTTAGAGAATGTTTATTTTGGCGGATCGTTAAAACGGCAGTCAAACGAGACTCGTCAGTATATTTTGTTTTTGTTTATAGGAACGGAAGTTGGGACAGTGCTCACATCTGTTACTGCGAATGACGTTGATACATATCCGGCACTCAAGTACTCAATAATACAAGGGGACAACAGTTTTTCTATAGACAGATATAGTGGAAAGATTGTGTTGAATCGACCCCTTGACTTCGAAGCAAAGAAAATGTATGAAGTGAATATCACAGCATCGGATAGCGAACATGTTGCGAAGACGACGCTCACGATAAAAGTTACTGATATCAATGACAACTCACCCGTATTTGATGATATTTCTTACAACAGAATTTTACCTGGTAAGTTTTAGTTTTAGTATTTATTTTAATTACTTAACCACCCTAACCATACAAAAACCTTAATATTTAAACATTCTAAGCTTTTAATAACAAATGTAAATAACTTAAACTCTTTTAAATTTCAGAAGGCACCGACACTCTTGAAATCGGCTCAGTTAGCGCCAAGGATCGTGATGATGGTGACAACGGCAAGATCTCGTACTCGATCCTTCGACCAACTAAAGGGTACTACATAGACGCAGTTTCTGGGGGCATCTTTGTGAACTACAGTGCTTTGCCTCCTAATCAGAGAGATACACAACTGGCCATTGTTGCTACTGATCATGGAAAGCCGAATAGAAGTGCTGTTGCGTCTGTAAGGATTAGTACTGGAGCATCTTCGGAGATCAAGCCTTTTATTGGACAGGATACTTACAGGTAAATATTATCGCAAACACTCATACACTCATAGGCATGTATTAGATAACAATTTAAAATACATTTTACGATTCAATATGAAACCGATATGTAGCTACATAAACTCAACAATTATTTGAATTACCACATTATTATATTTACATTACTACTACTTATCGGTTATCGAGTATCAAATATCTTCTAATAATCTGATATTCTGATAATCTTAAAATATAAGTAGTTAAATATTTAGTAATACAACTTGAAACTAAAGTATCCTCATTTTCAATTCCAGAATCACAGTGAACGAAGACACCGACAAAGGAGCAACGCTGCTACAGATCGGTGGTATCAATGATGTTCTCAAGAAATACAACCTAGACATCCATATTACATCTGGAAACGAGGGCAACACATTTGATGTCACTCTTGAAGGAGCTTTGATTCTTCTCAACAAACTTGATAGGGAAACACAAGATTCTTATGTTCTTGGATTAGCCGCAGTTGAGCAAGGGAAAATGCTGACACACAATCAGAATAAAACTTCCATCACAGTATTTGTCACTGTAGCAGACGCCAATGATAACCCTCCGGTGTTTGCTATGAATGATCTTGAATTGACAGTAAGTGAAGACGCCAAAATTGGATACACGCTTACGAAATTAGCTGCTACTGATGCTGATCTATACGGAACTCCTAACGCTGCCATCATTTATAATATTACCTCTGGAGATGATGAAAAACTTTTCTACGTTCATCCAACGACGGGCTTACTGACAATCAATAAAAGTCTGGACTATGATACTGGAATAACTGAATACAAACTGGTGATTGTTGCATGCGATCAAGGAGTGCCATCTTTATGCAATGCTGTGTTTATTAGTGTTGGCATACTCGATGAGAATGATAACGCACCGACTTTCCCCGTCAACGAGTATTTTGAAACCATCGGTGAGAACGAACGAGTTGGAACCTCAATTTTCACAGCTAGAGCCACAGATTTAGATAAAGGAAGATATGGTCAACTGAATTACTCAATAGTAGCTTCACCTAATAACTATAACAGAAATGATGACTCCTGGAAAATGTTTCTTATCGATTCCTCATCTGGTTTAGTCAACTCTAATGCTGTATTCGATTATGAGGTGAAAAACAAGTACGAGTTTTCCATTAAAGCTTCTGATGTAGGCGGTAAAAGCACTACTGTGAAAGTTCGAATCGATATTGAAAGCAGAGATGAGTTCTACCCTCAATTTACTCAGAAAACTTACAAGTTCCGTGTGCCTAAGTCTGGATCCCTTCTAGCTGGCTATGTTATTGGACAAGCTACAGCCACCGATAGAGATAAAGGTATTGACGGAAGAATTGTTTATCAGCTTTCTACATCACATTCATATTTTAAAATAAACAGAACAACCGGTGTAATCATTTTGAAGAAGAAAGTCGATTCCGTGCAAAATCTTTTTGGCCTAGACAAATCTATAAGCTTAGTAGTAACAGCGAGTTCTGGAAGACAAGGCTCCTTAACAAACAAAACTGCTGTAGAAATTGGCATGAATGATATGGCTTTGGCATCAGATGCAACTCAAGCCAATGATCCCGCTGCGGTTGCAAGTGGTGGCTTGTCAGACTGGGCGTTGGGATTACTGATTGTGTTCATATTCATCATCATAATATTTGCAGCAGCATTCCTCTTCCTACACATGAAGAATAAGAGACACAAAAAAGTCAACAAGCCAGGACTAAATTCTGAAGGAGTCGGGGCCACCAACAGTTACGTAGATCCAAGCGCTTTTGATACTATTCCTATAAGAAATACTGGTACCGTCAATGCAACTAATCAGTTTGCTCCTCCTAAATACGACGAAATCCCACCATACGGACCACACACAGCTAGTTCTAATTCAGGAGCAGCAACTACTTCGGAACTATCTGGATCCGATCAATCAGGCTCTAGTGGACGAGGCTCTGCAGAAGATGGTGAAGATGGTGAGGATGAAGAGATACGAATGATTAACGAGGGTCCTTTGCAAAGAGAATCTGGAATACACAGACAATCTAATGGAGTCGACGATGACAATCTTTCTGATGTATCTGTACATAACACTCAGGAATACTTAGCAAGACTAGGAATCGTTGATACTGGGACCGGTGGCGGCGCATCGACGTCATCTAGGAGATGTTCAGAAAACGTAGGAAATAAGGACACCATGTTACATCACGCACCCATTGACTCGATGCACATGTTCGATGAGGATGGTGCGCATGAGAATGATATTACCAATTTAATATACGCTAAGCTTAATGAAGTAACGGGTAGTGAAAGAGCGAGTAGTGCAGATGAAGCCAGCGCAGCGGTGGATAGAGCAATGGCTCTTGGAGCTTTCTCTAGCGCTCCAGGAGACAGCAATGCCGTACCCACCGCAGGGCCTTCGATGACTGGTAGTCTTAGTTCCATAGTCCACTCTGAAGAAGAATTAACTGGTAGCTACAACTGGGATTACTTACTCGATTGGGGACCCCAATACCAGCCTTTGGCTCATGTATTTTCTGAAATAGCTAGATTAAAAGACGATGCAGTGTCACTGCAAAGTGGGAACAGCGGTGCTTCAAGCGCGAAGAGTAAAGGAACTTCGATATCAGGAGGAAAGAGTGTTCCACCACCATTACTGACGACTGTGGCTCCCAGGAGTTGTCCAGCACCGTCGTTGTCGTGTAGACAGCCACAGTTGTTATTACCGAGGTCTCCAATAAGTCATGATGTTCCTGGTGGATTCTCTGCAGCAGCCGCCATGTCACCTTCATTCTCGCCTTCCTTGTCACCATTGGCGACGAGATCGCCATCAATGTCACCATTAGTAGGTCCCGGGCTGCCACCAGCACCCGCCAATAGGAAACCTCCTCACTCGACTATGAGAATATGAATATATTAGTATCGTAGTATATTAAATACTGTACATAAAGGACGACTGTTTTGCCTATAGTGTAGTTAGTATTATTTATTTGGCCGATCTGATCGGCTTAACTCATTTTGCGCATATTGATATTTAAATGAACTTCACAGATATGCTCAAAGTGATTACTAAGCGCTTATTACCGATTTTTGCGGTAAATGTATATAAATAAAAAATCGGGTGTATTTTTTAAGTGTACATACTTACTTATACTCATTGTAAAAAATATATAAAGACTGCCATTTTTTTATTTTTAACAAAAAATACAGCTTTACTTTAAGCTATAAGTATTATTTTTAGGGAATGCAATTTGTAATGATTTGTCAAATTGATTAATTAATTTAATCGATTTGGTAAATCAATGATACTGTAAGCTTTATTACCCGAAGATGTATGTATGTACTACTTCATATTGTAAAATTCTGTTGCAAATATAATGTAATATTAGTTTTCAGTGAATTGAACGTTGATGTTTCGTTTCTCTGTGATTTTGATGATGCCTAAAGATTCAGTTCAGGGTTTTTTGATACTCATTGTATGTACTAAACCACCTACTACTTCTTTTATTAACTAAATACGAGCATTTTGTCATCAACTGAAGGACAGCGCTTTATACTCACAAAAGCAAGCAATTTATTATTTTATAGTTTTTAAACATTACCTATCCTATTCAGTTTTGTCTTAATCATACTATGTATACCATTGTGTAATAGTTTGCAAAAATATTAAAAATCTGTAAGAATTTTGACCTCAATCGTTAATGTAGTATCAAAAATTCTGAACTGATAAACTAGTAATATTGAATGTAAATACTTATCTTAGTTTACATGTTAATAAATTAGTCGTAGACCACCGACTGTATGAATATTGTTTAGGTGGAAATAAAATGGAATTTAAAACATACTTTTGTGTTATTTAATTTACATACACACATAATGTATTTGCTTGAAATTCCCAAAGGGTTAATAATGTATTTTCTATGCAATAGGAGGCGAGCTTAATGTTATGTACCGGGCCCAAATCAAGGCGCCGTGGCTGCAACTGAACTAAAACCCAATAACACTTTGCCCCATCTGGGAATTCAACCCAATAACTCACGCACAATAGTAGTATCGTTTACGACCTCTAGAGCAACGTGATAGTCAGTAGTACGTCAGTGAGTACGTAAAAAGGTAGACTACAGACACAGTAAGCAAAATATTCTATGTAGATAGTTTAGTAGATTGCCAAAACTTATACCTACACGAAAAGCTTCGTTAGTAACAAGAAAAGATTACACACAATAAATTTTTTTTTTTGAAGTCAAGGTTAATTAAGGGTCACACGTGAATTTTTAGACAGAGTTCCGTTAGTGTGAGACGAAAATTTAATTAATTTTCACATCATCTGTCAAGCCATTTCCCGACCATGTCGGAGTCGACTTTCAGAATTAACGAAAATTGCTGAATACCGGTATTTTCCATAGAGAGACAGTAATGATGATGTGGTAAAACTGACCTCTTGGTAAGACTGGATGGTAGATTAATGATGATTGATTGATCATTAATTTTGACATAAGACTACTAACTGGAATACTCTTCGAGATAGATATTTGGGGGATTGTGACGAAATTGTTGGATTTTTAGTTACGTCGAAGAAGTTTTATTACAAAGTGTGGTTTTTCTCAATATCAGAGTTTGTAGACCTTTTTTGTTTTGGGGTCCACCACGGCCCCGACGGGCGTCGGCCTTTCCAGGCCCCTCCCATGTTGCTGACATCTCTTTGAGGCGCGCGTGGAACACGAACGCGCCGTCGACACGGCCTGTTTTCGTCGTCTGTCGGGGCCGCGGGTAGTCCACCGGTTATCGCGGCCTCGACATAGAGGGCGAAGAAGGAACATGGGTGGTTTTTAGTCAGTAGAAGTCTGACACTCCCTTTCGCTCTGCCCAAGAGCGGGCCCCCTATTCGATGATTTTACACCCACCAAAAAAAATAAAAAAGGCGCGCGTGGAACACGAACGCGCCGTCGACACGGCCTGTCGTCGTCGTAAGACAGACGGACGGCGAGCTAGCCCATTACTCACCGTCCACAGGCCCGCGTCTACGGTGGCCGGAAGCCGTCACGTGGCCGCCGACGCCCGGAGCGCCTCCCGCGGGAGTTTGTAGACCTTACATATAAAATAAAACAAGGTTTAAAGACAACTTCTGTTTAATAAAAAGTGATTATTTATTTCACAGTGAAATAATACATACATACATACTAAATATTCAAAGAAAAATAATCCTGCAAAACTATAATAATTTACAATTTAATAGCAAAACTGTATACTCAGAATTCACTGATTGCTTTACAAGACATAGTCAAAACATTAATTGACGAATTTAAATATGAAATATTCTTATGGTTTCTTTTCATATTTTTGCAGAATTATTTATCCCTATTACAATTACATTACAGCTAAATAATGATAAAACAATAAATTAAATATTATTATCACAGTTGGAGCTACAACTACAAATGATATAATAATGATTACCAACTCGGGTAACCTAGGATAGGATTATATTTTAGCAGCTTGCAGAAATCATTAAATAAATATTAAAAAAGACAGGGTAAGTATAAAAGCGCGTTCTATATAAAGCGATCGCCGCGCGCGCTTTTAAACGTTCGGGGTGCTTGAACGCGTGATCGCGCCAACAGAGGGCGTTTGTATAAATTCCGAATCACCAGTAATGGTTGTTCGAATCTTTAATCTTATGAACCCAAGGATCGAGTATTAAGGTGAACGATAGCTTTGGATAAGACGCAGGATAGTAATAATAAACCATAAAGCTTCCATTTTTGGGAGCGAACACAAGGTAATCCCATCAAAATGATGATGAATTTCTGAAATTTAATAATTAGATTTATTTGTTACCGCTTAACACTTGATATAGGTATTCTTAAGAAACGTGTGGTATGGTTAAATTCATCCAAATCACAAAAACATTCATAAATTATAAAATATTCATTAAACCAATACAAGTTTATAAGGTCGGTTTTATGCTTCTAACGTTAGAAAATTGTTTATAGGATTCTCTATATCATCTCGGATAAAAGATGTAAACGAAGAGCTATTATATCGACACTAGGCCATGTGAGATAGTGGAGATGCCAGTTATTTTACGATTTTTGTCTTCCTCGTATAGAGGTCGGTCACTACTGTCCTAAACATGTAGCCTGCATTTCAACCTACGACGTATATAGTCGTTTGCAGTTATAATACAGTATCAATGCTGTTTTTTTATGTTAACTATTACAAAATTTTCTTTTAACGTTAGAAAGATTTAGGTTTAGATGAACACAAGGATTTCTTTTGGTTACTAATTTATTTTCATATAAAAGAATCAGTGCTCAGTCATACTAAAATTAGCAGGAATATTATAAGCTTAGAAAAAAGTAATGTTCATTGAGCATCTCTACTCAACCCTTGCGGGGGAAAGCGTGTTATTTATTACGGTTTCATATTAAATACTATTTTAAATATCAATATAAAATGCCTACGAACACTGTGGCCCTGTTTCAGTTATTATAATTATTATTGATGTAACTGGTGTTATAAATAGGAATGGGTTTGATATTTTCCCATTTTAAATACAAGGTTTCGAAGGAATAACTGAAAACTTCTTAAAAGGAGAGGGTCTTTTTTTTTTTTTTTAATAGCCTGTACCACTGCTGGGCAAAGGCCTCCCCCAAATCCTTCCAAGTGCTCTTTTCTTGAGGGTCTTTAACACATTAATAAACTAACCAGTAAATAACATGCCTGTTCTACCCGAAAAGTTACAAAGGCGTAAATATAGATACACCTACATTACGTCATTTCTGTTTACACCCCATGCAGTACGACAAACCTTTACCCATCAACTAGGAACAAGTTCTATTGTTACTGGCAGTTAGTGTCAATGGCAGTCATTGACCCACCTACATTAATTTTATTCAAGTTCTCAACTTTAAAATCCAAAACTAAGCCTGTTCCTGTCTTAAATCATTGTTATCTATCATGGTCAACGATACATAGTTTATTTATTTTAAAGGGATTGATTGCTATTGGCATCTTAACTGGCACCAACTATAGTTCCACCCCCTTTCATTAGTAATTTCGTACAAAAACTACACAACTAGACCAACAAGATGGTTAACATACTCCTCATCAAAAAAAACTTTAACAATTACCCCTTTTTATAAAGGTTTTCAGTTATTCTAACTACACCTTGTATATATAATAAGTACTATAAATCGTTTAGAATATTGTGGGTACGCTTACAAAATAATTATCAAAAACAGGTGTCAGTTTTTTTCCTAAACCTACTGATATTTTTATATAACATAGCCGATTATTATAAGGCAACATTCTCAAGCATTTTAAATCAAATATTATGGAAAGTCTATGGCCGCGTCCTTAACAAAGCGATCGTTACGCGAACAGAGGGCGCTTTTTATGATTCCGAACAATTTAATGTAAAATTTACATGTGCACGCGACCAATCGCTTTGGTTAGGACACGGAGCAAGTTTTCTGAATACACTGCAATAAAGACTACAAAACCCTAAGTTGACAACACTCATTAATGTTATATTATTATCATATGTCTCTATTATACTGATTAACTGATTTATCTCCAAAACTGCTGTGCCTACTCCGCTGTGGTTTCTCTCAAAATGCCTTTTAATAAAAAGGTAAGGCCGTCTCTGGTCAACCCTGTCTATCTAATCCTGCTTATGCCTACATATAAATGGCGTGAGGGTTTTATGCAACGATACTCAACCCTTTGTAGATTAATTATAATGGTGTTCTTGTTTAGTAATAGTACTGTTGTACTGAGTGTTTCATTTTATGGAAGCAACACATTTAGAAAGGACCATAATACCATATTCATTTCATTAAATTGTTCCATGTCAGCCATCTTTGACTCTAATGAAATAATGGATTCCTTCGTTAAAAAGTTAGTGTATTCGTTACATGTATGTATCTGTTGACTTTACCGTTTTTCATATGAAATAATAATATGTTCTATTTTTCTTCACATTTGAATTTAAGTCATATTTTCAATCTGATTTTTTCAAAAAATAATTTTGTACCCATTTCAAAACTATTGCCTCCATTTTACAAATTTATCACTCTTTAAAAACATTCCGTTTTCTTTCTTAAAACAGCTTTTTGAAACACTAAACCAGCCAAAACAGCCCAAAACTTTTTTTATACTACCCACAGCCTTACATTAGGCCATTCCTAATTTTCCAGAGGTTGAGTATAGCTGATCTAAATGGCAAATAATTAAGGGGTCAAAATAATTACTATATCCGCTTTATGGATTTCTCAGTGTGGTTGTGTAAATGCATATCTATGATAACTTCGTCGGAACCGATGGACTTTTTACTGGGGGTCACGATGCCGATGTCCACGTCTGTGTTGGGGGTCAAACCGTTGATGGGGTCCTGGAATTGGAGAAAAGAAGCAAGTTGTACAACTGCCTTGTCACATAAACGTGGGCAAGAAAATTATGAATTTATAGTTATACAACAAGCAAAAATCGATGTTTGGAAAGCGCCTTAACTTTTTGTTAGAGCAAAAATGTATCACAGAGAGTAAAGTCAGAAGAAAAAGTAACGTTTACTTTCTTCTATAACACAAATAAATCAGGTTATTTTTATCTGAAATGTCAGATATTTATTCGTTACAAAAACTTGCGTAACTTTAGTCGTAAAACTGAACACGTCTTTTGTAAAATAAAGACCTTAACGAAAACCATTATTTATCCTACTTAATATTTATAAATGCGAAATTTTGTGAGGATGTTTGTTACTCTTTCACGCTAAAACTACTGAACCATCATCATCATCTGCCTAGCCTTTTCCCAACTATATTGGGGTCGGCTTCCAGTCTAACCGGATGCTGCTGAATACCAGTATTTTACATGGAGCGACTGCCTATCTGACCTCCACAACCCAGTTAATACTAAGTAATACGATACCCTTTGGTAAGACTGGATGTCTAAAACTGACTGACTGACTGGTTGGCTAAAACTACTAAACCAATTTGCATAAAATTTGGTACACAGATAGTTTATAACCTGCATTAACACATATATGACATTTATCCCAATTTTATCTTCTTGTTAGATCATTTTCGAGTTGTAGCGGGTGAAGCCAAAAGCCAAAAGTGAACCTTATTTACACATAACACCAAGCCTGTAGTCGCTGATGTGCTATTTAGAGGTTTACCTAAATAGTACCTACATTTATGTTTAAGTCTCATGTTATAGGGAGGGTGCCTAATGCCATCAACCGGGCACAAATCTAGACTCCGTGGCTGTTACTGATAAATTCCTAAAGACTCGGATATAAAACCCAGGACCTCAATCTCAGCAGCCGTGCTTGTGACCACTAGACTAACGAGACAGTCATCTCATTTAAAAATGTAAAATCTATTGACAGATCACACAAGTCAAAACCGCTGGGTTTACAAACTTGGCTTCTTAGGGCTCAACTATGAAACATTTTGTTTTGAGTTTCGTCTGATAAAGGAGAAGTTAGCCATTTTAGCCGAAACGTTTTCCAAAGAAGAAAGTTAACAAAAACAATCTAATTAGTCCGTCAGATAGATTTTCGAAAAAATAATGGACACGTATTTTTAAGTTTTTCACGTAGACAAACAATGAAGACGATACAGTGCTTTGAAAACTCGTGTGACGTCATGTCTAAGACATTAGTAGGACATTTTATACCGGTGATTGACGTCACAACCCCCCACTCAAATCTTTGAAGCGTTTTATCCTCGTCAATTTTTATTGATTTGATAAAACAAAAAATACGTATCCGATATTTTTCGATAACCTAACAGACGGACTAATTAGAATCATATTTTTTTTAGTCATCAAACATTCCTATTGCTAGTAAAGCAAACAGAACAGCTTAATCTCACCGCATTGAGAGCGTCACAAGCCATCAGCTCGTTCTTAGACAAATGTTCCACTACCGCCGCCGCGTAACAGTCGCCTAACATGTTGTTAGTGGTCCTGATGCGGTCTCTGGAAGAGAGAGAAAGAGCATATTAACATTTGAGGTCCAAAGTATTTGAAGATTTAAGTAATCCATTCAAACTGCGGGGCTATTGCGTATCTTTTAAATGGCAGTGGCTATCATATTGTCCATGGATTAACTGTCAAATTGGTTATGGTTTACTACAAAATGGAACCATTTGACATTAATTGATGGAGACTATATGATAGCCACTGTCATTTAAAAGATACGCAATAGCCCTGCTGGTCTACAGTGGCTGGTCCCCTTAGATATATCTCGACAACAGTTAATTCTATAAGACTCACAGAAATGTACCATATATTCGTCTGTTAAACCCCTGATTTAATCAAAACATGTGTTAAGATTACGCAGAAGAGTACTACTATAGCCAGGCGCATATCGCCAGTTACCATTACCTACTTATTCAAGTCCTATTTTTTTTTTTCTTAAAAAAACGTTGCCCCACACTAGGAATTTCTCCTGTATCGTGGGTGCGTTCACAAACATTTAAAGTCACATACACAAATACCCAGACCCGGAACAACTATCTGTAGGTCATACAAATATTTGTTCCGTGCGGGAATCGAACCCGCGACACGCAGCGCAGCAGTCCATTGCTTGAGCAACTGCGCCAACCGTGCCGTCACAATAGAGACTAGTCTATTGTCATCAATGATACTGACACTCAATAGATGTGTTTGACAAAAGAGGCACGGCGAGGTATATAGGCCGTTGCTTATATCAAGAAAGAAAGAAACGATTAATTTCCTATTAATTTATGATACCCTAGTACTACATACCACATTACATTACTCTAGTTAACTCCTGTATTTGATGACAACCTGAAAATTATGAATCCCCTATTAACTTATGATACCCTAGTACTTCTAGCAATAGAAACCCTTTTTTAATAATATTTTACATTTCGGACCCTGGTTTTCCTTTAATGGCTATAATATAACTTAGTTTGCTATCACTACTTACTACGCAAAAATAATGTACCTATGAAGACTTGTGTTGAATTTACACATATTTTTTATGCATATGACAAATATACTTTCAATATATGGAGTTTAAAAAATGTGACGAATTTACTTTGTGGCAAATCTACAATGACCCTTTTAGACAAGCCTATAATTATATAAAAAAAACAAACTTTTAAATAATAGCTGTGACATGTTTTCGAATTCTTCCTAGTCATCCCTTTTAATTGATGCCCATATCACGGGGTTGCATAAAAATAACTAGTTCATATTGGATTGAAAGTAACAACACTTAGTTAACCATGCATGCATTGTCGTCCGAATTAAACGTGTAGGTATGTCGTTCGGATTCTCCTGCCTTAAATGTCTTTGTTGCACTCACAGACCAAAATTATTTTTTTTGTGTATTTAGCCCGTATTGTCAAACTCCTGAACAAAGGCCTCCCCCCATTCCTTCCATTTCTTACGATGGTGTGCTTCTTCTTGCCAGTTGGTGAGAAAGCCATCCAATGCGTCCCGCCATCTTCTCCTCGGTCTAGAAAGCATTTATACAAGAGAAAATCTAACAATGTCAAGAATAAGTTAATACTCACACGAGCCAATCAACAGCAAACAACAGTGACACATCATGTGTGGGAGCGTCCACTGCAGCCAACACAACCAGTAGCAACACCATCGCTGCAGACGGCACTGATGCTGATGATACTGAAGCAGCCGTTGAAGTTAGACTGGAATTAAACGGTTTAGAAAATAGAGTAAAAGAAATTATTATTTTGTGTAAAGAGTTCCTGTCAATTTCTTCTATATAAAATAGTTTTCCGACCGCCAACCGGAAGATATTGCGTTGATTGGCCTCCCACTAGGTGGACCGAAGACCTGGTGAAGGTTGCGGGGACCCGCTGGATGCCAGACGCACGGGACCGTCAATGTGGCGACACTTAGGGGAGGCCTATGTCCAGCAGTCTTTCGACTGAAATGATGATGATGATGAAATACTTTTTGAATTTGTCTGTTAGAACCCCAATTACGGGTGTATAGACATGGGCATTAATTGTTATTTTTGGATGGCCAAATTTTATTAATTTATGAAGTTGCTGAAAAAAAGGAAATGACTGTGACGTGTAACAGTAGACCTAGATTTTATATAAAAAAACAAGATTGCTGAACAGCAAACTTTGGTCCGTTATGGATAACCAAACCCTGTGTTGATTTACAACTAGCTAAAGCGTCATGTCACCCTTTTTACTTGGCTTTAAGATAGGGGTGGTCCTCTCATGGCATTATTAAACAAGCGCTTTTTGTTGTGGAAAGGGGTAATTTAATGTCGATGTTGTTGAACTGTACATCTGTTGTTTACACAGAATTAAAAAAAATTATACTGCTATGGGAGCTGATGATGGTTCTTTGTTACATATTATAGGTAAATAAGCAAAGAGGATGATGATTTCAACAGACCCATACTTACAAAATTGTAGCCAATTGAGCAAACCCAAGATGGATATTATTCATCTGACACACGAACACACTGGCGACCGACAGGAATAGAGCAGTTCCATCCATATTGATGTTACACCCTATTGGCAGCACGAAGCGAGTGATACGCGGGTCTATCTGTAGCGGACCTTCCATCGCTCGGAAAGTCACTGGGAGAGCTGCTGCACTGGAAAGAAAGATAATTTTGTATTAAAACTTTTTGTTTTCAAATTTATTTAAATTGGTTCTTCTAACCTAACAGACATGGCAGATGTGTTGCTGGGGAGTTTATTCCGCCACTTCTTCTTTACAGCTAAAACACAAGGAAGTGTCAAAGAGTGGGCTGTCTCTTGTAAATAAATTTCGACGTTCGAAAAGTGCTGATGTCAGACCAGTTTAAAAATGACTTCTGATTTTGATTTTGAACATAACCTCATAACACACTTCGGCGGCACGATTGGTGCAGTGCCTGAGCGATTGACTGCAGCGTTACGGGTTCAATAGGGTAATTAACAAAAAATTCTAATTAGTCCATCATATAGATTACGAAAAAATATTGGACACGTATTTTTTTATTTTTCCCGTAAACAAACAATGACGACGATACATTGCTTTGAAAACTAGTGTGACCTCATACTCTAAGACATTAGTATGACATTTTTAGCGGTCAGTGATGTCACCAACCACCACTCAAATCTTTGATGCTTTTTATCTTGGTCAATTTTTATAGACAAATAATAAAAAGAGAAGAATTACAGGGCGTCAAAAAATTCGTCCACATTGCTGTCAACAGGAAAAGTGCCGAGAAGGCTGGCAGCATTCCCACGTTTGATGGCAATGCTGATTCTTTGGCCAAGAATAGGCCAGCCCTCTGGTCACGTGAAGAGTCGACCAACCGCTTGGCAATTTCCTTAAAAATTAGGTGAGCACTCGGACCCCAAGGCCACAGTGTTTCAACCCCAAACGGCTCAAACACATAAGTGCCAAAATATATTATTTATATTATTATTGATTTGATATAACAAAAAAAACGTGTCAAATATTTTTCGATAATCTAACAGATGGACTAATTGGAATCACATTTTCGCTTATAAATGTCGTAGCAGTAAGAGCGATTTTCGTACTGCAAGTGTTACCATTGATGTACTTTGCTCCAGCTAGCATGAACAGACGGTAAGCAGACGTGTTTGTAGATACTATGCTATTAGAATTTCTACCCTAGCTAGTTTTGAGCATTATTATTCTTTACTCTAAATACAGAGTTTCGGTAAATTGTTCTGTTCTCCAGAATATATTGGCATGAGAAAGATGTTATTCTTGTTATTTTGTCTAGTCATCATCTGCCTAGCCTTTTCCCAACTATATTGGGGTCGGCTTCCAGTCTAACCGGATGCAGCTGAATACCAGTATTTTACATGGAGCGACTGCCTATCTGACCTCCACAACCCAGTTAATACTAGGTAATACGATACCCTTTGGTAAGACTGGATGTCAGACTTTCAGGTCACTGACTACCCGTAACGACTGCCAAAGATCTATATATGGCACCCGGGACCAACAGCTTAACGTGCTTTCCGAGGCACGGAGGAAACTCGGTATGTAATGGGCGGTCACCCATCCACCGATCGACCTAGGCAAGCGCAGCTTAACCTAAAGATCGACCCGAGTGGCAGTTCTTATTAAGCCACGAGCTCGAGCGAGTTTTGTCTAGTATGAGAGTAAATGGTCAAGTCAGTTAACATCCTTTTTCCCGCACGGGATAAATATTTGTATAGCCTACAGATAGTTGTTCTGGGTGTTTGGTTTGTATAAGTGAGTTTAAATGTTTGTAGATATTTCTTGTGTAGGGCAGAGTTTAAACAATAAAAATTATATAATTATCATCACGCCTGTAGGTAATACCCTAAGTGTTAGGCAAAAGTGTGCCTAATAGTACACCTACATTTCATCAGTTGTATCTGTGTTCATCAGTTGTGTCTGTTCATCAGTGCTCCATGTAATAGGGGGTGAGCCTATTGCTATAAAACGGGCTCAAATCTCGACTCCGTGCCTGCTACTGGGAAATAGGGGATCGGATAAAAAAAATGTTAATTAATCCGTCAGATAGATTTCCAAAATATATTGAACACGTATATTTGCTTTTTTCACATAAACAAAAAATGAAGACGATACAGTGCCTCGAAAACTCGTGAACTCCTCGAAAACATCACATGTCAGTACATTTTTTACCTACAACTGACGTCGCAACACCTGTTTTTTTTTTTAATTTTGGCGTGTAAAATATCATCAAATAACCCCTCTTTCCCCCTCTTGGGAAGAGCGAAAGGAAATGTCAGATTTCTACTGACTAAAAACCACCCATGTACCTTCTTAGCCCTTTTTGTCGAGGCCGCGGTATCTCTTACAACATCCCGCAGCCCCGACGGGCAACGTCACAACCCCTCCACTCATGATCTTTGACGCATTATATCTTCGTAAATTTTTATTAATTTGATAAAACAAGAAACACGTATCCGATATTTTTCGATAGTCTAACTGACGGACTAATTAGAATCATATTTTTTGTCTCACTCCGATCCCCTATTCTTCTGAGATTCTTATTGATTTCCTAATTTATATTTTATTATTATTATTTATTAATTCTTCCCTAAAATGCCCAAAACCAGAAAAGTGCTGAGACAAATAACAAAAATTAAAGAGAAACGATTTGTCTGATGTGTCTTTGATCACGCAGTGAAATAAGCATTAGTTTCATAATAACTATAATAGATCTCACAGCACTTTATTGGCGTAATATTCCTGTCACAAGGAATCATCAATCACATGTGAATGAAACGTCAGTGTTCTAAGAATCTAAAGTTTTATAATAATTTTTTGTTACTTAAAGGAAGACCCGAATACCTTTAAGAAAAACTTTTATATAATTGATACGAAAATGATCGTTTAATACAGTCGTTACAATTTTTTATACTGTTTTTTTATGAAAAATATAAATAATATGTATAAATATGAAAAACACTTAAATAATACTTTGTACGAGTCAGGAATCGAACCCATGACCTCGTGCACAGTAGCCGCGCTTACGCCCCGAGACTAATAAAACTAGTTTTAATTTACATAAACATTAAAATTAACTATTGACGCTACTAAAATATTTTTATTTTGTATCAATGAAACCTCGCACCATATTTCACCTGAAGTTGTTCAATATAACCATACAGACTTAAAATAACAGGCTTAAAAACACATTGCGTGCTTCAGATTTATTAGCAGCTGGAAATTGCAGAATTGTTTCAAACTGTCGTTTAGAAGACCTTACGTAAACGCGTTCAAGGTTAGGATTATCCATAATCGCTTGATGTCGAGTTATTACTAGGTAAGCAGGCAAAGAAATCAATAGTACGGGTAAAACGGGGTGAATAGAATCGCAGTGGTGAATCGAAACAAAACTTTGATAGGGGTTTTAACATTGAATTAATACGATATGTTACCAACTCTCTATTGTATTCACTTAATTTTACTTTATTAAATAGAAAACATTTTTAGGTTAAAAACCCTCTCAAAGTTCTGTCTCGATTCACGCCTGAGTTTGTATTCACCCCGTTTTACGGTAGTTATTGATTTCTATCACAAGTTTGTGGTCTGATTGATGATACCTATTTGTCAAGCGTTGATGATAATAATTATGTGACTGGAACATACACGAAAGACAATCAATAATAAATCCGAGGCTGGTCGCTAGTAAAGTATTAAGTTTGAGTTAGTTTGTTTGTAAGCGGTAATCTATGTAAATATCAGTCAAAATTAAAAAAAATCTTCGTACATTTGATAGTCAAAGTTTGAGGAAAGTTATGGGCATTACGTGTTGAACAAAATAAAAAGTAATGGGTGAAACCGCGGAGCTCAACTAGCTTACATCAATATTGACGACTACCTCATTTCTTACGCAATGAAACCAATTGATAGCACAATAGTCAATCATGTTACATAACAATTACAGAAATAATGAATGTGCGTGTATCTACAATGTTTTGATTGAGTGTATATTGTGTCCAATCAAAGACAATAGAGTTCATTCATGAAATTAATTAACAGTTTATTGGCTAAAAGTAACCGTGCGATTTAATCGTGAGAAGTTTTGTTTATTTATATTTGAGTAGCTTTTGCACGCGATGTCCACGATGATGAACTGCGTTGATAAAACATATTTAGACAATCAGTAAAAATGTCCTCGGGTGTAAGTTCAAGGTTCATTCCATGAGGAATTTCTCAATCAATCAAACAGCCAGGGAGTCTGGATTTGTGATTGTTTTCGGCAATTTAGGCACCTAACAAGAGACTTAAAACCTGGTGAGATATTATAAGGTACCTCGGGCTAACCCTTTGGGAATTACGAGCGTGAAGTTATGTTTTAAAAAAGATAAACATATCAACTGCAAGTCTAATCAGTCAGTTTAATTATGTTTTTCCTACCACGTTATTCTTTTCGTTGCGGGATCTAAATTGCGCTTCATTGTTACGGCGCTTTTCTGGTGATTACCGCTACTGATTCTAGCTTTCAGGACAAGCAGTTGTTAAAGAATAGTGTGGAGGGCTTGACTCAATTACTAAGCTACATGTCTACTGCTACTGCACAAAAACAGTGGTCTTTGACATTGAAACGTGCCCGAAATGGTGTAATTGAAATAAATGCTGTTGAGTTTGAGTAAATCACGGAAAGTTAAATTAAGCACCTACCCTTCCAAGTTCGAAAGAGATACTGCGGCCCCGGCCACAAAGGGCTAAGAAGGAACATGGGTGGTTTTTTGTTAGTAGAAGTCTGACACTCTTTCCGCTCCGCCCAGACCGGGAGGACTCATTTGATGATTCTCAACGCTCCAAAAAAAAAACATCGACCCTTGTAAGTAACGATAGTATACGATAGTAGATAAACTTAAATACTTACGTGCTAGCAGTAGCAGAAGCCGTGAGCATAGCATGCGACAGCCCCCAATAGAACTTGTAAGGGTTCCGTCGGAGGAAGAGGAAGTATATGATCTGCATCACGATGAGCTGGTAGAAGAACACTCCGACTGCCACCGTGGCTATGAACCAGGCTAACTGGGACATCACTGATGCTGAAAACAATTGAAGTAAACAATGAGAATGGTTCAATCGAAAAGCTGGAATATTATGAAGTCGAACAGATATTTCCTTTCACAGATAAGATGACTGTATCCTAGCAATGGGAACTAGTATTATGCTTATGCCAGAGTTGAGGAATTTGTTCAAAAGAGTCACCACGACCCTGGAACACGGATGGATTAAATCAGTCGAGTCTTATGCACCTACCACACTCACATGCTTCACCACGGACTTGCCAGCGCAATTACACAGTGCACACGGTACATGGCGCGTGTGGTTGGTAAAATTGTATTATCATTACGAACCACACGCGCAATGTACGGTGTGCACTTTGTGCGCAGGCAAGACTGTGGTAAAGCCTGTGCGTGTGAGGCCCATCACTCCCTTCTTAGACCAGGTACATAGAATAACTAATGTTATTGAAAAAACGCTAGAAAATAAAGAAGTCTGTGCTACCGTGTTCTTAGACGTCGCGCAAGCTTTTGACAAAGTTTGGCATGAGGGTCTCATATTTAAGCTCAGACGCATGCTACCAGAATTTGTAGATATCCTAGAGTCGTATTTAACTAAAAGAATGTTTAGAATACGCCAAGAGGACGCATATTCCGGGCTAAAAACCATAAAAGCTGGGGTGCCTCAAGGAAGTGTGCTTGGCCCAATTTTGTACTTGTTATACACTTGTGACATCCCAGAGCTGGAAAACAGCACCATAGCGACCTTTGCAGATGATACTGCTATTATGGCCACCGGATCAAGCCACAGAGAAGCAGTAGAGAAAGTTCAACTAGCTGTGAACAAAGTTTACGACTGGACACAAAAGTGGAAGATCAATCTGAATGAGTCAAAATCAGTTCACATTAACTTCACAAACAAACACAGTGACTACCACCCACTCTACATAAATGGTATGCAAATACCTTATGCTAATACAGCCAAATACCTTGGCATAACTCTCGACGCCAAGCTGCGTTGGAAAGCCCATATCAAAAAGAAAAAACAGGAACTCGATATTCGTTATAAACGTTTGTATTGGTTACTGGGAAGGAAATCCTGTTTATCAATACATAATAAGTTGATAATATACAAGCATATTCTGATGCCAATTTGGACGTATGGTATCCAACTTTGGGGCTGTACTAAGCCAACCAACGTCAAAATAATTCAACAGTTCCAAAATAAAGTACTCAGGGCTGCTGTAAATGCACCCTGGTACATAAGAAACGATGACCTCCACCGTGACCTCGACATGGAATTCGTCACCACCATCATACAAAAATTTGCTGAAGCCCACGAACACAGACTCCATCGACACGTGAATGTTGAGGCAATCCAGCTGTTAGACAACACAGACATAGTGCGTAGACTAAAGAGAACTAAACCATTTGAATTAGTGTAGTGTAAGTGAATCAATAATAGTAACAATGTTGTGCTATTTATATAACACATGAACAAAGTGTTTTATCAATTTTACCAGACTCTAAGGAAGTGTTACGAACGTGTGTAAAAGTGCATACCTAATTATGGACACTATTCTTAGCATTAACATAATTTATAACGTAGCATAATAAGTTAGATTTAAATTGTTTATTAGTCTTCTTAGGCTAGATTGCAATTAACTAGTAAGAACTTGGTTCTTACTAACAAGAAAAAAAAAAAAAAAAAAAAAAAAACTCCCTTCTGCTCCGGCCAGAAGCAAGAGGCGTCATAATTTGCTAGTTAGTTATGTTAGATATTAGCCACCTCATCTTACTTTGTCGAGGCATTATGCTGAAAAATGATCTTTGCGGGTATGACAAATATTTTACTTTAATTTTACTGTTTTGGCTTTATAATTAATATTATCATTATTGTATCAATGATACTTGTATAACATAACATACTAAACAAATCAGTTAGAGATACTACTAATTTTGTTGTAAATTACAATAACAGATAAAGTTTTACCAAAATAGTTTGGTAATCCCGATTTCGAGCAGCGGTGACCCAGTGGTGGCGGCCCCGACTTACGAACAGTAGGTCGTGGGTTCGAATCCAGGCAGGCGCATTACTTTGTGTAATTTATTTTTCACCACCGCTGCTCTCTCGAAACGGTGAAGGAAAACATCGTGAACCGGCTCGTCTTAGAACCAAAATAATTCGAAGACATGTGACATCTACCAATCCGCACTGGGCCCGCTTGGTAGATTATAGCCCATTCCCTTTCAAAAGAGAGGAGACCTGTGTCCCAGCAGTGGGAACAATTGTAGGCTGTTGATGATGAATCCCGATTTATAAAGCAAAATGAAGATTTAAAAAATAAAAACTTAGGCAAGGCATTTTTCAAAACTGATCCACTTTAATAAAGTGAGCACTCACCCACATCATGAACCCCGAGTATCTTCCCCGCGATCACACTGCTGACTCCCACGGGTGTGAACCACATGACCCCCGTCACCATCTTCATGATCACCTCGAATATCGCCTGGAAGAAGTCTATCACCACTTGACCCTTGGCTCCCAACGTCCCTAGAAGACTGCCGAAGACTAGGCAGAAGAAGACCAATCCTAAAGTGTTTGTTCCTGACCTGAAACGAAGAATAAAAGGATGAGAACACGTAACATCACGCCCGATCCCGATAATCCCCGAAGTGTTAGGTAGCGGTGTACTCATTAAGATATCCATCCACATTTCGCCAATAGGGTATTTCACCAAAAAAATCTAATTTGTCCGTCAGATAGATTTTCAAATAATAATGGACACGTATTTTTTCTTTTTTAAATTAAACAAAAGATGAAGACGATACAATGCTTCGAAAAGTCGCGTCAAGTCGTGTGACGTACGCCCGGATGCCACCATTGTGAGGATCGGCCGGAGGACACGGTGGAGCACACAGTGGAGGTGTGCCCTGCTTGGGTGGAGCCCCGCCGTGTTCTCGTAGCGGCGTGAGGCGGCGGTGACCTCTCGCGCCCGGCCCTGGTGCAAGCCATGGTCCGGGGCGAGGAGGAATGGGATGCCGTCGCCTCCTTTTGCGAAGCAGTGTTGCTAGCGAAGGAGGTGGCGGAACGCGAGAGGGAGAGAACCTCTCGTCCCAGCCGCCGCGGGAGGCGCTCCGGGCGTCGGGGATCTCGCGATGACCTCCGGCCACCGTAGACGCGGGCCTGTGGACGGTGAGTGATGGGCTAACTCGCCGTCCGTCCGTCTTACGACGAAAATAGGCCGTGTCGACGGCGCGTTCGTGTTCCACGCGCGCCTCAAAGAGATGTCAGCAACATGGGACGGGCCCGAAAGGGCCGACGCCCGTCGGGGCCGCGGGTTGTACACTAGTTATCGCGGCCTCGACATAGAGGGCGAAGAAGGAACATGGGTGGTTTTTAGTCAGTAGAAGTCTGACACTTCCTTTTGGTCTGCCCAAGAGCGGGAGGGGTTATTCGATGATTTTCCACCCGCCAAAAAAAAAAAGTCGTGTGACGTCACAAGGTTAGTACTTTTTTACCCATAAAATGACGTCAAAACTCATGATCTTAGACACGTTTTTTTTTCGTATTTTTTTAATAATTTGATAAAACAAAAAACACGTATCCAAAATTTTTCGATAATCTATTATACTTAATAATCTAATCAGATTTTAACTTAAAAATCTAATTAGATTTTTTTAGTGAATTATCCTGTTATGTTTAAGTTCCATTTTGTCATAGAGGACAAGCCTAGCGGAAGGTGCTTTCCGAGGTGCTCGGTAATGGGTCGCCATCCACAGACCAACCTAGTCAAGTGCGGCTTAACCTAAAGATCAACCCGAGTTGCTGTTGCTATGTAGCTAAACTCCTCCAGTTATGAGGATGTTATATCTAACTGCTCATTTATTAAATGTCAGTCGGCTTTGATTCACTGTGTTTCATTGTCATGAACATGAACCGTTCATTATAAAATGTCGTGAGTTCAGTAAATGAATATTCCTACGTCCTTCAAACCATCCTCCATAACTTTCATATCTATTATGCAACTATGTCAGTCTAGAAATTGGCTATTGGACTACTGTTAAAAATTCACGGAAATATGAGATTTCAAAAAACTAACAGAATTAACACGATGTGCGAAAAATAGGTATCTAATAAGTATCGATAAAAAAATGGAGTAAATTATATGCTTTAGAAGTTTTTGGTGGAGGCATTCCATCGAAAACGGCGAAACGGCTATTTGTACTAAGTAACCGTGACGTTACTATGGCGGTATGAAATATGACGTCACGTTTCTATAGCGCTGTCTTTGTCTAACACGTTTTTAAAATCAGTTAAAACTAAGCCATTTTCTGATCGATTTTCTTAGTTTTTTCACTAATCGTGTTACTTCTGGTAGTTCTTTAAAATAACATAACATTCTCGTGAATTTTTAACAGTAGTCAAGTTGTAAATTACTAAGATACTAGCTAATCAATACAGCCCTTCGCAAACTGACAGAGTGCACCGCTTGACTTGCTACAGAGTTCATCGAACATGTCACCGCGCTTACCGTTCCTTACGTGCATTTCCCACGGTAACGCTACATTGCGTACGAGAAAATAAAACAAATCAAAATTGTATTCCCCTAACTTATTAGATATAATTTCTTGTACCGGTCTTCTTGATATGATATACCTACTAAATTTACCGAGTCTACTGAGAGTCCGTACAGAAATTGCCAACAGTCCCTTAGGCCCTGTAATAGATTCTAATCGATGACGATGATACAGTCACAAAAACATAGTCGGTAAACAGAAAACTGTACAGGGTACTGCTCAAAGAATCTCACCTATAAGCCACAACTCTAACCAAAGCAGGCACAGTGTCATTATCGCTGATATTCTTCCCAAATATAATAGGCGGTTGAGTGTACACCGTGTGCGCTTGCTGGAAAGCGGCCTGCACTATGTTGTCCGGAAATATGTTTCTGTAAACAATCATATTGATGAGAAATAATTTGTTAAATTGGCCATTAGACAAAAGACTTTGCTATACATTAGCTCATAGGATAGGTAACAAGGGATTTGCTAATATGTTTTCATGAAAAAAAGTTGCGTGTTTCCACATACGTGTTGATAGCCACTCAAAGTAATCAAAGCGTGGGTAGAAACACACATACTTTTTGTTTGAGAAGCGAAAATAAAGGGATTTCTTCGATCGTTTACTCCATTGCCCTTAGAGGGTTAGATAAATAAAATGCATCGTTTTAGAACGTTTACACGCTTTCAGCAGTCAAGCGAAAAGCATTCCACCTTGAATCGTAGTAACAATAGAGTAGTTGAAAAAAAAAAACTAGTTTGTTCGTCAGATAGATTTTCAAAAAATATTGGAAACATTTTTTTTTACGTAACCAAAAAATGAAGCGTGATGTCACATCGCACTGCATTTTTATCACGTAGTGTCGTCAAAAGACCCCACTCATGATCTTTGACGCGTTTTATCTTATTCAATTTTGATTAATTTGATTAAACAAAAAACACGTATCCAATATTATTCGATAATCTAACAGACGGACTAAACAGAATCATATTTTGTTTAGTCAGGAAACATACCTGTTAAATACAGTATCATATTTGAAATACTTACCGGCCGATATCCAAAATGCTGTCCAAAATACTATGCTCCCTCTTCCCCTCAACATAAGACCCAAACTGCTTAATCTCTGGCACACCCGGATGGATCAACATCGCCAGTACCAGTCCCAAAAACGCGTTAAACATCGAAGTCAGTATAAAGTACAGTAAAGTCCTCACGGCAATCTTTCCACTCATCTTTGCGTTCAAACTCGCTGAGCCAGCGATTAAACTGGCGATTATTAAAGGCAGGATCATCAGTTTGAGGAGCCGCATGAAGAGTTCTCCAGGGTATGATATTATAATTAACGCGTCGGGGCCTAAGTGGTAGGGACGGAGACCGAGACCTAGAAAGAGAGTTATAAAAGAAAAAAATATTGACTTCTAATAAAATGGCGTACGATTTTCATTTAAGGAGGACTTAAAGTAATGTGTACTAGCTAATATGCAAAAGGACCATTTATAGTTTATTCTTGATCAAAAATCTACAGATATGTTTCGCACAAGTTCGGGTCGGCTATAGCTTACAGCACAGCCGGCAAAAGTAAGAACTACGTGCAGATAAAAGTCACTCAGTTTCCCTTGAATTGTGCTGAAACCACTCGTTCATTGTTGAGCTATTACAAGAGCAAAGTTCCCTTCTGGCATAAGCCGATTGAAAGCCGAGCATGTCATTGTGTACTTATTGCTTCAGACCGGGTTTTGTTGTACAACAAATTCTGCCGAATCAAACACGCACCAAAGTGGTCTACTTGGCAACACATCGGGCTACACACATCCGATAAGACATGACCTCAGTTTATATGAACCTCCCGGAGAATGAAAAATTAGCTTAATTTGGTTTTGCATAGCTTGATTGCTCGTCAGTTCTCTAATGTATGCAAAAATCATTAATTTTATTATAAATAGTCCCAACCCAATCCATTAAAACTTGGATTGGCTTCAAATGATAGTAAGCTACTCATATCCACACAGCATTATATTCAATATCAGCACTCCAAGGGATGAATAAGTTATAGTTTATGCTTTCTAGTTTGCTGGTAATTTTCCATCACCTAAAGTAATCAATCGTGTTGCTAGACAGAAACTTAATCCATTAACTGTCAAGAAATATAATCTTCTAGATAACCATGTCTGTGTGTTCATGTAAAACCCTTTTCTTTGTCTTCGTATGCAACTATTAATTCTCTGCTATGTCTGCCGCATGTTTTTCTAAAGGGGGTGCTGATAGAACCACTGCACATGATATTATAATTAAATAGAACTAAGTATTAATTGAATTAGTAATTCTATTTTGCACTGCTGCAACTGGCGAATTAAAAAGTCTCAGTAATCTACTTAATGAATATGACTTTCATTGACGATATCACTTTCCCATAAATGATCGTCCATCACAAATTCAAAACACACTTAGAAAAAACTAAAACTAAGTTAAAGAAAGAATTTCAACTCACCAAGACCTATTCCAGTGATGACTCCAACCAAAGTAACCACTAGCATCACATTGTCGACCAGAATCTTCCGAACTCCAGTCCTCTCGACTTGAGCTGACCGGTCTTCGGTGGTCTTCGGCCCCCGATCTCCAGGGCCCATCTTCGCGAACAAATATTCTGAAAACCGATCACCTTTCTCCATTACAGGCAAAATAGGACTTTTCAGCCCAGATCCTTTGGACCTGGTTCGTCTAGTAATGCAGCTACCACTTTTTCCACTTCTTTTAATTAATTTATTTGTTGTTTTAAGTTATCAGATGTCAGTGCTAATTTGTTTATCGCATGGTTGTTTCGCGTGACTACTACATCAATTACGTGTGATTACAATTTTACGTATAAAGATAAATATTTGTTTCTTTCTTTAGGACGTGTTATACATTTTTTTGGTTATTTTTACGGGAAAAAAATACGATATGGGAGTGTCTTTTGGTGCGCGATCCCCTGTGTCGGGTGATACACTAACCCACAGTATTTCCCTTAGCCCTCACTACTTAAAATCTACATAAGCTTAGTCATGTTTACATCTAACTATTTAGCTTTCATTGCTTGTCTTCCTCTAAGCTCTACCTTATCAGAATGTTTACAAGTGGCAATGGACATCGAAGTTTAAAAAGTGACGTATCCCCGGAATTGACGCAAGAAGCCATGTTGACGGATGCGCGCGCATCCATCGATTGCACTTCCATTCACTTTGTTATATTACTTTTCTATAAATAGATTATTAAATTGTGGGCATTATCGCTTTACCAAGGTATTGTAGTGTTTGTTATGTTATTATCTGTAAATGGTTTTAAAAGGAAGTCAAAAAGACATGCGCAACTCTAACTTTTATGCCAATAATGTCCGACCTCATTTGGTCTAGCGGTTTTCTTTTGTTTGAGCGGAAATGCACTTGTACTAGTGTATCACTGCTTTAACAAAACTGTCATTTAACGCTTATCACAATTTATAATAATGAAATAATCTTCTAATACCTAATCATATACAGTTACAGCGTTGATAAGGTGGCTGATTTTTTTGTAATCAGTTTATCACAAAAAAATATAATTATGCTTATTTGAAAGTAGGTAAATATTATTTTGGCATCTCGAATCTATAGACTAAACTATATATATGGTATATATATATATAACTATAGTTTATTATATTAATATTATTATAAGCATCGTGTTTGTTTATTTCACAAAGGTGTTTTTCGAGTAATTGTTGGCGAACAAGCTGTCTGTCTAATTTGGTTAAAGATTTCCAGGTGCATTTTTATTAAAGATAGAGAGAAGATATTCATTTATATTTTTAACTTTAGTTTCACTTGTTCAAGGGGTAAACTCATACGCCCTTCAGGGCTGCGGGTTGTTCACAACTTACCGCGGCTTCGACATATAGGGCTAAGAAGGAACATGGGTGGTTGTTAGTCAGTAGAAGTCTGACACTACCTTTCGCTCTGCCCAAGAGCGGGAGGGGTTATTTGATGATTTTCCACCCGCCAAAAAAATTAACCCTTTTTTTTGGCGGGTGGAAATTCATCTCATAGGAAACCCAGTCTTTCTTAGACAATATTTTTGTTATAAAACATTCATCACTTAAAGCCCTTTCTCAACTATCAAAGTAAGGTAGACTTCCCGTCGAAATAAATAGCAATATTTTACACTTGCGGACGTCACGCGGTTTCACCCGCGTAGTTCCCTTTCCCGTGGGAATACAGGGATAAAAAGTAGCCTATGTTACTCAGGGTGAATGTAACTTTCTAATGGTGAGAGAATTTTAGAAATCGGCGTAGTGGTTTTTGAGTTTATTCATTACAAACATACATGCACACACAAAAATACAAATCTTCCCTCTATAAAATATTAGTGTAGATAAGTGTAGATGAAGCGACCAACTATCTGACCTCAATAATCGTTACTAGGTTACTGCGATACCCCTTGGTGACATTCAGACTTTCAAACTTGCATTGTATTCATCATCAGCCTATAGGTAATGTTACTACTGCAGGGACTCAGGCCTCACTCTAGTGGGGGAATAATCCACCACGCGTGCCCAGTGCGTGTTGGTAGATGTCACATGTCTTCGAATTGTTTGATTATAAGACATGCCGGTTTCCTCACGATGTTTTTCTTTACTCAGGTGCATTAGAAACGAATAAATTAATAAAGTTAAGTTTCCTTCTTTGGTAAACATCGATCAGTTCCTAGAACTTCTGCACTTAGGTAGTATATTATGCATAAGTTAGAAGCATGTTGTTCAGACTCTGATTTAGTTGATGACAGGTGGATAATGACAGATAATTTGGTACCTAATGCATTATAAATAACCTACGTCAAAACAAGAACGTTTGTAACTACCGTTTTGTTACAATCTTATAAACACTAGCTGTTGCGCCTGCGTGGCAAATTATATACTACTAGCGGACGTCACGCGGTTTCACCCGCGTAGTTAGGGAATACAGGGATAAAAAGTAGCCTATGTCACCCGGGGATAGTGTAGCTTCCCAACGGTGAAAGATTTTTTAAATCGGTCCAGTAGTTTTTAAGTTTATTCATTACAAACATACACACAAAAATACAAATGTTTCTACTTTAAAACATTAGTGTAGAAAACCTTCCTCGAGAACCATTCTGTCCATTCGTGAAAACAGCATGAATATTGATGCAGTAGTTTTTGAGTTTATCGAGAACAGACAGGAAATAATTATAATTACGAGATACCTATTGTCTGCTATTCATAAAACATTAAGCGTCAAGAACCTTTAACAGAGTTTTAAATTCCTCTTTATCACTGAGCTTTAATGATTACTTAAGCCATCACTTAGTAAAGGTTTTGACAGTTTAGTCATACAATAGTGTGTCAAATCTTTACTAAGTGAAGGCTTTAAACATTAAATATCTCTGAGTACCACAGTTAATGGTATAACTTGACAAACATTTTGAGCCCTCTAGGTGGCTTTCAATCGGCGGAATAAACAGGTAGCTAGTGACGAGGTGGCGTTTAAACGAGCACGTTTTCTCTCGTTTTTTCATACATGGGACAAAAAAAAAAACAATAATTACCTCTGAAAGACTTGCTAGCCATTTAGCTAGTTATTATCAGAAAATTTAAACACGATATGTTCCCCGTTTATCCAGGAGATGCCATTTCAAAATATGTTTCCAGAATCACCTCAACGCATTTATATTTTTTTAAGATTACCGAGATTCACACACACATCACTTATTATTACATTTCAGGTAAAATCGGGTATTATAAATGTTTTCCCTTTAGGTATGTAGGTCACGACTATTCAAACCAGTAACTTTGCCTCTACTAAAGCACAGACGTGCTATCAAGCCATTTGATGATGAACTTGAAATAAAATTGAACAAGTTAAAGATTTATTTTGTAATGGCCAATTGAATTGAACATGCAAAGGCTACGTTTCGAAAAATAGACAACCTACATCTACAGACAAAGAAGAATTTGCGGGTGATAAATATCTAATCTCCGACGAAAGGGTTAGACAGAAGTGTAGGTACCTAATAGTACGAGTACGCCCACATTTCGCTAGTTTTGTGTTTAACCCTTTTTAGCCGCGGTATCTCTTTCGAACAACCCGCAACCCCGACGGGTTGTTTTAAACCTTATAATAGTACATTTTGATACAAGTGCGGAAAGTTTGCTATTGTTTTCGAGGCGGATTGAACACCCGAGCCGCAAGCTCATTATTATATAAGTTTTAGAAACGCTAATAAAAATAACAAAAAAAAAACTTATGTTTTAATCGTTTTGGACTTAGTTTAAAGCATAGTTATGTGAGGTAATTTTCTTTCGCACTCTTGATTGCGGGAAAATAAGTTATGATTGCAGTGCATTAAGAGCCAGTTTTCGAGGTAGTTTATTGAAAAGATAATTCTAAGATTTGCCTGATGAAAAATCCTATAACACTTTGAACGACCTGGGAAATTGAACCCAGGACCTTAATGCTCAACAGTTGAGCTTGCGACCACTATATAATATAATATCTGTCAATCAATAAATATACATATAAAACATAGGTACCTCAAAAACTCCTATCGTTATCCCTCGTATCGAATCAGTCAGTCGGTAAACCGATTTCACACGTGAATGATTACTACTCGCGAAAGCAATATGAATGAAAATAATAATTTTGTTACGATTAGTTGGTGTCGAATTTGTTTTTAATAATAACTTGGCCTTGTAGTATATTTATTATTAAACAAAAAACCGGCCAAGTACGAACCGGACTCCAGACAAAGGATTCTGTAGCACCGAACAATACAATAAATTTTTATTAACAATATCTAGTTCATTCGTGTGTTAATCTACACTCAACAGCAATACTAAGTTCGTTTTTCATGATACGTTAATAAAAAATAAACTTCCAAAAATACCTCTCAGAATCGAAATATTAAATCTTAATCAAACCAATTTTTGTTAAAAAAAATTTCAGCTTCTATAAACGATTTTATCAGAACATTTCCATCCATTCTTTAAAAAAGAAGAGTACTGTTTTTACAGGTTTGAAAATAAATATCTCAGCAATGAATAATATACAGAAAACAATTTTTTTTAATCTACATGATATCTTTTTCCAAGAACTGCCAATAGACGGCAACAGTTACAGCACACAATTATAAACGCAGAATCATGTTTGTTTTCAGTCGCAAATGTACGGAGGGCCACCGGGAGGTTATTTATATTGATTCTAAAATTTCACATCACTTATGCCTAGCACTTTCTAGAAGATATCCACTCTCTGTGCTATGACTTACTGTCAGACTGGACGAATGTACCTACACCTAAGGGTTCCGTTTTTTGCCATTTTACTACGGAACCCTAAAAATGTGAAGGGAAGTAGGTACGTATTTTAATACAAAGAGCTTTGTTTTACATAACAAATGACTTCTGAGGTATGATAATATTTGAATAACCCACAAGTAGGTATGGGAATTTATTTAGCCATTATAGTAAACTATCACCATTTCGGAACTATTTCTTCGACCAGCATCATCTGCCTAGAGAGCCTTTTCTAAAACTAATTTGACGTCGGATTCCAGTCTAGCCGGCATGCAGCTAAGTACCAGCATTGTACATGAAGCGACCGTATATCTATGACCTCCACCAAGGAAGGGTAATACGATACCCTTTGTAAGACTGTTACATGTCAGACTTTTAGCTTCTGACAGCCGGAACCAACGTCTGACAAGATAGCCCGCGGAATTCGATTTTTTTTACGATTTTTGCAAATTGCCGATCAGTGTCAATAAAAAAGGATTTGCGACCGTAACAATTGTGATTTTACAGAGTAGTAATGATTAAAATTACCAACACAACCCTCTTAGTTCATATTTCTTCCTTAAATGCCTTTTTAGATGGTTGAGAGGGTTATATTGGTGATTTCTTACGGTCAACATACAACCTGACACTAACCGGTAAATTCCAATAAAAAAAAAACAAGAAAATTCAAATGTACCGTGCCGCATTCACCTTAATGTCCTTTCCGAGGCACGGACGAAACTAGTATGTAATCATAGTATTTAGCCACGAGCTCTTTAAACTAGTTCTTCGATAAAAGCCATTTAAACCAAGAGCTCCAACACCGAGGCTGTAACCGCAGTAATATACGCGATGTTTAACGAAATCCTTCAAGAAATATATGGCTTCCCGACTGCATTTAGTTCTAGTTCCATTGCAGCGGTAGTAATAACCATAATCGGTCGAAGGCATTAGCTCAGTGGGAAAATCGTTTTCACACTGACGACAAAATGTACTTCTGTCTGATTCAGTTTTCATTATACGTCGTTAAGATAATGTTGTTAAGAGTATTCATTACACATACATAACATTACATCACACCTTTAGGGTGCTTTTCCACCAAAGATGTGTTATGCTACGTTGCTATGGATGCGTTTGATATCCAAGAATCATATACATCAGTGCCATATCGGTGCACATAGCTTAGCACTGGTGGAAACGAACTCAACTAACATATGTTTTTTATATGGAAGGAAGGATGAGTTCTATGAATGTCTGCTATGGATGCGTGCTATGTATGCGTGCTATGGATGCGTGCTATGGATGCGTGCTATGGATGCGTGCTATGGATGCGTGCTCAAACTCAAACTCAAACTCAAAGCATTTATTTCAATTAAACCATTACTGGCACTTTTGAATGTCATAAGAACAATTCATAAAACAAAACTACGAAAAACTACGAGTGCAATACGTCATTCCGAAAGCCACCACGCCGAACCGCACGCCGCCGAATGCCCGCAACGACGAACACTGCAAGCAAAAAAGCACGCAGCGACGCACACCGCAACAACGAATGCACGAGACCTCGAATCACGGAACAACGAATGCACGCCGCAACGCGCAACCGCCGCCCCGCGACCCGGAGCCCCGCGCACCAGCCACCACGGCACGCGCCGCCGCGCGCCCCCGCACCCACAGCACTCGCCGCCGGTAACATCCGGCGCCGCGCAACCCGACGCAGCAACCCCCGAAACAACGTATTGCACTCCTAAGCTACAGTCACAGTCACAAGGCATAATAACTTGTGAAAGTACTGTAGTTGCCAGTTCCCTAGCGTAGATCTCTATGGAGAAGAACGGGCAAGAAACTCCATGGACACTCTTTTAAATCAAAATATTGTTACAAAATCTTGGTACATTACATGCTATGGATGCATGCTAATGGTGTAGCAATGGCTTGGAGTAGGCCCGCCCTCGCCGCTTCCCTACTATCGATACATCGCATAGCTCGAGCTGCATCGCATTTTCCTCGCGCAGCTACTTTGCGGCGGCGGCGCATCTTCTCGCACCGCTACATAGCTTAGTATCAGTGGAAACGGTCACATAATTTCACAGCTTAGCTATTACATTCTCGCAGCATAGCTGCATAGCACATCTCTAGTAGTAAAGCAGTCTAAATCCCTGAACGATTAGGCCGAGGTTTACCAAATAATGCAACCACATTTCAACCCTTATCTTTAAGTTCATGTAATAGGGGACTGGCCTATTGACATCACCCGAGCACATATCAATATCGGCTGCAAGTAAAATTCTGATATTTAACAGCATTCATTTACAATGGATGCTGGCCTTAATATAATCAGGAAAGTGATAGGCAGACGAGGACAATATTAAGTATTTCAAAACAAAAGAAATTGGTAATGAAAGATTTGTTCGACTTTAGTTCCTACCTCCTGAACTGCCAGCTCGCATTATCTAAAAAACTAAAGCAGGTGGATTCCCTGCCTGATACTGAGCCAACAAATCACAATCCTACGTAAGTGATGTCATTTTCATAGCCCTTTACAACCGCATACCGACATAAATCATTTACTTCGCGAGTTTTATAGCTTGTGCAATATGCCAAGGGTACTTCAGCTGTAAATACAATGTAATAAATATAATATATTGATTTTCTGATCATTCTTATTGAAAACGTTCTTGATCTTTTTTTTTGGAGCAGAAAACGTTACAGAGCGGTACGAGTACCTACTCGGATAGAGGACTCTGACGGATAATAATATAACATCACGTCTGTAAGCCCTAATGGGTTAGGCAAAGGTGCACTAAGTATAGCAGTCGCGCTAGCGATCACTAGACTAGTCGAAGGAGGCGAGAAAGTGTTTGTGACTGTGATTTGATCTGCAGTCTGTCAGCAATCTGTTCGACGTACCGTCTGTAATAACGACTGTGTGGAATAATAAGGCAATAGGATAGTTAACTAAAAAAATCTAATTAGTCCGTCAGATAGATTTCCAAAAAATAGTGGACACGTATTTTTCTTTTTTCTCGTAGGCAAACAATGAAGACGATATAGTGCTTTGAAAACTCGTGTGACGTCATATTCCAAGACATTAGTATGATATTTTTTGCGGTTAGTGACGTCACAAACCCCCACTCAAATCTTTGACGCGTTTTATCTTTGTCAAATTTTATTGATTTGATAAACCAAAAAATACGTATCCAATATTTTTCGATAATCTAACAGACGGACTAATTAGAATCATATTTTTAAAAGTCAGTAAACATCCCTATTCCAAATAATGTGCAAACAAATAATGAAATTTCCAACTTGTGATAATTTTGGGCTTAAATAAATGTTTCAAATGACAAGAAAGAAGTTTATCAAAGTAGAAAGGTAGGAAGTTACAGAACACCACTAGAAATGAAGCCAAAATCATTAAATTGGCTGGTCCCCAACCTAAAGTCAAATCATTTCTTAAACAAAACTAAACTGATAGACGGACAACGGACATAATCTGTAATGATCCTACCAAAACATGCGATGGTATCATAGATTGTCATGCTCTAGTGCTTGGTAAATTGGCAACAGTTAGAAACTTCGGCCGTCTTAGTGGAGTTGGGGCCAAAAATGGTATCTATACTTTATCTTCCTTGCATACTAAAATTGGAATAGAAATGCAGAAATTCCTTCTCGTTACTGATGCAGTCAAACAACATAGAAGCCCGATAGATGCTTTACTTCCCTAAATACGAATACTGACCAAAAGTATCGAATAATCATCACAATTCTCCCGCCCATATACCAATTTATGTCTTTTTCTCCCATGCTTGTCTATAATTTGTATTTTTTGCAGTTACCTCCTTTCTATTCTCCTTGCTGCCCTCCCCCAGTGTCGTCCTAAGCCGAGGTCCGCACCCCACAGGGGGTGCCCTTAGCGATTTGTTACTTAGTTTCTAAGTTACTATCGGATGTCAGGTTGTACCCGCGTAGTTCCCGATGCCGTGGGAATACAGGGATAAAGTAGCCTATGTCACCCGGGGATAGTGTAGCTTCCCAACGGTGAAAGAATTTTTCAAATCGGTCCAGTAGTTTCGGAGCCTATTCGTTACAAACCAACAAACAAATCTTTCCTCTTTATAATATTAGTGTAGATAGTGTAGATTATTATTGTAGATTTGCCCCTGGTCATTAACTCAAGGCATCCACAGGGATTTACCCGCTTAAGCAGAAGACAGTCTCCTAGACTGAACTGCAAGATGCCATACAAAAAAAAATACCTCCTGTCTAGGTATACCTATCATCCTTCACACAGTCCATCCATCATTTCGTTGGTACTGCGCTATTCAATATTTACCGTACAACTTTCCAGTTACTGGCGCCACTTTCAAACTTCCTATTATGTACCCATTTCTTATTTAATCCATTTGCGTTATAGTGCTATATCATCCTTAGCGTTCTCATCTCAGTCACAAAATCATCGAGTAATGTTTTGTGTTGTGTATGGTATAGTTGGCGGTGTTATAACACTTGTTGTATAGAAATACGATACACTCCGGCTTGATGCAGTTGTTGTGTGCACTTCTCTTAATGTGAATACGCTTCCCGGTCATCAAATTGAGTGCAATGTCTTTGTGCATGTGTCATGATCAATTCTCAATTGTAACTGCGAACGATCCATCATAAGGTCGACGCACAGTAATAATCACAGCACACTGCACGCACATGTGTGGCGATTAACACCTCTTTGATTGTTAGTAACATCTCTATGGGATTTTGACACTGGCTCGGTATGTCAATTTGTCAGGAACTGAAGAATTATTTTTCCTGTATTTTAATTAATTCAATTATTCTAATTTATTCTTTATTGAGAAGCCAATCGGCCAATTAAATTATATTGGCATGAAATTAAGGTTTTATTGAGTTCATATCGGCGGGAGCAACTATCTCCCGCATTTGGTGACCCCGACGTGATGATGATCGTTTCCGGCTGACAAAGCAACATCAGGAGGTGAATTGTGACCAGTAGCTAGACAAGCAAGCACCAACGCCAGGGCCGGAGTGCCACTTCCTATGTCAGTCGGTGATTTTTCAAACGAGAGCAGGAACCATATTTTGACGTTGATTTCGACGCTGCCGACGTTCAACCAGAGTTCTGTCCCGACACTGTGGCGAAGTTCAGATTACAATTTGCAGTTGGTACCTAACGACTGCAATCGCCGGAACAACTGCCCAAAGTGCATAATCGCTTTTTGGTGTGTTTTGAGTGCAAGTGTTTATATAACTTTCCCGCATCTTTGAATGAAGCTTAACATCAATTTAATATTACTCAGCTGATTGATCGAAAATTGATTTTGTAAAAATTTGTATATTTTGTTATTTGAATTTCTACCTACTGCTAACGTTAATTTCTTTTGGGTTTGGTACTGTAGTTATCAAAATTGATTTATTATTATTTGTTTGTTCTGCGGTGCTCGGGTGTGTGGTATTATTGCTACTAGGTTTGTACAGGTTTTGCATCATGGAGAATGAACAGCTTCAGGCACAACTTGAGCAACTAATGGCTGAAAATGCAGCATTACAAAAGCGGCTAGGCCAAAATGAGGTGGAGGCAAAGGTATGTAGGGTAGCAGTGAAATTACCTACATTTTGGGTTGACAAACCCGCAATTTGGTTTGCACAAGTGGAAGCCCAATTCCAAATTGCTAATATTGTTGGTGATACTACCAAATACAATTATGTAGTAGGTCACCTTGATCAAAGGCTGGCAGGTGAGGTCGAAGATTTAATAACCAATCCTCCAGCCGAAGGGAAATATGAAAAACTGAAAGAAGTCCTCATTCAACGACTTTCAACTTCCCAAGAGAAACGAGTTAGACAGCTTCTAAGTGATGAAGAGCTCGGTGACCGGAAACCATCACAATTTCTTCGTCACCTTCGCTCACTTGCCGGGACGTTTCTTTCAGATGATAGTATCATACGCCAACTTTGGTTGCGCCGTTTGCCTCAACAAGCTCAAGCAATACTAGCAGCACAGGCTGACCTCAATTTGGATAAAGTGTCGGAGTTAGCTGATAAAATCGTTGAGTTAGCCCCATCACCTGTTGTTTGTTGCACGTCGACAACTTCAACTTTTTCTTTGGCTACATTGGCTCAGAAATTGGAAGATGTGACTAGTCAAGTAGCTGCACTCTCGAGGCGGCAACACCGTCCCATTCGTGACAGGTCTGCATCTTCTGGCAGGTCGGCATCTTCCGATAGAGCAGCGAACAATTCCAAGCGATGTTGGTATCATAAGAGATGGGGTGTTAAAGCAACTAGATGTACTAGGCCATGTGATTGGGAGTCGGAAAACCCAAAAAGCGGTCAGTAGCGGCGGCAACTGATTGCGAAAACATCGGTCGCCGCCTTTTTGTCACAGACCATGTCACCAGCCGCCGGTTTCTAATTGACACTGGGTCAGACTTGTGTTGTTTTCCGCATCGCTGGTTATCGTCACGCAGGCAGCCTACTGATTATGAACTAAGTGCCGCTAATGGAAGCAGTATACAAACTTTTGGTACAGTAACCCTTAAATTAAATTTTGGTTTGCGCCGCGTTTTCACTTGGCAGTTCGTTATAGCCAACGTCAGCACAGCCATTATTGGTTCTGATTTTTTGGCATTTTATCATCTTTTACCCGACTGCCGAAATAAGAAATTGGTCGATGGCACCACTGGACTAACATCTGCTGCTTCTGCCGCTAGTTTTGATCAGCCCAGCGTACGAGCAGTAGCGTCTGGTAAGTCAATATTTACTCAGCTTCTAGCAGAGTTTCCAGATATCACTCGACCTCCCGGCCTCCCTAGAGTCATCAAGCACGACACAGTGCACTACATCAAGACCACAGACGGACCCCCTGTTTTCTGTCGACCTCGTCGTTTGGCGCCACAGAAATTGGTTGCGGCTAAAAAAGAATTCGAGGAAATGGTAAGATGCGGGACAGCTCGTCCGTCAAAAAGTGCTTGGTCTTCACCATTACATATGACCGTTAAAAAAGACAATTCCTGGCGCCCTTGCGGTGATTACCGCGCCTTGAACGCCAGGACCGTACCAGATCGATACCCGGTTCGGCATATCAATGATTACGCCCATAACCTCTCTGGTGCCAAGATATTTAGCACACTGGACCTCGTTAAAGCTTATCATCAAATTCCGATTTTTGAAGAGGATATTGCCAAAACTTCCATCGTGACCCCGTTTGGCCTCTTCGAATTCCCGTATATGAGCTTTGGTTTAAGGAACGCTGGCCAAACCTTTCAGCGTTTCATCGATGAGGTCACACGGGGTCTCGAATTCTGTTTTCCTTACGTAGATGATATTCTCATATTTTCCAAAGACGAGTTTTCCCACCTTCAACACCTGCGCGTCCTTTTCAAACGCCTGCAAGACTACGGAGTGGTGATAAACCCTTCTAAGTGCGTCCTAGGTGTCAGCGAAGCCGTATTTTTGGGTTACCATGTCAGTGGTGATGGTACTCGCCCTCCTCAGGATCGAATTCAAACGTTGCTGGATTTTCCGCCACCTGAGACAGTACAAGGCATGCGCCGGTTTCTGGGTATGCTAAACTATTATCGTCGATTTGTGCCTCGTGCAGCGCAATTTCAGGCTCCTTTGATTGATGCATTGGTTTCAACTAACAGTAAAGGTGCAAAGCCATTCCCATGGTCACCTGAACTCTTGCAAAAATTTGATGCTTGTAAAAAGAGCCTCTCCAACGCAACACTGCTGCAACATCCAATCAGCAACGCAAAGTTGGGTTTATTTACTGACGCATCTAGCGTTCACATTGGGTCCTGCCTTCAGCAAAATCTAAACGGCCAGTGGTATCCACTTTCTTTTTTCAGCAAAAAGTTGACTCCGCAGCAAGCACAGTGGCCAGCTTATTACCGTGAATTGTTAGCGATCTATGAAAGCGTTCAACATTTTCGTTACATTTTAGAAGTTCAGCATGCAACAATTTTCACAGATCATAAGCCACTTTTGTACGCTTTTTTACAGCGACGTGAGAAACTTCCACCTCCACAACTTAACCAGCTATCATTCATTAGTCAATTCACGACCGACATTCAGTACATTAAGGGTGAAGACAATATCGTGGCCGACGCTATGTCACGCATTGACATAGACGCCATCACTTTGGACCAAGATTTTGAAGCTTTGGCTAAGTCGCAGGCATCAGACCAAGAACTTGCTAATTTATTGCAAGGTGGTTCTAGCCTAACACTCACCAAAATCAATACATCAGGGACCAACACTCCGGTTTACTGTGACATATCTACCGGTAAGCCACGTCTCTATTTGACCCCTTCCTTCCGCCGTACTGCTTTCAATAAATTGCACAATTTGAGCCACCCTGGTGTTCAAGCTACGACTCGTTTGGTGGCAGAGCGTTTTGTTTGGCCTTCGGTTAGAAAGGATTGCCGAGATTGGTCCCGATCTTGTGAAGCATGTCAGCGCAGTAAAATATCAAGACACAATTCTTCCCCTGTCGGTAATTTTGACATACCATCTGGTCGTTTCACGCATGTCCATATCGACATCGTTGGTCCTTTGCCCGTCTGTAACGAATATCGTTATTGTTTGACTGCAATAGATAGAGTGTCCAGATGGCCCGAGGTTTGGCCCATGCGATCCATTACCGCCGAGGAGGTAGCCGAGACTTTTACTAAAGAATGGGTACCTCGTTTTGGCGTTCCGTTGGTTATTACTACAGATCAGGGTTCTCAATTTGAGTCAGATTTGTTTCACCGATTACTGCAGCAATTCGGTACCAAGCGCATTAGAACCACTTCATATCATCCCTGCGCAAACGGGATGATCGAGCGAGTTCATCGGCAGCTCAAAGCAGCGTTAATGTGCTATAATGATTCTTGGGTGAGGTCCCTACCGATGGTTTTGTTAGGAATGCGTTCGGCGTTTAAAGAAGACCTCAAAGCCACGGTAGCGGAATTACTTTACGGAGAGCCTCTTAGGCTCCCTGGAGAATTTTTGGTGCCTCCTTTAGCATCTGGAAGATTTGAAAATCCTGGTGATTTCGTTGTTCAGCTGCGACAAAAAATGTCATTGGTACGTCCATTGCCAGCTAGTCGACATGGTGAAACATCTTCATTTATATTCAGGGATTTGTCGACTGCGACTCATGTTTTCCTTAGAAACGATACCATCCGAAAAGCGTTGCAGCCACCCTATACTGGTCCATTCCAAGTCCTGGAGCGTTCGTGTGATGGGAAGACCTTTACTCTAATGTTAAAGGGCAACAAGACCGTCGTAAGCGTCGACAGACTCAAACCGGCTTTTATCGATAATTCTGATCTGCAAACGACCCACTCAATGCCATCGCCCGCATCGGCTGATTTTCCTCTTCGGCAAGCCGTAAAAGATAAGAAGTCGTCCAAGCCCTCAATTCCACAGCAGTCAGTAAAGATTCAGTTGCCAGTAAAGCAGTCCTATACCACACGCTCGGGTAGGCGCGTTAGATTTAAGAATTTTGATTAATTTCTTGTTTTTTTTTTTTTTTTTTTTTTTTTTTTTTTTTTTTTTTTTATTATTGTGCCTTAGTTGTAAGAATGATGTTAGTTATTTTAGCTTGGTTTTATTCTCTCCGTAGGGGGGTGGTGTGGCGATTAACACCTCTTTGATTGTTAGTAACATCTCTATGGGATTTTGACACTGGCTCGGTATGTCAATTTGTCAGGAACTGAAGAATTATTTTTCCTGTATTTTAATTAATTCAATTATTCTAATTTATTCTTTATTGAGAAGCCAATCGGCCAATTAAATTATATTGGCATGAAATTAAGGTTTTATTGAGTTCATATCGGCGGGAGCAACTATCTCCCGCACATGTTCAGCATTGCCACAAATTGAGTTGTTTGAGATATTTGTATTATAGTTCACTGGAAGTCATTGCTGGCTTCTCTGTTTCCCGAGCATTATAATCTTTTCTTTCTTATCAATAAAACTGAAAATGCGATATTTTCCATGTTTCTCTATTATTTGAGGGACTAATTCGATTTTTTTTGTTAACTACCCAATTGTATCATGGACTAACACAAAGTATCACACTTAAATATGGCCCTGGGATCTCCAGTGGTTGTAGCGGTGATAAGAGATGGATGCTCCTTGCCAATACACGGTGGCAATGGAAAGAGTGGTATTGAGACCAATATCATTTACTCTATATTTTTCTCTACGATTATCTATGGTTCTTAAATCTATAGAAATAATAACTACAGACAAACAACTGCTATTATAGGACATAAATACCTTACTCAACCATGTTTTTTTGTAAACGAAGGTCGCCGGGGTCAGTTAGTTTTAGCTATGTTAAAATCGTCAGTTAGTTAACTTTTTGTATTCTATTATTTGTTTACACCTGATTGTTTACACGTTTCGAAGTTTTCTAGTCAATTGGGCAATTGTTTTTTTATCTGCAGTTAGACCAATTCATTAGTTTCTACAAGAATTAAATTGTCGATTGTAATGAATTGCTCGCTACCTCGCTACCTACTCTGCTAATTTATATTGCCAGAAATCAAACAGTTACACAATACACTCTCGGTCAGTGTCCACCTTTAAATGAAAAATTGGACGCAGCTTTACAGCTATTATAATGAGCACGTGCCAACATGCATGTGCCAATAATAGACGAGAGAGAGGTTGAAACACTCATTACAAGATCAATGATCTTATTATTTGATTTTCACTCAGATGTGAATGATTTTAGGTAGCTGATGAGCAAGATTTGACAGATAGCTGTTTGCATCCTAACCTTTTTTTGATAAAGAATATCGTGAAGACAGAGTTAAATAGAAAGTTACGACATTTGTACGAGAATTCAATCAGTGAATTTGGCAAAACAAATGATTAATAATGTAGATGGCAGTATGATTATCGATTTAGCTTCTATTGTCATCCAGAACAAAACTAAAATGATGTCAGGTAACACAGTTATCATTATTTGTGTCGGTAGCTGACAGTACTAATCGTCGGCACTGGAGACCAAAGCATCATCAGTTTTGTGATGGCAAATCTTCAGGGATGACAATGTTCCCTTTCATGGTAGGAACTTTAAATAGCGAATATCTTATGTTGCTACCAGATGCTCATGTGCCTTTAAAAGTACAGGTTTTCAGAATGACTGTCACATGGAAATGAAACTTACTGTTCTCGCAAAAATCCTATCCCTGCTGTCTTATTTCTCTCCGTACTGGTAATTTCCTTTGCAATTTTCTTCCGTCACATTTCCAATAGGTACAAAAACGTCTCTGCTTGGCACACTCAATACATTTATGCAACTCTGACAAACATCAACTGATAATACTACGTTAATATTTGAATGCCATAACAGTGTGGAAACAATAGGAAGTTTTATTATTAGGGTTATCACGTGTATGAATAAAGTGCTATGTTTGAGATTATGATTAAACAAGACTATATCGCGGGTTCGACTGCGTGGAATTCGGTAATTATCCTACGGGATCGTTTTGCTAGGTTAAAAATTATATGACATGTGTAAATCAAGGTTGTAAAATATGTTTTTTTCCTTAAAAAGGCGACCTATCTTTGGGGAGAAAACCGGGGAATGTGGGTTTTTTCATCACTAAAACCACTCCAGTGGTAACAATCCGCACATGAGAGGAGACACCGCAGGTTATTAACTATCTGTGTGCAAAATTTTATCCAAATCCGTTATGTACATTTTACGTGTGTGTGTGTTCCGTTACATTTATATATGAATCCATTCTCACCTATGTTCGTATTTTTAATAGTAGAACGATAACAAATAAGATATAATAATAGGTAGGATTTAATAATGATTGTAGTATAATAATATTATTTTTCACACTTGCAAGCAAAGATGGATTAAAAAGATTTGATTGCGTAGATAAGGTCACGTTAAAGTTGCGTCTTTGAAGTAAATGTACGACGTACGTCAATGTACAAAGATGTCAATATTTAGCTGCTGTTTTTTTTGCCTTTATAGTAAATAGCAGTACGAGTACAGCGACTTTCGAGGTCCTAAAACGTAAAAAAACCTTTTAAATCATAATGGAACTTTGCATTCCGACTCCCCGATAAAAGCGACACTTACAGAATTCCTAACAGAATAAGGTATTTCACCAAAAAACGTATTAGTCCATCTGTTAGATTTAAAAATAATGGACACGTATTTTTAGTTTTATCAGATTAATAAAAAATTACGAAAATAAAACTTTGTGGGTAAAAAGTACTAACCTTGTGACGTCACATGACTTGACACGAATTTTCGAAGCACTGTATCGTCTTCATCTTTTGTTTACGTGAAAAAAGAAAAAAGACGAGTCCATTATTTTTGGAAATCTATCTGTCGGACTAATTAGATTTTTTTACTAATATCTAAAACTAACGCCGAATAAAGCATTCCTTGTGAATCCACTCGGAGCACAACAGAATAAGTCAGTCTCTCTGGCTATGAAGTTGAGCGTTTGAAGTGCGTCCCGTCGTATTATTCAATTCTTTTGCTTTCAGATCATTTAACACACAATCCATCTAGGGGACGCCCTAGATTACACTGTCCATATTGACGAGGTTTTTCAGAAAGGCCAAGTGCAATCGCAAGCAAGGTGCGTGTAAATAGGACCAGATTTATGAAAGTGGACGAGCCAAAAGAAGTATGTTAGGACAGTATCAGGTGGCGTTCTGCGGTTTCCGCCTATCCCCATGACAACAAGTCGTCAGTTTTTATTTTTTTTGGGACAAGCCCGCCACACTATTCCCAAACCACTGTAACTCCTGTAAGCCAGAATCAACAGTGGCGACCACAAGAAAAGCGCCGAGACAATGAAGCCCGACGAAGTCCCAGAGAAACGATTGAACTGTCTTGGATCCCGCAACGAAATTAATCAGAAAAGAATAGCGGAGGAGTAGGAAAAACATAATTTAATCGTCGACGACAAGACGTCGTCGTAAGACGTCAGTTTATGTATGATATGAAAGAAAGATGTGAAAAGTAGCTTGAAGGTTGATAGGGCAGTATGGAAGAAGGGAACGTACCTATTGAGCTTAACCCAAATAACATTTTAGGACAGTTGTCGTAATGTTATGTTCTACTCTACCTTCTGTTGACACGAGTAAAGATAAACGTGTAGTCGGCAACTATGTATTATAAATATCGACAAAATAGCAGGTGGTCATGAAATATTTATAGCCATTACGATAATTGTCTCAATTCCAAGAGATGTTTTAGAATACCAAACCACGTGTTAATGACAAATGATCTTGTCTTACACTATTCTATTTACCACCTACTCAAAATATTCTATTTTATGGGAACGTCAAGTTATTTTGAGTTTAATTTATTATTGATTATGATGTTCGTTGGTCTAGTAATTGCAATCGCGACTGCTGAGCATGAGGTCCTACCTGAGTTTGCTTCCTGGGTCAGGCAAATTTTTATTGGGTTTTTCCATCAGGATTTTTTATCATTCCTGCAGGTCAATGTGAATAGTATGTTGAACAAAATGCGATTGGACTGCTGCACTGCGTGTCGCGGGTTCGATCCCCGCACGACACAAATATTTGTATGGCCTACAGACAGTTGTTTCGGATTTGGGTGTGTTTTGTGTACGTGAACCCACGAACGCACGATACAGGAGAAATTCGGAAACGGTTTTTTTTTTTAATGATTCAGTTGAATTTCACAGGCTATCCCGGCGCTTACACCTTTAGTGTAAAGGACTAAGGGCCACTGGCAATGATTTCGAAGATTACGGAGATAGTTTAAAATTATACAATGCCATAACTCCTCCACTAAGCTAAAGTGGAAATGGACCGGCCGGGTCCCCATGCAAAATGAGTTGTAGGCCAAAATAGCCACTTTCCCTCACATAGCCTGAAGGTGTCACGGCAGACCTTATAGAAGACGCGCGGTATGACGAATTGGACAGAATTGACGACCAGTGGACCACATTAGCCCTAGATCGAAACATTTAGAAGTCATGGGGTCATTGCACTAAACCTTATTAAATTTTAAGCGGACTTGTGTTTAAAAACCGGTTAAGCCAGACGGTAGGATCGCATCACCTCTCCATTACCATTTTATTTTAAAACATTAACGAATGAATATGTCTGAAAACAGCGGTGACTCCGGGAGCAGCGGTGGCCCAGTGGTGGCGGCCCCAACTTATGAACAGTTAGTCTTGGATTCGATCCTAGGTAGACGTATTGCTGTGTGTTATAAAATTTATTTCATCACCACTGCTCTCAAAATGGTAAAGGAAAACATCGTGGGGAAACCGAAATGTCTTAGAACCAAAAAAATGGAAGACATGACTGTGACATTCACCAACCCGCACTGGGTCAAGAGGAACCTTTTGTCCCTGCAGTGGGAACATTTTAGGCTGATGATGATGATGTCTAAAAACATAATTCGGCTTACTTACAGCAAACGTGATGATAAAAGCTCATGCCTGCATTATATTTTATTCGAAGGTTTTCAGTTCCCTTGCTGTTCCTATGCAGAAAGGTAACTGAATATATTTACATGACCTACAGGGACATTACTATTACCTACACATCATCTTTCTAAACTAGTAATATTTCATTATACAGAGTGTACACAGAATGGCAAAGTCTATTTATAACTTTGATTGAATAAATATCAAGATCATGGATTGGTACTAATTCAACTACTTAATGACAAAAATACCATTTATTTCAGACAAAAATATTCATAGGCAAGGCAATGGTATTATTAACAAAACATTTGCTTCTGTCTGATGTGAATAATTAAAAAGAAATATACTATACACTTCCCCACTCCTCTGCCCCTATCATAGTACCCACATCAATTATAATTATTTATTTTAAGTAAAATCTAAAACGACTCACCCTTTATTTGCTTAATTTTGACTGATTAAAACTTTCAACTGCACGAAACTTACTTTTCACTTCTAATTCCCTCCAAAACAAAATAAAAGCAAAATAATAAAAAGAACAATCGACAACACTAATTCTTAAAAACCACTTTTGAATTTGGAATGTCACTCGAACGCGCCGAGGAATTTAAAAACGCGTAGGCGTTTCAAATACAGCCTAGTTTGGCACGGAGCAAGAATAAAATGGCGAAATTTCCATCGCTGTCTTGATTTTTATGGTTTTCTTTCAAGACTTGGCTGTATGGTTGTTAAATCTGATACAAAGCTGTTGTATCTTCCGACTTTTGTTGGCAACTACTTCATTGCATGTGCACCAAGGTTATTTTAATCGTCTGCCATGACTTATTGAACTTTTGTTGAAGGGACAATTTATTGGTTCATTTGAACTAAGGAGCCGCTGAACACTGACGCAATGAGACATGTTTTCATTAAAAGCTGTAACTTCTTTTTTATTTGTTTTGTACATAGGCGGAATAAATATGTGCTTGCGTCTTGAAAAGTACTTGTAGGTGAATTGAAATAATTACTGAATTTCAGTCTGATCTCAATAAACGAATAAAAATATTACTTACCCAAATTATTTTACCGTTAGTTCATTCTTTATCAATATTAAATTAATTCATGAGTAATGAACTGTCTTAAAATATTTATTTAAGAGTGTGAGTTGTATGCCATCTATTCAAAGTGTATCGAACCTGTTCTGTATCAAGATATCGTGAGAGAAAGAGCACACTGCCATACGTCGTGATTTTAAAAGCCACGTACAGATGGCGTGGCGACTGAAAACTGATTTAAACACGTTTCTCTACGTTGTTGAATTTTGTATGTTTTGGTAAGTTTTTGCCATGGACCTTTACCGAGCAGTGGGATGATACAGTATCAGTCTCAATAAGTTTGCATGGTTAAAAGTTTGACATTGATTAAACCGCAGCAGCATTCATAACAGTGCTAGTGTAGTGGTTTGAACGTCGTACTGCTAAGTCATAGTTCTCGAGTTCGAACCGAAACCACGCACCTCGGACTTTTTGGATTCATGTGCGTATTGCATACTAGGGAAGTTGACAAAAAAAAAACAATAAATAAATAGATATATTTACATAAATATTGGACACAGTCATAGTTTTTTTTCCTTTTTCCCATAACCAAAAAAAAAATGAATACGATAAATAATTAGTGTTTCAAAAAGGCGTGTGACTTCACAGCTGGTGCATTTTTTTGCCACGAAGTGACGTCACGCTCATGTTCTTTGTTTACTAGTGATTGATGTACAGAATGCTTGGCTGACGTACGTGTGAAGGGTTAATTTACACCCTGTATATTTCTCGACGGCATGTAAAGCCAAGCTAGACGGCCGTGGGCGGCAACCTTTGACATTAGGTTGTGCAATAACCACACGAGAAAAAAGACGATTGATAAAACCGAATGTGGTGGAATAAGATAATAAATTACTATCGTAATTATTGTAGGTGTCGGAGACGGTCAATAGTATGGTCACTAAACCAAGCGTGGCGGAGAAGGTCAATAGTACGGTCGCTTAACGAAGCATCGTCACAAAAACAAAAAAAAAAAAATACCTAAACGTTCGAAAAGAGAGATTAATCTGAAGGTTTTACTGGTTGTAGATACTTCTTTGCTGTAAGTAACGAAATAAACACGTACATAGATATTTTTCCATTTATGTTCTTTTTATTTGTTTTGTAGGTAACTTACCAGTTAGAGTCCAAACGAAATGCACGTTTATCACAAAAAGCACTGTAGTTGCACTATTTTAGTTTTATTATTTATTTTACATACTAGTCAGCACACAGTCACAAGTAATGTAGTACTTTTATTTTATTTAAATAATAATTAAGCCCCGCTGCAGACACAATATCTAATCAAATAACACTTATAAAAGCACTTAAAACTTGATGCAGCACTAATATAGTTTTTATAACCTGATTACAGCACAATAAAAAAAGAATAATGAGTTTTTAATAAAAGATAAAAACAATAGCAAAACAACAAATCGTATGTAGAGTAGGAGGTCGTATGACGGATAATTAGTTAACACCAATGTCGACACTGGGGGGCCGTGTTTAGGTCCATTCTGCAATAACAAAAATCAAAAATACCAACAAAAAAAACACTTAACTAATGAATTGAAGTGAAGTTACTTCGAAGTTAACGGTAGTAATAAAGATAAAGTCTGTAGAAAGCTTAATTTATTTTTCCGTACGTAAGAAAAACGTGGTTACAAGCAGTTCTCGGTTAACCAGTTTTGTTTTAAAAACTGGTTTTACTTGAATAATAAGCATACAATCTAAATTTTGGTTTGTTTTATGGTAATCTGAAAACGATTCAAGGTGAATATAGTATTTACATAATAGATCAATGCTTTAGAAAACTACTTCATCGCCTTTCGTGTAGAAAGGCGATGAAGTAGTTTTCTAAAGCTTTTTATGTTTGGAAATCCTCAACGGATGCTGAGAGAAATCTGGCTGAGTCATCCCAAAGATGGCAGCAATACTCAAGACTGGACTTGAGCTTTATTTATCTTTCAAAGCTATCCAGGCTTGAAAAACAACTTAACCTTGGTAAGGATACCCAGCTTTTTTGCCGCAGTTTGAGCTTTCGACTCAATGTAGGCGCGTGAACACAACAACACGGTATATGTAAAGTGAGCAGTGGTGGCCCAGTGGTGGCAGCCCTGACTTACCAACAGTAGGTCGTAGGTTCAAACCCAGGCAGGCACATTACTTTGTGTAATTTGTTTCTGAATCACCTGCTCTGAAAACGGTGATGGAAATCACCGTGAGGAAACCGGCAAGTCTTAGAACCAAAAAATTCGAAGACATGTGACATCTTCCAATCTGCATTGGGCCGGCATGGTAAATTATAGCCCATTCTCTCTCAAAGAGAGCAGGCCTGTGTCCCAGCAAGCCCGCCTCACTATTCCCAAACAACTGTTACTTCTGTAAGCCAGAATCAACAGTGGCGACCACAAGAAAAGCGCAGAGACAATGAAGCTCGACGAAGTCCCAGAGAAATGATTTGACTGTCTTGGATCCCGCAACGAAATTAATTAGAAAATAATAGCAGAGGAGTAGGAAAAACAGAAATTTCCACTTCCCTCCATATCAGCAGGAGACAGAAAAGAACAAGGCCAATAGGCACACAGGGACGTATACAACTGAGATAAGCCCAGTTGCCTAGGACCACGGATATTGTTGTCATTAATATTACTGTGTTCCTGTGTCCCAGCAGTGGGAACATTAATAGGCTGTTGATGATGATGATGACATGTAAAAAGTATTGGTATTCCTGCATTCGGTAAGACTGGAAGCCTACCCAACATAGTTGGGAAAAGGCTAGGCAGATGAAGTTTTTATCGATGAAATCATTACCCCTTTTTTTCCAGGTTGCAGAATCAACCTGACTCAAATTGTGTCCCCCTGACAGTGTCATTCCAGTCGTTGCAACGCGGTAGGTACTGAATTAATATGCATCCTTATTTTATAATTAAATTTAACTGGCGAAAACTAAATCCACGCTTTTCATCGCAAACATAGCCGAAGCGCTGTAGTGGCGCGGCAGCCCTAACAGCATCCTGAACGCGTTATTCAAAAAAATACATAAAAATATTGTATTTCTGTATACATTTTGATTTAGAATACTGTCAAAAAAACAGGCATTTTAATTACTTTGGCATGTAGTCTAGTGCTCAAAATATGAAGTTTTCAGCTTGCCTCAAATACCTACCCAATAATCGGTGCCAGCTCTCGGACTATCAAGCGCGCGCAGTAGTACGTAGTACATTATACCTCAATGCGGTTATATTAATTATATCTCAATTTCCAATAGAACAAACACCCATTTGCAGTATGTCTCGTCATCAATAGAATGAACAATAGACGTACAAATTTTTACCATTGATTTTGTATATGAATTTCCTATTTATCGCAGTGTACGCGGTGGCGGTGCCAGGAAGCATGCTTCCTGGCACCGCCACCGATTTTCTTAAATAACTCGAGACCCTTTATAGTACTTATTTTTTTATTTTATGAAGAATAATGAACATTTTTCGAACAAATTTTTCGCATTAATCCCAATTCAAAATGCGACTGTGGCGCGGCCAGGGAGTATCACGCCAAATAACGTCCCGAGAGAGCGAAAGGGAGTGTCAGACTTCTAACTTCTACTGACTAAAAACCACCCATGTTTCTTCTTAGCCCTTTACGTCGACGGCGCGGTATCTCTTTCGAACAACCCGACGGGCGTTTCAACTCAATTCCGAAAAGGACGTTTAAAAAATGTTTTCACGATTGAATAATTCGTGTATGAGTGTATCGTTTCTGAAGGAGCACAGTTTGAAGGTGATAAAATTAATTTGGATGAATAACTAACATTTAGTTTACTATCGATCTTTTCCCGGTACTTTCTTGACAGAGTAGTGATTCCCATTTTTTTGCATTATAGCCATTTCAAAAGAACCTCAATAAAACAGTATTTTTTTTGTTTTTGTCAAAAAAAGTTGCAATGTTAATTTTACCAAATGCTTGAACAGGAAGGAAAATAATAAGTAGCCTATCATTATCTGCAACAAAATTATTGTTTGCTAAAACGACACAAATAAAAATCAAGCGTAACGTTAATGAAATAAAGTTTGGAATGGTACCATTCACTTTTATTCGATTTAAGTGCCTAATATGCTGCTATCCAAAGGTCAGTTTATTGTTTAAGTCAGTTTTTACTACTCATTCGGTCCTGTACCGTTGTAATAATTACACTGCAAATTAGGAAAATAATAATGATCTATGCTTTTGAATAATAAATTGTGAGATGTGCTCTAATCCAATATTAGTGATATTATCAAAGACTGTTCTATAATAAGGTCCCATTAAAATAGATGGACAAATTTTAACGCAGCGTTCAGTTCGTCTATCCAAAGAAATCTAAGCAAAAAAAAACACGGATTGATTTTATTTTGACTTAAAATGTTACTCAACCAACATTGTTCATGTATTTTCGATAGCTGTTTCCTTTCCCTGTAAGTATCTAATGCATTTTTCTTACTATTGTTTTACCTTTTTTTTGTTATTGGGTGTGGGAAATCATTAATATTTCCCACACCCAAAGTAGTTTATTAGTAGTGTCGGTTGTGGAGGTCAAATAGGCAGTCGCTTCATGTAAAATACTGGTATTCAGCTGCATCCGGTTAGACTGGAAGCCGATTACAACATGGGAAATGGCTAGGCAGATGTTGATGAAATATTTTTTTTGTACTTTATACGATAAAAGAACTGTTTTTTCAGGTTTACTCACAAAATGGCTAAAGCAGAAATATTCTGTACATTATTACTTGTAATGGCACAAACTTCTAGATCAAGCTCTGTGTTCCATGAAAACACTAGAATACTGTTTCACCCAGAGTATGATGCGGAGTATTTTGGCTTCTCTACTATTTTGAGTCATGAAGGGTAAGTGTTTCAACAATTTTGGAGTTAAGATTTTTACTTCCAAATGCATTTGCAATGAAAACATTATATCATACATAAATAAACAGTATGTTAGTTCAAACGAGAGAAAAAGGGCATGCATATATGGTACTAAAAGAAATATTGACACAAAACGACACTGGTAAATTAATAACAGACAGAACCATACCAAACTTTTCGGAAGGTCTAGCAACTCTTGCGCTTATCATCACACAATGATATATTAAAACTATAGATACGTTGTCCGCCCTCAAAAATGACAACATGAAATGAAGCCAATTGGCCACATCGCGCTTAGTTACGCACCAACCTCTCGCGCGACGCTACGTTTGTTCTTAATTTAAATCGTGTGTGTAAACCTGCGCAAAACAGGCATCAACAGGCATCCCACTGTACGGTTTCATATTTTCTTTCCCTTTCTTTACGCGTAAAAGTAGTTATCTAATATTTTCGCCGTTTTGAGGCGCCGCCATGTTAGTTCATGACGTGTCTATTTATAATATGTCATTGCTTATCACACACAATGTGCGCGAGTCAATGACTTTTAGGTATAATCCATTTTCCCTTCACATTTTAAAACTGGCGTAGAACAATGGCAAAAAAAAACCTCTAATAAAGTGAGATTCGGAGAGAGTGGCACAATTACGTAACAAATTAAGGTTATAGTTTTTTTACATATTATTTTGACGAGAATCGAATACTAATAGATCCTCCTTTAATATTGTCCCTCGTTTAACCTAACACACTGTATAATTACATAAACTCTCGCCCTTTTTCTATGTTGGTAGGCAGAAACAACAGACACACACAACACAGCATGATATTCATCATCATTATCATCATTTCAGCCGAAAGACGTCCACTGCTGGACATAGGCCTCCCCTAAGTGTCGCCACATTGACCGGTCGCGTGCGTCTCGCATGCAGCGGGTCCCCGCAACCTTCACCAGGTCATCGGTCCACCTAGTCGGCCACGCAACGCAACGTCTTCCGGTTCACGGTCGTCACTACAGAACTTTCCGGCCCCATCGGCCATCTGTTCTGAGAGCAATGTACCCTGCCCACTGCCACTTAAGTTTGGCAATTCTTCGGGCTTTGTCAGTAACCTTGGTTCTCATGCGGATTTCCCCTTTTATGATTCGATCACGCATGGAAACTCCGAGCATAGCTCTCTTCATTGCCCTTTGGGTGACTTTGAGCTTTCTGGTGAGGCCTATTGTGAGCGGCCACGTTTCGGTCAGCATGATATTACACGCCTGTAATGGCTGTTATCTCTAGATGGTTAGGCAAAGGTTATGTTATACCTAATAGACGGGTACACGGGGTACACCTATATTTTGCCAGTTATATTTTAAGTCCCATATAATAAGGGCGAGCCTATTGCCATCAACCGAACACAAATCTCAACTCCTACTAGAAATTGCTGATGGAAAAAAACAATTAAAATTTAATTATAGTTTATTTGAACCTGATGATGTGTGCTGGGGAGTTTGTTCCGCCACTTCTTCTTCTCAGCTAAAACATTAGGAAGTGTCGAAGAGTGGGCGTTTTGGGGAACTGTCTCTTGTTAGTAAAGTTAATTTTGACGTTCGAAAAGTGCTGATTACCAGCCTCATCATCATTATTTCAGCCAAAAGACGTCCACTGCTGGACATAGGCCTCCCCCAGGTGTCGCCACATTGACCGGTCCCGTGCTTCTCGCATCCAGTGGGTCCCCGCGACCTTCACCAGGTCATCGGTTTACCTAGATTGGATTATCAGCCTAGTTTGAATAAATGAGTTTTGTTTTTAATTTTGATTCGACAAACGAGGTTTATAGGTACGAAACTTAAATATTATTAGTCACGATTTGTTTCAATAACAGTGACAGCCTCGAATAGTTCGGTACAGGTAATAGGTTCGAATCCGGACAGCAGTAGGTACCTACATTGCGTTATTTATACCACTGCTCTAAAAACGGTAAAGGAAAAAATTGATTTTCATAATTAATTCTATATCCTCTACCATTGGACATATACCAATTAAATTGTTATCATAAATAACAAGCTGTACCCGGGCATATAAATATGCAATGTACTTTTTCCTACCTATTACCAGCTATTGGTCATAAGTGCGACAACTGAACAAGTTAACAGTTCGATTCCCAGGTTTTATTAGTAATTTATCAGTAGTGGCCATGAACTAAAAGGTGTACATTTTTCACATACAAAGGTTTAATGAGCGCTTTTAAGTGAACTATAACTAAAGTATATTTAATAGTTACAATAATAATTTTTAATTCAAATGTTTGTTTGTATTGCGACCTGCCCGATCTAGGTTTATTTAAACCTGTGTTTCAGGCTATTACTTTATGTAGCACAATTTAATTAGGACAATAACATTATAAAATAAAATTAATGATAACAACTATAAAATAAATATGGATACAAGATGATTTTTAGTCACCGTCTAATTTTTTTTTTCTAGGCATTAGCTATCATTCACTAACACCATTTTAGAAAAAAAGAATCGACACGTTTGATTTTCATATTAAATCATTTTTTCGAAAGAATAATCCACTCTCCATGAAAAGTAAAACTTTGTGATGTGAAATCTCAATATTTTTGTATTGAGCGATACTAAAAGAAAAAATAAATATTCAATGATTTTCGCCAAAAATTAAATATAATATATCAAAATTTGGACGGTGACCAAAAATCTTCTTGTATAATATAAGTGGGTGTACTATTAGGTTCATCACTGCCTAACCCTTCGGGAATTACAGGTGTAATGTTTTGTTTGATGTAAAATTCGAAAAAACTTTCTTACGTCTTGTTCCATCAACAGACTCTTGGTTGGTGCTCCAAAATCCCGGGAATCTGAAAATAAATCGGGAATACAGCGAGGAATTGTCTTCAACTGTTCACTAAGCGACTTGGATGTGAAGAACGTTTCCTGTACTCCCTTGAAGAGGTCCCTTAAAGCAGGAAATGGTACGGTTTTAAAACAAATTGAAATCACATTGTGATTTCACCGGCTTGTCTAGGTTTGCCTGTGAATGGGGGTCACCCACTCATTACAAAACGAGTTTCCTACGTGTCTCCGAAAGCACGTTGAATCGTAGATCCCAGCCGTCATTTGTAGGTCTTTGGCAGTCATTACGTTAGTCGTTAACAAGTTCTATCGTATTACCCAGAACTCCTTGTGTAGGTCAGATAGGCTATAGCTACATGTAAAATAATCCGGTTAGACTGGAAGACGACCATAAAATAGTTGAGAAAACGGTACAATGTAAGAAAGAGATGACATCCACTTTCGAGGTAATCTCGCTCGGAACGGTTTTGAATTGCGCGTACACAATCCAGTTAGTAAATAAGTTCCTTGATGATGGTTCACTGTCATTTTTTTTACCACAGAGTAGCTAATTGTGAAACGCCATATAAAAAGTCGATAAAATTAATTGATAGATATAATATATCAATTTATTTTACGGAAAATATGCATTTATGCAATTTATCTGTATTTTTTAAAATTTCCCGATTTATCCTCGATTATTCGAGGTGCTGTACTTAATTTTATTTGGCCCGTTTTGAAACATCTCCTCTAAAACCTTCTTCGATAACCACTCTATCCATTGGTGACAGGCAGACAGACGCGACAGAGGACTTTATTTTGTAATCTGTATGGTGATAGTAATTAGTTTAGATTTTAATAGTAAAAGCAGTTATTGTGAATTATTCATTGAAGATACACACACAAATACTATAATACCCAGACGCGGAACAAATCTGTAGGGCATACAAATATTTGTTCCTTTCGGGGATCGAACCCGTGACACGCTGCGCAGCAGTCCATTGCTTGAGCCACTGCGCCAACCGTGCCGTCAAGATTGATAACTGTGTTCTTTAATAATTATTGTCGTACATTTTTTTGCGCTGTCACCAATTGTTTTCGCAGCGCATGTGATGAAGGATGTTTTACGGCATAACTTTAAACTTCACCTAAGGTTTTGAAAGTCTATATAATATCCTTAAAAATATTGACACGGATCAGTCTTACATATTCTCAGTAAAATTCACATTTTGCATTTTTTTTATGGCCACTTAAAGTACTTATTTCTCTACAAATGACGACTAAAACCTAATTAATGTAATCTAACTGTTCTAATTTGTTTACAAAACTTAATTTCCAACGCTCAAAATGATATTCACTTGGTTTTATGTTAAAATAATGACTGAAAAAAAAAATGTTCATAGGTCTGGACGTCCTTTCTGTATTACATAGGTTGACTGTTATTTAGTACCCGATACTTAAACACGTGATTGTACTCATGATAACAAACCACTTTTACAAAGAGACCAACCTGAGATCGGGAAAAATAAAACAGTTTTTCAGAACATTTTGACTAGTTAAGCGACTATGAAAGTACCACTTTTCTGTAGGTGCATGGCCTATAGAAAAGTGGTCTACGGGAAAGACATAGGTGTAAATAAAACCTAAGATATTTTAAAATATTTTGAGATTAGAATGAATGATGTTGGGTTAAATTAATTTGTTTATTGCTCCTAAAATAATTTTAAACATCGATCAAAGTGAGGTACTAGGCCTTTTTTTTGACGGGGTTATTCGATGATTATCATCATCGAATAACCCCTCCCGCTCTTAGGCAGAGCGAAAGGGAGTGTCAGATTTCTACTGACTAAAAACTAGGGGACTAAGGCCTCATTTACTGAGACGCGGGGCGTCACGCGGCTCGTTGTTATTAATTCAGGCACATGGCGATATATGAAAACGTTAACTATTCCAAACGGCGATTTTACCAGAAGCGACTTTTCGCTCGTTAGTTTAAAATGTAGCGTTCGTTGCGGTCGACCCGCCTCTCAGTAAACGACGCCCCGCGTCTCCGAAAACGAGCCCTAAGGATTCGAACAGTCTACAGTAGGAGACGTTTTGATAAGAACAAAGGCAATTTTTTTCTTGTTTTAGTAATATAAAATAATGTCTTATCTCGTATGGCCTACAACATAATCTTAATCAATATAAAATACACACGCGCTCAAATAATATTTATGTAACCTGAACACTTGTTCTTAAGTTCTTGTGTTTGACCCAAATGAAAGACTTTCTTATGATTTTCAGATAGCAACGAAGAGAACATGTTGTTTGGAGCATCCATGGCGCTTCTACCTAATGGAAGGTTGCTGGTAAGATTTTTTTCTGCTTTATAACCTGCCTAGCCTTTTCCTAAATAGTCGGCTTCCAGTGCAACCAACTACAACTGAATACCAAAATCAAAAGTCAATAATTTTTCAAACTAGGCTGAGAATCACCACTTTTCGAACGTCACAATTTATCTACAAGAGGCAGTCCCCGTCCTCCGTCCCATACACCTCAGATCCCTTTCTTCACTCGAAAGCTATAAATGTTTGGAGATTTCGGAAGCGTTAGGCATTAACGTAGCTGACATGAAGCAATCGTTGAAGCCCATAAGTAAAACAGAATAGTCAGCCCATAGAAAACTCAACAAAATACAAAAATTCAATTATCACACAATAAAAAAAACTTAAGTTTGTGTTACTATCATCATATTCTGGGCTATTTTTTATTGCATACATATGCAGTTCCTTAAATAAATTCCTGGCCAAACCGTATAAGAATCAGTTTGACAAGGACATCACACGACCTTAGGCGTTTTTGATAATGTGGGGAATAGCGCGTTGATTTGATGTTTTGATAGCGTTCGGTATATCCGGCTGACAATGACTCTCAAATAATAAAACGCGCCGTCAAATGTTTTGTGCTGAAGAGTTGATTATTTTTCCTTAAAGTTTTAAATGTTTAAGTTTTCTATCTCGGTGTCTATTTGTAATTTAATGTTTACTTTTGTGAGTTGTTCCTTGATTGTAGCAAATTCATCGTTGTTCGTCCTAATTGGTAGAATCTGATATGAAACGTCCAGTTCATACTCACAGTCTTGGAAATCTAGACTTAGCTGGTGACGTCTTTGAGTGTTTACATTTTGCATTTCATCCATGTTTTAACAGAAATGGATCTTGAAAAACATACAAATAGATTTTTTTTTGTAAATTAAAGTAAAAAAAAATTTTAGTTATACGCTAGTCTGGCAACCTAAACCACCAATACGGGATGTGTTTGGGCGTTTGAAAAACACCATAAAAACAAAATCATGTTAGTAGCCTTTACAACTTTATGAGCAGGTAATAGGCGACCAACTTATAAAATGTACTTGAATGAAATATCTTCCTACACATAATGTATGGGTGCGCAGGTCTTAGAACTGCAAATGTAAGTTTGTTTTTTTACAATAAAAATCATCGTTCAGAGGCAGGTTGGTTAATCAGTATGGAAAGTTCACATATTTTGATGGGCAACCACGGAACCCCACATTGGGCGTGGTCCGACATGCGCTTGGTAGTTTTTTACATATATTATTTGGGACGAGAATCGAAGAATTAATACTTTCCGTCAATTAGAGGTTACATTAACACACTGATACCAAATTAATGATTCATCGTTTTGCAGAATTAAGTTAATCATAATATAATTGTTATTTATTGCTAGATAAATGCTCCAAGATGGAAATATTGGTCCGATTGGAGAAATCTGCTAATATACGGCGTCAGTTATCTTCAATCGAGCAAAGGCGAAAAGATTATTTATCCTTTAAAACATGAAGGTAAGTGCAAACCCAAGGTAGCACACGGACATCCCATGGTAAGGGACTTTGACATAGAATGATGTCGGAGTTTGAGTTTCGCGGAACGATATGAGAAATACGAGTAAAAAAAATTGTGTATGTTTTTAGGGCAACCACGAATTTTCAATTGAAGGAGTAGCATCGGCCACCATGCGATATCAAACGCCCCAGAAATATCTAGAAAGATCCCAACTACGTACTTGTGTTCGGGTGTATTGATTATTTTCCTGACAGAATAAAAAAATATTCGAGATAAAAATGATATGGTCAATAAAGTAGATCACTCACACCGCATGCTTTATGAAAACGTATCAGCATATAATATTGTTTTATTATGGTAATTCTTTCTTCATACTAGTGTACGACCTTATTTGCCCAAAGGGTAATTTTCGACGCACTGAAAATAAATTACTTTCTGATCTGAAAACTATAAATTACTATTACAAACCTTGTTTTTGGTTATCAATCATCATCATCATCATCATCAACAGCCTATTAATGTTCCCACTGCTGGGACACAGGCCTCCTCTCTTTGAAAGGGAATGGGCTATAATCTACCACGCGGGCCCAGTGCGGATTGGTAGATGTCACAATATGTCTTCGAATTTTTTGGTTCTAAGACATTCTGATTTCCTCACGATGTTTTCCTTCACCGTTTTGAGAGCAGCGGTGATAAAATAAATTACACAAAGTAATGTGCCATTCTGGGTCTAAATTCTCCGAATAAAGCGACTGTGACATACATGACATACGAACGAACATGACGAATCTATAAGTGTTCCGTTTTTTGCCATTCGGCTACGGAACCTTAAAAAACCAATGACACTTTCCCCAAGACCTCATGTCTTGAGATTGAAAGTTTCATTGGTTTTTTCGATTCCCATAAGCACGCACATCACACCAATAACTTAATATTTTTTGTTTCCGCAGAACATCATGACATCCATAAAAGTAATGGACTCCGAAGGGAATATGGTCCAAATGGAACTCGTGTCGTTTACTACGCGTATGGTGAAGCCGGTATGTCGGTAGCTCTCACGAAGAAGAACACTGTCATACTTGGAGCACCCGGTCTACTGAAGTGGACAGGTGAAGTTTTGCAAAAATCCTTTTGATATCGGCATAGTACAGGCGTAAATCAGCTACCTAGGCATTTAGACAGCTTCTTGTCTAACCGGATGCAGCTGTATTTTACGTCAATAAATCAACCACTCAGGGTCACTAAATGTATTGCAAAATATTTCGAGTTAATTCCGCAGGGAAAAATATTCTAGGTGTCCAATGCAGAATGCTGCACCACACTCCGGAGCTGCGAGTTGGTCGAAAGATATACCGTGGCTAAGAAGAAAATAGGTGGTTTTTTAAGTCAGTAGATGTCTGAGAATCCGTCCCGCTCCGCCCAGAGTGGGAGGAGTCATTTGATGATATTCCACCCTTCAAAAAAAAACGCACCACACTTTCACCCGCCAAAATACTATATATATTATGAAGGAAAAACGAAAAAAAAATCCATTCCATGCTCCCAAACCGATACTCGACCAGCAGGGCTATTGCGTATCTTTTAAATGACAGTGGCTAACCTATAGTGCCTATCAATTACAGTCAAATGGTTCAATTTTGTACTAAACCATAACCAATTTGACAGTTAATCCATAGACAATATGATAGCCACTGTCATTTAAAAGATAGCAATAGCCCTGCAGAAGTTGTTAATTGTTTATGACTTTGTGTTTTTCTTCTTTTTTACAGGCGGAATTGTAAGCATGGCATTCAATCATAATGACACAGGCCCTGACGTAAAGAAGGTCCTAGTAACCAATCCTTATTTCACTAAACATTGTGGGCCAGACGACTATTTCGGTAATTTTGAGTTTGATTTATTTATATATTTTTTCGTTTTATTTCGTAATAGGGGATCGGACAAAAAAAATCGTCAGGTAGATTTCCAAAAACATGTTATTTCTTTTTTCACATAAACAAAAATACGTTCAGTAGTCTAGGCGCTATGGTTGAACATACAAACATACATACATAGACTGCCAAAATCATTAGCCTTCCTTTTGGCTTCGCCGTAGTCGGGTATAAAATGTAGACGATACTGTGCTTCGAAAACTCGTGAACTCCTCAAAAACGTCACATGTCAGTACATTTTTTACCTACAAATAACGTAACAACCCCCCCCCCACCCATGATCTTTCAGGCGTTTTATCTCCGTCAATGTTATTAATTTGATAAAACACAAAAACACGTAGGTATCCAATATTTTTCGATAATCTAACTGACGGACTAATTAGAATCATATTTTTTTGACCCAGTCCGATCCCCTATAAGTTTTGTTCATAAAAAAGATATCGGCTGGCTTGGTATATTTTGGTCAGACGATATCTTTTTGCCATCACATGTAAGTATGACTGCATATTTCTGATAGAAGCAAGAAGATAAAATTTATTTTTTCCTTAGGATCCTTATCCCTGCTCACTAGTATGTATAATTGTTCGTCATTCTAGGTTACAGCGTCGAATCTGGTGTTTTCCAAAATGATGGCAAAGTTTTATACGTTGCTGGAGCTCCGCGGTCAAATATTGCAAGTGGGCAGGTAAGCATACTTTTATCCTAGCGGGAAAAAGGGAAGAGCTCGTACTTAAATACTGGCAACCGCTTATGGCTTCCTATGGCCTTCAATGGCGAGTACATCACTCATCTTTGGTTTGCCGACGATATAGTGATCATGGCTGAGACCATGAAAGACCTCAGTACAATGCTGGATGACCTCAGTGGAGCTTCCGGAAGAGTGGGTCTTAAAATGAACATGGACAAAACCAAGGTTATGTTGAATGTTCATGTAACATCCACTAATATCAAGATTGGGGACTCTAAACACGAAGTTCGTCGAAATCGTCGAATCTGACTCAGCTAAGCAGCATTTGGGAAGTTGCGCGGTATTTTTTCGTTCAACTTACCATGGTGCCATAATGACGAAAGTCTATGACCACTGCGTGTTGCCAGTGATAACGAGTACATACGGGACCTAAACGTAGTCACTCTAAACGGGCTTCATCAGTAAGCTCAGGCTATGCTCGGTGTTTCTGTGCGTGATCGAATCAAAAATGAAGACATCAGCATGAGCACAAAGGTTTTCGACGTAGCCCGAAGAATCGCCAGACTTAAGTGGCAATGAGCAGGGCGGATGGCGGATGGGGTTGAAAAGTTCTGAAATAGCGAACGCGAACCAAAAGACGTTGCGTTGGATGGCCTCCCACTAGGTGGAACAATGACCTGCTGAAGGTTGCGGAGACCCGCTGGATGCGAGACGCACGGGACCGATCAATGTGGCGACACGACTTTTGGCTGAAATGATGATGGCCGCCTGGGTTAATCCGTAGAAGATTAAAAAAAGATCGGCCGCGCTTTACAAAATATCGAGTTTTCTTCGTGCATCGGAAAGCATCACCCTTGGTGGTTCATTCGCAAAATGCACCCTTGGTGGATCATTCGGTAAATGTCAACTGGTGTCTCTATCTCACAATGCCTCTTTCGCCGAACGTCGTTTACTCACAATGCCTCTTTGGCAGAACATCTCTTTCGCAAAATGTCGCGTTAATAACTTCAAATAAAATGTAACACCACCAAGTGGTGTAATTTGTCGATATTTGGCAAATATTGCAGCTAATCAGTAGAAATTCTGATTCTGGTTATCGTATTACCCAGTTCTGACTGAGTTGTTGAGTTCATATAGGCAGACGCTCCAAGTAAATTACTGGAAGCTGACCCCAATATGAAAAAGTTTAGGTGGATGATGATACTTTAGGTGGATGATGAACCAAACTCCACGTGGTATCTGGTAACAAAATAAGGCAGTAGGTTTGAACTCAGACAGCCAAGGCCTCCTCTCTATGGGAGGGAATGGGATATAGTCTAACACGCAGGGTTTTGGTCCTAGGAGATGCCAGTTTCGTCACCATGCTCTTTTCTAGGGTTCCGTAGCCGAATGGCAAAACACGGAACCATCAGTCATATCTGTCTGTCTGTCCGTTCGTATGTCACAGCCACTTAATTCGAAAACTAATATGACTACACCGTTGAAATTTGGTAGGTAAATGTATTCTGTAAGCCGCTTTACGATTTATATACAAAAAAAAGGTTATGGGGAGACCTCCCCATAAACTTTTTTCATCAAACCTATTCGTGTGAGGTGTCTATAGAGAGGTCAAAAACATTGAGGTTCTTAAAATTATTTTTTCTGAAAGTCAATCGTTTAAAACACAGACACTTCCAAAATGGTACAATGTGTATTCACCCCCCTCTAACTTTTAAAGTTACAGAGTGAAAAATCTAAAAAAATATATATGCTGTAGATCGCAATAAAAACTTTCAACCAAAATTGGTTTGGATGATATACAGTAAATAGTTTTTGAGATATAGCACATTAAAGAAACCGCAAATATAACTTTGTAATTGTGTTGCTTGTAATAGGTGTTGGGTAGCTGGTGACGTGCTGGCACATTGGTCCCGGGGATGATTCAATAAAAATACAGCTAATATAAAATGTACGTCTGTATTGGACCAGTGTCGTAGATGGAAGGGAATGGTGTTGCCACTATTTACAAGAGGATTTACATTTGATGTTGGTGTTGCAAAATAATAATTGAAATGTCCATAAAAATTCATACAAACACTATGAGAAACAAAATTCTCACAAAATATGTTTTTCTGTTGCCGCTTTAACAAGAAATAATACAAATTAAAGAGGACTTCCCTACAACGATCTTACGGAACCCTTCATGTGTAAGTCCGACTTGCTTTTGGCCAGTTTTTTACCGTTTTTGAAAGAAGTGGTAATAAAATAAACTACACAAAGTAATGCGCTTGCCTGGGTTCGAACCCTCGAATGACTGCTCGTAAAAGTCTTCCTCCTTAAGGCTTCCTTGTGATAAATATTTAATCCCCACTGCTGCTCTCAAGATGACAGGAAATCCTGAGGAAAACATGATTAAAAGTCAGTAACCAGATCAATAATGTAAACTCTCCAGGTCCTGATCTTCGACCCACCGGTCGTAGTAAACCAAGCTCTAAACGTGAAAGCTGAAGTTAAGGGTTCACAAAGAGGTTCCTACTTCGGAGCAAGTCTTTGCTGCACAGACATCAATGGTGATGGATTGGATGATCTTCTAGTGGGGGCACCGACCTATGTGAAGAACGATGGTGGTCTACCTTATGATCAAGGAGCTGTGTTTGTTTATTTGACTAAGGACCAGGTAAGTGAAATAACATAGTACACTATTCTCGGATAGATTTACAATCTTCAATTATAAAACTTTTGAGTTGATGTACTTTGTTACTACTGACAATTTGCTTTAAATTATCAGGGTTCTAAGTTTATTTTAGAAGAACAAGGTCATGTATCAGGTTCTGGTACTAATGGAGCTTGGTTTGGGATCTCCATTGCTGACTTGGGTGATATTGACGGAGATGATTTTAAAGGTAAAGTATAACTATTTAGGTTTGCAACTTAACTAACTAAAATTAAAATAAACATAGTTCTTCGTTTTCTTCCTGGCCTCGTCCTATTTCACTTGGGTTTGGAGTAAAACTGTCTTAGTGAACTTTTGTCCATGCACTTCATCAGTAGGTACATATCACATGGTCATACAAAACTAAAGGAAATCTTTTAACTTTTGTACTTGGCACATTTCTTTATAAAAATAGGGTAGTTAACAAAAAAAATCTAATTAGTCCGTCAGATAGATTTCTAAAAAATATTGGACATGTATTTTTTCTTTTTTTACGTAAACAAACAATGAAGACGATACAGTGGTTTGAAAACTCGTGTGACGTCATTTTCTGAGACATTAGTATGACATTTTTTAGCGGTCAGTGACGTCACAACCCCCCACTCAAATCTTTGACACGTTTTATCTTCGTCGATTTTTATTGATTTCATAAAACAAAAATACGTATCCAATATTTTTCGATAAGCTAACAGACGGACTAATTAGAATCATACTTTTTAAGTCAGTTAACACCCCTATTTAATATTTTTTAGATATCGCTATAGGAGCTCCATGGGAAGACGATGGAAAAGGGGCTGTGTACATTTATAAAGGATCTTCAAAGGGATTGAACACAAATAATGTACAACGGATCCAACCTGAAGGAGGGAAAGGCTTTGGTTGGTCCATAGCCAAAGGTGTCGATGTAGACCAAAATAATTGTAGTGGTAAGTTAAATCAAGTAAATATAAAATAAACTAACAAGAAACTATAAAAGGGCATCGAAATACTGCTCCTCAACGCTGTCAGCCGGTAATGTGCCCAAAAGACTAGCGGCATTGCCACGTTGTATGGCGACGTTAAGCCTTTGGCCAAGATAAAAGCAAGCCCTTGGGTCACGAAATGCGTGAACTAAAGTATAGTAAATAAAAAAAATTAAAAATAATAATAGTAAAACTAACGTCAAGTAAATATTATTTAATAATTATAATAATAATTTATTTACACAGGCATACAATCCCAAATTACACAAAAATAAAAATAAATAATAATAAAAAGACACCACAAAATTACATTACAATATTACATTACATTAAAATCATCAATAAACAACAAACCACCAATAAACAAAGTCATCACCTTCGGTTGACACTCCGGTGAACTTCTAGCCAATACCTGCGGACCGGACTGTTCCAATCCTCACTAACAACCTTCAGCAGTTGATTGGTCGATTTTCTTAAAATATTATCGAACGAAGCTACGCGTGCACGAATTACGGCATAGAAGTCGGGCACTCTCGCTTCAGCGAACATACTCGACGCACTACAGTACCGCGGAAATTTCATTAAAATGCGGTAAGCATCGTTGTACTGTACACGCATTGTACTTAGAGATGCTCTTTTAAACTTTGTCCAAAGCTGGCATGTGTAAAAACAGAGACAGTATGCACGGAACAATGTCTTTTTAACGCACTTGCTACAAAGTGAAAATCTGCGTGCAAGCATATTGCACCGCACCGAGAGTGCTCGCCTTTCCCGCTCTATATCGGCGTCATCTGTGAGATCGTCAGTAAGGATATGGCCCAGATATCGAAATTTTTGTACAACCCTTACTGGAGAACCATAAATATGGACTTCGGGAACTTTCTCCAATGTACATAAGTGCTGCTGTTGCCATTTAGCCAATTTCAGCTACAGCGACAGTATTCGAAGACTTTCAACGGTTGTTGCTGAAAACCGCCGTTTTGTGTACTTATCTTTCATGTGGCTTGCATATAAAACTTTGTCGGAAAAACTCCGAGCACAAACCGGATAACACTCGCCAAGGGACTAGGTTATTGGCTACTTAACTACTGAAATAATTCGATTTATGAAAAAAGTAATAAAATCGATCTAAACATGACCCAGTTCTAACTGATTTTAAATGACGTGTTAGACAATGACAGCGCTATAGAAATGTGACGTCATATTTCAAACCGCCATAGTTACGTAGTACAAATGGCCGTTTCGCGCGACAAGGATAGAAAGTGCCCCCACCAAAAACTTCTAAAGCATGTTGCTACTCCATTTTTTTACTTTTTTACACATCGTGTTGTTTCTGTTATTTCTTAGAAATAATATAACATTTTCGTGAATGTTTAACAGTAGTCAAATAGCCAATTCTCATTAACTGGACAACCATCTAGTAGGAACAGCTTTCCTGAAAAAAAAAGCAAATTGAACGAAAGTCAAATAATATTTTAATCGGCCTGGGAACCGAACGCAGTACCTCATGCTCGGCAATAGGAGATCGGACAGAGTAAAAAAAAAATATGATTCTAATTAGTCCGTCAGTTAGATTATCGAAAAATTTGGGATATGTGTTTTTTGTTTTAGGTATCAAAGTAATAAAAATTGACGAAGATAAGAAGCGTCAATGATCATTGACGGGGGGGGGGGGGTTATGACGTCATTTGTAATTAAAAAATTTACTAACGTGTGACGTTTTTGAAGAGTTCACGAGGTTTCGAAGCACTGTATCGTCTTTATTTTTTGTTTATGTGAAAAATGAAAAAATACGTTTTGGAAATCTGTTATAATATAATTATGACGGAATAACTAGTTTTTTTTTTTGTTTGATCCCCTATTGTGCATTTGACTACTTTCACCAACGAATAGAGATACTACATTATAATATCGGTGATCCTAGACATTGTTTCAATCGAAATTAATTATCATACATTTTGTTCCAGATCTAGCTGTCGGGGCCCTTAACAGCCAAACCTCATACCTTTACCGGTGTATTCCAACAATGGAAGTGCACGCCAGCATCACTGTCCCTAATGCCATCAACCTACCACAGAACACCACATCGTTTCCTGCAAAGTTCTGTGTGTCTGCTCCATCAATCAAGTCTTGGCCGTTTGTGGAAATAAGTGAGTCAACATTATCATCTAAACCAATGTCCTCTTCATCATCATCTGCTTAATCTTTCGTCAAGGTTGGGGTCGGCTTCCAATAAAGCAGGATGCAGCTGAATACCAGCATTCACATTGACCTACTGCCTCTCTGACCTCTATTCCACAACCAAGTCAGTACTGGTTAATTTGATACACCCTGGCTAGTTACCTGGATTTTCAGCCCACTGACTAAGTAAGGACTGTCAAAGATATACATAACGAAGGTAGTTCAACTATTTCGGTTGCGTCATTGTCAGAGTCCAAGTTCAACATGGTGGAGATACGAAATAATAGTCTTAACACTAATTGGCACTAATTGACACGGTTGGCGCAGTGGTTCAGGCAATGGAATGCTGCACCACGATACAGGAGTAGTTCCTAGTGTGGGGACAGTTAAGAAAAAAAAACATTACAACGCCTTTATTTACTTCCGATAACAAATTAACACAATCTTAAACAATCAAGCCGATGGAAATAGATTAAAGTACGGAAACGCAGTAAGTTCGATGCTGACGGGCAGAACGCGCTCGTAGACACGAGTGCGAACCAAAAAAAAAGTTTTTTTTTGTTTTATGGCAACTGAGCAAAAAAAAAATAACGTCCCACAAGTCAAATGTCAACGACAATCGACCACTCACAACGCTTACCTGCTCTGATAACAGACAGCTGTCAAACCAGACCTGCCACGCTTTGTATCGACCTCACCCAAGCACACTGCTTGACGTTTCCGACAAACGATGATAGATGGTGTTATTCCAAATAATTGTGCCTCGGTGTTGATTCTGCGACATACAACTGAAAACCGAGACCAACGGCTAATTATACCAAAGCACGAAGGAAATGCGGTATGTAATGAATGGCCACCTGATTAACCTGAGCGGCTGATATTATTTAGCCAAGAGCTCCTCCAACGATATAACCAAAACATTTTTATAAAAAATAATCGTGAAATAAGTAGAAATTTAATAAAAATTAAGACAGTGTCCACAAAGTCTTTTTTACTTTTTAAGAAATGATTGCAAGAATCGAAGTAGATCCTGGGTACAATCGAGCATGGGTTTCCGGTGATTCGAAATACCCTGTAAATCTGAAATCTGGAGAAGAAATATGTAACGAGCAGTCTATTAAAATGAATGTAAGTATACTTAATAAGTTAATACCAAATTACTTATAGAGAAAACAAATTTCCCTAAATTTTGGATCAGTATTAGAGTAGCAAGGTTACCGACGTAGCCCGAAGAATCGCCAGACTTAAGTGGCAATGGGCAGTGCATATTGCTCGCAGAACGGATGGTCGATGGGGCCAAAAAGTTCTGGAGTGGCGACCACTAATAACCGGAAGACGTTGTGTTGGAAGGCCTACCACTAGTGGACCGATGACCAGCAGGGCTATTGCGTATCTTTTAAATCACAGTGGCTATCATATTGTCTATGGATTAACTGCCAAATTGGTTATGGTTTAGTACAAAATGGAACCATTTGACAGTAATTGAAAGGCACTATAGGTTAGCCACTGTCATTTAAAAGATACGCAATAGCCCTACTGGTGAAGTTTGAGGGGACCCGTTGTGTAATGTGGTGACAACTGGGGGAGGCCTATGTCCAGCAGTGGACGTCTTTTGGCTGAAATAATGAATGACGATGATGATGATAAGAGTAGAGGAAGGCAAAATTGACTTAAAAATAACTGGCGAAACGTGGGTGTATTAATTAGGTAACTCATTGGGGATTACACGCAGGTATAATATCCTATACTAAACTTGAGAGGATTTAAACAAGCTGGAGTATATTGCGTGTATGCTTTTCGCCCACCAGTGTATGGCCTAAAGCAAGAGAATAAGCTCTCAATAATGGTACCGAATTTTGATGCGATAATTTATTTACAGCCCGTTGCTGACTTATCAAAGCCAATTTCTTTGATATTTCGTCTAGAACCGGAAGAACCAATGAAAGGTACGGAAATAAAGCTTTATGTTTCTTTTGAGCCAATATAATTGATTAAACAAATAAGTGCTACCACAAGAATCTTATTGCTTTTTTTTGGGGGGGTTGGACACCATCAAATAACCCCTCCCGCTCTTGGGCAGAGCGAAAGGGAGTGTCAGACTTCTACTGACTAAAACATCACGCAGCCGAAGAATTTTATCTCTGACAAAAGAGCAATAGCAATGTACTAGTGATTCAGTGGAACCAAAAAAAGTAAAACGTAGACTTGATCATCTACTCAGCTTATTGAGTTTGAAAAATCATCAAATGAATCCTCCCGCTCTGGGCAGAGCGATAGAGAGTGTCACACTTCTACTAATTATAAACCACCCATGTTCCTTCTTAGTCCTTTGTGTCGAGGCCACGGTATCTCTTTCGAACAACCCACAGCGGCGTAGCTTAACCTGAAGATTGATCCGAGTAGGTGTTATTATTCAGCTAGTTACTTCGCATTTCAGATAATTCGACAACATTTTTAATGAACGCAGCAAGGTTATCAGAATCCTCAACTTTGAAGACATCGTTCCTCATTCAGCTGGTGAGGGATTGTGGTGAAGATCTGGTCTGTACTCCTTGGTTGAAAATGACTCTGGAAGCATTTGACAAGTGAGATATTTTTTATTTAATTACTTACCACTGAAATTTATAGGTAATGAACTTTGTACCTATTGATAAGAGCGACCGAGTGTTATACTCGGTAAATGGTCGTTAGGATTTTTTTTAATGATATTGATTTCTGTGGATTGTGACAGAAAGTATAGCAATAAAATTATGTTCAAGATGGTCTTCCTAGAATAATATCTTAATTAAACAGTTAGCTAGCAGACGTACTTTAATTAGATGTTATTCATAATTTAGCGACAAATTGAATTGGCGAGCGAAACTTTTCCGATCGATATCGATATAAATTTTTAATTAAACAAAAACAATGATGACACCAAAACGGGATTTACGAATAACCAACAAATAATTATAATTTAATAAATTTAAAAAAAATATATATAAACTATAATTTCGGTAAATGACCAAACATAAATAAATACAGAAATATTAAAATTTACGCGCCTTTTTGTGTACTTTATTTTATTTTACCTTAGTACTACTACACACGGCCACTTTTCAACCTTAATACTCAGGGTATAAGCTTAAAAAATGGTCGACCGTCAGTGAGCTCAGTAGGACTTGAAACATTTAACAAACATATTATATTATTTCAGCCCTTACATTCCCGGATCAAACACAACTTTAGGAGCAAGGCTAACCATCCGTAACTCGGAAGAGCCAGCATATGCTGCGAAAGTAAATATCTACCTCCCGATGCCACCCAAGAGGATTCCAGAAACCTGCTCCCTGCAAGACCTGAACATGATCTGTGATCTTCCATCACCATTACTCAGAGGAGAAGCTGTTGGATGGGATATAGAACTAGATTACGATATGTACCACGATGTAAACGATACAGAAGATAAAGATTTGAAACTAGAAGTAAAATTGACTGATGCATTGTACAGAAATATTTCTAATGATGACAAGAAAGTGTTAGTTGTCAAAGTTGTACATAAAACGAATTTCACTGTGAGTGGGTAAGTATATTTAATCAAATCAGTATCTGTAATTTTGCTTATGTATTTTGAATTTACCCTTACACCCATTGGAATTAGGTAGCTATTGGTAGAGAAGGGAAATGGCGGAGTTTAGGCTAAAATGATGGTGACCAGTGGTCCACATTGGCCTAAGATTGAAACAACTGGAAGTCATGTGAAGAGGGCTTTGCTCAGCAGTGAGATGATGCAGACTAACAGTATCAGCATTAGTAAATGTTTTTCGTAAAATCGATAGCAATAACTTCTTTTATAGGGCTCACTCAAATGGTAAAAACGGAAACCCTATTACTAAGACTTCGCTGTCCGTCTGTCCGTCCGTCTGTCTGTTACCAGGCTGTATATCATGAACGGCGATAGCTAAACAGTTAATTTTTTTTACAAATTATATGTATTTCTGTTGCCGCTTTAACAACAAATAGTAAAAATAAAATAAATATTTAAGTGGGTCTCTCTTACAACAAACGCGATTTTATTGCCCGTTTTTTTTCGATTTCAATAATAGCAACAGGCACTTGAAATATGAAATCCACAACATAATCAGTTGTATAGTTGGTGTTGTTCAGTTGTGTAGTTGTACTTTAATAATAAATTATAAAATAAATAAATATTTAAGGAGTGCTCCCATACAACAGACATGATTTTTTTGCCGTTTTATAATTATAATGGTACGGAACCCTTTACGAGCGAGTCCAACTCGCACTTGGGCGGTTTTTTACAATCATGATATTAATTTGTGGCTTTGTTCCTTATTTTAATGATTATTGTGTATATTTTAGGAAAGCAATTCCAAATAATACATTGCTTGTTTCAAGAGAAAACTTAGCCGCCGGCGCAAATGTTACCTTCAAACATTATTTCCAAGTAAGTGGTCGCTAGCGCTATTGTTGATTGCATCATAGAACAAGGGCTCAATTACAATTTGTATCTGAAGTTTGGATCTACTTAAACATCTGTAATTCTATAATATGACACTTACAACTGCATTTTGTCACATCAATACCACCACACCTAGGGAAACTGCAAAGAGGTCTATTGGTCTGGTCTTTTGACAAAATAACATCCTGACGGTAGACTTTTGAGCACTCATCATTAGCCTATAATGTTCCCACTGCAGGGAGTCAGGCGTCCTACCTAGGAGAAGAAAGGGCTATAATCCACCATGCGGACCCAGTGCGGGTTGGCAGATACCACATGTCTTTAGTTTTTTTTGGTTCTAAGACATGCCGGTTTCCTCACGATGTTTTTCTTCGCCGTTTTGAGACCAGCGGTGATGAAATAAGTTAGACAGAGTAATGTGCTTGCCTAGGGTCGTACCCACGTCTTACTGTTCGTAAGTCGGGGCCGCCACCACTGGGCCACCGCTGCTAAGAGCACTACCAACAATTTTAATATGACTTGCTAAAAGATTTACTTCAACTCTTCTTAAATTTTAACGTTTTTACAGATCACAAATCTTGGGCCCTCAGACTCTTCGGCTACAGTGGTCTATATAAAGAAATCTGAAAGGGTTTGTTGCTACATCTATATGATTAATCACACTATATCACACTAATATTATAAAGCCGAAAGTTTGTGAGTGTGTATGTTTGTTACTTCTTCACGCAAAAACTACTGAACGGATTTGGATAATATTTGGTACACAGATAGTTTATAACTTAGATTAACACATAGGATAGTTTTTATTTTTATTTTATATTCCCTTGGGATAATTTTCGAGTTGTAGCGGGTGAAACCGCTGGCAACAGCGGCTGGTTTTTATTAATAAACAAAACAACGGTAAAATCAGTGGCAATTTAATATTTCTTTGTTAAATATTATTACCATTACATTACATTCTATCTTGCTATTGTAATATTATTGTTAAGAAGAAGATTATTGTATTATTATATGATATTTAATATTTTTAAGAATATTGTGATGATGATGATCTTCTATATTTTTCACTTAACACTATTTTAAATGCGAAAGTTTGTAAGAATGTTTGTTACAATTTATTTTTTACAGGTTAACTTCACTTCCAATATTAGTGGATGCAAACAACATGATGCTCATACATTGAAATGTGTCTGGTCAGTGCGAGCTAAAGTTTCTCGCCCAGTGTATGTATCACTGCAGATGGATCTCAGTATAGAAGGTAATAAATAAAAAAAACGATTTACTTTTCTATTCTTAGACGTCTCGCCCTAATCAACACGATCGCTACACGAACCAACCATCGTTCATTTAGGCAGGTGATCATGAACGCGTGACCTAAAACCATAAAGGGAGTAAAAATATCCTGAATGGAGCCGAATGGTACTTACTTGATCTCCCAGTTATTGCGATATTTCTAAACCATACCTGAGAACTTTCCTAGATATTGGGGTCAAATTAGGAACTTTAATTGAAAAAATACTTCTTCGACCACTGTTATTCAATTCGTCCATCAGAACAGTCTTTTGAGAGAGTTGTTTCGTATCCTACCATAGAGCTAGCTTTTGACTATGGGATGTAATATATATTACATCTTGAGCTTTATATTACATCCCGCGTTTGAGATGTAATATACAGGGTGTAAATTAACCCTTCACACATAAGTCAACCAAGCATTCTGTACATCGAACTAATTACACCTACGCAAAAATGTTTGCTGGGAAACTACTTTTTTTTTGGGGTAAAAAATCTCATTTTATGGTAAATCTCAATGTACCTAACACTCTTAAAACATTGTGCTAGTAAAAGGGTCATGGAGGTAATTTAAATAAAGTTACTACCTGAAAAACTAGTATTTACAAAAACAGCTGTGCAAAATTTGGAACTTTGACCCGCAATATCTGCGTAACTAGGGGGTGGGTTCCCAGGTATGGTCTAAAACCAAAAATTGATCGCAGTGGTGGGGAGAACAAATGCCCTTCGTTTGCGTTAAGGGTACTTTTACACACTTTATATTATAGCTCAGTGTGAACGATAGCGTACAAAATGTATGACGAGCGATAAAATATTATATCTCAAGATGTAATATATCCCATAGTCAGAAGCCGGCTGAAATCGTGACTTTTTACTCAAAAATAAAAAAAGTATTTTTCGAGTATTTTTTTTTATTTATGAGTTACTTGGTTTGATGTACAGACTGCTTGATTGCCCGTTTCGTGAAGGGTTCTTCACAGCTTGTATAAATGTAACGAACACGTATTTGTGAGACCGATCACTTTGGTTAGAACCAAGAGGGAACATCAAGCTTTGGCTTATTTTCTTTTCATTTCATTTTTTTATTCCAGGAAATTATCTCAAAGAGACATCTGCATACAACGCTACAACATTTCTAACTGTGTTCAACAAATCTAGGCGAACGTAAGTCGTTCATTTAAAAAATTGTATTTTGTTACTTAAAGCCATTTTATTAATTTATTGAGCCGTTTTATTCCGAAAAGGGAAATTTTCTGATTAATTTCCAATGTTAACCCGAAACAACAACAAACGATGTAGATAATAAAATGTAGTATTGTTTTTGAAGATAAAAAACTGGCAGAATTAACCCAAACAAAGACCCAGCCCACTGGCGATTTAGAAATAAAGGAGACGCGCACCTGGGGCCCATGGCTTGAGAGTTCTCATCATCATCATCCCTTTTAGCCGAAAGACGTCTACTACGAGAATTCGGCCTCCCCCAGGTGTCGCCAAATTGACCGGTCCTGTGCTTCTCGCATTCAGTGGGTCCCCGAAATTTTCATCAACAGTGTAACCCCAAATAATGAAATTGTTAATACTGAAAACGGGATATGGCTTTGTTTACTTAGCTTAAAACTTATATTGTTTTTAATAATTTCTAGCGAGTTACAAGTGATGACAATCCTGAATTTGGAACCCGAAAGAATAACGAGGACGTTGATACTGATCTGTGTGCTACTTGGTTTGTTGCTACTGGCTGTGATAGTAACCATATTGTATAAGGTAAGTTTTGAATTACACAAACTGGTACCTATACAGGAAGAATTTTTATCATGTCCCAAATATCATTGTTTAAAATAATAAAATACGTGTTTTTTCCTTTAGTTTCACTCAGTACTAAAATTTTGTTAATCCAGGCTGGATTAACACATAGGATAGTTTTTATCCCGGTTTTATCTTCCCGTGGGATGATTTTCGTCTATCTGACGGACTAATTAGATTTTTTTAGGAAACTACCCTATTATGCTGTTTGTATTCACTTTCATCTCATTAATGTATGTATTATTTCTTTATAGCGGGGATTCTTCAAGAGAACAAGACACCAGATGCACAACACCAGTCAACAGCAACTGGCTGACAGTTCTTCAACACAGAATTTAAATGACGAGGATCATGATATACCCCAAGATGATTTTAATGACGAAACAGATAAATAAGATTTTATTTATTTATTTAAACTACATGTACAAGTGTGGCACATAGGCGGACTTAATGCCACAAGGCATTCTTTACCAGTCAACCTTTGGGTTAAAAAGGACAGCACTGTGGTAGAGTACAAATACAGTAAAAAAAAATAAGGATAATATCATTTTGTAAACATAATACATAAATTGGTGCATACTAATACATAAATATACCACCATCATCAGCCTATATTGTTCCCACTGCAGGGACTCAGGCCTCCTCTCTAGGAGAGGGATGGGCTATAATCCACCACGCGGGCCCAGTGCGGGTTGGTAGATGTCACATATCTTCGAATTTTTTATTGTAAGATATGCCGGTTTCCTCACGATGTTTTCCTTCACCGTTTTGAGAGCAGTGGTGATGAAATAAATTACACAAAATAATGCGCCTGCCCGGGTTTGAACCCACGACCAACTGTTCGTAAGTCGGGGCCGCAACCACTGGGCCACAACTGCTCGAAATATACAGATAGAATTAAATAAACTAATAGATATTTTAATATACAAAGAAGAGAAACAACAACAACAATTTATTGTTTGGAACAGAGTTCTTTATCGCACGTTAAACGTTTTGATCTGTTTAAGGGCTGAGGGCTAGACCAAAAAAAAAGAATAATCGAAGAACGACATCAGAAACCAACAACTTTTTACAATGATTATTGAGACATTTTTTTTGTCGTCAATTTTGAGGACAAGTAATTGAAATATTATGTAGTTATTTGAACGTTTTAATACCCTTTTCAAATAATATAAATAATTAGCTATAATATAATAAATGATTTATGTTACTCGGTGAACATGTAGCTTTCTAACGATGTAAGATTTTTTGAAATCGGTCAAATAATTTTAAGTTTATTCGTAACGTGCAAAACTACAAATCTTTCCTTTTTATAATATTAGTGTAGATTAAAACTCCGTTCTAACCGGGTGTCCATAAGACACCTCTCTGTTAAGACTGAGGGATGTATATACAGGGTGTAACATATACTAAACAACGCATTGTCGTTCATACACATGAACATAGATGAGTGACATAGTATGCGATGGCGTATTTGCATAACCGATCGCTTTGGTTGGGACACGGAGTTAATTTATGAATTAAGGAAAAGAAACCACTGATGAATTTGTACATTTATTCGTGATATCTACTAGTTATGTTACGGACACACGAACCCATTAATCAAGAGTAGATGCGAAATGAAACTTGACTCCTGGTTAAAATCACAAAACTCACAACAAACAAACAACATCAAACTCGTGGAAGTGTGAAATACTCATCACTCCCTCTCGCAATAAAATCACTCACAACACACATGCTACAAATGCCAAAACCACCTAAACACAATAAATATAAAATCTATCAACCACGCTCCCATTCACCTTTATCTCACCACATTGACTCAACGTCAAAATACATCCTCCGTCCGTCTCATCCACTGTATTGTTAACTTTAATGTTATTTTATAATCTTACATTTTACTTTAATCTTATTTTTTAATCTTACTTTTCACTTTAATCTTATTTTTAATCTTACTATAATCTGTTTTATTTTATTTTTATTATTAATCATATTATTTAAATGAATTAAATTAATTAACGATTTAAGTCATCAGCTTCCTGCCCTTATTCTATTTGTGGTCGGCGCAACACTTTTTTTTCCATTCTTCCCTGTTAGACGTCACGGTGGGTTTCATGGTTTTCCTTGTTGTACTTAGTTTTGTGTTATTGTTCCGAAATAAACTATAAATATACCAAAATGGGGATGTTTACTGACTAGAAAAAATCTGATTCTAATTAGTCCGTCTGTTAGATTATTGAAAAATATTGGATACGTATTTTTGGTTGTATCAAATCAATAAAAATTGACGAAGATAAAACGCGTCAAAGATGGGGTGGGGTGGGATGGTGGGGGTTTGACACGTCACTGATCGCTAAAAAATGCCATACTATGTCTTAGAATATGACGTCACACGGAGTTTTCAAAGCATTGTATCGTCTTCATTGTTTGCTTACGTGAAAATAGAAAAAATACGTGTCCAATATTTTTTGGAAATCTATCTGACGGACTAATATTTTTTTTTTTGGTAACTCCCCTATTATTCCCTTTATTAATTAAACAGTAAAAAGCTATTATTTTAAAATCACATACAGAAACTTAAATTGTATTTGACGACACGGTTGGCTCAGTAGCTGAGCGATCGACTACTGTACTGCGTGTCGTAAGTTAGATCCCCTCACGGAACAAATAATAAATAAAAATTGAGTAGATATAAGTTTGTCCTAAACGTTTAAATGAATGATGATCACAACCAACAACTTTTCACGTTTCAAAATTCAACTCAGCCTAAAAAACATTATCATCTGCATAGCCATTTAGTAATTATGTTGGGGTCGGCTTCCCGTCTAACTGGATGCAGCTGAATATCAGTATTTTACATGGAGCGACTGCCTATCTGACTTCCACAGCCCAGTTTATACGATACCCTTTAGTAAGGCTAGTTGTCAGACTTCCAAGACACTGACTTTCTGTGGCACGACTGTTAATGATCTACATAAATAGCAGCCGTAACCAACAGCTTAACGTGCTTTCCGAGGCATGGAGCAAAACCCGGTGTGTGGAAATTGGTCACCCATCCACAGACCAACCTAAGCAAGCGTGACTTATCGTAAAGATAGACCCAAGGGGGATTTATTATAAAGCCATGAGCTCGTCCTACAAATCAATCCACTTATACCCCAAACATCGATCATGAGTGAATCTAAATTTCGTGCCGACCGCTTATCTAAGCCATGACGCCACTACGTACCTGCAGATTTGTGCCAAAACGGTATCCGACGACAAACACTCGCCGGATTCACGTGCAGTTGATATGCAAACGTCATTTCGTCGAGAGCTAGATAGTTTGAATTGTTTGGACGTAATTCGGTTCGGACGAATTCAGGTGAAATATTTTTGTGTTTTATTTGTTGGATTGTCAGGATTTATTCTGTTAGGCTCGTATATTATGTGAGCAGGAGCAAAAAACTATAATTTTATCATCAACAGCCTATTAATGTTCCCACTACTGGCCTCCAGGTCCACAGGCCGTCTCTTTGAGGGGGAATGGGGTATAATCTACCACGTGGGCCCAGTGCGTATTGGTAGATATCATATGTCTTCGAATTTTTTGATTCTAAGACATGCCGATTTCCTCACAATGTTTCCTTCGCCGTTTTGAGAGCATCGGTGATGAAATCATCATCAATCGAACCCACGTTCATAAGTCGGGGCTGCCACCACTGGGCCACCGCTGCTCTAAAAAAATTACTTATTCCTAATGATTTGACGAAAGTTTATGACCAGTGTGTGTTGCCAGTGATTACATACGGGACCGAAACGTGGTCGCTCACAATGGGCCTCATCAGAAAGCTCAAAGTCACCCAAAGGGCAATGGAGAGAGCTATTCTTGGAGTTTCCTTGCGTGATCGAATCAGAAATGAGGAAATCCGCATGAGAACCAAGGTTACCGACATAGCCTGAAGAATTGCCAAACTTAAGTGGCTGTGGGCAGGGCACATTGCTCGCAGAACGGATGGCCGATGGGGCCGGAAAGTTTTGGAGTGGCGACCGCGAACCGGAAGATGTTGCGTTGGAAGGCCTCCCACTAGGTGGACCGATGACCTGGTGAAGGTTGCGGGGACCCGCTGGATGCGAGACGCACGGGACCGGTCAATGTGGCGACTCTTAAGGGAGGCCTATGTCCAGCAGTGGACGTCTTTTGGCTGAAATGATGATGATGATGAATCATTTGCCGATATTTCAGCATTGTTGCAAGCGCCATGATTACGGATAATGTTCCTTCAAATGATTGGCACACTAATGGAATTGTCAGTAACCATACTGACATTTCCATTAGTGTGCCAATCATTTGCAGGAACATTGTCTCTTATAACAAAAGCTCCTGGTCTGATTTAGGACTTGAGTTTGTATTTAAATATATCTTCACTGGACAACTTAATTCACTGTGTATTAACTAAGTTGGTTTTACTTGTGTAGTTTGTCAGTTGTTTTTCTTGTGTACATAAATTTAACATACCTGTTATCTCTAAAGGATAAGCAGAGGTGTATCTAATAACACCTACTTGTGTGCCAGCAACCAGGCATAAATCTAGACGACGTGGCTACTACAAAATTCCTAATATAAGCAATTTGCCCGACTGGGGAATCAAACTCAGGTCCTCATACACAGCAGTCTCGGTTTCTACCACTAGGCCAATGAGGCAGTTAAAAATATTTTTCTTTACTCATACTCTGTAAGTAGGTCATAACATGCCTGCAAAGCGGGTTGAAAGTACTACTTTTCAGCCCTAGGGAGAATCGCTTTCAACTGACAGCTGTCAAATTATTAAAAAAAAAACTTGGTCTATTTCAAATTTTTATTGAACCATGTTCCAACTTTTATACAGCCACTCAATTACAGCACGATTTAAAAATTAAAATAACACAAAGTTCTTAAGAATAAAATTATAATAAGACTTTAATGTGGTTTAGTTTTAACTATTTCTCTAAAATGACATAGACTTTGACAAAATCTTTGCCATTTTTTTAATGATGAACATGAAAAATATTGGCTGTATAGCTGGACGACCAGAGGACAAAAAAAAACAAAATAAGCGGGAAAGTGACATCATCCGATCAACACTCATTTTTTGTTTATTTAATCATTTATGTTCTTATTTTCCTCGTATTCGTAATGAAAAGCACAGTGTTTACCTCGGGTAATTTATTTACTTATTTAGTCCCTCAAACTATTAGCGCCCTTGGGTAACAATGTACTATTTCTGCATTATTTTCCACTGAACTCCAAAACGTCGACCAATCCTCACCGTTTCCACAGTAGCAAGTTTTTATTTATCGTTGTCTTAATTACTTGTGGAGCGCCCGCCTGCCACTAAATATCCGCAGCTTAGCCGGTTTCAACGGAACCTGTCCGCGGTTATTGCGGACTTTCGACGTTATTATTAATTGTTCTAGTCTAGCTTGTCTGTTAGATATTGTTTAATAACCTTTAATCCATGGAATATTTTTTTATCATGTTAAACACTGATATTTACTAGCATTCGGTTAGATCAGTAAGTCGTCCCGTCGTGAGTTCGAGCCTAGGCAAGGGCATTACTTTGTGTAATTTATTTCGTCACCGCTTCTTAAACTGCCTCCGGCTTTAAGGACATAAAATACATAGGAAGAAAAAACATAAGCATTGATATAATTGTCATTTTTGTAATGAGCAAAGCTGATAGCGAGGCTAATTTCAATATATAAAGTTTATTTTCACCTGCCCAATCTTTTCCCAACTAATTTGAGGTCGGCTTCCAGTCTATCATCATCAGCAGCCTTATATGTATTGTTCCCACTGCAGGGACTCAGGCCTCCTATCTAAGAGAGCTGATAGGGCTATAATTCACCACGCAGCCCCAGTGCGGATTGGTAGATGTCAAATATCTTCGAATTTTTGGTTCTAAGAGATGCCGGTTTCCTCACGATGTTTTCCTTGAGAGCAGTGGTGATGAAATAAATTACACAAATTAATGCGCCTGCCTGGGTTTGAACCCACGACCAACTGTTCATAGTAGATCAACAATCCTTAAACATAAGTCATTAGCCATTGTTTGGTGTTTTCTGGAAATAAATTGTAAGGGTCGAATTTAAAACTTTCTTTATTTTTAAGTCAGTTAATAGGCAGGTAGAGCAGCTCAACCATCATATCAAACAAATTACATTCGACTGGGTGTCAAAGGGAGCTCCCCTTTCCTCTCGCACACACGATGTGTTATTGTTTTTTCATTGAATTTCTGAGTTTTGCACTGGCCGACTGTGCCATAAAAAAGCTTCATTTGCTCTTTTTACTTTGAAAGACTGTCATGTTTTTGAACCTAAAATAAAACTGCTATGCCGTCCACTGTCCCTAAAACGGCCTAAAAACAGGTTTCAAAAACAAAGTGCCTGCACAGCCTATACAAATAAATAAAGTAACACTAAAAAAAAAACAAACCACTGTGTTGTGTATTACTCGGTCACAAAAGGGAACTTGTTCTAAAAATACAATGGGACCGCTACAATGCAGGCCACTCGCGTTGTATTGTTCCATATGAGGCCTTGGCACAAGAGTAGAAGTCAGTCAGAAACCAAGCCTCATACAAACAACAAGGAATTTATAATTCATACATTTTTTTAATATAAACATGATGAGCTGGACTCCTTCTCAAAAGAAAGGAAGAAAGGGAGACCTTTGCCCTGCAGTGGGACAATATAGTCTTATAACAAAAAATGTATAAACAACTCACAAATAATATTTCGTCCCCTTTAGGTCTGTAATTTTTTTTTTATTAATCTACTTTTCTGGAGTCACGTCCATACAGCCCTTATCATAGTTTCTTCAATCTTCTCCTACAACGCGCCGTCGACATGGCCTGTCATTGTCATATGACGGACGGACGGTGAGCTAGTCTCACCATCCACAGACCCGCGCCTACGGTGGCCGGAAGCTATGATATCCACTCTTACCAAGGAATATCATATTACCCAGCTACTGGCTTGTGAAGGACAGATAGGGCGTTCCTTCATGCAAAATACTGGTATTTAGATGCATCCAGTTAGACTGGAAGCAGACCCTAACATAGTTTGGTGTTTGCTTGAAAATGTGTTGGTACTTACAAAGATTTTTTACGGAAAAGTAATTGTTTTGTGTTTGTTTGATATTTGATTTTCAGTTTGTAAGTTTAATCGATCATGCTTTATTTCTTAAGTTATGTTGTAGCTATTTTGTAATAGACTTTTTTGTCTATTTTGTTTCATATTTTTCTAAATTAACAAACTATTCTTGTATTATTACATAATGCTTAGAAATCTGTTGTCCAAAAAGTTTTTAGTATTAGAAGCCATATCGCCTGTGATACAGGTTTATCCTAGTACAGGCATCGAACTTTGTTATAACTAAGATTATTTTTAAGATGTATGTTGTATTTTACTATTTTACCAAACTTAACTTTGAATAAGTTTATTATTATTTTTATCACTAGAAACTTGTAAATTGCCTTCAAATTCATATCGCTTAAGAATACTGTTTAGCTGTAAATTTCCTGAACAATACAAAATACAATAAATGGCCAGGCAGATGAAGTTGATTAACAAGTAATTACAAAATATTAATTACAAATTTCTCAAATAGATTATCACAGACCTTTCTCAAGATTGATATAATAACAGATAATAGACCCTTATCTCAAACTTCACGCTTCGGTAAGATCCTTGTAATCTTCAACGGGCCCATTTGCGATATTAGGTGCAGATTACCGCTTCCGATCTTGCGAGATGAAATTAAGATTGCGTTATTAGTACCGAAACTCGAAATGAAGGTTTTTACGCGTACTTTCGAGGAAAAATTGCCTGTTTCCCGTCGAGGCTGCGGGTTATTGACACGAGGGCTAAGAAGGTAGCTGGAAGTTGAAGGTAGGTGGCTGGTTTCTACTCGGTAGAAGTCTGACAGTCTGACCATTCTGCCCCGTCCCGAATGGGTGGAGTAATTTTATGACTTCCCTCCCTACAAAAAAAAAGGTTTTGGGGTCGAAGGGCCTGCTTCACTACCTATGATTCCCGTTTCTAAAGTTCCCGTTATTTATTTAAACATAATTTCATGAAAGGGGAGGCCATTGCTCAGCAAAGGGACACAAGGTAGACTAGCAAAAAAAAAATTACATGCAAAATCAAACTTTGGAATTCATTCGCTAAGTAGTTTTTACAGGACTGCTGATCTAATCAATTCCCGGATCGCAAAATTTGGTATTTCACCAGCAACTTCTCAGATGCGGCCACGGAGTATAGATTTGGGCCCGGTCAATAGCAATAGGCTCGACCCGTAACATAGGTCAAATGTAGGTGGACAGTAATTAATTACTGCACCTCTGCCTACCCGGGGATTACAGGTATGATGTTAACCCATCTACGAACCGACTTCGTCAAGCGTTGCTTAGCGAACAAAGCTCAAGAAAGAATATATATATTTATATTTTTTTTTTTTATCATTTATTCTTGCAATCTGTCGCATGTGGACATTCTGCAAAAGGTTAGGAATTTTTCAAGTCTTGGAGGGACATCAGTCCAGTGACGTGCGCCCTTTATGTATGCTATTCCCTATAGGTCTAGGGGAGTTTCTTTATAGCCTTTTGAATGCCTTTGTGTTGTTGTTCATTAGGTGCGTAGCCAGAATTGTCATGTGGTGTGCCGCAAGGTTCTGTGTTGGGACCATTACTTTTTATTTGCTATATTAATGACTTTCCTCAAGTAGTCAAACATCAAATGTCGTTATTTGCCGACGACAGCACTGTTGTATACGATTCTGGCACTAATAAAGAATTAGAGGAGCATGTAAACAACAGCCTCATTCCCATTATAAACTGGGTAAATGCTAATAACCTTAAAATAATAATAATAATAATAATAATAATCTTTATTATGAACATCTTACAAGGTTTCTTTGAGGTGAGACCCTGACCTCCAAACTAGTAAAATACTGTATCATGAAGGTCAGTTCCTTCCCTTCACAAACGTGTTATTAAATACGAGTACAGTAGGTCCATAATTTTAACGTAGGCTAACTTCTATCTTAGGCTAGCAAACAAAAAAAATATATAACTAGATTTCAGTATAACTAAAATCAGAAAATAACGGTAAAAAATAAAAGAAAAAGGAATGTGCGTGTGTGTAGTTGTGTGTGTGTGTGTGTGTGTGTAGTTGTGCGTGTGTGTGTATCTATGTATATGTGTGTGGGTGATCTAAGCGTGATTGATTGTGTATTTCATACCGTTACAATAAAAAGAGATTCTATTTTTTCATAGTCCATGTCATTCAACCATGCAATAATTTTACTTTTGACTTGATTATTACTGAATGATCTGATGTGTTGAATGGACTGTGTTATTTTATTGTATAACCGTGGAGCTTGGACGTTGTAAAATCTGCTAGCAAATTTTGTGTTGGCTCTAGGTACTGGGCAATGCACTTTTCTTTTATTCAAATTGGGTAATATCGGAATGACCTGTTTGTGGTATCTACGTAAGACTTCATAAACATAAAGTTTACGAACGCTCATGACATTTATTTCTTCATATAGATCTTTGGTGGGATAGCGGTAGGGAAATTTAAATGCGACTTTTAGCAATGATCTCTGTGCGCGCTCAAGAACAATCATAATTGTTTTACAAGCCCCACCCCAAGCATTGATACAGTAGTTAATAATACTTTGACCAAGAGCAAGATATGTTTGTACCAGGAGATCTCTGCCAGCCACATCACGCAGGTTCTTAAACGCGAGTATAAGTTTCCTTGTCCTGGCCGCTACCGAATTTATGTGTGCACCCCAGTTCAGTTTGTCATCTATTATGACACCTAAATACTTAATGGCTTTTGATTTAGCTAAAATGGGACACGTGCAACTTGTATCGTTATCTAGATAAGGATTCCTGTTGCATGGGTATGTGTGACTCTTAATTGTAATTGTATCCTTTGGGGCGCCTGATTTGGTAATGCTAAAACAAAGATATTTTGTTTTCTCCGCATTTAGGTTTAACAGGCTGTTTTCTAACCACCGCGTTACGATACGTAAGCCTCTTTCAACAGTAGTCCTTATTGAGTGCCATGAAGTATCGTGAAACAGAATAACTGTATCATCTGCGAACATAACTAATTCAGCTTTATCAATTTTGATGTTGCAAAGCTCATTAATATAGAGTAAAAATAGGCTTGGTCCGAGTGTACTCCCCTGAGGAACGCCATATGCAATATCAATGCTGTCGCTAACCTCCTCTCCAATCCTAATGCACTGTTGCCTTCCAGATAAATAGTTCTGAAACCACAGAAGTGGAATACCTCTGATTCCTGCATTCTGAAGGCGTGAGATGAGAATAGGAATTGAAACGGTATCAAATGCCTTCTGTAGGTCCAAAAACACCCCCACGCATTTTTCTCCCTTGTCTAAATATGATGTAATGCTAGAGGTTAACCTATCCACAGCGTCAGTAGTCGAACGATTAGATCTAAATCCAAATTGGTTGTCGGATAAGATGTGATTTATTTCTAGGTATTTCGTTAGTCTCTTATTGACTACTTTCTCTAATATCTTAGACAAAACCGAAAGAAGTGATATAGGTCTATAATTATTAGGTACATTACGTTCACCGGACTTGTAGATAGGTATCACTATAGCTTTTTTAAATGCATTGGGAAAACTTCCACTACTTAGGCTTAAATTGCAAAGATGACTAATAGGAGAGCTAACACGAAGGCATAGCTGCTTAATTACTAACGTGGAAATTTTATCCCAACCTGTGGCGCTGCTTGATTAAAGGTTCCTTATTATATCCATTATTTCTACGGGGTCAGTTGGAGCAAATGCCATTGAATTTGGAGGCCCATTACATGTTAAAGCTTCATTCGCAAGCGTTTGGTCACTGATTTGGAGTCTACTTAAAGTAGCGTTAGCTAGATCCTTACCGATCGAGGTAAAATATTTGTTAATTTGCTTTAATGAGTCATCAGAATTTTCAGAAATTGTAAGGAGTTGTTTTGGACAATCGTTCTTTTTATTAAGATAGCATACTTGTTTGATAATATTCCAGGTTTCTTTGGTATTGCCTTTATGTTTTTGTAATTCATGCTGATAATATTCTTTCTTTAACAGTTTTACTAATTCATTACATTTATTCCGATACGCGGTGTAATATAACCGTAATTGTTCATTATTTAATTGTTTTTTCACTTTTTTATGAAGATTATCTCTTTTCCTAATAGAATTTAGTATCCCGGCCGTTATCCATGGTTTCAAAGGTCTTTTTTTTCGTGGTAAGTGGATCATTTTTGTGTTATTATTTATGGCGTTTCGTAAACATGTTATTAAAGTTTCAGTTGCAAGATTAACGTCAACGGTATTAAAATAATCATCATTTAATGTTAATTTTAGTTCTTGGTCAATATTATCAAAATTGGTAACGGTTCTAAATGTTGGTACATTTGAAATTTGTTTCGTTATATGTGCCTTATCTATGTAAAGAAGTATAGGAGCGTGATCAGTAAGCTCTTCAAAAACTATTGACTGTATATCAGACGAGGTTTTAACCATAAAATGATCAATACAGGTCCGGATTCTTGTGGGAAGGTTAATAGCCTGTTTTAAGCCAAATGAAGCCATTAGATTAAGATACTGATGAGCGTGGGTATTTAAATTATCCGCAAGAATGTCCAAATTTATGTCACCTGTGAAAATGATGTTCGCGGTTGTACAATTCTGTAGAATTACGTTTAAGGAATCAATATATTTTGTTGGATTGTGGAAACAAGGTGGCCTGTATGAACATATAAGTGTGTAGCTTTTGCAAATATCTACCACAAGACAATTTCCTTCCTCCATGAATGGCTCATAATATGTGCAGTCGAGTTCATCTCTAACGTACACGATAATCCCGTCATTTTTATTAAAACTGTTTTTGGTACTAAATGCGCTGTAATTAGTAATTGTAGGTATGATGCTGTTTTCGTCTATCCAACACTCGGTTAATACGAAAACATCTATTGTGATATCTATTTTCGAAACAAATATAAGAAATTTGTCCAGGTTGCAATTTACACTACGTATGTTAATTGTTATTACTGTTAGAGAGTTATTGCTCAAAGCATTATATTGTAACATATTCGAACAGTTTTCAGGATTTTCTAATTTAAAGCATTTAATTTCCATAGTTGAGTCTAAATCTGTCACTATATTATTGTTTATGTTATCGAATTTTTATCGAATAGTCTAAAAGGCACGCAACAAAGGATCATTCGGTTTTGTTCGTGCATGATAAAGGCTAACATAGTATTAGTACTCTTAAAATAAAATGTAAAGAATTCGAAATATGTAAATATTATTATTTTTGATACTTTGTAAATATTTGTAATCTTTTTTGTGATGCTATCTATAAAATTATAATGTAGAATTTCCAGGATTAGAACGGCATTGTGTGTGTAATTATTTTCATTGTGAAAGAATGTTGAAAATTTATTGTGTGTGTATGTGTGTGTGTTTGTAATTATTAATAAAGTATTGCAAAGAAGCACTAAGGCTAAATACAAGTAACTTAAATTATTAAAGAATGTGAAAATCTTGTTTTGATGTATCACTGGTGATAGTCATTTCGCACTCTTAAGGGAGGCCAAATGTTCTTCATTTTTTACCAAAATGTGTGACTTCCCTTCCATTTCTCGAAGAAAAACTCTCCCGTTTGCTGTCCAGCAGAACTTAAAGTTTTCGTTGGTGGCAAAATCTCTTGCCAGGAAAAAGAGTCGTCTTCCCTTATCAGTGAGTCGTTCTGATAGGAAAATCGGCGAGCTGTTACGTTCCAGCCCCAGGTGAGTGGAGTTAAGTTGCTGCAGGGGGTTGTCTCTGTTATATTTCCGAGCCATGGTTAAAATGTTTTGTTTAATTAAGGTGTTAGATAATTCGACATAGAGAGTTCCGATGTATTTATCCTTCTTACTGGGTACCCGATACACGTCTCTAATATCTCCAGTCGCTAAATTAATTTTCAGGTAATCCGAAAGTTTTGAAACCATTTTGAAGAGATTCTCTTTCTTGTCATCGTTGGGCTTTGATACATTCCTTATTTCTATCATAGTTTTAAGAGAATTACGTTCAATTTCTTCACACTTATCTTTCATAAACACTAATTCGGTAATTAATGATTTACGCCCCTCTTCTAGGGATATAATTTTACTTTCCACGCTTTTAATTTGTTGAGAGACAAATTGAATGTTATTGTCGATCTCCGTGTTTTTCTCAGAGATCTTTGTTGACGATGATTTAAGCTCATAGATAAGTTTTTCAAGTGAATCCATCCGTGTCTTTTGTTCGGATGAGAATTTCCCAAATAGCTCCTTCATTTCCAGTCTAAACGCCGTCAGATCATCGTGGGAGTCATTAGATAAGCGACGGCGTTTATCACGTTTAGTAATATTGTATTCATTAGGAGGTGTTGTCATCATCATCGATAGATCCGAGTCTGACGCGGCTCGGCCTTGTTGAGGCGATGATCTTGCAGCACTCTGCATTTGGACTTTATGTTTTTACAGTACGTATGAGGTGACCGGAAAATGAATTGCAGTACCTGTTATATGTCCCGTGAAGTGTGCACCAACTCACGCACAGCGGCGACGCGGCGGTCTGCCAACGGGCGACCAAGTGACGCAAGAGCACACTCATGCACAGTGAAAAATAAATCTAACCAAAACTAAAATAATGAATTTTAAAATTAGACACAAAGGACAATTACAGTTTCATATAAACTATAAAGGGAAGGACATAATTGAAGCTAGTGTTACAAAATTCCTTGGACTACATATTGATAATGACATGACATGGCCGACTCAAATTGAAAGTGTCTGTGGAAAACTTGGTAGATTTTCATATGCTTTATATATGCTGGGTAAAATTGCAAATAAAGCCGCCGTACTAGCAGCTTACCATGGTTATGTCGCCTCGGCTCTGCGGTATGGAGTCATATTCTGGGGTAATGCTCCTAAGGTTCAAGAAGTTCTTAAAGCACAGAAGAGATGTATCCGAGCTATTTGTAAAATTTAACAAGAAGAATCCTGCAAGCCACATTTTCATAATCTAAAAATATTAACTCTCCCGTCACTCTATATTTATGAAGCTTGTACTTTTATAAAACACAACATGCATCTATATAAATATATAAGAATATACACACATCAAAAGTGTCTAGGGATCAAGCATTTTTATGCGGATTTCTTGAGATTGAGATGTGGCTTTGTAATAAATTTATGATTTTATAAATTTATATGGATCCTTTTTGGTGCATTTCATAATTTGAATCAGGAACTGTGAATCAAATTCGAGTAAAAGATGAAAATCAGCTGTCAATATTTTCCCTATAAAAACATACAACGCATTGAAGACATTATTAGTGCTACTGTTTCCCTACTACTGATTAAAACCAACGTTATTATGGAGCGGCGACGTCATTTAAGCAGGGAAGAAATGCTCAGAGCCGTGGGAATGATAGAAGCTGGTTCCCGGCAACGTACTGTGGCTTTAGCTCTGAATACAAGTCAGAGTGTTATCAGTCGACTTTGGACACGTTACCGAAGCACTGGTACCGTGGCTGAGCGCCATGGAGGACGGTATCGCTGCACCACACGGAGACAAGACCGATACATTCAAATCTTAACTCGAAGAGCTCCAACAATAACCGCCATGATGTTAGCCGTGAGGCTTCATCACTCTTCAGGGAACTTAATTAGCGACCAAACAGTCAGAAACCGCTTGCATGAAGTGAACCTTCATTCCCGAAGACCGCTACGGGTACCACCTATAGCAATGCACAATCGTAGGATTCGATATCAATGGGCTCTTGAACACAGAAATTGGGCAGAAGAACAATGGCGTTTCGTGTGCTTTTCTGATGAGTCTCGTTTTGGTATGAGACCGGATACAAGACGTATACGACACTGGAGAACCCCTGGACGCCAACAGCGATTAAAATCCTGCCAGGAAGTCCATCCTTATAGTGGTGGAACCATCATGGTATGAGCGGGTATTTGGATCGGCGGAAGAACTGAGTTGATTTGGATCAGAGGCAACCTCAACGCTCAAATTTATGCTGAGACGATTGTATCAGACGTCATCGTTCCTCTACAAGTGCAAATCGGTCCCTTATTTCAGTTAATGCATGATAATGCACGACCGCACACCGCAAGAGTTGTAAGACAGACTCTCGCCGCAGCTAACATCAATGTCCTGCCCTGGCCTGCTCAGTCGCCAGACTTGAACCCGATTGAGCATGCATGGGATATGCTACAGAGAAGAGCTCTGCCGAATATGGAGGGTAGCCAGTCGCAAGAAGACCTTTTTTTGTTGTTGCAACGAACATGGGCGGCCATTCCACAGCGTGATTTGGATGAACTCATTTTGAGTATGCCAAACCGATGTTCTTGTGTTGTTAGTGTTCGCGGTAGAAACACGGATTATTAATTGTTTAAGTTACCCAATAAAATTTTAAAGAAAACTGTTATTTCAGTCTTTTTTTCGAACTTTAATGTTAGTGGTTCAAATGTCAAAAATCCCTTTATTAGGAAAATGGCAAATTTCTTTATTAATGCAAAGGTGACTTGGTTTATCGTTACTGTGACAAACGAAAACACTTTATTTGATGAATCCTTAAAGAAAATTTTAATTAATATCAATCAGGAGAAAAGTTATTGCAAAAATATATGTTGATCCCTAGACACTTTTGATGTGTGTATAAGTGTTAACAACTAAAACTCAATTTCATAGCAAAAGCTTTTACGCAATGGCTCAAAAACTATATAATAAGTTACCAGGACAGGTAATTTCAAGTACAAATATTAACGAATTTAAAAGAAAATTGTTCGATCTCTTAATTAGCAAGGTGTATTATTCTGTTGATGAATTTTTAAATGACAAATTTTAAATGAATCTGTTGTTAAGTGATTATTATTGTATTAATAAATTAATTTATGACATTATTATTTTCGAATCTGTTTTTATGTTGTGATTATTAAGGCATAAATTAATTTGTGACATTTTTAGTTTTTGATTTTGTTTTAATTTTGTGTAATTGACTGATTTAATGAATTTGTGACGTTATTATTTTTCGAATCTGTTTTTGTGATAAGTGACTATTACCGTATTAATGAATTTGTGACATTATCATTTCTATTTTATATTCCGGGTACTTTACATAATTTGGTATTTTATGAATAATCTTTTTTTTATTAATGTAAGCATGATTGTATGATTTATTATTTTGATTATTGTGATAGTACGTACTTTTAAATCTCTTTTTTAACAAACCAGGTATATTTTGTATGCCATTTGGCGGGACTCAGCTTGGGTTTAATTTTATTATAACATCTTCTGTACCCTGTGTTCACAAAATAAATGAATTTGAATTTGAATTTGAATGTTTGGGTGGTTCTCTAGTCTGCTTCTGTAAGATTTTATTGAGTGTTCGATCTCTTCTTGGACTGTTCTAATTTCGAGGTCATGGTGTAATTGTTGGTTTGTTATGAACCAAGGAGCATTCGTTATTATCCTTAGCATTTTGGACTGGAACCTCTGCAGGATTTCTAGATTTGAATTGGAAGCTGTGCCCCAGAGTTGTACTCCGTAAGTCCATTTTGGCCTAAGGATACACTTGTATAATAGCAATTTGTTTCCCAGCGACAACTGAGATGTTTTGCCGAGCATCCAGTACATTTTCCGTAGTTGGATCCCCAATGCTTTTCTTTTTGTAAATATATGCTTCTTCCAGGTAAGACGACGATCCAAATAAATTCCAAGACCTGGCTTCATTTGCTTGGGGTTTCTGTACTGCGTTGAGCGACACGGGGGGGCAAGTTTCGCGTCGAGTCGTGAAGGTTACTTGTACCGACTTCGTTTCATTTGCCTTTATTCGCCAGGTAGTTAACCATTCCGTGATGTTGTCTAGAGAGCGTTGGAGCATTTTGCTCGCTTGTGCCGGTTCGTCGTGGGCAGCTAAGGCTGCTGTGTCGTCAGCAAAATAAATGCCAATAACGACGCCGTCTGTCATGGGCAGGTCTGAGGTGAAAATGAGATAAAGGACAGGACCAAGAACGCTTCCTTGTGGCACTCCTGCATGAGCCCTATGAAGTTTGGTTATATCATCGCCTTGTTTAACGTAGAAAAACCGGTCTGCAAGGTATGATTTTAAGAATACATAATAGTTTGCCGGAAGTAGTTTTTTTTATTTTTAATAGTAGGCCTTCGTGCCAAACTCTGTCAAAAGCCTGGGAGATATCTAAAAATGCAGCGCAGCAATAGTTTTTATTTTCAAAAGCTTTATGAATTTCTTCTACCAGTCTGTGCACTAGTTCTATCGTGGCATGTCTTTTTCTGAAGCCGAATTGGTGGTCAGGTATTATTTTATTCTTTGTCATTATAGCGTTCAATCGCTTCAAAAAAAGTATTTCCATAACCTTTGACAGAACGGGTAGAAGGCTGATAGGTCTGTAGGAGTACACATCTTCAAGAGCTTTACCAGGCTTAAGGATCATTTTAATTTGCGCTACCTTCCATTGGGGTGGGAAGATGCCTCTGGCCAATATGCAATTAAATAGGTGTGTCAAGAAATGTATTGCTATTTCAGGTAGTTCTCGGAGTATCCTTGCGGTAATTAAATCGTATCCTGGGGCTTTTTTTTCATTTAAGTTTCTAATTGTCTCCATGACCTCACTTATCCTAATCTTTTCTATTGGCAGGTCGAGTTGATAAGGTTCACTAAGGGAGTTAATAAGTTCTTCAGTATGGGTTTTCGATGCGTTTTGGGTAGGATTTGGTGTAAAGACATCGGCTAGATGAGAGGCAAAGGCTTCACCTTTTTCTAGGTCACTTTTCGCCCAGGAACCGTCCTTTCTACGTATCGGCGGATTAGAGGCAATGGGTCTTTTTAGTTTTTGGGTTGCTTTCCAGAGGGAATAGTCACTAGCAGCCGTAGCGTCTAAGTTACGCAAGTGATTCTGAGTATTATTATTTAATTCAGTTTGCAGCAGTTTTTTAAGTTTAGCTGTTAAGTAGTTAAGCTGTGTCTTGTCTCTGGGGAATCTAGTAGTTTGCCACAATTTTCGAGCCTGTCTTTTTTCGGCTACTAGATCACGGGTGGTTTTCGAGCAGTTTGGTTCCTTGCCTTTCCCAGCAGCAGGTGTGCTATCCCAGGCTTATGGACACACTCGTTGAAATATTCAACCGCTATCATTATGTCCTCTTCGGTTTTGAGAGGACGGTCTGTGATAATTGTAGACTCTACTAAAGAACGGAATATATCCCCGTTGGTCCTACGTCCATACAACCTTGCTGCCGGTTTAACATGTACGAATTCTTGAGAGACCTCTAGTAGAACTACACTATGGTCCGATGAAAGGTCTTGAAGGGAAGTACACCTCAAATAGTCACTAGGAATCCCCTTTATGACACTGAAGTCTACCAGATCCGGAATTTTATTTTGGTCAGTTGGCCAGTAAGTCGGTTCCCCGTTCGATATTGTATCTAGATGGAGATCATTTATGGCTGCCTGTAACTGGCGTCCTTTTGGAGTCGTTAGACGTGACCCCCATAGTGTATTTTTGGAATTATAATCTCCACCTGCTATAAACCTTGGCCCTAGCGTTTTGAAGAATTTGGCGTAGTCCTCTTTTTTTTTTTTTTTAATATAATATGATAGGGAATACTTCTTAGGCCCCTAGCACACGGTGTATTTTAAACGCGCAGACAATGCACTGAAAATGCGCGTAGACGCGCTTTGACCCTACACGGGGCAATCGTAAAACGCGCTTTGTCGGCGCGTACCAGCGCGTTTGTACGCGCTGGAAACGTGCGTTTGGATGTATAAAAACGCAAAAAAACGTATCTACGGCGCCAATTGTTAAAATACGCCGTGTGCTAGGAGCCTTACATACCTATAACGATATCTTTCCTACCCAAGAAATAATAGCAGGATAATAAAACCTTCCAAGTTTCTTGAACTATTTTAAAAATAAGACTTATTCCACTCATTAAATCTTCAAAGAACTGATGAGAGGTATTTTTTACTTTTACCGCCCTTAACGAGCGGGGGTGATAATGAGGGTCTAAGTGCTTTGTATGGGCAATTTCCTCCAGTTTGTAATAATCTATACAAATGACTAGCAGTTGCCGCATTGTCTGCGACCTTAGTTCACGTGAAATTGTTATAAAAATATTAGATCCAAAAATGGAACTCTGTAAATCAATCCGGTTTGGTTACCATTTTAAGGGTTTTTATTTTTTACAGGAACCCTATGTTTTATTCTCAAAATGAGTAACCTTAGGGCCCTCGGTCATGGTGACTTTTTGTCGCGATGCTGCACCGCTACCGCGTCAGTTTTGTTGGGCGGGACAAACAGCTAGCGACAGCATTGCAACTGTATCGATGCGAACGCGCGTCAGCATCGCTACTGCAACACTCCAAAAAATCGCCGTGGTCGAGGGGGCTAAGTTAGCCCTTCTAACTCGTCGTCTGTCTTACGGCAACCATATATGTGGAGAGTTTTGACCAGCGGTCATTGTGCATGCGGCTGACGTGGCCAACAGCTTGGCGTTTGGAACCCTGTCTTGTCTTTAGACACCTACAATAATAATCATTTATTTATTTTGGAAAGCAGTGGTGGCCCAGTGGTTGCGGCCCCGACTTACGAACAGTTGGTCGTGGGTTCGAACCCGGGCAGGCGCATTACTTTGTGTAATTTATTTCATCACCACTGCTCTCAAAACGGTGAAGGAAAACATCGTGAGGAAACCGGCATATCTTAGAATCAAAAATTCGAAGATATGTGACATCTACCAACCCGCACTGGGCCCGCGTGGTGGATTATAGCCCATCCCTCTCCTAGAGAGGAGGCCTGAGTCCCTGCAGTGGGAACAATATAGGCTGATGATGATGATTTATTTTGACAACTAAGATCCATTGGGTTAGTAACAATATTCCTAAAACCTATGTTAGTACTTAAACTAAAGATCCTTGGGCTAGTAACAATATTCTTAACCTATGTTAGTACTTCACTAAAAACAAAGACAGAGTACAGGTGACTAATGTCCTCACCAACGGTCTGTCATGCCTCCCGACTATAGCTCTCAGAATGCTGTTAGGGCTGCCATGGGTTCTGTTCAGCAGCGAGGCCACTTTCTTACGCCGTACCGCATTGAAGCAGTCGGTACGTGCCTCAGCGAATATAGATGACGACTCTACAGAACCGAGGCAGAAGCAACAGCACCCTAAACACGTTGTTGTACTGAATCCGCAGATTTTACAAACATTTAAACTCACATACACAAACCCGGAACAACTATGCGTGGGTAAGTTATACAAATATTTGAACCGTGCGTGATTAGAACCCGTGACACGCAGCGTAAGAGTTAATCACCTCAACCACTACGCCAACCGCGTCCTCAACGTGTTTTCACTGAAAATAAAAACTGAAAAAACTAGGTTCTCTAAAAGTCTAGAAATACACGGTAAAATTGAATTAAACATGTTTGAAATCCTCGTTAAAGTTAAATTGATCACGAGTGTGTTCTAAATTCAAAGCGTTGAAGTTTTAACCCTGTTAATGGAACTGGAACCGAACTGATAAATTGGGTAGCAGCGCAAATCAACTACTGAATGGAAAAGTTGGTTAGAGATTCCAGTTTGCCGAGTCTAAATATACATTACTTAGTGTAAGGTTGGTTTGTGTTGGCTAAAACTAATTAAACTATTTCAAATCTTCCCATACATAGTATAATCTATATAAATAAAAATGTATTGCAATTCTGTTAGTCTGACTAAAGCATGAAAGCGTCCGAACCGTTTCGGCTAATTTTAGTCTTGAAATATTCGTGGAAATCCAGGAAAGGTTTGAACGGTGAGAAGTGGTAGGTAGGTAGGCAGGGTCTGGGCTGCGGGTTGTTGTAAGAGATACCCCAGAACGCTACCTGCTACGATCCTTACATCATTCTTAATTTCCCGATCATTATTTCGGGATCATTAAAAGTTTTCTTAAAGCGATTTCTCCTTGGTAAGCGTGCTTATGGTAAAGCTGCATCAGCGCTGCACATCAAGCAAGTTATCATCAAACACAAGTCTATTTAGAGTAAAAATTCATAAAAAGGTTATTTCAAGAAATCTATGGATATATTTATTTTCAAATATTTTATTTATTATCTAACAATAAAACTAAACTTATCATTAATTAAAACTAAATATAAAAATATGATAACATTTGGTTGTGTAATTAATACAACGACAAACTAAAACTTTAATCCGTTCAATCTTTTTTTTTTAATTCTCTACGAGTTTACTTCTTATTTTCTCTTGCATGTCCACTGTTTCTTCTGCTATCCTTATAATGTCAGTGAAAACTTTTAATTGGCCTTCTTTCATTAAGTGTTGTCTATTTGTATCCTAGCTGTAAGTTTTCTTAATAAATAAAATAATAATAATACTAAAATAACAGCCTCTTAGTTTTTTTTCAGACGCACTAATTTAAGAATAACTTTTTTCGTAAAATTTCGACAATGACATCGCCTGTATTATTATTATCGACCTCTCTAAAATTCACATAATAGTGTTCAAATTCATCAGTGCTTTAATTTTCTTAATTTATAATCAGCATAGCGTACTAACCAAAGCGATTGACTGCGCGAACTGTGTTACTTATCAACACCTGTCTCACCTCATCATTTAAGTTATTACTTTTCTTTCGTCTTTAAACTCTATAACCCTAGTGTATTAAAAATTTTGTCTGTCACAAGTATGCTACGTAAGTACAATCACAGAGAACGAGAAAATTTGTTCCACCGTAATACAGTACCTATATAAAATGTTTTTTTAGTCACCGGCTAAATTCTGATATTATAACACAATTTTTTAACGTTTCACGGAGAGCGGATAGTTTTTTCGAGAAAATGATTTAATATGAAAAATTCCACGAGGTTTGGTTTTTTTTTTCAAAAATGGTGTTAGTGAATGATACATAGTGCTTAGAAAAAATTTGGACCGTGACTAAAACATCATCTTATACGAGGAACAGGGTGAATCAGTTCTGTAGTAACAACCATTGTAAGTACCGAAATGTAACAAAATATGTAACTACATTATACTGCTTAATAATAGGTTACTGAATTGTGCTGTTGTTATTTTTTTACTTTTCCAAAAAAAAAAAAAAAATCTCTCTCTCTTGTCGTTTTATCTTGTTCATATTTTCGAATAACGATTATTTGGTTAACACAGTCAGTGTCCAACATTACCTGACCCCTATCTCTCACCATTTCCCTTTTTCTTCTTTATAAGAGGGGTCATGTAATACTGATCGCTGACTGTACGCGGCCTTATGTTACACCCTGTATAAGCCTACGCCTCAATCATAAAAATACAATTCTTATCTAAATGTTTCGTCATCAGAATCATCTAGTGGTATATCATCATCCTCCTCATCATCTAAGTTCTGTCCTGAAGAACTGTCGCTCATCTGGACCAGTCGCTGTTGACTGCTTTTGTGTTCTTGCAGCATTTCGTGCGTTGTCCTCTTGAAGAATCCTCGCTGTGAAGAGGAAACTTGCATTAGTGAGATGAAAGTAGATTCTAACAACGAATTACATAGGTACAAGGTGTCGTTGAAATAACTGATCGATTGACTTCACTCTTTTTTTTTTTTTTTTAATTTTAACTACGGGCGTTAACATGAAATTGCGTTATAAATATTTTTCTGAAAGTAAAAGTATAATTAAGTTATTTTTTTTGTTTTTATAAGCACGTAATAATGCTCAGGTATAAAAGGTGTAAAAGTACTCTTAACACAAACGAAGAGCACATGTTCTCCCTACCACTGGAGATATTGGGGGTCAAAGTTCCAAATTTTACACAGCTGTTTGTATAAATACTACTTTTTCAGGTTATAAATTTACTTAAATTACCTCCATGACCCGTCTACTATTCAAAGAATCCACTAGCACAATGTTTAAAGAAAAATTTGTTTTTTACCGTAAAATGTGATTTTTTACCTCCAAAAAAAAGGCGTTTCCCAGGAAAAAAAATTGCGTAGTGTTACTTAGTTTGATGTACAGAATGCTTGGTTGGCGGCTGTGTCAAGGGTTACACCCTGTATTTAAAGTAAAGTATCTAGCAAACAAACCAGCAAATTAAGCGAAGTAGTTGCTCTTGCAGCAAGCTAATTCCTTCAAAACATGAATGTTATAACTCGACACAAAGGGCTTAGAAGGAACATAGGTGGTTTTTAGTAAGTAGAAGACACTCCCCATCTTCCAAAAAAAAAGGTAGTGACTAAGCTTACTAATTTCTTAAGAGGATTTTTGCGATACCCCTCGACAAAACTTACCTTATACAATATAGTTACTATCACAGCCAGTAGCAATAAGCCAAGTAGCACACAGATGAGTATCAACGTCCACGTTATACTTTCGGGTTCCAAATTCAGAGTTGTCATCACTTGTAACTCGCTAGAAAAAACAACAAAGAAACAATTTTACAATCTTCATATAGATAGGTCAGATACTCCATGTAAATGAATAGTATTCAGATGCATTCGTAAGACTTTAAGCGGACCCCAATATAATTTCGAAAAGGCTATGCAGATGATATATTTTATTATCTGCCTCGTTGATCTAAAGGCAAGCAATATTCCTGGGGATTGTCGTGGTCAACCCCTGGGTCGGATGAAAATGTAATAAGGGTTCTACATTAGGAATTGAATTCGTGGTTTGATATCGGCCCCAACTGATGAGTTGGGGTTCGAACCCAAGTCGATAATTACTTTGCCTGATTTGACCGCTCATTTATTTAGCAGTTCATAAAATACAGCCTTTTTTGGGTGGAAAATCATCGAATAAACCCTCCCGATCTTGGGCAGAGCAAAAGAGAGTGTAAAACCACCCATATTCCGTCTTAGCCCTATATGTCAAGGCCGCGGTATCTTACAACATCCCGAAGCCCATAAAATACACCCTTTCTCTTAATTTCGCCGATGCAGTGCCAATCGTCTAAAAAGACAATAGCTTTATGCAACATAATAATAATAATAATTCTAAATATTAAGTAACGACTTACGTTAGACGATATTTGTCGAACACAGTTAGAAATGTGGTCGCGTTGTATGTAGTGTTCTCTTTGAGATAATGTCCTGTAAATTAAAATTAAAATAAGATAATTAATATTACATACAATTATATAATTATTATCACACTAACTTAATACTCGTAAGCTTTGGTTAGACCGCAGAGAGTACCAAACTGCTAGTTTGGTACTCTCTGCGGTCTAACCAAAGCGACCTTTCTCGCAAATATCCGATCATTTACATTAAAGGGGAACTGGGGCAACAGGACTGCTTGAAAAAGAAACCGCGGCCCCGGAACACAAAGGGAAGGGGAGGAACATGGATGGGTTTATTTAGCACAATTCTGGCACTCCTTTCCTCCTTTTGAGTGGGAGTGGTGGTGATCATCAAGTCACCCCACTTGATAATTACCACCGTCCGAAAAGAAAGGCCACGTTTCCGAGAATCATGGGCCAAAATTAACACAATGCTTGCTTGTGTTGTCTGTGTTCGTATGGTGATCGCTTTGATTAGGGCGAGACGTCTGACAATATAAAAACTGATTAGAAAATGCAGATTACCTTCTTTACTGAGATCCATCAGCAGTGATATATAAACTGGATGAGAAACTTTAGCCGGCACTGACCAAACACATTTCAATGTATGAGTATCATGTTGTTCGCATCCAACTATATTGGCAGAGAAGTTCAGCTGTTAAAAAAAAAAATTGTCACAAATATCCACAATAATTGCAATGTGAGTAAAAGAGTAATGGATAGAGAAAGAGGAAGGCCAAAGGATAGATGAAGGAAGTCTATGAGAAATTGTTACGTATTTATCGGGAGCGGGGGTAGCGCACGTGCAATCAAACCGCGAGTCAGTGTCATACTGGTTTATTGCGATGCTCGGACGATACACATGCAATGTCGCCTGCGCGCCGGCACACACACACGCGTGTAGAACGCGCAGTAGATACATACATAATCATACATACACAACAGAAATGAAATTAATGTACCGTCCATATCAACATGAATGATGTAACCAATGACGTATTATCTACAGACACGTCATGAACTAACATGGCTGCGCTACAAAACGGCGAAAATATTATCTATCTACTTTTACGCGTAAAGGGAAAGAAAATATGACACCGAACAGCGGGATGCTGTTGATGCCTGTTGTCTTTATGTTTCGCGCAGGTTTACACACACGATTTAAATTATGAACAAACGTAGCATCGCGCGAGAGGTTGGTGCGTAGCTAAGCGCGATGTGGCCAATTGGCTTCATTTCATGTTGTCATTTTTGAGGGCGGACAACGTTTCTATAGTTTTAATATATCATTGGATGTAACTAAGGTTTTGTAACAATATTCTGATTTAAAAGGGTTTCCATGGAGCTTTTTGCCCGTTCCTCTCCCTAAACATTTACGCTTTGGTAAGCAACTACAGTATATTCACAGAAAATTACGCCTTGTGACTGGGACTGTAGCTTTTTTTGCATTTGTTTCGTCTATTCAAAAGTGCCTGTAACTGGCCAACTTGAAATATTAATGCTTTGATTTTGATTATGAAAGAGAATTAAGCAAATTATGTTATAATGTTCTTGTTTTTTTCTCAAGGGAGTATGAAACAAGAGCAGTAAGATAACTGATCAAACATCCTCAAAAACTTTCACGTTAACCGACTTGTAATAAAAAGATAATAGTTGATAGTAGGTAATTGAACTGGTGTTTTGTTTATAAATAAATTATACAGATGTGCTTACCCTTTCAGATTTTTTTATATAGACAACTGTAGCCGATGAGTCTGAGGGTCCAAGATTGGTGATCTGCAAAAACGTTAAAATATTTTAGTAAGCGTCTTAAAGTAATTTTAGGTAATTTTTATAAGTCTATTGTCAGAATGTTACTTTGTCTAGAACCCTTTTTTTTTTGTGGGATGGGAAATGATCAAATAGGGGTCCCGCTCTTGGGCAGAGCGAATGGGAGTGTCAGACTTCTACTGACTAAAAACCACCCATGTTCCTTCTTAGCTCATTATGTCGAGGCCGCGGTATCTGAGCATCGGGTCCTGGTTTCGATTTTCAGTTTAGGCAAAGTTTTATTGAGTGTTTCAATAAATTAGAAGTTTGGTTTTGGTTTGGGTACACCTCTGCTTAACTTTTAACAGGTGTGATGTTTGCGTAAACTTTCAGATAACGTTCGAAAATTGAAGTCATACTGCCGCACTCAGAGAGCTTTAATGATTACTTAGGCCATCATTTAGTAATGCTTTTGACAGTTTTGTCATACAACAATATGTCAAACCTTTACTAAGTGATGGCTTTAGTAATCATTAAAAATCTCTGAGTACGGCAGTTAATCTGTGATTAAATCAAGAAAAAGCGCTACCGATCACTTCAGATCAACGAGAAACCATATTTTTTTTATAGGAAAAACGTTGCCCCACCCTAGGAATTTCTCCTGTATCGTGGGTGCGTTCACAAACATTTAAACTTACATACGTTTAAACTTAATACCCAGACCCGGAACAACTATCTGTAGGTCATAGAAATATTTTATCCGTGCGGGGATCGAACCCGCGACACGCAGCGCAGCAGTCCATTGCATGAGCCACTGAGCCAACTGTGCCGTCAAAAAATTAATAGACCACTTACTTGAAATAAGCTCTTATTCTATGATACAATCAACAATAGTGCTAGCGATCACTTCAAATCAACCAGAAACCATAGACCACTTACTTGGAAATAATGCTTGAACGTAACGTTTGAACCAGCAGCCAAGCTTTCTCTTGAAACAAGCAATGTATCATTGAGTATTGCTTTCCTGAAACAAACACAATGATGATTAAAATAATGAACATAGTCACAAATCAATACCATGATTGTAAAAATACATCAGTTAATACAATCGCCTTTACGGAAATAACAGTTACTGATGCTGATACTTTTTATTTGTTGTAGTGAAATGCTAAGTAGTTTTGTTACACGTTTGCTACAGATGTACAATTACAGAACGAGGAAAACTGCTCCACCGTAATACAGTGTATACTAGTACGGGGAACAGAGTGAATCAGTTTCTGTGCTAACATCCTTAACTACTATGTAATAACACGTAAGTACTTAACGAACAAAACTGTAACATCTAGGTAGGTACTGCTTATTTGTAACTTACACCTCGAAATCTGCAGAAGAAGGTTGTTATTTTTGATTTTGATTTTACGAATAAATGAATAAATAGTAAAATAGTAATAGCCTGCATCATCCCAATGGTGGGCAAAGGCCTCTTTCTGTGACTAAAGCTGTTTTAATCTAAGGCCAATCTAGACCACTAGTCTTGTCCAGATCGTCCCGCCATCTTCTACGAACTCCTGCGCTACAGTTTATACATTTGCAGCTTCCATCGTTTTTTTTTTGTTTTATTCTCGTGATAATGTTCCTAAATAAACTTTTTATTTTTTTTATTATTATTTACTTATTATCAGAAGATCGTTCGCTCCTCTCCCGAAGTGTGATATTATGATGATTTAGTTGTTGTCATTGAAACAGAGATCTATACTCCGCAGTGGGAGAACTGCTTGGTTATATGTACAAAACCCTGTTTCCGATATAAGTGGACTACAATTTTTTTTGTTGTTGTAAAAGTGTGTATAGAAATAATTTAAAAAATATGTGAATTTTATCAAAATAAAAAATTTGGAGCGCAGTGTTGTGTGATAACGATTTGATTAAAAATTACTTACCCACTAACACTAAACATCGTTTTATGCACAACTTTAATAACCAACACTATCCCGTCTTCATTGGTAATATTTCTATACAATGCATCAGTCAATTTTACATCTATTTCCAAATCTTCATCTTCTGTATCGTTTACATCGTGGTACATATCATAATCTAGTTCTATCTCCCATTCAACAGCTTCTCCTCTGAGTAATGGTGATGGAAGATCACAGTTCATGATCAGGTCTTGCAGGGAGCAGGCGCTTGGGATCCTCTTGGGTGGCATCGGGAGAGAGATGTTCACTTTTGCAGCATAAGCTGGCTCTTCCGTGTTAAGGATTCTTAGCCTTGCTCCTAAAGTTGTGTTTGATCCGGGAATGTATGGGCTGAAACAATATTTATTTATTTATTTAAGGATATAAGTCACTGGGCTGCGGGTTTTTGTAAGAGATACCGCTGCTTCGACATAAAGGGCCTAGAAGGAACATGGGTGGTTTTTAGTCAGTAGAAGTCAGACACTCCCTTTCGCTCTGCCCAAGAGCGGGAGGGGTTATCTGATGATTTCTCAACACCCAAAAAAAATAAAAAAGCATATAATATGTTACTTTAATGAGTAAGGTAAATGCGGTGAGTAAGGTAACCAAGGTGAAAGGTGAGTTACATAATACAAAGTGAGTATGAAATACGGGGTCAGTAAAATAAATAAAGTGAGTAGGCTACACTATGTGAGTAAGGTAAAATAGGTGAGTAAGTTAAATAATCTTGGAACAGAAGTAAGTTTTGCTGTAAGAAGACCCAATTTTGGGTTAAGCTGTTTTCATAGCTTGACTATTGCGATTTGTGTGAATACAGTGTGAAAGAAAACCAACATACAATAAATAATTTGAAAATAGTTCTAATGATGACTCTAGCTCTTACCAATAGGTACTAACTGCCGCACTCAGAGAACTTTAATGATTACTTAGGCTACCACTTAGTAAATGTTTTGACAGTTTTGTCATACAAAAGTATGTCAAATGTTTACTAAGTGACGGCTTAAGTAATCATTAAATCTCTCTGAGTACCGCAGTAAGTGTTCTATATTAATTTAAATGATAATCAAATGAAAATTTTCTCACTTGTCTATGGCTTGCAGGCTCATGGCCAACCAAGGAGTACAGACCAGATCTTCACCACAATCTCTCACCAGCTGAATGAGGAACGATGTCTTCAAAGTTGAGGCTTCTGATAACCTTGCTGCGTTCATTAAAAATGTTGTTGAATTATCTGGAATACAAAGTTAATATTATATTTTCGACTATCTGTGACTTGCTACCTTCATTATCATCATTTCAGCTAAAAAACATCCACTGCTGGACATGACCCAAGTGTCAACATATTGACCGGTTAAATTTCAAGGGCTTCTATATTTTTGCACGGATTCCTAATCCGTTTTATAAAACAGAAGCCGTAGTTACTCCCTAAAACATCGCCGTGACTGTACTGACAGGTAGCTACCTGTCAGTACGCTCGTGACTGTACTGACAGGTACCTGTCAGTACAGTCACGAGCAATAACTAAGCACTTGGCTAAGTTCAAATGTGAATTTGTCGTGAAATAACAATTGAGATACGACCCCTTTTTATGATATTGTGGTATCCAAAATATTAGTTTCGTTACGTGAAAGGAAAATAACACAGTAGGTGAAAATTTCTTCTAAAGCTGGTTCTGTGTAACTGATAATGGCTCGTAATAACATAATAATATCGCTTATTTTCCTTACCTTTCATTAGTTCATTAGGTTCTAGATGAAATATCAAAGAAATCGGCTTCGATAAGTCAGCAAGCGGCTGAAAAAAAAATCATCGCATCAAAATTCGGTACTTTCATTGAGAGTTTATTCTCTTGCTTTAACCTACATCTGTTTGGCATTGGCAGATATCATACGGTCCGTGTGCAATAAATTCTAACGACATCATATTATATCTCCGTTTTATTAGATCTAGGATATGCTTCGTTTCTCACGATGTTCATCGTTCCTTCAAAGTTTTCACAGTCGTAGTGTAATATCACAAACTAAAGCGACCGGGTTCAAACTGACGGACACTCCAAGTCAGAGCCGTCATCACTGGACCATCACTGTTATCCGGTCATCCCCATTAATACTCAAATCTAGCTACGGCTCATTTCTGGGCAAAATTGTTTTCTATCTTCACCCGTACTTAGTTTTAAGTATACTCACATTCACTTCAATAGACTGCTCGTCACATATTTCTTTACCAGGTTTCACATTTACAGAGTATGTAGAATCACCGGAAAGCATTGCTCGATTGTACTCAGGATCTACTTCGATTCTCGCAATCATATCTAAAAATGTGATAAAGATATTGTTAAGCATCTAGACACTATCTTAATTATAATTATACTAGCTGGTGCCAGCGTCTTCACCCGCTACAACTCGAAAATTATCCTACGGAAAGATAAAATAGGGATAAAAACTATCCTATGTGTTAATCCAGGTAACAAACTATCTGTGTACCAAATTCTATCCGAATCCGTCTAGAAGTTTTTCCGTGAAGAAGTAACAAACATACACACTCACACACTCACAAACTTTCGCCTTTATAATATTAGTGTGAAGTGTGATTCCTAGTTGGCGGTGATTTTAACTTGAAATGATTTTGCAAATCAGCCGCTTAGGTCGATCTTGAGATTATCACTTTCCTGGGTTGGTCTGTGGTTGGATCATACATTACATACCGAGTTTCCGTGTCTCGGAAAGAACACATTAGTCTCAGCTGTCAATTGTACATTTGTGACAGTCGTTAGCCAGGCCAGCCAGTGGCCTGAAAATCCGACAACCAGTCTCCGCAAAGAGTATCGTATTACACAGTATTGAATGGGTTGTGGAAGTCAGAATAAGGTAAAATACTAGCATTCAGCTGCATCCAGTTACACTGAAAGCCAACCCCAATACGTTGATGAAACAGATTATGTTAAAGAGAGCAGTGGTTTAGATGCTAATGTTAACTTACTTATTTCCACAAATGACCAAGACTTGATTGATGGAGCGGATACACAGAACTTTGCTGGAAACGATGTGGCGTTCTGTGGCAGGTTGATGGCATTAGGGACATTGATACTAGCGTGTACTTTCATAGTTGGAATACACCGGTACAGGTATGAGGTTTGACTGTTGTGGGCCCCGATTGCTAGATCTGAAACAAAGTTTATGATAATCTAATTTCGATCGAGATAATTATGATTTGAATTGTCCAAAAATATCGACACTTGTGCTATGTCTGCTAGTTTGTCAAGTAGGTTTAAAGCAAGACTGCCAACCGTGAGGTCCAGGGTTCGATTCCCAGACCCAACAAAATGTTATTGGGCTTTCCTTCACAAATTTTTCGGTAACAGCCACATGGCTAAAATTCAGACTATGTAGTCTGAATTTTGCTTGAAGTTTATGACAATATGCTCAACCTATAGTGAGGGGTTTTTATGTATATATTTTCTGACTTGGACGTTTTCAGAGATTCCTGTTGTGGTTTATTTACTTATATTGTGGTAGTTTACAAAAAAAAATTAATTAGTCCGTCAGATAGATTTCTAATAAGTATTGGATACGTATTTTTCGTTTTTTACGTAAACAATAAATGATGACGATACAGTGCTTCGAAGAGTCGCACGACGTCATAGTTTTGGTACATCTATTACCAGAAAATGACGTCACCATACCCCACTCACGATCTTTGACACGTTTTATTTTCGTCAATCTTTATTAATTTGATAAAACAACACACACACACATTGTGCGTTTCGCTCTCGTGAGTGATTCCGCCAAAGTTGGCCATGCCAGCCACTTGATAGATCATAAAAGCTAAAATTCAAATTCAAATATTTTAATTTGTAGTACATAGGTTAAGAAAAAGTAAAGATGTCATGTTAATAAATCTGATAGCTATGTCTTGCCGTCAACGGCGTACAGATATTCAGATAATTATAATAATTACTTAATGTCTAATAATTGTAAAAAAAATATTCAAAATTAGTCAAAAACTCAATTACAACTCGTAATTAAAATAATAATAAATTAGACAACAACACATTAAAATTAATTGAGATTTAATTACAGCTCAAGCTTTTGACGACCACCTTAGAAAGCCATCGAATAAGTCGTTGTAGATAGACGGCATCATCATCACTTGTGTAGATCCAAGCATATTTACCAAGTTTAACTTACCACTGCAATTGTTTTGGTCTACATCGACACCTTTGGCTATGGACCAACCAAAGCCTTTTCCACCTTCAGGTTGGATCCGTTGTACATTATTTGTGCTCAATCCCTTTGAAGATCCTTTATAAATGTACACAGCCCCGTTTCCATCGTCTTCCCATGGAGCTCCTATAGCGATATCTGGAAAATTTTAGATGGTTGTGAATTGAGAATTTCACTAAAAAAAAATTATTAGTCTGTCAGATGGATTAAAAAAAAATAATGGACACGTACTTTTTCTTTTTTCACTTAAACTAAAGATGAAGACGATACAGTGTTTCTAAAAGTCGCGTCAAGTCGTGTTTTTTTACCCACAAAGTGACGTCAAAAGCCCCTAGTCATAATCTTTGACACGTTTTATTTTTTTATTAATTTGATAAAACAATAAACACGTATCCAATATTTTTCGATAATCTAACAGACGGACTAATTAGATTTTTTTTGGTAAAATACCCTATTCAAACATTTTTTGGAGCGCTAATGAAATTCTAGTTTATGAACGATAGTTGTTTTAACGTTACCTTTAAAACCATCTCCATCAATGTCACCCAAGTTTGCTATGGAAATTCCAAACCAAGCTCCATTGGTACCAGACCCTGATACGTGACCATGCTCTTCTAAAACAAACTTAGAACCCTGAAAAGTATAAAGTAATTGTCAGTTAGGTTCATAAACGTTAGTCGTACACGAGCCGAAACAATTAGAAATATCGCCCTTGCTGCTACCTACGTCATAAAAGAGCAATGTAGCATGATCTGATATCAATATATTTAAAAATCAATGCCACTTTTCGTAGTATTTTTATATCTTAAGAACGGGCTCATCTATACAAATCAAGTGTTTAGGCTTCGTTTGTACTATTTAGTAGATGGTTTATGTGCAGTTTGACAAAATCGGTCGAGCGGTTCTTCATTTATCACATTTTTTGTAACAAATGAATTCAAAAAATGGCGGATAATTTTGTTAATGGGAATTTTGCTCTTGGACCCCGTAGGTGGCGCTGCTGTCCGGACAGTACGACGTCTGCCAGGTCCGCCAGTTGAATATAATTATGGTTTAAATTAGATGCAGACTTAACTCGGAGATCGTAGTAATCAGAGATTTTTTTTACACATTGCCCTTAACATTGGAACAAATGTGGCCAACATTTGTTCCGATTCTGTGAGTTACAAATATTTGTTACGTGCGGGATTCAAACCTGCTGCAGCAGTCAATCGCTCAGCTACTGCGCCAACCATGCCATCAAAATAGAAATGAGTAGAATACCGAAAGAAACACAAAAATGGTTTGATTAAAGGCAGGCACTCTATCCGAGGATAGTTTACAATGTTGTTGTTGATGTTGTTGTTGTGTTGTTGTTGTGTTGTTGTTGTTGTTGTTATTGTGTGCGTGTTTCACTTACCTCATCTTTGGTCAAATAAACAAACACAGCTCCTTGATCATACGGTAGACCACCATCGTTCTTCACATAGGTCGGTGCCCCCACTAGAAGATCATCCAACCCATCACCATTGATGTCTGTGCAGCAAAGACTTGATCCGAAGTACGAACCACTTTGGGGACCCGTGATCTTAGCTTGGACGGTTAGGGCTTTAAATTCAATGATCGGTGGATCGAAGATCAGGACCTGGAGAATAAATTACACATTATTTATCTGATGACTAGATTTTGATTCAGCTGCATCCGTTGGAGGCCGACCATAACATCGCTGAGCACAGGGCTGCCGGGGCTGCGGATAGTTCGAAAGAGATACTGCTACTGACACAAAGGGCTAAGAAGGAACATGAGTGGTTTTAGTTAGTAGAAGTCTGACACCCCCTTCCGCTTCGCTGACAAATGCTTGCACTGACTGGACGGGTCCACTCAAATCTGTGTGGTGCTTTCTTCAAAAGACCATCTCAGACATTAATCTGCATGGTCTTCATGTGTGTATTATACCTTATTGTTAACCCAAAAGATTTTAAAAGATTAAAAGAGTAACCTTTGGAGTTTCTTGCCGGTTCTTCTCCTTAGGAATCGACCAATGCACCGAACCGTGCCCCTTTTTACCGACGTTTTATAAGTGCCCATGTAGGCCTATGTGAAATAAAAAATATTTTGATTTTGATTTTTGATTTTGCTTCGCCCAGAGTGGGAGGAGTTATTTGATGATTTTCCAAACTCCAAAAAAAAAAATTTTGATTCGTAAGTCCCCACGTGAGCCTAAGTTTGTGTTAGTGGGTGTCATAATATGTTATGAGTTTATGGTTTTAGATGTTTTGTCTTCTTGACTGCAGTGGGGATTCAAATAATTGGGTACTTGACCAAAAAAATATGCGTATGTCCAGCAGTGGACGTCTTTTGGCTCAAATAATGACGATGGTGACAAAAAAAATTATAAGTCCGTCAGATAGATTTCCAAAAAGTATTGGCCACATAGGTTTTTTTTTTTCACATTAATAAAATAATAAAACAAGTTTAAAAACTAAAACCCGACTACGAATAAAAACGCAGACTAATAAAACCGCGGTCTTAAAAGTATTATAAAAGAAAAATCGTCTAGTAAATAGATAATTTGATCATTATTATAAAGGACAGCCGTAGTCACAGTTTTTGCTCTTAAGGCATATTGGTTTTCTCACGACTGACATAAGTACAGTTCGTAAGTCAAGGCCGCCACTTCTGGGCTACCACTGCTCTGCTCTGCTCCTCTTCAACGGGATACATATTATGCTTACCAGTCCACTTGCAATATTTGACCGCGGAGCTCCAGCCACGTATAAAACTTTGCCATCTTTTTGGAAAACACCAGATTCGACGCTGTAACCTAGAATGAAGAAGAAGTATACAAATACTAGTGAGCAGGGATATAGAAACTATTTTTAACTTCTTGATTCTATCAAGAACACGTCGTGGTATAACTACCACAGTCATACGAGCAAACAGAACAATAATCGTCTGAATGAGAGTGGCAAAGAGATATCGGCTGTCCCATAAATTAAAGTCAAGTAGAATTTTCGTAATTATTTATTGTTGAATCTATATTATTTATTTGTTTTTTTTTACTTATTATACAAAAAAGATTACATAAATAAAATCTAATCTTGATAACTCTCAGATCAGACACGGTTACATTATCACAAATAGAAACGATATTTGTTAAAATATATAATTAAAGTAAACAAACTTGCAATATACTACAATTCATAAAAAATATAGATTATCTCCAAATATTTACCGAAATAGTCATCTGGTCCACATTCTTTAGTAAGATAAGGATTGGCTACAGGCACTCTGTTCATGTAAGTCCCTGTATCATTAGGATAGAACGTCATGCTTACAATTCCACCTGTAAGTGGAAAAACACAAAGTCAATAAACATTTTACGGTAAAATATTGATTGATTGCTGAGCAATTGGACTGCTGCGCCGCGTGTCACGGGTTTGATAACAAATATTCGTATGACCTATAGAATATAGTTGTTTCGGGTCTAGGAGTCTGTGTATGCGAGTTTTTAATTTAAAAAAAAGAAAGAAAGAAAATTAATATATTATTTGTATTTCTATATATATTATTTGAATTTGTAATCGCACCAACAGTTCGGAGAACTTCCTAGTGTGGGAGGGGGGGTAGTTAGTATTTATTTAAGTTGATCTGCTGGTTATCTAATTCAAACAATAAAGAGAATAATTGTGTTTTGAAACACTTTTCCTCGTTCATTTGAAATTCTTGGGTTTCTTTACAATCGGTATACTTGTGATATGTAAGACATCAAAGCAAATTCAAAGGTCAGTGCCTATTTTTAAGTCTAGACATTTATCAATTTATTCGTTAGTAGTTACTTATAAAAAAACAGTTATTAAAATAAACAGTTTGTAATATAAAATGGCAATTCAGATCGAATTTACATCATCACTGAACAGTGAAAAAAACAGCGTAAGGAAACCGGCATGTCCTGAAATTTAATGACTGATTCAAAGACCCTTATTAGACCCTTTTTTTCGGGGGTTGGGAAATCATCAAATAACCCCTTCCGCTCTTGGGCAGAGAGAAAGGGAGTGTCCGAAAAACCGCCCATGTTTCTTCTTAGCCCTTTATGTCGCGGCCGCGGTATCTCTTACAACAACCCGCAGTTCCGACGGGACCCTTATTAGTTCCTTGTGTTGGATTACAGTCCACTCCTTTGCATTGAAAGTACGCCTGTGTCCTAATAATGACCGTAATTACCATCTGCTCAAGCCGCCATTGAACAATCATGCGTGAAAAAGTCCAAGTACCTAATCGTCGAGCCAACTTCTCTCGAAAAAGCCCAGTGGTGGGCGAAATACTTGTTGTACACTAGTTATCGCGGCCTCGACATAGAGGGCTAAGAAGGAACGTGGGTGGTTTTTAGTCAGTAGAAGTCTGACACTCTCTTTCGCTCTGCTCAAGAGCGGGAGGGGTTATTTGATGATTTTCCACCAGTCAAAAAAAAAAAATACATAGTTTAAAAAAGACTGGACAAATTATCAGTGACTGATTGCGCTTGTGCTATACCGAAATCAAAAGAATTCATTCAGGCAAAACTCCACCTGTCCATTGCAGAAGACCGGGTGCTCCAAGTATGACCGTGTTCATCTTGGTGAGGGCTACCGATACACCTGCTTCACCATACGCGTAGAAATTCAAATGGGTTCCGTATTCACCATACTCCCTTCTGCTGCCATCTGTTACGTAAGCTTGACGATCTGCGGAGATATAGAAATATTAACATTTTAGTGAAATTTTATAAAACCATGGTTTGACATGTTGTCTTGCATGGATCAGAGTGTTGCATGTGGCTTAGCTGAGAATGTAAAGGGAATGAGGAAATTCTGAAGTGGCGCTGGTGGCTGATAACTTGTGTGGTAATCGATTATCATAGTAGGGACATGTGATGTGGAGGAACAAGGAAAATGTAGTTAGAAAAGTGTTGAGTATAAATTGGGTAGTTTACCGACTATAAAAAATGTAAATCTAATTAGTCCGTCTGTTAGATTATCGAAAAATATTAGATGTTGATGTGTAGATGTCGAATGTTCGACACAAATGTAATTTGTTGAAGAATAAATAAATAAATAAATAAATACGAAGTCAATAAAAAATCAATAAAAAATTACGAAGATTATTTTTCCGACCCAAATATCGACCAATAGAATTGCACCATTCGACGTCACGTGGTACAACCTACATGGTATTAAACTGATAATTTTTTGAAAATTTTCTCTGGTAGTTGCTATATAAAAAAAAAAAAAACATGATCCAGTCAAATTAACCACACGTCAAACTGACAGGTTGAATTCAATTGTGAAAATTGGAGATTTTGCATGAAAATGAGTCGATTTGGAGTTTGTTCTCTCTCTGTCCACCATCGATAAAAAAGTCAAAGGAAATGTTTATTTGTTAACTGTACATTTCGTCTCATGGTGCAATTCTATTGGCCGACATTTGGGACGGAAAAATAATCCCCCGAATACCACACGAGCTTCAAAATTATCTGGCATTTCCCTCAAGGTTCCCTGCAAACAAATAAAATCGTCAAGTTTTTCAGGAAAAATCACTCGCGCTTTGTTTGCAACGAACCTATCGGGAAATACCCGATAATTTTGAAGCTCTTGTGGTATTATAAGTGATAAAACGTGTCAAACATTTGAGTGGGGGGTCGTGACGTCACTGAACGGTAATAAGTACCATACTAATGTCTTAGAATATGACGTCACACGAATTTTAAAAGCAGTGTATCGTCTTCATTGTTGGTTTACGTGAAAAAAGTAAAAATACGTGTCCAATATTTTTTGGAAATCTACCTGACGGACTAATTAGAATTTTTTTGTTAACTAGCCTATTACAGAAGAGTAAAGGAAGACCACATAACAGATGGATGGACTGTGTGAAGGATGATAAAATACGGCTAAAAAAGACAAGACTAGAGAATGAAGATGATTATAATAATAATAATAATAATATTCCACAACTATCACACAACGCCATCTAGTAAAAAAAAAAAAAAGACTAGACTAGAGAATGAAGATGATTATAATAATAATAATAATAATATTCCACAACTATCACACAACGCCATCTAGTCCCAAGCTAAGCAGAGCTTGTGTTATGGGTACTAGACAACTGATAAACATACTTATATATTTCTAAATACATACATATTATAGATAAATTACACCCAGACACAGAACAAATGATCGTGCTCATCACACAAACATTTGTCCTGGGTGGGAATCGAACCCACGACCTCCGGCATAGCAGTTAGGGTCACTAACCACTAGACCAACAGGCCATTATAAATGCTACACTTACTGTATTCTTTTAATGGGTAAATAATCCTGTTCCCTTTGCTCGTTTGAAGAAAACTGACGCCGTTCATTAGCAGATGTTTCTTCCCGTACGGTGACGTCCATCTCGGAGCATTTATCTGACAATAAATAATACTATGATTAACTTAATTCTGCGAAACGACTACTCATTAATTGTAATACTGTGTAACGTGATGAACGGGAGGTTCTATTATCTCAACTAATAATTCAAAAATGATTCATAATAGACGAAGAACTGCAAATATCGCTTTAGCATTAGGTATTTTATTTTGAGGCGTTTCTATGAATCTATCTATGAGCATTTTAGAATATTTTTTTTTTGGTATTTTCATACTCATAAGAGATATCAAACTATTAGCAATTGAACATTGGAAAATGATGTTGAGGAACGCTACAGTAAAAAACTTTTCAACAAAAAATAAAACACTAAAACTTTTGAACAAAAATCAGCTTCTGAAGTCGGTGACTTTTGTTTGATTTTTTTTCCACCGTCGTAAAATTCTCTCACCACTGAAAATCTACATTCACCCTGACTAACATAGGCTACTTTTTATCCCTGAACGGGATCTACGCAGGTGGAACCGCGTGACATCCGCTAGTTTTCCATAAAGTATTAGGGAACTTTACACCCTGTTCTTCTGACACTTACACTGATATTCAGTTGCAGCTGATTGGACTAGACGCCTAAATTTGAGAAAAGGTAAGGCAGGCGATGAATCTGAAGAATATCATACCATCAATCTTCCATTGGGTAGAAGCGCCATGGTTGCTCCGAACCACATGTCGTCTCTCAGGAAACCAGGCGTTAGTCTGCTGAACATACTCTCGCTACCTAAAATTAATCAAAAATATTCATAGAAATCGATTGGCTGGTTTCGGAAATTAGCGAGAACGAACATAATTGGCCTTTAAAAAAAACTGGTAAAGGAAAACATCGTGAGGAAACCAGCATGTCCCAGAGTCAAAAATTTGAAGACAGGTGACATCTACCAACCCGCACTAGGCCCGCGTGGTTGATTATAGCCCATCCCTCAAAATAGAGGTGACCTGTATCCTTGATGTGGGAATATTTATGGGCCGATCATAATCGTGGTATTACGACGATATGAGTTCAGTTTATATCACTTTTTTAATAGCTATGAGTCTGCAATGAACTTAATTTAAACTTTCATAAAGTCGATATTTGTTTATATGGACAGCAGTTGGAAACAAACATTTATCACATCTTTTTAGATTACGCTATTGTATTCAAAAATAATTTACTGATGTGATGTAATGGTGCCCAGCAAGTAGTACCCAGGTAGCTAAGTAGGTTAACTTAGCTACCCAAGTAGAAACCTGTACAAAACATCCCGATAGAGCCGTTAAAACAACCCGAAATGGGAATTCACCATTACACCTAATTTCTACTTAAGTAGTAAACTATACAAAAAAAAAAAAAGACCACACGCTCAGTAGAAGCACTTGCAACCTCAGAGCTAATGAGTCAGTCAGTCAGAATAGGGGACCGGACAAAACTAAACTATTTAGTGCATCAGATAGATTTCCAAAAAACATAACATATTTAAAAAAAAAAAAACTGTTATCACATAGGCAAAAAATTAAAACAATAATAATAATATTCCACACTATCACACAACGCCATCTAGTCCCAAGATAAGCAGAGCTTGTGTTATGGGTACTAGACAACTCATAAACATACTTATATATTTCTAAATACATACATATTATAGATAAATTACACCCAGACACAGAACAAATGATCGTGCTCATCACACAAACATTTGTCCTGGGTGGGAATCGAACCCACGACCTCCGGCATAGCAGTTAGGGTCACTAACCACTAGACCAACAGGCCAATCAAATACAAACATACATACAATCAATACAGTGCTTCGAAAACTTGTGAACTCTTCGTTAAAACGTCACACATGTCAGTACATTTTTTTACCTACGTATGACACCACAAACCCCCCCCCCACACTCATGATGTTTGAGGCGTTTTAAACTTGCATTTCAAGAAACAGCCAATTCTAATGAGGTTTACAAAAATCTGCCTAAATACATTGTAAATAAAGTCTTTTTTCAAGTATAAATACAAGGAAATAAGTAATCATGCTTATTGTTATTAATGTCAATTAGCTACTATTTAGTAAATATTATTGTGTATTGCTTATCACTGCTATTTAGAGAAACAAAAGAATCAATAATAATAATTATGTTTTGTTATAGATTAAACATGAACCTACTCTTAGCCACTGTACCTAATAATGAATCATTGTTTACATTTTATTAATAATTTTCAGTAAAAATTAAAAAAAAAACAGATTTAAAAGTATTTTAAAGTTCAAAAATGCCTAAAACGTTGACAATCGTCACTAATCAAACATTGTTGTTTTTGGAATTTTCCCTATTCTGTACTTCAAAAAAAAAATTGTCTAGTGCTTAAAAATACTACGCCTGTGTTTAAATTACTAGGAAAATATTCTTATCTTATCAGCTGTTTGTAAAGGTATGAAACTTAATACAAAATCATTAATAACATTATAAAAATAGTTTTGAATTTAGTGCAGGACGGCGTGTATCTCATAGTTTTTATTCATTAGTAATTATTTAACAATAGCCGACTAATAGAGTGATTATCAAAAGGAAATGGACAGCATCCTTCTGCCTATTAGGAGAACAATAGCAATTTATTTCTATATTCCATTTATGCGGTTTACATGACACATACAAGAATCTAATAATATAATTGTTCGAGACAGCGCTTGGTGACTCAGTATCGGTTCTGATTTGAGCTGTAGATCGGTACAAAAGGCAGAGGGTAACTTTTGCTTAGAGCACCGCGTCACTACGACACTTACTGCGGTGCTCAGAGATATTAAAAGATTACTTAAGCCGTTACTTAGTAAAGATTTGACATACTTTTGTATGACAAAACTGTCAAAACCTTTATTTAGTGATGGCTTCAGTACTCATTAAGGCTCTCTGAGTGCGGCAGTTACGCTTTTAAGGTAAATATAAAGGTAATGTTTCGAAGGCTTCATATTTTAGACCACCAAATCAGTAGCTGATTGGTGAAGGGAGATCGATGCTCAAACAACCATCTCTTGTTTCCACGTGATCCAAATCCTGAAGGGGTTTCATTGCAATTGGAAATTACAATCGGTATTTAAAAAAATGTTTCAATTGTTAGCTAAAAAAAGCACCAACAATGTCAAAATGTATGGAACCGTTGATTTTTGGGCTGTCCATTCACACAGACCGGCTCGGGGCGGCTCGGCCGGGGGCTTAAAATAGAGTTTTCAATCATTGTGTTAAGATTTATTTCTACATGTCGCTTCTTTTCTTATGAAGAGTTCTTGACAGCAAAAGTAACGCGCAGTGACATGTTAAAATAAATCTTATAAGAATGTTTCAAAACTTTGTTTTCCTTCACCATACCTTACTTCTGTGGTTTGGTTTGCAAGGCAGCCGGAATTCATATATTATGTTTTAAAACCGTACCCGTTCTACCGGACCTCTTCAAGGGTGTACAGGAAACATTCTTCACATCCAAGTCGTTTAGTGAACAGTTGAAGACTACTCCTGGTTTGGATCCCGAACCGTCTTCAGCTTCTCGGGATTTTGGTGCACCAACTAAGAGTCTGTTGATGGAGCAAGATGTAAGAAAGTCGTATCGGAAGATAGTTTCAGATTAAATTAAAATCCTGCAAGGGTTATCAAGGGTTGTCACATCACCATCTCAGGGCCAGTTGAAAACCAGCGTCGGGCACTAGTTGCTCGGCACTTTGCTGAACTGGTCCTATTTGGCGCAGCCGTGAGAAACACACTCTTTTTTCGTGTTTAGTTCTTAGGGTTTTTTTATTATTATTGTTATTTACTTTGTGTGTGAGCTTGTGGCATGTGCCAAATAAATTTGTTGTCTTTCTTTCTTCTTTCTTTAACTAAACTTACCACTAAGTAAACTAACTACTACCACCACTACCTTAACTACTAAGTAAACTATAATATATATATATATATATATATATATATAATGTATATATACAGGGTGTAAAGAAACCCTTCACACATACGTCAACCAAGCATTCTGTACATCAAACTAAGTACCCCTACGCAAAAATTTTTGCTGGGAAACGACTTTTTTTTTGGGGTCATAAATCACATTTTACGGTAAAACTCAATTTTGCACTCTTGAAACATTGTGCTAGTGGGTGCTTTAAATAGTAAAGGGGCTAAGGAAGTAATTTAAGTAAAGTTATAACCTGAAAAACTGGTATTTACAAAAACAGCTGTGCAAAATTTGGAACTTTGACCCCCAATATCTCCGTAACTAGGGGGTTGCCAGGTATGGTCTAGAACCAAAAAATGATCGCAGTGGTGGGGAGAACAAGTGCCCTTCGTTTGCGTTAAGGGTACTTTTACACCCTTTATATACCACATTACACACACATATACCCACATTTTGCCAGTTGTAAAGGGTGTAAAAGTACCCTTAACGAAAACAAAGGTTACTTATTCTCCCCACCACTGTGATCATTGTTTTGTTTTAGACCATACCTGGGAAACCCCCTAGTTACGAAGACATGGGGGTCAAAGTTTCAAATTCACAGCGTTTTTGTAAATACTAGTTTTCCATTTGTAAATGGTTATTACTTTACTTAAATTACCTCCATGACCCGTTTACTATTCAAAGCATTATATTTATTTATAAAACGAGTTAGAAAATTATTTATTGACAATTGTTATTACACATTGAATGATTTTTTTAATGATGACATCATAATGGACTAACTTTGACTGCTTATTTATTGAATTTTAGTTTTTATTAATTGACATTTTGTACCACATCTATGACATTTTATTGTGATTGTATTTTGATTATTACTTTATTTTATTGACATGATGCATTTGCCTATAATTGTACCCTACTTGCCGACTTTAATTATTTGATTTATTTTATTTTGACATGATGCATTTGACTATGGTATTCTATTTGCCGACTTTAAGTATTTGATTATTATTTTATTTTGACGTGATGCATTTGACTATTGTATTCTATTTACCGACTTTCATTATTTTACTTAATTTTTTTTATTATTTTTTTCCTATGACTGCTTAAGCTTGCTTATTTAAATGAATTCAAAAATTTCTTAATTTACTGTTTATTAAATTTTAACTAATGTACCTTAAATGCTACTATCACTATTGTAAAAAAAAAAATTTGTGCCCGACAGGGTCCATGTGAACTATTTTATTATTATTAAAATCTTGTAAAACACATGTGATATGCAGTAAATGATTGAATTGAATTGAATTGCATCCACTAGCACAATGTTTTTAGAGTAGTATATTGAGTTTTACCGTAAAATGTGATTTTTTACCCCAAAAAAAATCGTTTCCCAGCAACATTTTTTGCGTAGGAGTACTTAGTTTGATATACATAATGCTTGGTTGACGGTTGTGTGAAGGGTTAATTTACACCCTGTATTTGCCTCCCACGTAATAAGGGGCAAGTCATCAATTAGGCATAAATTCAGACTACGTGGTTGATAGTGAGAAATAACTGATAAAAAACTCAATACGGCTTTGCCTGACTAGGGAGTGACCCTTTACTCAGTTCAGTAATCGCGCTTGCTTGACCAGTAGCCTTACTTGGACGCCTTTGTGAAAATTCCACGCCTACTGCCGCACTCAGAGAGCTTTAATGATTACTTAGGTCATCACTTAGTAAAGGTTTTGAAATGAAAAAATTTGTTATGTCATGCAAAAAAAGTATGTCAGATCATTACTAAGTGACGTTTTAAGTAATTATTATATAATTATCTCTGAGTATCGCAATTCGACAGTATCATGTCCCCGTAACATTTATAATAATTTCGATAGAATTAGTGTTTCGTGGTTCGATAATGTCCAATGGTAAAGGATAACATATTATGATTTAAAGGGAAGGGGGGAAATCTTATAGGGGGGATATCTCTAATAATTAATGCACTTACCCTTCAGGACTTAAAATATTAGAGAAACCAAAATACTCCGCATCGTATTCTGGGTAAAAAAGTATTCTTGTGTTTTCATGGAACACGAAGCTTGATCTCGAAGAATGTGCCATTACAAGTAATAATGTAAAAAATATTACTGCTTTAGCCATTTTTAGAATTGACCTGAAAAAAAAAAATATTTTTACCTTTATCGTATCGCGTATATTCGGTAAAAAAAAGAATATATTTTTGTTTTTTTTTTGACGAGTGAAAATCATTAAATGATTTCTCCCGCTCTGGGCAGAGTAAGGAGATAAGAAAGGAGTGTTCTGACACTCTGTCTGTGTCTTCTACGGACTAAAACCCACCCATATTCCTTCTTAGCTCTTTGTGTCGAGGCCGCGGTATCTCTTTCCGCAGCCCCGACGGGATATGTTTTCTCTGTTTTTTTTTTGACTAGATTCACGTCAAAATAATATTTTTTAACAATACTTCTGCGTTCGCTAAAAAAACAGAAATCATGCAATCGAAATTGCACATACATCATTTTAATTTAAAATATAATTTAATTTGTAAGTAAGATACAAAATGATATTATATTTTGTACATGAAATAAACTTACATAGCAACAGTATTATTTATAATCAAACCAGTTCAAGAGTGCAATAGTGCAATATATGGAACGTTTAATTTAATTTATTATATTTGAAAACAGACTCACTTTCAACTTTTTGCGCGAAAAAACGTCACATTACAGATTTTTGGCCGGTACCACTAAATCACTAAAGTACTTGCACTGACTGCTCTACTTAATTTCACTGCACTTAAGTTAACACTAGGCAGTATCGTAAACAAATACCAAATTAGACAGAAAATAACAGTAAAATATAGAACAGACTTTTAAAATATAACTAGACTTTTAATATTGGATTAGACCACTTCTAAAATATTACAAATATTGGGTTAGACCACTTTTTACAATTTATTTCACAAAAGCAGAAATAATTATTAGTTTAATAATTTGTAGTGTAATCAGCACAACGGCTTATGACCGAATGATTAGTAAACACTGACTTGTATTGACACAACGAACTGACCTCTGGATAGCATTGTAATAGCCACTTAAAATTAGTTAAAATTAAATTGTGCTATTTCAAACCATATCACATGAATATTACGGTTGATTTCTACCCGACTGCGGCGAAGCCCAAAAGGAGGGTTATTTATTTATGTTGCTTTAGCAAAAGTTAATTAAGTTGCAGATAATGATAGTTATCACTTTCTTTTCTGTTCAAGCATTGGGTTAAATTATCGATTTTTTGTTATCTAACGAAGAAGCAGTTCGAATTGTTGTCTTTTTAAAATGGCAATAATAAACCATTTTGGGCTAAAACTTGTCTTCTAAAATTCTATTTGCCGACGACATTGTGCTAGTTGCCGAGAATGGCCCAGAGGTCCAGTGCAAAGAGCAATGACACAGTGGCAATGACTGGAGAATGTTGGCCTGAAACTAAGTTAAACCAAAACGGAATACTTGTTTTGTGATTTTGGCGGTTCTGTTCTGGGTCTATAAGCGTACGCTCAAGGGGAACGCCCATACCAATCTACTCCGATTTTCGGAACCTCAGGTCGCTTGTCCTGGAGGACGGCGAAGTTGACCGCGACGTAACACAACGGATCAAATACAGGATGGTTGAAATAGTGACAGGTCACTGACAACTTGCAACCTGCTGATACCCCTCAAATTAAAGGGGGAAATATACAAGTTCGTGATTAGTTCTGTCGTACTGTATGGATCAGAATGTTGTGCTGTGACGAAGATAGATGCAGATAGAGAGACTGTTTATGTGGATAACACATCAATGTGGAACAACAGTTACAGAAAAGTTAAAAGGGAATCGACTGTCGTAGTATGGGTACCTATGTGATGAGGAGGGTTGAATCGCATGCGATTAAAAGAGTGACAAATATAAATTTAAATAGATAGAGAAGGAGAGGAAGACCAAAACATGGTGGGTGGGGTGTATGAGAAATGATATGAAGGAAAAAGGAATCAATAATAGCGAGACGACTGATAGGGCCAGAATGCAAGAATAAGACTTATTGCGTCAACCTCAAATAACAACGGTTAAGGGCTGAAAAATTATGATGACTTGTCTTCTAAAATAGGGTTGTTAACAAAAAAATCTAATTAGATCGTCAGATAGATTTCCAAAAAATATTGGACACGTATTTTTTTTTCAAGAACACAAACAATAAAGACACAGTGCTTTGAAAACTCATGTGACGTCATATTCTAAGGCATTAGTATGACATTTTTTAGCGGTGAGTGTCTTCAAAAACCTTCACTCAAATCTATGACGCGTTTTATCTTCGACAATTTTTATTGATTTGATATAAACAAAAAATACGTATCCAATATTTCTCGATAATCTAACAGACGGACTAATTAGAATCACATTTTTTTTTGTTAGTAAACATTCCTATTGAAGGAGCTCGTGGCTAAGTAATAAAGATATTTAGCTGCGGAAACCGATCCTAACAAATTTGGAAAAAGTCTAGGCAGATAGTGCCCATTATGCTTTAATGGCCTTTGTACGATTTTTGTGCATAAAGTTTAATAAATAAATAAATAATGACTGGTCTTCTAAAATTAAAAGCGAGAGAAGCCTCTGTCCAGTTGCCATGCGGCTGATTTCATGCAAGAATGCCTGCTAAAAGATTGCATGCTAAAAGAATTGATGAAATCATTTAGGCCTAAATCTAGAAAAATAAGTCTTGATTGCCAGGGCTCTTTGCCAACAGGCATAAGAAACTAACGACATAATGTACAGGAGTATAAAGTACTTACGGGTAGTACAGGGAACGTTGTATAACAAAACATCACGCCGGTAATCTCCGGAGGGTTAGGCAGCAGAAGAACTAATTGTACATCTTCGTCAGTTATGTGAGGTCTTTTCTCCATAGAAACGCTCTCGCCTGTTTTTTTTCTTGTTAATGATTATAAAGCTATGATTTTTACAGAATAATAAATATTAACTACTTGTTCACCCCTATGTTTGTCTTTTTGTTGATACATTATTTTTCTAAGCACTAGAACCCTCAAAAATGCTCAAAATTGCTTATTTAGGTCGCTGTCAACAGAGGCCTATAGTGTACAAATTTGACAACTATTAACGAAAAAAGAAATGATAGGGGCACAGAATACATCCTTCTTATTTAGTATCTAAAAAATATCTTAAAAATAGTACAATATTGGAGGAGGAATTAGGAAAGAGCCAAACCTAGAAATATGTCTTTTTACTTAACCTATTGAGTCGGATCTGTAGTTGTCCTTGTGCTCTCGCTCTGCGAGATCTAGGCGCCTGGGCGTTAGGTACCCAGGCGCCTAGATCTCGCAAAGCGACAGCGATAGTTTTTTCAAATACCTACCTAATTTTCAAAAGTCTCTCCGCCCGCATTTCCTCTTAAGTCTCATGTAATAGGGAGCGAGCCTAATTGCCATCAACCGCTGAGTAATTCCTGATCGTATAACCCCAAATCACTTTGCCAACTTGGGAATAGTACACAGGACCTCATGCTGAACAGTCACCTTTGCCACCACTAAGCCAACAAAGCGTCTGTGGGTTGTCATCATCAACATTATCACCAGCCTCTAATGTTCCCACTGCAGGGACTCAGGCCCCCTCTCTAGCAGAGGGATGGGCTATAATCCACCTCGCGGGCCCAGTGCGGATTCTTAGATGTCAAATGTCTTCGAATTTTTGGTTGTAAGACATGCCGGTTTCCTCACGATGTTTTCCTTCACCGTTTTGAGAGCAGTGGTGATGAAATAAATTACACAAAGTAATGCGTCTGACTGGGTTCGAACCCACGACTCACTGTTCGTAAGTCGGGGTCGCTACCACGGAGCCACCACTGCTCCACCACTGTTACTGCTGTGGGTTGTATAAACACATAAATAAATGGTTTGAGTACATCAATGTTCCGCCATTGAAAAAGCTCAACACAATCATTAATGAAACATTCCGTTATGAGTTAAGTCTTATCATTTCCGCTGATAAAGGTGATACTTGGTATGGATGCTGGCAAGTGCCATGATACACACATTATTACACTTATAGAGAAGTATCAGTGCCAGTGACCTTTCAGTGTAGGCAGTACAACAGCTGATTTCTATATAAAAATCGCAAACTCCCGGACATTTGTGTTGTTTACGTCCTAAAACATGAACGAACTGCAGAGACTGCTATTTCTGAAGGTGAAGATCTATAGAGATATTTTTTAATTCATTTTCTAAAAATACCGCCGAATCCCAGTCGTTCTATTGTGTAGTTCCATTATTTCTACTGGGATTTCTTCACCAAATCCCTATAATTTACGAGTCCGCGCAACACTGGTCAGTTTCCATAACTCGTCATCAGCTTATTTAATGCGACAGATTCGTTGATAAGCCAGTTTTCACTGTTTAGACAGAACAAGTTATGTGAATGCGACAGTTAAAATAATTTACTAGTTTCTTAAAAAAAAAAATAACTCTACGACTAAAGAAAAAGATTATTTTTATTAATATCTAATCAATACATACCATAAAGGAATTTCAAAGATCTCACTATTTTTTGTTATATTTTTCTTTAATCAAAATGGATCCTTTGTACAAAGAAATTCCTAATTTATAACATTAACGAACTCACTTTGTTCGAATCTGTAATGTTACAAATTAGGTAAATTACAAGTAATTTACAAAAAATCTCTAGTCTATTATAAATTATCATTAACTGCTACTGTTATAGTGGTATAATTTATGTGGTTTAAAGGTACGTGATTAGTGAAGTAATAAGTAAATAGATTCTTTTGTTAATTTTATTATTGTATTACAAATAACCCTATTGTATTAGTATAGTAAGCAAAGTACGCATAAAGTACAGTGGGTTTTAATTTATAAACACGTTTCGTTCCTTGAAGCTAAATTATTGGTTAGAAAACATTAAATTAGGTAGCCGTCACAATTTACCCAATTTACCACCATTTACCGTTCACTAGCGGAGACAATAAAATTGATGCACAAAAAAACAGAATTTTATGCAATAATAAATAATTTTGTATACTTGTAAAAAAATCTTTTACAATATTACTAATTCTATGATTACAATAGCTGTCTAATAGCTGAGAGCGTTTTCCCTTCAAATTTAATAACTGGCATAGAAAAAGGTGACAAAAAAACGCCACGGCACAATTACCTACGTCAAAAATTAAGGTTATAGATTTTTTTTACATATTTGACGAGAATCGAATATTGAATACCCTCCTTCAAAATATCCCACGTTTAACCCAACACAATGTATATTTCGGAAATATCGCCACCAAAACTACCTTACCACCAACAGGAAATAAATCCAATTACAAACCAATTAATATTCAAGCTGTGTTTGAAATTCAATTTCGTTTAATTAATTAAAGATACCCCTCAAGGAAGATAATGTAGTAATCTAGTGATTCAATATTGGGTAAAATTAAATAATAATTCAATTATTCAGTCAGATAAAAGTTTGTAAACTGACATGGCCACAGCATTAAAACTGAAAACTACCAGAAAACATGGAAAATATCAGTTAAGATATAATATATTATGATAATTGTTGCAATTGTAGCGCAGCAAAGGAGACTTTACATACAAATTGCAATAATATAGTTTACTAGCTGACGTCACGCAGTTTAAGGTATGATTCCGAACCACGCTGCACGCAGCAGTGCTGCCGCGACACTACTGGTCCCCGTTCAATTTCTATAAGCTTGTATCAGATTACATTCCGAGCTAGGCAGCAATGTCGCGGCAGCAATGCTGCGCGTCAGTGTCACCCTACCGCCGCGACATACCAGTAGTGACGCGTCTGCCGCCGCAGCAAGAGTTTCTACGTGAATGTTGACATGTAAATTGACAACAAAAGGATAAATTTCTCTGATTCAGAACAGGAACAGTTAATTAACTATGTGACTTTATATCCAGCCCTTTACGATAGCAGTCGTACAAATTATCGTAATAATTTAATAAAAGAAAATATATGGAAGGATATATCGAAGAATCTTCTTCCTCTTCCAACAGTATAAATAAAAGTTGGTCATCAATCCACATCTTGTCAACTCAAAGTAAACTAACGAATACACAACAACGCATCACCATGAACAGAGCGAAACTGCCGCCTTGCTCGGAATCAGCACGACAGGCAGCACTGCTGGGTAGCACCTTAGTGGCAGCACTGCGGCAACAGAACTGCTGTTTGTTGTCTAGTTCGGAATCATACCTTTACCCGCGTAGTTCCGGTTCCCGAATACAGGGATAAGAAGTAGACACCCGGCGATAGTGTATCTCTCTAACGCAAACGTTGAAAGAATTTTCTAAACCGGTCTGGTAATTTTCAAGTTTATTCGTTACATATGAAAATATAAATTTTAATCTACCCTCTTTAGAATATTAAGTATAGATGTATATTGAAGAACTTAATCCATAATAAGGGTTTTTTACAGCAAGCCACGAAGATTTACTTCGGATACTAATGGACTTAATTTCGGATATTATTCCTCAAAGAAACTTCAAGCTCTTCTCTTCATCTTTATTTAAATAGGACCGGATAGGATAGGAACGCAGAATATTTTCTTTGTAAAATAAATAGAAGGTACCTAATATATTATCTTCTTTCGACCGTCTGTAACGATGGCGTCACGATGGAGTACACTCCATAAAAAGTGGCCTGTGTCACTTTGATCCAGTTTGAGATGGGTTGCGGGTTATAACTTTATCACCTCTGTGAAATGAATCATGACCAAACCCCGTGAAAATCTATTGTCATGATATTTTTTAACGTGTCTAGGAGGCGTCAAATATTTATTGCTTGAAAAATGAAAATAATAATGTCACTTGTCAAATACATCAATGAATTAAATCTGCTAGATAACATCATAATAACCCGACAAGATCCACGTGGTGTCAAACGACCGCACTCAGAGAGCTTTAATGATTCCTTAGGCCATCACTTAGCAATGGTTTTGGCAGTTTTCTCATACAAAAATATGTCAAACCTTTACTAAGTGACGGTTTAAGTAATCATTAAATATCTCTGAGTTGCCGCAGTCAGACTTTAATTTGCGATCTTGATTTAACTAACATTAGATTTATGTTTTTTTTTTTACCTTGCACAGTTGTTTTTCCAATTCACTGGACATTGGCAGAATAGTCGACATCGGCTCTAATTGCCATTAAACAAAAATAGAAAAGAATAGACATCATAAAAATCTACAGGGTGTAAATTAACCCTCCACACATTGACATTGGCAGAATTGTCGACATCGGCACAATTGCCATTCATAAAAATAGAATAGAATAGAACCCTCCACACAGCCGTCAACCAAGCATTCTGTACATCAAACTAAGTACCCCTACGCAATTTGTTTTGCTGGGAAACGACTTTTGTTTTTGGGCCAAAAATCTCATTTTATGCTAAAACTCAATGTAGCACTCGTAAAACATTGTGCTAGTGGATGCTTTGAATAGTAAACGTGTCATGGAGGTAATATAAAAGTAAAAGGGGCCTTGTTCTCCCCGTCGGGGCTGCGGGTTGTACACAAGTTGTGTTACCGCGGCCTCGACATAAACGGCTAAGAAGAAACATGGGTGGTTTTTAGTCAGTAGAAGTCTGACACTCCCTTTCGCTCTGCCCAAGAGCGGGACCACTTTTTTTTTTTTTTTTTGGTGGGTGTAAAATCATCGAATAACCCCTCCCGCTCTTGGGCAGAGCGAAAGGGAGTGTCAGACTTCTACTGACTAAAAACCACCCATGTTCCTTCTTCACCCTCTATGTCGAGGCCGCGATAACCAGAGGACAACCCGCGGCCCCGACGGGCGTCGGCCCTTTCGGGCCCCTCCCATGTTGATGACATCTCTTTAAGGCGCGCGTGGAACACGAACGCGCCGTCGACACGGCCTGTTTTCGTCGTGAGACGGACGGACGGCGAGTTAGCCCATCACTCACCGTCCACAGGCCCGCGTCTACGGTGGCCGGAGGTCATCGCGGGAGAGCGGGACCCCTTTTTTGATGATTTGCCACCACCCAAAAAAAGATTAAAAATCAACTCTCTGGACCCGTAGTTTTGGCCGAATATATGTACTGGCGTTTCCTCACCTACGTCACTTACCGACATAGATTAGAAAGAGACCCGAACCATAAATTATCATGAACACGATTTGATCATTGTCCCTACTCCGGATAAATTTTCAAAACTCATGAATCTGGGAGAAAAAGCAGTAGGATTTATTTCGAAGTTTGTTTGAAAAAATTCGAAATTCGATATTTGTTGACGGACTTACGACTCCTGTCTTAGACCTCCTGTCTTAACTGACTAAAAAAATAATAAATGTGATTCTAATTAGTCCATCTGTTAGATTATAGAAAAATGTTGGATACGTTATTGTTTGTTTTATCAAATCAATAAAAGTTGACGAAAAAATAAAAATAAAAAATTTGAGTGGGGTTTGTGACGTCACTGACCGGTAAAGAACGTCATACTAATGTCTTAGAATACACACACATCAGACATCAGACGAGTTTTCAAAGCCCTGTATCGTCTTCAATGTTTGTTTAGGTGAAAAAAGAAAAAACACATGTCCATTTTTTGGAAATCTATTTGACGGACTAATTAGATTTTTTTGTTAAATTAATACCCTATTGTATTATGTAGAATTTAGTAATTTTTAAAGAACGAATGTGATTTGTTCTCTGTTCCCTCACCACACCTAAAGGAATGGCAAGATGACTCAGCCGAATAGAGATAAACTAACTTCCGAAGTCTTATCTGCTACACAGCTACAGGAATATCCAAAAAAATACCCTAGCCGATCATTTTAGCATCGGCATAACGGAAACGTGTTGAATTTTGTAAAAAAAAAAACAATGCGATTAAAAAGGTACACCACTTAATTCGCTCATCGCCACTGAGTCGCCGATATCAGCGGGGGTTATACGCTGCATACTAATAAGGGATACGTTCACGACCACACCGCAATACTACGGAACTCAAACTTTGGCCCGCTCTCATAATATTTGCTGAACGTGATTAGTTTCCTATTCGGTCATAGTACTAGTTTTCGGAGTATTGAACCTAGACGAGAGAAGAAGTTACTTGTTTGAAGTTTGGTTGGAAAGTCAAATAAAGTTGGCGGTTAGTTAATCAGCTGTCATATTATGTTAGTATAGCATACTCTACTCAGCCTAATTTGGGCCGACTCAATAGGGGAAGTTGACAAAAAAAAACTAATTAGTCCGTCAGATAGATTTCCAAAAAAAAATGGACACATATTTTATCTATTTGCACGTAAACCAAAAATGACGACGGTACAGTGCTTCGAAAACTCGTGTGACGTCACATCGCACGAAAGTTATTACCACGTAATGACGTCAAAAGCCCCTACTCATGATCTTAGACGCGTTTTATCTTCGTCAATTTTTATTCATTTGATGAAACAAAAAACACAGTCGTATTCAATATTTTTCGATAATCTAACTGACGGACTTAACGGAATCATTTTTTTTTACTCAGGACACATCCCTATTTGAATTGTCACCGATAAAGTATAGAAGATCAGCTCATAATGTCCACATTACTATACTAGACCTCCTCTTTAGGAGAGACAAGCCCGCCACACTATTCCCAAACCACTGTAACTCCTGTAAGCCAGAATCAACAGTGGCGACCACAAGAAAAGCGCTGAAACAATGAAGCCCGACAAAGTCCCAGAGAAACTATTTAACTGTCTTGGATCCCGCAACGAAATTAATCAGAAAAGAATAGCGGAGGAGTTACAGTAGGAAAAACATATTTTTCACTTCCCTCCATATCAGCAGGAGACAGAACTGAACAAGGCCAATAGGCAGTGGGTTATTATAATCCACAACGCTTGCCAAGTGCAGATTAGTGGGTGTCGCATGTTTTCGAATTTTAGATTCTAGGACTAGGTACCGGTTTCCTCGCGATGTATCTTTCAACGTTTTGAGACCAGTGGTGATAAAATAAATTATTTATAATGAAATGCGCTTGTTTGGGTTTGAACCCACGACTAAATACTCTTAGGCTCTAGACAGACGGACCGCAATCCAACTGCAAATTGCAGTTCGGATGCAGTTTGAATGCAGTTGACACGACTGCAATCGTTAAATTGATTTAATTATAAATAAAAAATAAAATAACAATAATAATAAAATAATTTATTTTAATTATAAATTAATTAATTAATTTAAAATTAACTGCATTCAAACTGCATCCGAACTGCAATTTGCAGTTGGATTGCGGTCCGTCTGTCTAGAGCCTTAATTGGAAACGGCTACCACTGCACCAGCACTGCTTCTATATTGTGTTATTAGAAAAAAAATTGCTCTCTTTTTCGTGTGTTTTTGGTATTTATTGACTAGCAGCAACAATGGCTTTCATTATGTTTTCAAAGTAAAATTTTATAGACGCTCAAAGATATTTTTAACTACCTCGATGGTATAGTGGTTACAAACGCAACTGCGAAGTATTAGGACCTGGGATCGATTCCCGGGTCGGGAAAAGTGGTACTGGCATTAACGATACATAGCCGTTATTTTGAAATAAAAAAAATACGTTTTAATTATATTTTACTAGTGGACCTGGCAGACATCGTCCTGCCCGGACAGCAGCGCCATCTACTGGGTCTAATTGTAAATCTAAAAATCTAAACCATTCTCGAAACCACTTGATCAAAATTAAATGACAGAAATTAATGACATAACAACATGCTTGTAATGTTAACACTGTAAAAAGTTTTAATTTGACAGCACATTCTCCATCTGAAAAAAGTTTCAATTTGACAGCAAAATCCCCATTAACAAAATGATCCGCCATTTATTGAGTTCATTTGATACAAAAAATGTGATAAATGAAGAACCGCTCGACCGATTTTGTGCAAACTTCACATAAAACATCTACAAAATAGTCCAAACAAAGCCTAAACATTTGGTTAGGATAAGTGAACCCGTTCTTGAGTTATAAAATTACAACGAAAAGTGGCATTGATTTTTATGTATATAGATATAGATTTGTACAGATTGTTTTAGGATTTATCTACTACAAAATAATTCCTTAATCCGCCCAACAACAGTTGAACAAAGGTCTTATTATTTACCGTCAACCACTCAGTAAGCCGTGCCTCACTGAAAACCGCTAGTTAGATCACAAAGCGGCCCTTTAGCACGCGTGCTCACTCATCGACTGAATGTAATTCACTGGAACGGTTGTTTAGCGTGGTGGTATTCTGGACTGAGTTGGCATAATCAGCCTGTAAGTATCCAAACAACTTCATATGCGTCACATAAGTGAGAGGGAGACGGTTAGATTATTTTGCTGTGATAATTCCTAAGATATTTTATTGAAATTTAATGATTTATGAGTGTCCAGTGGTGGCGGCCCCGATTAACGATTAACAGTGTGTCGTGGATTCGAACCCAGTCAGGCGCATAATTTTGTGTTGTTTATTTCACCACTGCTCTCAAAACGGTGAATGAAAACATTGTGAGGAAACCAGCATGACTCAGAAACAAAAATTTCGAAGACAATATGGTGACATCTACCAACCCGCACTAGGCCCGCGAATATTATAGGCTGATGATGATGATGATGATGATGAATTAAAGTATGCTTATTGCAAACTTTTTTTTTGAACGTTATAAAACAACCAATTATAAAATAACTTATGTCAGTTTAAGAATGTAAAAACCACAAGCTGGTTTCCTCACAACATTTTTAAAGCAATACTGATAAAATAAATGACATCTGCTTAAGTCGTTTTACAACTAGGGCTCCACATGTTATCTTTACATTTATTCTGAAAACGCCTACCCAAATGCACGCTGCAAACCCGCAAATAGTCGTAAATTAATGCTACTAAAATAATAACTCACTCACAACATTAATTAATTAATTTAAACCAGAATAAGGCTGAAGTTTTCAATTGGATGCGCTGGACACCGCTCGAATTAGCCCACAATGCTCATGACATCCATTTGCTACGAAAATCTGTTAGGACGAATGAGTTAGGCTGGGAGCAGACATGAATATAAAGTTGGAAACTAATGCGATGTCTGGATGCTCGAATAAATGAATTTTGTACATGTTCGGTACGTTTCAGGATGGATGTTTGTTGATGTAGAATTATTCATTGGCATTATTTCATTTGCCTCGTTGTACAGTGGACGTAATAGGGTATTTAACAAAAAAAAACGAATTTGTCCGTCAGATAGATTTCCAAAAAATATCGGAAACATATTTTTCCTTTTTTTACGAAAATAAACAATGAAGAAGATACAGTGCTTTGAAAACGTTGTGACGTCATGTTCTAAGACATTAGTATGACATTTTTTACCGGTGGGTGACGTCACAACCCCCCACTTAAATCTGTGACGCGTTTCATCTTTGACAATTTTTATTGATTTGATAGAACAAAAAATGCGGATCCAATATGTTTCGATAATCTAACAGACGGACTAATTAGAATCATATTTTTTAAGTCAGTAAACAATCGCGATTCGCGACTGCTGGGGTTATTGATAGTAAATAGTATAGTAGACACTACTGACTATAAACAACCCATGTTATTTCTTAGCGATTTGATGCTGGGATAAAAATCCACTGTCACTGCTACTGAGTCCGGGAATCGAACCCCAGACCCCAGGCTCAACAGTCGCGCTTGCAGCGACAGCCAAAATATATAATGGTTTATGCCAGGGATATTGCGGATGCCGATTTTTTCACATCCGCGGATGCAAATGCGCATGCGGAGTTTTGAAGGCTCACATCCGCGGATCTTAAGAATTTTTATAAGAGACCGACATCGCAATCTGAAATATTTAAACGATAACCGCAACAAAACACGTTTTGATGACTGATTTTGCAAACAAATAATCTACAATAAAAAACTGAACGTGTCGGTTCTTGTCACCGAACGAAATCTTTACGTACACCTTCGCCTATCACATAAGTATTCGCTTACGCCCCGCTTATTTCTTGCGACCTGTGCTGCATCTGCATGTGCATGAAAATCCGCAATGATTATTACGGATGCGGATGCGGATGCAGATGTTAAAATTGATGGGGAAGCTCCGCAATTGCAGATGCGGATGCGAATATTCGCAACATCCCTGGTTTATACACGCAGTATATAAATAGAAGGACATTTATATCCATTTTGGATATACATGTTGATAAATGGAGAGGGAGAGAAAGGCCAAAGAAAAGATGTATGGATTGTGTGAGGAATGAAATCAAAGAGAAAGGAGTAAATGCCACCGTGACGTCTAACAGGGAAGAATGGAAAAAAATGTGTTGCGCCGACCCCAAATAGAATGGGATAAGGGTAGGTATTTAAACATTTCTGAACAATGTGTTCACATCCTTATTTCAACTACAGAGTTAATAGGTAGATAGTACTCAAATCGAGTTGAATTATTAACGTACCAATTGAAATCAAATTAGCGTTTCAATGGCGCCGAATTTAGGCGATTTTATTATCATTCATGTTCGTAGTCGTACTGAATTTAAATGAATTGGATAATTAAACGATTTTATTAATATTGAAAGCTACCAATCAGTTCACAGTTGTTTTATGAGGTGGCAGAGTTCTGGTCGGTTTATTTAAGAGGGAAACGTCAGGGTACTCAAAAAATCCTTTCGTATTGCATGACTGTTATTCTATGAAGTAACATGAATTCAAATTATATATCTGTTTGTATATTATTTATAATGGTCCTGAATCATACAACCTGTCACTGACCTGCCAATTGCAGAAAATATATAAAAAAAACACTTTTTGGTGTTTTTGAAGTAGGTTGTATTTTTTGCAATTTTTATTTTTTTTTATTTTTATTTGTAATATCCTATACAAACATTTACCATGCATTAGCTGGCTCCGGCGCATCATCGTAATGACATAGAAGAAAATGAAAATTTAATATCATCAAGAAAATTAATACAGAATTGCTATTTTCATAATTCAAAATTATACACAATTGCTATTTTATACGTAAATATACATAAATTATGTCTAGATCTGTAGGTTTAGGCAAAACGAAATAATAATTTAAAAAACGGGGCATGTGCCCCAATATTTTTATCTTTATTTTTATTTTTAATTTCGAAAACAAATACTTTTATTTTAATTTAAATAAATTTTGTAGCCAGTAATGTATCTATAAATATTGTTCAAGAATTTTATTAAAAAGAAACAAGCCATATTCGTTCTCCTAAATTCCTTTACACGGCTTTAACGAAGCAAGAAGAGATGAGATAATAGAACCCAATAAAAGTAATCAAACCAATTTGTTTTCACATCCGTTTCGTCCCAATTTGTTTTCACATCCGTTTCGTCCCAAAATTACAGACGTTTTTCAAATAATTGTCTTGTTTGAAGATATAAGAAGTTTGTGGCTTTTATCAACTTTAAGCCGATATCAGACGCTTTATTAATGTTTTTGTTTCTTTTTTGCTCAAGTTTTGCATTTTTTTGCATAGTTTTAATACTTAGTTCGTATGGTATAATAATATATTTATGGGCCATTGTAACTTGAAATAAATGGTGTTGTTGTTTATGAATATGTTTCGCCATTTTTCCATAGGAAAACCAAGTTTTAAATAATTTAGGAAATGCCGAATTCATCCAGCTTACGTTTTGTTTAGCTTACTTACTCCGGTTAGACTGAAATGCGGCCTCAACAAAATTGAGAAAAGTCAGATGATGATATTATAACTTATAATATGTTTAAAATAAGACGTAAGAAAGTGATTCCAATATCATATTTGCAAAATATATAATTTTATATCATTTAAAGTTTACAAGCTACCGATAAATTACAAAGGAATGAAAGTTAAGCTCCAATAATTTCATTTTTCAACCATTTGGCGTATACGGGTGAACTATTTCAAATGGAGAACCCAACATAGATAAATCAGTTCACTACTGAATTCACTTTTCATTTTGTTCAGAAATTTAATTTCGAGGTGAAAGCAGTTGAATAGCCGGCAAAAATTAACAAAAACAGAAGCGTCTGTTGTCGACTTTTTAAGGGTTCGAGGCAATGGGACCGTCAGCGACATACCTAATGGTACAAAGTGCTATTGAAAGAAAACCCTTTTACGTTATTTGAAGAGATTCTTCAGCGTTCCAGTTAATACGGTTTTGTGTACGGGGAAAAAGATTTTCTTGTGAATATTTTTTGTTGGTTTCTCTGATAAAATATGACCGTAGTATGATATTATTGTAGAAGAAACAGCAGCCCACGTGCTCCTGCACTGTCCGGAGGTTGCCCCAAACAGGGCCAAGTACTTCAACTACAGCGTGGAGTTGCGAAAATGTCAGGTGTTTTTCGTGCTTTCCTTATTAATCGTATTCCTAGAGGTCATTAGCAATAAATTTAGTACAGTTAATTAGGGGTCCAAACTGTACCTTTATTTATTTTTTATGAACACGTAATGAGAGCCGCTTTGTATATGAATAACTCAGTTGTAATATCGCCCCAAGTAAAGCATGCCCTAATGAAATCATTCCTTTCAGTAACTTAAAACTTATTTACGGTAATGTATGTATTTCCGAATCTCCTGTACTGATTGTTTTTTGATTGTAAAACAATAAAGTAAAAAAGTGTACTATACAATTTTATTCTTAATATTACAAACCGAACTGTTTCTACTAAAGAGTACTGGTAGTTCGGTGCTATATTTCAACCGAACTAATGCAAATGAATAATTACACTAGTTTGATCAATCGGACTAACAACCGAACTACTGGTAATAGAGGTAGGTATTAGCTACACCTCTAGGAGCCGTTTACGAATTCCCATTGGGCCAACCCAATGGGAATTCCTAAAGGGATGTGGATGTTACATAATAACACGCTTCTAAACAGAGGCGTGATATTAAGTAACATAAATAAAACTGAAAACTAAAGCAATCATTCGTCTATCGAAATTCGTATCCTAATTAATTGATTGCAAAAGTTGAAGTACTCGTAATAACATTTTACGAAGACTTATATTACTTACTAGCAGATGCCCGCTGCTTTGCCCGGGTGGTAAGGAATTTAAGAAATTTTATACTAAAACTTTCGTCGAGAACCACTCTATCTATTGGTGAAAACTGCATAGAATCGGTTCAGCAGTTTTTAAGTATATCACGAACAGACAGACAGACGCGGCGGAGGACTTTTTTATAATAATGTCTAAATTTTATCCAAATCCGTTTAGTATTTTTTGCGTGAAAGAGTAACAAACATCCAAACATACTTACTAACTTTCGCGTTTATAATATTAGTAGGATCTTACTGCCGCACTCAGAGAGCTTTAGTCATTACTTAGGCCATCAGCTAATAACGGTTTTGACAGTTTTGTCATACAAAAGTATGTCAAACCTTTACTAAGTGACGGCTTAAGTAATCATTAAAGCTCTCTGAGTGCGTCAGTTAGATACACAATTACTCAACTCATTTTCGTTAAAATTGTATTGTTTAAAATGTATTTTAAGTTTTTGTTTTAATAATAATAAATTTATAATGAACTAGCTGATACCGCAAAAAGATATCTTTTCATCTCTCCTTTTAACCCCTTACCTCTTATCGCATTAAAAAGTAGCCTATGTCCTTTTTTTTAGGCTCTAGACTATCAGTGAACCTAACTTCATTGAAATCGGTTAAGTAGTTTTGGAAAGCGCGACAGACAGTCAGAGTTACTTTCGTATAAAATTTATAATATTAAAGTAAGGATTGTTTATTTGGCCGCGGGTTGTACACTAGTTATCGCGCCCTCGACATAGAGGGCTAAGAAGGAACATGGGTGGTTTTTAGTCAGTAGAAGTCTGACACTCCCTTTGGCTCTGCCCAAGAGCGGGAGGGGTTGTTTGATGACTTTCCAATAGTCAAAAAAAAAAGGATTGTTTATTTATAACAATTAGTATTTGATAGTCTAGTAGTGGATGCAAAAGAGATTGCTCAGCGTGAGGAATTGAGTTCTTGGTGGGCCCTTATATAACTTAAATAGCAATCCCACCTAAGCGACGATCAATGATACAAAACACAATATAGGAACTTGAGCATCTCTTTTGACAGACTGAGGAATAAGAATTAAAGAATTTGACTGACCTGTTGGTCTAGTGGTTAGTGACCCTAACTGCTATGCCGGAGGTCGTTGGTTCGATTCCCACCCAGGCCAAATGTTTGTGTGATGAGCACGATCATTTGTTCTGTGTCTGGGTGTAATTTATCTATAATATGTATGTATTTAGAAATATATAAGTATGTTTATCAGTTGTCTAGTACCCATAACACAAGCTCTGCTTAGCTTGGGACTAGATGGCGTTGTGTGATAGTTGTGGAATATTATTATATATTATTATTTATTTATTAAGAATAGTTTTAGAACCCTGTTAATTGTCCTTTAGATTTTCTTTAATTATAAAAGGTGAGAATAGAATCGAATTTATTTAGTTTTCAGAACACTGTTAGCTGCATCAAGTATAACGATAATAATATGCTGTTGTTGTTTCCGGCGTACGAATACGACTGTTACCTGTGGATTGTAAAATGATGGGTCATTAAACCATGGAAAATGAATTAGTGAATTGAACAAAAGCTGTACAACATTATCTTAAACACTGAAAATAGGGGATCGGACTGAGTCAAAAAAATGATTCTAATTAGTACGTCAGTTCGAATATCGAAAAATATTGGATACGTGTTTTTTGTTTTATCAAATTATTCAAAATTGACGAAGATAAGATGTGGTTGTGACGTCATTTGTAGGTAAAAAATGTACCTACTATCATATGAAGTTTTCGAAGCACTGTATTGTCTTCATTTTTTGTTTATGTGTAAAAAGAAAAAATACGTGTCCAATATTTTTTGGAAATCTATCTGACGGACTAATTCGTTTTTTTTTGTCCGATCCCCTATTGAATATTTATTATATTTAGGTAAAGTTTGTTTGGAGGTCCCGATATTTTCACTTGTGGAACATAATAAAAGTATTATGTTTATTTATGTCAAAATTAAATAAAGACAATGAGTTAAAATATGACTAAATAGGCAATAATTTCAAATATTCTGTCACCCATATTTTTCATTCGTAAAATCTTGAGTTTAAAGATATTTGCTTAAAAGAAAGATAAATAATTGAAATGTTGTGAGGGTGAAAGTTTTGAAGCAATCAGGTAATTCAGGGACAGCATCTAACCCTTACCAATAAGATCCAATAAGGACATGCAAATTCACACTAAGATAGACATGTAATAGACAATCGAGAGAGGACAGATGGGACTTCCCTATTCCATAGCTTCACGAACATCATTGTTCTGGCAAAGATAACTTAGGTCCCGATTGTTGCGTAGATTATAATTAGAAATATCTTAATGGAATCGGGTGAAATAGTGATAATTTATACGGTGGATTGTGGTCTTCATTAAGATAAAGTTGTTTGGACTAAATAACATCACGCTTGTTATCCCCGAGAGGTTAGGCAGAGGTGTACATAATAGTATACACACATTTCGACAGTTATGTTCACCCCTTTTACCATCAGCTGGGCATAGATCTAGATTCCGTGGCTGCTGCTGAGAATTTTATAATGGAAAATCACAATAACACCTTGCCTTTTTTTTTTTTGGTGGGTGGGTGGAAAATCATCGAATAACCCCTCCCGCTCTTGGGCAGAGCGAAAGGGAGTGTCAGACTTCTACTGACTAAAAACCACCCATGTTCCTTCTTAGCCCTCTATGTCGAGGCCGCGATAACTAGTGTACAACCCGCGGCCCACCGCGATAACTAGTGTACAACCCGCGGCCCATTACACTTTGCCTGACTCGGGAATCGAACCAACGATCTTATGCTCAGCAGTGCAGATTGTAAGCAGAGCAGATCAACGAGTCAGTCCTGTCCGCCTACGCACAATTTAAGAAAATACACCATCTCAAAATTTCTTCAGCAATTAAACTTAAAATGTAAGTAAACCAAGCTTAACATCTTCTGAGTTATAAATGACAGTGTCGCTTCCTTTAATCCAGTGTAGGGATATTATCGGTGTCATCCGACGTTTAGGCATCGTTGCAAAATGTCAAGTTTAAGTCGATTTGGCTTAGCAAGGGTAAAAAACCGGCCAAGTGCGAGTCAGACTCGCCCATGAAGGGTTCCGTAGCAGCAAGTAACATAATGTTAACATAATTTTTATAATTAAGTTGATTGAATGAACGGTAAATTGCGATTTACGATTTATGACGTATTAAAAAAAAATACTTACTAGATCTCGTTCAAACCAAATTTTGGTTGGTAGTTTTTGTTGAGATCTACATTATATATTTTTTTTAGAATTGTCACTCTCTTACTTTAAAAGTTAGAGGGGGGGGGACACACATTTTACCACTTTGGATGTGTCTATCTTTGAAACGATTGACTTTGAGAAAAAATGATTTTAAGAACCTCAATGTCATTTTTGAAGACCTATCCATAAATACCCTCATGTGTAGGTTTGATGAAAAAAAGTTTTTTTAGTTTCCATTTCATGTATGGAGAGCCCCCTCTTAATCTTATTTTTTTTTTATTTTTATATAAAAATCAAAAAGCGGTTTACAGAATACATCTACCTGGCAAATTTCAACTGTGTAATCCTTATAGTCTCGGAATAAAATGGCTGTGACATACGGACGGACAGACGGACAGACGGACAGACAGACAGACAGACAGACGGACAGACAGACAGACAGACAGACATGACGAATCTATAAGGGTTCCGTTTTTTGCCATTTGGCTACAGAACCCTAAAAATGCCTGTGATATTCAGATATAAATTATTTTGTTGGGTAATTTCAAGGCTGCTAACGTTTGAAGTACCTAAGTATCTTTTTTTTTTCGTAATTGCAGACAAAATGACGAATCAATTTGTTTTGTTTTGAAACGCCTCTCGTTAGGAATGTTTCCTGTATCGAAGGTGCGTTTACAAAATATACTTAGACTCGAAAAAAGTATTTGAAAAATATTTATTGGTCTGGATATCAAAGCCACGACACGCAGCGCAGCATTCGACTCATCATATGATGTCCTCTAACAAATAGATATCAACTTTATTGTAATGTTAAATAATATCTTACCTCTAACTGCATGCATTGAATTAAAACTAAAATTGATCTGAGAATGGCTACTTGCAATAGGGTAGTTAAAAAAAAAAAACTAATTAATCCGTCATACAGATTACCAAAAAATATTGGACACGTATTTTTTCTTTTTCACGTAAACAAATAATCAAAACTATACAGTGCTTTGAAAACTCGTGTGACCTATAAGACATTAGTATGACATTTTTAGCGGTCAGTGACGTCACCAACACCCACTCCAAACTTTGACACGTTTTATCTTCGTCAAGTCTTATACTGATTTGATAAAACATAAATACGTATCCAATATTTTTCGATAAGCTGTTGGTCCCGGGTGCCATATATAGATCTTTGGCAGTAGTTACAGGTAGTCAGTGACCTGAAAGTCTGACATTCAGTCTTACCAAAGGGTATCGTATTACCTAGTATTAACTGGGTTGTGGAGGTCAGATAGGCAGTCGCTCTATGTAAAATACTGGTATTCAGCTGCATCCGGTTAGACTGGAAGCCGACCCCAATATAGTTGGGAAAAGGCTAGGCAGATGATGATGATGATTTTTCGATAATCTAACAGACGGACTAATTCGAATCACATTCTTTTAAGTCAGCAAACATCCCTATTGAAAACCCATAAAAAGCTGTATGTGGAAGTTTCAAAGTAGCTTTTTTAAACTCATTGTCATTTTCATGATTGACTATACATTTTTTGTATCTCAGATCAATAAGCTGAAATCTAGATATTTAATGTTCGTGACCTTCTTTAACATTTTATATAATACATAGATTATCTAGTTATCTATAAGAACTACGTAATGAGTTTTCTTAAAGTCTGTCTCAAACAGATAGCTATTTAGGTTTCAATTTAATCCTGCGTTTAAACTAACATAATGTATACATAATCTTGTATACATCTGGCTATGCCTCATTTGAATATTTAATTGATGTCCTTTAATCATTATTTATAATAATATGAAACATAGTGCAGCGAAGTGAACTTTGCTGTTTATGTAAAATATTGACTTCATGATTAATTTTACGCCGGAACCATTAAATTCGGCCCATAAAAGAGTCAAGTAGTTATTTTAAAGAAGTGATTGTAGTTAATTCCACATGTCTTAAGCTAATTTATGAACATACAGTCTTATTCTTAAGAAACAACTAAAATAAACTGGTCATGCACAGTACATTTTTTATCAACAATATCAAACAATAAACAATGTACTTATTATGTAGGTATGTATGTATTATCACACTATCACAGTAATAATAATATTATGAAGGCGAAAGTTTGTGAGTGTGTGAGTGTGTATGTTTGTTACTTCTTCACGTTAAAACTACTGAACGGATTTGGATACAATTTGGTACACAGATCGTTTATAACCCAGATTAACACATAGGATATTTTTTATCCTGATTTTATCTTCCCGTGGGATAATTTTCGAGTTGCAGCGGGTGAAGCCGCTGGCAACAGCTAGTTTTTAAATATTTCTCACATTATGTTTACTTTTTTATAAATGTTTAATTTTTATCAATTTGTCTTGTCCTGTGTGAGACCAATAAATACTTTTTTTCTTTCTATATTTACTTTAACTATGGTTTATTAGTTCGTTCATACTAATAGAGAGGCAATATTTTAAAGAATTTAAACCATATTTAAACAATGTCGGATAATATTATATTACATTACAGTTCTATTAAAATCTGTCACGAAAGCTTGTGATCAATTAACTTGAATATTACTGGGCGATATTTGTTTTATTATTCTACACTCGCAATGGTTAATTTATTAGTTGTGTTACTTAATAATATTATTTTGAACCTTAACGACCTTAGCTTTCAACCTTAACGACAACCAGATAATGCATAAAATCGCTTATCAACAACATGATTTATCGAATGCTCGAAGCAAAAGGTCAAATTCGCTGTCATATTCAAGGGGGCCATATACTGTACATTATATTCAGGTAGTACAATAACTTTACAAAGAAACAGAAAAAAATGAAAGCTATGAATAAAATTAACCCAAATAGGTCGGATTTTACGTAACACATCTTAAACCAAAACATCACTTTTACAGAAAAAACTGGCTTAGTTTTTGAAAGAATCTTCCCCTCAATTTATAAAACCAGGTCGTAAGCTAATGCCTGAAATGAGATCAGTTAAACATTTCTGATTAATATCCACTCTAAAAACAACCTTATTACATCAAGTTAAGGTCCAACGTAATTGCATTTTATAAGTTTGCACAATAACGTTAATGCAGATTGGTTTTCTAAACAAATCCTTTAATCTGGAATAAAGGGGCTTTTCTTTTTAATACGAGCGTTTTTTGGTTTAAATTTTATACAAATCTCTTCAGGGCTCGCTAAGAATAGACCGCAATTTACAGGAGAAGAAAAGCCAAGTTCTTATACAGGTTGATTGGTAATTGGATGCATTCCATGAAATGGGTATTTCTACAAATTCCAAGGAGTCCCATATGGTATATTAGTGTCATCATTTCAGCCGAAAGACGTCCACTGCTGGACATAGGCCTCCCCTAAGTGTCGCCACATTGACCGGTCCCGTGCGTCTCGCATCCAGCGGATCCCCGCAACCTTCACCAGGTCATCGGTTCACCTAGTGGGAGGCCTTCCAACGCAACGTCTTCCAGTTCGCGGTCGCCACTCCAGAACTTTTCGACCCCATCGGCCATCCGTTCTGCGAGCAATGTGCCCTGCCCACTGCCACTTAAGTTTGGCAATTCTTCGGGCTATGTCGGTAACCTTGGTTCTCATGCGGATGTCCTCATTTTTTATTCTATCACGCAAAGTAACTCCGAGCATAGCTGTCTCCCTTTGGGTGACTTTGAGCTTTCTGATGAGGCCCATTGTGAGCGACCACGTTTCGGTCCCGTATGTAATCACTGGCAACACACACTGGTCATAGACTTTCCTCTTGAGACACTGTGTACACACATATTAGTGTTAGTGTAATTTAATGGCCTGTCTTAATAGAGTAGTTAACAAAAAAAAAAAAATTAGTCCGTCAGATATGTAGATTTCCAAAACATATTGGACACGTTTTTTTTCTTTTTTCACGTAAACAAACAATTAAGACGATACAGTGCTTTGACAACTTGTGTGACGTCATTTTCTAAGACATTATTATGACATTCTTTACCGGTGAGTGTCGTCACAAACCCCCACACAAATCTTTGACGCGTTTTATCTTCGTAAAATTTTAAAGATTTTATAAAACAAAAAATACGTATCCAATATTTTTCGATAATCTAACAGACGGACTAATTAGAATCATATTTTTGTAAGTCGGTAAACATCCATATGAGCTCAAGACGCTTCTTTAAGATAGGTGTAAGGTAGTTTTATTGAAAATAACTATAATAGGTAAAAACTTATTACTTACGATTGCGAACTATGCTAATGGCAATTCTTTGTTCCGGCCACAACCATTCATTCTTTGCAGCGTTATTCGTTGAAACGTGTTGATAAATAGTGGTATCGACTAATAGTTTATTCGTATTTCTGATCAAGAATGAACCAACTAAGAACCACCCATGTTGGGTGGTTTTTAGTCAGTAGACGTCTGACACTCCCTTTCGCTCTGTCCAAGAGCGGGAGGAACTATTTGATGATTTCCTACACCAAAAAAAAGTCAGTTAAATTGTTTTATTCTCATTTGGTTTCTCATCTCCAACAATAAAAATGTATGATATTAGAAAGTCTGAAAGATTTGATTCAATGATTCCAATTTCCAATACCTCCTGCCTACTTTTGTGCTCCTGGTAGTTTATGGAACTTAACCACCACCACTACCACCACTTTACCTATTCTTTTCTCTTCCTACTTGATTAGTAGAAGTACTTGGAACTTAAATTACACTCACTAGTTTTACTATTCTGAAACATATGGAAAAGTAGGAGAAAAACAATCCGCCGTAGTTGCACCCTAAACTGTGTGATAGAAAGAATGAGAAACTTGAGTCCCGCTAGTTTCACGATTTTGTAACACCCATATATCGTGGAACTAGTGGTAACAAAACACAATCCGCCGTAGTTGTACCCTAAACTGTGTGATAGAAAGAATGAGAAACTTGAGTGCCGCTAGTTTCACGATTTAGTAACAGCCATATATCGTGGAACTAGTGGTAACAAAAACAATCCGCCGTAGTTGTACCCTAAACTGTGTGATAGAAAGAATGAGAAACTTGAGTGCCGCTAGTTTCACGATTTTGTAACAGCCATATATCGTGGAACTAGTGGTAACAAAAACAATCCGCCGTAGTTGTACCCTAAACTGTGTGATAGAAAGAATGAGAAACTTGAGTCCCGCTAGTTTCACGATTTTGTAACACCCATATATCGTGGAACTAGTGGTAACAAAAAACAATCCGCCGTAGTTGTACCCTAAACTGTGTGATAGAAAGAATGAGAAACTTGAGTGCCGCTAGTTTCACGATTTTGTAACAGCCATATATCGTGGAACTAGTGGTAACAAAAACAATCCGCCGTAGTTGTACACTAAACTGTGTGATAGAAATAATGAGAAACTTGAATCCCGCTAGTTTCACGATTTTGTAACAGCCATATATCGTGGAACTAGTGGTAACAAAAACAATCCGCCGTAGTTGTACCCTAAACTGTGTGATAGAAAGAATGAGAAACTTGAGTCCCGCTAGTTTCACGATTTTGTAACAGCCTTATATCGCAAAACTAGTGGTAACAAAAAATCCCATTAGTTCTATTATAAATAGTTGAATAAGGCCAGTAGAACTAATGGGACTTTTTGTTTCCACTAGTTCTAAGACTTCTTACCACATTGAATCGTAGAACTAGTTGGGAGAAAAAACCCACTTCCGAACCCGTCACGAACCTTCGTCGAGTTCATTGAAACTCGACGAAGTCCCACCCTAGAGAAACAATTCGGATCATTTCCACTAGTTTTACAGCACAGTCCTAGATAGAACTAGTGGGTTTTTTCCCCCAACTAGTTCTACGATTCAATGTGCTACGAAGTCTCTATTACATACAGTGTTTTGGTAATAATGTGGCAAGTTTGTCTCAAAAACACACCTTTCACAAAAAGTGAGAGGCAAAATATGCTGTTCAATTGCCCATATCGTCCAATATCTTGTAAAGTTGCAACTTTGCCATCCTTTCTCTACTAAGATGTGAGATTCGGCTATCACCCCGACTCTCACCGACTTAGCATTCGAATAGACCTCTTGAGATCGTCCCATGTCAAACTTGACTCGGTATCAAGACCCTAGTTTGAATAATTCATTTAGATAGGTAACCTTATGAGAAAAAATGTGTCAGAGTTAGATACTTCGTTTTTATTAAGGTTCCGTACCCCAAGCGTGCCAACAGGACCATATTACTAAGGTTCCGCCGACCGTCAGTCACAGTTCTTATTGTGAATCGTTATATAACATTACACAATTATTTATTAGTACTTGAACTCGATCGTCTGTTCGCACTTATCTTTGCGAGGTCAATGAAATTAGATAAAAAAGACTTCCAGTATAAATTAGGGAGCGGCCATATAACATCCCGTGATTTAAAACGTTCGGAACAACACGGAAATTATTTTATTTAATTTAGCTTAGAACATGAAGGACTAACAGTTAATAAAAAATGTTTACACACTTATAATAACATAAGGAGATGGCTAAATGTCTGCCTCAAGGAGGTATAGGATTGTCACATTGACATGTTATATTTTAATAGTCAAACATGAACTATTTAGTGTTTAATCATTTCCTAGAATTTGCTTGAAGTGTTAGACATTTCTTGAATAATTTTGAAGCGGTTTTTCCCTAACATAAATGGTGAAATAATATAGCTGCTATGCTAGCACCTGCAAACTAGGGAGGCCATATTAATAGTAATAATTAATTAGGAAATTTCCCATAATAATAAGATTAGGTTACAAATACAAACTACAAGCTTGCTTGCTTGCTTGCTAGCATTGCTTTACAGCATGTCAAATTGAATCTTTACTTATATCGAATTTTGATAGCAGTTTTTAAAACGATTTTTTTTCTGAAACTAAGAAGTTGCAAGTGGAAGTTTTTGGCGGGAATTGATGGCGTCCAACACAGTGGCCAGTTTAATTGCTGGTTATTGTGTGTTCACAGGGTTTTGATATGGAAAATGGGGTGCTTTTGTAACCATCGACTTTACTCAATTCCACTTAGTTCTAATCAATATCAAATAGAATAACTGATAGCTTTGAAATGTTGTTATTCGTTTAATCGTACTATCTGTTTTTTGTCGAAAAATATTTACTGAATAGTAGTCGACCATTATAAATTTGATTTTTTTTTCGCGATATACTCATAAACTAATGCACGATTTTCATGCTGTTTTCACCATGGTATAGATTGTTTCTCGAAAAAGGTTTTAGTATGAAAATTGTATAGTTTTTGACATCCGCGCGGGCGAAGCCGGGGGCAACAGCTAGTGGCTATTAAATAATATGAGCTAGCCGTGGTATTACATAGTACTTAAACTTATCTGGCAATATGTAGATGTGCCTACTATATACATACATCTCAGCCTAACTCTTCGGGGATTATGGAAAGTAACGGTGATGCCGGTCTGTTTTTTCAATGAGTAGATACCAAATCAAATACCACACGTTATTTGCCCTTGGAATAGGGTATTTCACCAAAAAACTAATTAATTAGTCAGATTCCAAACAAAAGATGAAGACGATACAGAGCTTCGAAAAGTCGTGTCAAGTCGTGTGACGTCACAGATTAGCACCTTTTTATCCAGAAAGTGACGTCACAAGTCCCCAGTCATGATTTTTGATACGTATTATTTTCGTCAATTTTTATTTAATTTGACAAAATAAAAAACACGTGACACAAATGTTTTTTTTTTACGTAAACTAAAAGTGAAGACGATAAAACAAAAATACGCATTCAATATTTAACGATAATTATCTAATAGACGTAGGTACTAATAAGATTTTTTTTGGTGAAATGCCCTATTGAAGAAGTTATTCTGCCTTCCGATATTTTTTTGACAGCGGACAAGGGACGATTAGATAAACATGTTTGAAAATAAATAAATTATATCCGTTTAGAAATCATAAAAGAAAATGAATTCTAAATACAATATCCTAGGATATTATGGCCGCGCCTTCACAATTCCGAGTGTCAATTGTTTTATGTATTTATCTTAGTAAAATGTAAGGAAGAAGACTTCGCAAAACAATGTAAGCCACGTTAGAGCAATGTTCACCAAATTATTGTATCTCGTGGTGATTATAAGTGCTTGTGTTGGTGATGTGAGCGAAGACGAATATGTTGATGCTGTGTTGGATATGCTGTTGAATGGAGACAGCAGAGATTTCGATCAGTCCGGGGAAGATGAGAATGGTGAATATTTGTAGGACAGTTGTTGTTTTTTTCGAAAATGAAGTAAATTATTTTTCGGTGTTGAAAAAAGAAATCTATTAGGCCGTCATTTAGATTACTAAAAAATATTGCACACGTATTTTTTCTCTTTTCACGTAAGCAAACAATGAAGACGATACAGTGCTTTGAAAACTCGTGCGACGTCATACTCTAAGACATTAGTATGACATTTTTTAGCGGTCAGTGACGTCACCTACCCCCACTCAAATCTTTGACGCTCTTCGTCAATTTTTATTGATTTGATAAAACAAAAAATACGTATCCAATGTTTTTCGATAATCTAACAGACAAGGAATAATTACAATCATATTTAATTAAGTCAGTAAACATCCCTATTTTGGCAGTTTAAATCAGTTTGCTATTGCTTTCAAAACATAGTATCCACAAACTTTCGGCCAACTGCTAGATCAGTATGGTGCTTTTGGTGGATCGTGGACGGTGCACTAGTTCCTATGATCCCGGCGCACGTGCGGGAAGGGATTACCAATCAAGTCTGAAGGCGATTCGTAAACGTGCAAAAGCATACTAAAGCGCATTAGTTTTGAAGGCAAGGGTAGACAGCTAGCGACTGTATCGCGGCTGTATTGCTACAAAAAGTCGCCGTTTTCAAGGGGTCTAAATGCATAGCCATTTTCACTTCTGAGTTGAAAATACTGATATAAATATTTGACATAATAGATCAACGAGTTTTAGACCGCTTTCACATTAGGACGTTATCAGCATGACAGTCGCGAGATTAAAAACTTCTTTCAAAATGTGAAGAAATATGCTTCTGCCGCACTACTGTAGCGCCACTAACGTCCTAATGTGAAAGCGGCCTTATTCAAAATGTTGAAAACTGTAAAAAAAACTTGTTTTTACAGGTGATGAACCAGTTTTAACCGGCGGTGTCTGGAAATGTGGAAGATGTGACAGTATCGATGAGAGCAGGCTCATTTACTCTGAATCTAACACCATAGACGCTGATATGATTACTGATAAGACTGTGGATATACAGGTACCGATTACATGATGACAGGTACATGATGACCATTCGGTCATCGTTTTCCCGATAAGCTTTTATGTAAGATCTAGGAACCTGAGCAGTACTTAGTGTGGGGTTCTTAATCACCGCTGATGGAATTTTTCAGAAGGCTCTGATATTCGACCGGTTTACCTGTAATCGATATACTTGAGCCGCATGCCCCGTTAATTATATAAATGAAGACCTAAGAGGTCTACGTCAGCAAATGTTGAGCGGTTAATCAAGCGCCAAACAAAACAAAAAATTATATAATTTGCGTAATATTTGCCATCACGCTATGAGAAGAAGAATAACTGCTAATTAACTAAGCTAGTGTAATAGTACATTATCATGAACTCTGCGGTATCTCTTACAACATCCTGCAGCCCCGATGGGCCCTTGCGGGCTTCTTCCATGTTGCTGACATCTCTTTGAGGCGAACAACGGATCCATATCATTTATATATATTTTCAGATAGGCATATCTCTGGCAAATATGAAATGCGTGACAGTGCACTCGGACGTGGCGGGCGTGGTACGGCGCGTATCCGGCGCGTGTATCGGCGACGCCGTCACGCTAAGCGTGGCGCCTGCGCAACACTTCACTGTACTAGTTTATAATTAGGTTTCTTTATGTTAGGCTTTAATATATCAGTTTTATTTTTGTAGTGTGTATTTTTTTAATTCTCTTTTTGTTGTTTGTGTTAATTAATTGTTTTATTAATCCTATAAATAAATAATGTTGAAAAATTGACCTCGAGGACTCATTATCAGGATCCGTATCTCCAAAAATGCCATTTATTGAGTAGTCTATGTAAAAATATTTAACACGATTAAATAAAATTGAACGCCATTTTAGAAACCTCTCGAAACTTGAAAGAAAATCAGTTGCTCCTGTAAAATTTACACTTACGATTTCTGATAATTAGAACAGCGCACTTATCTGCTAGTTATGTCTTTTTACACGTGCAGCCTGTGGACTAGTTATAGTTTGCGTGCATACAGCGATCTACGTGTCCAGTATAATAACGCGCTCAGGATGTTGTTGGGGCTGCCATGACGATGTAGCGCGTCAGGGATGTTTGCGGACCAAACGCCTCCTGCCGGAGGCTCTACGCGGGGATCGTGCGGTCCATGGCCCTTTACGGGGCACCGGTGTGGGCGCCTGCTCTGAGGAAGCGGGCCGCCCACTACCTGAACGTGCCCCAAAAGGTCATGGCCGTGAGGACGGTACGGGGGTACCGCACGATCTCCCGCGAAGCGGCGAACCTCCTTGCCGGATTGCCGCCGTGGGATCTGGAGGCGATAGTCCTCGCACGCCTGCATCAATGGCGCGCGCAGGCGCTGCGCCGGGGGGTCACTCCGCTGCCGCGGCAAATTGCTGCGCGGCGGACAGACCTCCGGTGCGATCTCATGGCGGCATGGAGACAGCGACTGTCGCAACCCCGCGCAGGGCACGCCACGATAGTGGCGGTAAGTCCCCTCTTTGAGGAGTGGCTTGAGAGGCGCCACGGCGCCCTCACCTTCCGTCTGACGCAGGTCCTCACCGGACACGGTTGTTTCGGGAGGTACCTGCACCGAATCAGGCGGGAGGAAACGCCCGGATGCCACCATTGCGAGGATCGGCCGGAGGACACGGTGGAGCACACAGTGGAGGTGTGCCCCGCTTGGGCGGAGCCCCGCCGTGTTCTCGTAGCGGCGATCGGCGGCGGCGACCTCTCGCGCCCGGCCCTGGTGCAAGCCATGGTCCGGGGCGAGGAGGAATGGGACGCCGTCGCCTCCTTCTGCGAAGCAGTGATGCTGGCGAAGGAGGTGGCGGAACGCGAGAGGGAGAGAACCTCTCGTCCCAGCCGCCGCGGGAGGCGCTCCGGGCGTCGGGGGTCCCGCGATGACCTCCGGCCACCGTAGACGCGGGCCTGTGGACGGTGAGTGATGGGCTAACTCGCCGTCCGTCCGTCTCACGACGAAAACAGGCCGTGTCGACGGCGCGTTCGTGTTCCACGCGCGCCTCAAAGAGATGTCAGCAACATGGGAGGGGCCCGAAAGGGCCGACGCCTGTCGGGGCCGCGGGTAGTCCAACGGTTATCGCGGCCTCGACATAGAGGGCGAAGAAGGAACATGGGTGGTTTTTAGTCAGTAGAAGTCTGACACTCCCTTTCGCTCTGCCCAAGAGCGGGAGGGGTTATTCGATGATTTTACACCCACCAAAAAAAAAAAAAAAAAAAAAAAAAAAAAAGGGATGTTTGCGGAAAGGCATATTGATGGTTTTGCGGCCATCATACGTAAAAGAAGCGCTTCCTTACTTAGTCGTCTCCAATGCTGCGTCATTGGATGAAACTCCATACTGTTTAGTTTGTGTATTATGTCTACTAACACTAGTATTAAGATCAATGCTACTAACACTATGGGCGCAGCCCGAAATAAATGCAATTATTATTATTATTAAAAAAAAGAAATACTACCGTATTGTTTCAACCGGGCACTTTTATTCGGCTACTAGGTACTGAAAAATTGTTTACGGAAAAACACACTGTCTGACTTAAGAATTGAAATCAAGAAAAAATTGCAAAAACCAGGGTGTCTAAAATGGCCGCTTTAGCAGAATCGTAATATGATTCATGTTAAAAATTTAAAATTCTTAAAATAGACTTTAAAATTACAGACATTAAGTCCATTTTAAGAATTTGAAATTTTAACGTAATTCATACTAAGATTCTGAGTGGATTCTGGTAAATCGGCCATTTTAGACCCGCAGATCCCACACAGGCTTTCCTGTGCCACTTGTGTCTATTTTAATTCACCTATAAAAGTATAATTAGTAGTGCTTAAAATTGTCCAGAGTTACTCAGATACATAAATAAAACGCAGCTTTTACCACAATAAAATTTAATTTAATAAGTCAATACTAAAAAAGTTAAATTAAACCTGTCCAACATAAAATTACTTTACAGATTGAAAAACTTAAAAGCTTTATTTTATATTTCACTACTTTCTTTTCACAAATTACTTTCTCTTGAACTTATCTTCATAGCCCAATAATATTTATGCACTTTGCTTTAACATGAATGAAAAATGTAATATGGCCACATCTCAGTGACTCTTCACAAACCATAGCATACCTACCTCCTGACCTGCTCTTTGTACAACTCCAAATGGACTTTAAGAACCTGTCTGTACCCGTCGGGGCTGCGAGTTGATCGAAAGAGATAAAGCGGGGCTCGACACAAAGGGCTAAGAAGGAACACGGGTGGTTTTTAGTCAGTAGAAGTCTGAAACTGTGACAACGTGATGATTAAGCACCATCCAACGAAAAAAAGGGGGACCTTTCTGAAGCAATTACCAAGGAGGGTATTCGATGATTTTCGAACTGCCAAAGAAAAGGGTCGCAAGCAGAAATTGTTTTTAGGGATTTTATGTATTAGATTAATAATAATAATAATAATAATAATTTATTTCGCATAAACAGATTGTAGATACAATATTTCACTTAAATAGTAACCACCGGAAACACAAAGTTGTAGTCTACAATTAATTGATTGAAGCTCTGTCCTCCTAGCTAGGCTACAAAATAGCCTGTGTTAAGGAGACACAGTTTCTTTCCCTCGGTACTAATTGTCTCTGGTACGTGTTACATGACTGTGCGGATTAGCAAAAAATCTACAATGTAAAAAAAAAAAATGTAAAAATTAAAATAATTAGCAAAACAACTACTTAACATGAGAGTAATTATGTGTTTCGTATATGTATGAGTGGTGTGAGTGTTTGTGTATTAGAGTGTGGGAGTGTATGAGTGTTTGTGCGTGTGGGCGCATCTGGGGGAGGAATTAGTGTAGGTATGTTAACATTCGTAAGATAGTTTTCTGTTTCATCATAGTTTAGGTTTGATAGGAAAGAACGGACAGACTTTTTGCAGTTAAAATTGGACGATCCATGAACTGGCATATGTGAGTTAATTTTGTTATACAAAGATGGGCCAAGGTAGATGTTGAATTTCTTTATAAAAGCGGAGTGTGCGGGTGGAGTACTACAGATTAGGTCTTTGCGACGTTTAGTAATTTTTATATATGGAGTTTTACGATGTTGAAGTAACACAGTGTGAAGAATAAATTGTTGACGTACATTAAGTACCCTGCACGCTTTGTATAACTCAATGGTTGGGAAAAGGATCGGCCGAAAGGTAGAAACCTTCAATATAGCTCTGTGAGCAATCTCAAGGGGCTTCAAGATAGTTTTAGCGGCGCCTCCCCATGGCGGTGACATGGCGATTTAGAGGTTATAATCGAACCAACTATAACAACGAATATTATATATTACATAGGTACGTCTGTAACACGACTAGCTTCATGCCAAAACGAACACTTAAAAGCGTTTCACGCGACTAGTATAATTTAATTATCGTGGTATATCCTGTACTTTAATTACACAGGGCGATTCTGGACAATGTCTTTTCAAGATTCTCTTCTGGTCAATCAACTAAACCAGGGCAAACGTCATAGACCGAGACACTACTTCACGATGTGTGGCAGCCCTACTATAGCCAGCTTACCAGCCTAGAGCATTCCTACTACTGATCTAATAAAGCATTCACTCAGCGAGAAGGAACAGCAGGACTATTGCGTATCTTTTTAAAAGTCAGTGTCTATCGATTAACTGTCAAATTGGTTATGGTTTAGTACAAAATGGAATCATTTCACAGTTAATTGATGGACACTATGGTGGCCACTAACATCTAAAAAGATGCGCAATAGCGCTGAAGTCCCTAATACACCAAGACACTAGGGTTCCGAGCGTGTCTCCTCTAAGTGACGAACGTCGTAATCATTTTTACGCCGCTGGATGCGAGACGCACGAGACTATGTCAATGTGGCGACACCTACGGGAGGCATATGTCCAGCAGTGGAAGTCTTTTGGCTGAAATGAAAGTGTGTGTTTATTTAATTTTTACAATAAAAATCATCGTTTGGCTAGGTAGGCAGGATGGTTAATCATTTTAGTAACTTCACATATTTTGATGCACATGTATTGTCATGACATGCACTTGGCCGTTTTTTTTATTATTATTTTTCACTTTAAGTTACTCGTATATGTGTAATTATGTATGTTACGTAAACTTTATAACAATAGGTTTCAAGATTATTCTTATTGCAATTATCTAATCTATTATTTATAATCTACATTGTAAATTAATTTGTTTAATGAATCATCAGACGTTGACTTCGATTAAAGGCACTAAAATTAGTCATCCTTCTTCAGTGGTTCGCTCAGTTTTGAACTAACTAAATGTAATATAATAATAATAATAATAAATAATAATAATAAAATTCATTTATTTCTCACCACAATATTTAAAGAGATTACATGGAGATATTGTTTAGTTATTATAATAAACTCCAATATTGTGGGAGACTGGTGCCTAAGCTAGGCTAATGGCCTGTGTTATAGGACACCAGGCCCTGAATAACAAAGTCAGGTCGTACTAGTGCAATACACCTTTAGTTGCGGCAGGTTCAGTGTTGTGGGAGGTAAGTAATATGAGAGTGTGTTGGGTGTAACTGAAGTATGTGTGTGTGTGTGTGTATGTGTGTGGGTGTGTTTGTGTATAAATGTGTTTGTGTGGTGTTAGATTGTTTTTCGCGTAGATTTTGGTGTTATACTCGTAGAGAATAGTTATAAAAGGTATATTATAACTTAAAGGACTATGAGTTAACTATAAGGACACGTTCGGTACTATCGTAAGATAAGTCCTGGAGCCAATTGGTAAGTTTGGTTATCAATGTACTTCTGGTAAGAGGATATATATGGAGAAGACGATGGATTTTATTATAAATTCTAACACTGAGTACGTCGAAGTGGTGGCCCGCAAATGAAGTGTACATCCACAACCACGTAGGTTTATGTATAGGGTTCCTTATCGATTTCGGTGACGGGAACCCTCTAAAGCTATTTCCTAGCGAGTGCCCATATACGGCTGGCCAGGCCAAATTTGCTCTTAAATATCCGGTCACAGCTAACGCTGTAGAGTTTACCGGCGCGCGGCGGGCTTGTAGGTACAGGTGTAGGAGGGTTTAGGTCTCTTGCGTATTTGGCGCTTTTCCTTAAGTGTATCGACAGGCTGCTCTTCGCTTAGTCAACCAATCGCTTCGACAGGCTGCAGTGACACCAACTTGTCAGTTTGTACGTAACACCCAAACTGGCACGAACCAATTATGCCGTTGAATGAGAAAAGGAATCTTTTCCAGTGATGACGTCATTGGCCTTATAACTTTAAACTAGCCATTGAATTCAAAAATATTCAAAGTTTCTAAAAATACACACATAGTTTATAAGTACATTGTTATTAACAGTCTTGTTGCTCGGATTAAATAAACTGTTATGAACTGTGGTCCAAAAATATATTTTTTTTTTATTTAACCAAATAGAAAAATATACAAGGTAGGTTTATAACAACGCTCGTTGTGATCCACACAATGGTCCATTTTGCTAAACTAGACTTTTATCGTGCCTTATCAGTGAACAGTCTGTTATGTCTACATAAATCTTAAATCGATGGTTCATAGGTTAGGCTTAGTTCATCCACCTTTTTCTATATTACTTCCTTAGACTATTTCTCCAGCAAACACAGGTATTTCAACAAACACATTTGAATGTGGCGTTGGTAACTTTAAAGTCACTCGATACATAAACTCTCTGCTTATTGCCTTGGAGTGTCTTACTGTGTATACGCCCACTGGTATTGCATTAAACAGATTTGACACACTGTTGTCCAAACACACTTGGGTTGCAGCTACTGGTATTATATTAAACATATTTGACACACTGTTATCCGGTATACTTGGGGTCTCCACTGTTGCTAACACTTCTGTTTTTTCTTGTGACTTTGAAAATGGTAAACTAGTTTTTGTGATACAAATCAATTCGGTTTGAATAGTAACAATAGTATCGCTATCGTTGGTCACAGTAAATGATATCTTTCTTTCACAAGCAGGAGTCAAAAATTCTTTTTCAAGTTCAATTTTTAGTTCGATTTCATGTTTCTTCGAAGTAAAAAGTTTAGTCAGGGTTTTTCCTAGCGAAGCTATTAATGGTTTGTCCATTGTTGATGGATCAATCCTGGGATGTATCGTAAGTTTTGCAATAAAATAATCACTGATAGCAAATAAATCGGGTTTTTTAAATTTCAGTATTAAAAAATATCTTATCCCGGCAACTGTTATATTCTTGTCGGTTATCCTGGCTGATGGTGGTGTATTTTCAGGTATTGTCATTTCAAACGGATATTCGTATGTTCCAGCTCTTATAACTGTAGTTTCTGTATTCTCGGGCAATAGGTTTGCCTTGACTACTTTGCGAGTTTGATATTGACTAAGATCACCAGGGTCTATTGGAATAGTACAGTAGTCAGCAATATTTTTATGATCGTAAATATGTCGCGTACATATTTTCTCAACGAGGGTCACACTAATGTTCTTGTACACTTCATTTTTGTCTAGACGAAACTTCACAAACCCTTTGAGAGGTTCTCCTGTTATATGCTTCACTATTTCAGGAATTTGTACTATTATTTCACTGGCTACGACCATTATTGGTCTTTCACTTCACACGTCGTTCTAACTGTCTGAATGGTATCGTACTATATTATCAGATAAATTGCAGCTTGTTATTAATACAACCCGCAATTTATCTGATAATTTGCTATATTTTGGTCCTGATAAAAGATAAAGGGATGACCATGAAAGTAGAACCTATATTCATCAGATTACTGAATCGATTAACGATTAGCACGATTCATAAGTAGCGAAGAAGGAACAAGGAAAACACTTTTATATTTCAATGTTTTAAATACTTTATTTCTTAAAGATGAAATAATTACATAATATTTATGTATCAAGCAAATTTTACCTAATGTCCACTGAAATGTATAATGTAATAAAACATAATAAATTCCTAATAAAATTCAGGAGAAGGTGTTACGATAATATTATGCTGCTATTCACCGTTCCCATTATATTTTAATATACATATTATTATTTTGCCATCATCAACTTTCAGTAGATCACTGCTGGATCAAACCCTCTCCAACCGCACGCAGTTCATACTTTGCAACAATAATTTGTTTTTTAGATTATTTAATAGCATTCCAATAAGGCGGTGGTTCTTCCATTGATTTACTTGACTTACCTTTTTCTTCAGCACTACTTTCACTACAATTCTCTATTATTCCCTGTCCAACAAAGATTGGTATTTCAACAAAAGAATTCACATGAGGTGGAGGTAACTTCAAAGTTATTCTTAACTTATATTCTCTTTTTATTTTACTAGAGTGTCTTACTGTACACATATCTGGTCCTACTGGAAATATATTATTAAACATATTTGCTACGCTGTGATCAGGTATACTAGGAGTTTCTACTGATGCCAAAACTTCTATCTTCCTCATTGGATAATTAGCATCCAATTCTATCTTCGTCTTGCAAATCAAATCAGTTTGAACAGAAAAAATAACATCGCTATTGTTCCTCACATTAAATGATATTTTTCTTTCACTATAAGGAGTGAAGTATCCTTTATCAAGTACAACCTTTAATTTAATTTCTTGCATTTTAGAAGAAAACAGTTTGACTAATGATTTGTCTAGAGTAGCTATTATCGGTTCTTCTGTTATTGAAGAATCCATTCCGTTATGTATTGTTATTTTGGTCTTAAAATAAGTATTCCAACTAAGAATCTTAGGCTTTATGAATTTCACCAGTAAATAATATTCTATTCCTTCTATTGGTTTGTCGTTGTATACGATTTTAACTGACGGTGGTATATGTTCTGGTATTTTCATTTCGAATGAGTGTTCGTGGGAACCAGCTTTTGATGTTATACTTCCATCTGTTTGTTGGTTTAGTAAGTCCATTTGCAGTACTTTCTGTATTTGGTCGCCTTCGTATTCGTAATTGTGACGTTTCCATATCCTATTGGTAGTGTAGTCGTCGATATCCTTGCGTTCATAATCAAGCCAAGACAATCTCTTCTCAACGAGCAATAGAGTAATATTTTTGTACACTTTGTCACAATCCAGATGATACTTCACTATTCCTGTTATAGGCTGGCCAGTTATATGCTTATTTGCTTTAGGAATATGTACTAATATATCGCATGCTAGTCCCATTATAAATCTTATACTTTTAAAGTCGTTCTCACTCTACGTTTCGCTTCATACTAAATTATCAGATATAATTTAGTCTGTGCTATCGCCGCTGTTTTTTTTGGTGTTGATAAAAGATAAGCTATTGATAAATTTAACAACACAAAATATAGGTAGGTATGTGAAATGACTCATAGTAGGGCGATACTTTAATCCTCAGAGACAGGTGCCTAAATGTTAATTATTTAGTACAACAAAATATTACATAACAGCTGCATTATTATTATACGAAGCTAGTTAAAACGCCACAGGTACAATTTGGTCCTGTCTCTGTCCTGGTTTTGACAAATCAAGATGTACTGCAGAAGCTTGACACTAACCATAGTACACCTCCCGTCGTGGTAGTGGCCGGGGCCTAAAATGGTCACAAAGTGATAATTAATATTACCTGCGTCTGTGACCAGTTTAAATTTTTAACGCAGTTTATTTTATTTTTCTATTATGATTCTGCTAAAGCGGCAAGTTTAGGCCTCCAGCACTTTATGGAAGTTCACTATGCCAGTACTTTGAGGGACCTCTTTCTAAAGCCCCTAGCCCCCCCCCCATCGAGGAGGTTGAGAAACTAATTTTATTATTCAGAATTACGACCAAAAAAAAACCTTAAAAACTTGGGACAAGCCCGCCACACTATTCCCATACTACTGTAATTCCTGAAAGCCAGAATCAACAGTAGCGACCACAAGAAAAGGGCCGAAACAATGAAGCTCGACGAAGTCCCAGAGAAACGATTTAACTGTCTTGGATCCCGCAACGAAATTAATCAGAAAAGAATAGCGTAGGAGTAGGACGACCAACACCAAGTAGAAGCAACTTCATTATTGCCAATGGAACTTGATAAAAAATACCTTGGTAAGGTTTTTATGCAAGGAATTGCAACTGATAGTTCCCATAAAGAATTATTACGTCACTTTTGCGAGATAAAAGAAGCATAGTCCTAGATATTAGAGCTGCAAAATACAGGTAGTTTGTTACTTGCGAACTGCAATTGAAAACTTTCTAAGGAAATAGATAATATTATTTTCTAACTGCCGCACTCAGAGAGCTCTAATGATTACTTAGGCTATCACTTAGTAACGTTTTTGACAGTTTTGTCATACAAAAGTATGTCAAATCTTTATCAGGTGACGTCTTATGTAATAATTAAATATTTCTGAGTACCGCAGTTAGTGTCGAGTGCAAAAGGGTATTTCACAAAAAAAATCGAATTTGTCCGTCTGATAGATTGAAAAAAAATAATGAACACGTATTTTTACCCGACTGCGGCGAAGCCTAAAAGGAGGGTTATTTCTTATTTCACTTAGACAAAAGATGAAGACAATACAGGGCTTCGAAAAGTCGCGTCAAGTCGTGAACAACTACTATAAAAAATAAAAAAAACATCAAAATTTTAATTCGCACTGTTCAAGTTACCCGACACTTAACATCATACGTTATTTACTTTTTTTTTTTTTTTTTATAATATTCCACAACTATCACCCAACGCCATCTAGTCCCAAGCTAAGCAGAGCTTGTGTTATGGGTACTAGACAACTGATAAACATACTTATATATTTCTAAATACATACATATTATAGATAAATTACACCCAGACACAGAACAAATGATCGTGCTCATCACACAAACATTTGTCCTGGGTGGGAATCGAACCCACGACCTCCGGCATAGCAGTTAGGGTCACTAACCACTAGACCAACAGGCCAGTCAAACTTAAAAACCTGACAATAACCATTAGGCAGTAGATGGGCAGTAGTCGTTCCTTAGACACAAGGCACATCTACACTAATATTATAAAGCTAGGAAAGATTTGTTTGTTTCTTTGTAAATTGCAATAGGCTCCGAAACTACTGGACCGATTTGAAAAATACTTTCACCGTTGGGAAGCTACATTATCCCCGGGTGACATAGGCTACTTTTTCCCAGCAAAAAAAAATTACATAATATTCCACAACTATCACACAACGCCATCTAGTCCCAAGCTAAGCAGAGCTTGTGTTATGGGTACTAGACAACTGATAAACATACTTATATATTTCTAAATACATACATATTATAGATAAACTACACCCAGACACAGAACAAATGATCGTGCTCATCACACAAACATTTGTCCTGGGTGGGAATCGAACCCACGACCTCCGGCCTAGCAGTCAGGGTCACTAACCACTAGACCACCAGGCCAGTCACATAGGGGTACTTAGTTTGATGTACAGAATGCTTAGTTGACGGCTGTGTGATGAGTTGATTTACACCCTGTATACTAATACAGTACAAAAATATAATACAGTTCAATTCAAGTTATGATTTTATGCAAATTATACGCAAAAAAAATAATAACAAAAAAAATGTCACGTAATTGGTCGCGCGGACTTGTGACAAGTCCGCACGACACCCTGGCTTGCGATTTGGTGAGTGTGTCTCTCAATTATTTATTTGAAAGAAATTAACGCTTACAGTAACGCTTACAAGAAAGTAACGCTTACAGTTTTAAAGATATTTTTGATTTTGTACCAGTGGATTTTCATAATTATGTGGTCCACGCGACCATGACTGCAGGGTTAAATTAATTGCCCGCTAAAACATAAAGTGAAATTATGACGCAAATACAGTTAAATACATTTTCCATAAGTTAATATATTATAACAAAACCATTGATATTAATTAGGTTCGGTACAGTTAATTATAATTACACAAATAAATGCATTTTATTTTTGAGTGACGCAACAAAAGAATATCGAAATTTTTATTGACGCTACAGAGGCCAGTTTGGTCGTCAAAACCTTACTGTCTGGGATAACCACATAATATAACAACGGTAAACAAAATTAAAAAAGCCGTAAGCAACGTTAACATCGCTCTTAAATTATCAACCTTCATCTCTGCGATGAAAGTTTACTATCCTACAGCACACGTAGTTTACGACATTTCAAGTTCTGAGCGTCGATCGATTTGTGTTAATCACATGCTCGATTTGTGTCGATTCAATTGGTGTTTACATGCCCGAATACATCGATGTATCGTTAATACTTTTTTTTAATTTTAATTAGTGACATTACGTTCTTATTTATGTATTCATCATGTCTGATTTTCATTAATTTGTACATTTGTTATTTTTATTGTTTTTGGTTTTTGTAACAACAATTTATGTCAAGTGTGTGTGTGTGTGTTTTTTTGTTATTATTTTTGTTCGTTGAAAATTGAAAGATTGCATGTGGCTGAGATGAGAATGTTAAGGTGGACGTGTGGTGTGACGAGAATGGATAAAGTAACCAACGAGTTAATTAGAGGAAGTTTTTAAAGTTGCACCAGTTACAGAAAAGTAGGGAATCGAATGTCGTGGTCTGGACATGTTATGAGGAGGGACGAATCGCATGTCAGTATGTGACTTCAAAATATCAAAAGAAAACGAAAGAGAAACGAGAAAAAAAGAAGAATGAGTAAGTAAATCGTCACGGTGGCGCCGTCTAACAGGTAAAAATGGAAAAAGAAAACGTGTTGCGCCGATCCCAAATAGAATGGGATAAGACCATAGAATATTTATTTATTTATTCTTCAACAAATTAAATTTGTGTCGAACAGTTGTTTTAAATCAATATTTAATATATAATCAGTATAATGGCTCAGATAACACTTATGTACTCAATTATAGTATTATTAATAATAATTAATCATAATAATTTAACTTAATATTAATTCAAAAACATTATAAATTCGATTTAAAATAATATTAATGTAAAATTCATTAAGATAAAAATGTCATAATGGTGGATTGTTACTTCAAGTCAAAAGAGAAAATCATTAAATTAGCTAAATATTAGATAACACATTTAGTGTCGTCAACAAGTTCAAAAACGTGTTTAGTAGAAGTAAAGCTCCTAAAATCAACAAAACGAATCCTTATTCAATAAAAACCCAACATATTTATTCTAGCGTGTGAAGGCTCTGGAATTTCAGCAACCGCAGCGGTTGTTTGCACTAATAACGCCTAAAAATATGTGCGATAGCTGATACGATTCGGAATGACTCCTAAAAAAATGTTTGCTAAGGGTTTATTGCACATAAAAAATTGCGATTCTTATTAACAAAATAAGATCTAAATAAAAAGGTATTAAGTTTTTTTTTATTTATTTCTAAAATAATGAATTTTGAGGAATTTTCAAAAAAGATCCTGAAAGGGGAGGAAATTTCCAATATAAAAGTCTCGACTCTCGGAACTCAATATCTATTTTTTTTTCGTTAATAGTAGGGCTCCACGAGGTCGATAAGGCATGGGCGCGCCGTCAATTTAATCAATTATGGTGTAATTAAAAAAAAATTAAGTCGATTTTTCAAAAAGTTACACCATTGTTATTTTCTAATTATTTTCCGTTATCTGTTTTTTAAAATTACGTCATAAAAGTTTAAATAATTTATGATTGGTCTATAAATTTTCCGCTTCGTGGACCTCTTCTCGTTGAGGTACATAATAAATAATATCATGTTATTGCTGTTTTTGCATTTAAATAATATTAACGATTATATTGTTAATAATTTTTTATCGCATAACTTTAACAAAAATCCATAAAAATCATTATTTTAGAAATTATTAACAAAAACAAAATAGTTTTTTTTTAAATCTTATTGTTGCAGTGGAACGCAACAAAAACTTTCAGCCTAAATTGGTTTGAACGTTATGTAGTAATTAGTTTTTGAGAAACAGCACATTTAAAAAACCGCAATTTATAATAATAATAATAATAATAATAAGGGAAGCACTTGGCCAGTTTTTTTTGACATATTAAGCTCTCTAGTGTCATGTTAATTTATCGTCAGTGCATCATGTAGATAGTGAGATACTAGCCTTGGCAGGCTGATTAATGTCACCTTGATGATTAATGTCCTTTAAACATAGTACCTAGTAAAGTTCTTCTAAGAATTTTTGCCATACTTATTATGTCATTTAGCAAGATTATTATTTAATAAAAGAATTATTTAATATCTGTTTATGCTGCAGGCAAGACGCTCGACTTCAATATTGGGTAGGTATTATAAAAAAAACAATAACAAAAAAAAGATCATTATATTATTTTTGTTTACCGAAAATAGTATTAAGTATGTTTAAAAATATTTATTTCTTATTTATTTATTTTAACTTCATAAACAAGAGAGGTAAATCATGTTGCCTTGAATGTAGTTCATTTATAAAAAGATTAAACATAAAATAATACATAATTATTTTGAAAGATCAAATTGATGTATCAAATAGTTCCCTTATTTGAAATATGACTAATCAGAAAATGTAAAAGTAAGTATCTCGAGTGTATTGTTCTCTCAATTTATTTTTATTTTATGATAAAACAGAAACTACATGTGAAATTATCGTTAAAAATAAAATAATATAAATATGTAGTCAAAGCTACCATTAAAAAAATATGGTGATTGTTCTCAAGAAGAACGCTCCTATCCTACTCATATTATAAACACGAAAGTTTGTAAGTCTCTTCACTCTTCACTCTTTCACGCAAAAACCACTAAACGGATTTGGATAAAATTTGGTACACAGATAGTTTATAACCTGGATTTACACATAGGATAGTAACAAACGGAGGGCGAGCCTATTGCCGTCATTCGAGCATGATTCTAGACTCCTTGGCTGCTACCGAGATATTTCTGATGGAAAAACCCAACAACACTTTGCTTGCCCCGGGAATCGAACCTAGTACCTCATGCTCAACAGTCATGCACGCGACCACTATCACCAACGAGGCAGTTCTATGAGGCAATCTATATTGTAAACATAATCAGTATTATTGAAATATTATGATTTTTCCTGCAACCTACTAACCTTCCTTCTTTTTGCATCGCCTTCTTTTTATTTGTTATTTTTAGATGGCTTGATGGAGTATAGTCCGGTTTATATTAATATAAACCGGACTTTACTCCATCAAGCCAAAAAATGCGCACAATTATGATACATTCATTTTTAAACGACCATAAATTTAAATTGACTGTCTTGATAAATGGTGATTTCGCAACAACCCCGATTTCGCAACTTTGACGCGACATACGTAAATATTCATCTACTCGAGCTTCAGAAACCTTTATGGTATAATATATGTTCTGTGTTCAGAACGCTCATTACTGAATCGGACATTTTGATACCAAGTTGTACTTATACCTATGTGGTCATTTTTTTTTTGTAAAAACAGTCCTTCATTCTGTAAAGTTAAAAAAAAAAACTGGTCCTTATTTCTGAAAAATTGTGCTTCAAATTTTTAAAATGGTTGTGTTAGCATCAAGAAAGGAGGAAAAATCATCAGTAGCTGAATTCTACGCCGGAAAATCTGTATTTATTACCGGTGGGACTGGATTTCTTGGGAAGGTACTAAATTATATAAGTTTATACTTACTTTTTTGAGAATTGCATTTAATTTTAAACGTTGTATTATGTTTCCTTGCCAGTTCAACAATGGATGGCTGGTAGAAGAGCCACTTACATTAAATCATTCTCTAAATATTTGTTTTTAGTTTAGTGTTTTAATAGTACATTATGTTAAAAGTGCGGTAAGTTGAAAATTACAGCCGAGGCGATATTGCTTGCCCGAGCCGTAGGCGAGGGCTAAAAGAAAGCAGAGGCTGTAATTATCAAAGCGCACGTATGTCATACGACGTTTTATAACATATTTGCGAGGAAATAAATAAAACTCGGACTTTCTTAAACAAATAAATCTTTAATTAAAGCAGTTATGAAAATTTGAGCAATTAGTAAAATTGATTATTATTTCTTAACAAATAAGCGATGCAATTTTTTTTCAGGCATAGGCACAAAACAGCCAGTATTATTAATAAAAGTAAATTAGTATTTTTGTTTTTGCTACAGATATTAATGGTTGTAATTTATTGTCGAAATTAATAATATTAAAGAATTAAATGTTTATTTATTATATTTTATCTCCCAAAGTTAATTTTATTCATAAAATGTTGACCACTTTTCTGAAATAAAAACTCTTTGCTAAGATTTAAAAAAGTAGGTACCGTTCGTTTTGACGGAGCATCTTTCTAAACCGTGCGATTTACATTACATTACCGCACAAGTACGTAATGAGATACATTACGATATTGAAATTGGTGAAATAAGAGACCCTTTACGAGCAAATGTGTTATAATAGTACATTTTGATACAAGTGCGGAAAGTTTGTTATTGCATTGTTATTTATTGGGGTCGAGAAATACAATAATAAATTCCCACGTGTATCAAACAACGTTTTTCAATACAATATCGAAGAAATTAACTATTAAAACGAGAAGTATCTTTGTCATCAATTTTTAGGAGACTATGATTTACTTAATTTGCTTTTTGTCCGCGGTTTGATTTCGCCAGGTTGAAGAAGATGCAAAGGTTTGAAGCCGCCAAACAACCTCACAGGAAAAATATAAAATTCAAATATTTTTTAAATAAGTACAGAAATAAATGTTTACTTGTTCATAAAAGTAAATAATTGTTTAAAACAATCATGTTTATTTATAGTATTATTTTTATAAACATAATTTAATATTCAAGAATGATTATAAGTCGCAAATCAAAAAAAAAACACCGGTGACTCTATAGCCGGTGGTGATGTTTATTTATTTTTATTTCCTTTAATTTAATTGATTTGTACTTAATGTATGGCATAGTTATCTGTGGTAATTTTCTTTCCCGCCCTTAGTTGCGGAAAAATAAGATTATCGCACGCGTGCGAAATACGTTGCATGTCGAAGCCGAACCTAATTGTAGTGCAATAAGAACCAGTTTTCGAGGAAGTGTATTGAAAAAAACATTGTTGCTTCGTTGTTGAAAGTTTGATCCCGGGTTCAATAAAGTAATGTATGGTTGAAACTGTTGATAGCTGCTATCATAGTTACGTCATTAAAAATTATATGACATATCAATACATAGAAATCTTTGAAGTTTTTATTATAATAAAAAATCGGTGCAGTATTTTTTGAGTTTAATAGGAAATGCGGGAGGTCCATTCTCCACAGACACGCACTAGCCTGTTTTCTTTTTTGTTATGACTATAAAGCTATGATTTTTTACAGAATAATAAACAACTTATACTAACTACTTGTACGCCCCTATGTTTTTCTTATTGATTTTTTTTCCCGCTTTTCCTCGTAAGTGGTGGAGGACTTTGTTTTAAAATATGTTGTAGTGGTCGTGGTAAACCTACTCTTGACCTTCATCTTGTCTTGACAGTCAAAATGAGGTTGACGCTGAAACGACCTACCCCAAAATAAGCCTATCAACTCGTGGCTTGAATATATTAGAGTCGTCTGAACTTCTGAATACCGTTTATTTACACCTTTTACACCTACAAATTAAATATAAATCAGTTACAATCATTTATTATTCACTAACCATTTAAATACAATGCATTCAAGGTACTCTACTGTTTTAAGTAGGTAATTTTTCACTTGAATTAATTGAATATACATTAACGAGTCATTCCTCCGCATCACATGCGATAACCGATTACAACCGTAACACCGAAACTGCTCTTCCAACCAAAAAAATCTCTCGCCCGTCGGGGCAATGAGTTGTTCAAAAGAGATACCGCAGCCTCGACGCAAAGTCTAAGATGGAACGTGGGTGGTTTTTAGTCAGTAGAAGTCTGACACTCCCTTTCGCTCTGCCCAAGAGCGGGAGGGGTTATTTGATGATTGTCCAACCGCCAATAAAAAAAGGCCAACTAATTTGTTTTTTGATGTCTCCATATTTTGTGTTCTAGGTATTTATAGAAAAACTTCTGTACAGCTGTCCAGATATCGAAAAAATCTACATGTTAATACGAGAAAAGAAAGGACTTACTGTTACCGAGAGGATGACCATGTTTCATGATGACGTGGTGAGAAATAATTCTTATATCATTAAAGCTCTGACTAAACTGAAGCCAATTTCACGCGGGATACTAGATGAAATGACGGCACGGTCGGCGCAGTGGCTCAAGCAATGGACTGCTGCGCTGCGTGTCGCGGGTCTGATCCCGTAAACGAGCCCATGAATATTTCACTCACAAACCCACGATACAGGAAAACAATTATATAGTGGGGAAAGGTCTTTAAAAAAAGAAAAAAATAATAATGAGATCAACAAAATTAATATGAAAAATCTTATTAAAAAAATTTGGCTTAGCACTTTCGAACGTTAAAGTTACGTGAAAAGCTCATACTTCACCAATACTTATTTTTATTAAAAAACGCGAAATTGTTGATTTAAAATTAACACAAGTCTATGTTTTTAGATCTTCTGCAGACTCAAGGACAAAAGACCCAAAGATCTCAGGAAGATATCATTTATACCAGGTGATATTACTGCCCCAAGTTTGGGACTATCAGCCGAAAACGAAGACATATTGATAGAAAATGTAAGTAGATTAGAATTAATTAATTTATTACCTTGGGTCTCAAGGTGGCATTTCACAAGTCCGAGTCCATGTGCTTTCATGGGTGTCCCCATCAGATTGAGCTGATACTTTTGGATATGTTGACAAAAACAATATGACAGACATGGCCTAATCGTACCAGCCAGAATCTTGCAGATATGTCAAGCCAAGGCCTAACGCAGAAAATTTATATAAGATTATATATATTATTGTTACGAGCTGGGTATGGGATAAATAAAAACACTACCAATTGAACACACGAAATAACTTTATTACCTACTCCCAAAACACTTATAGACAATCGCAAAACACTACTGAACACTTTAGCGCACTTGATTTCTCTTAGAACCTTCCGTTGTCTCGCTTAAAAGTAGACTGACCCGCTTCGTCCTCTCCCGGTCCTTTTATACCCCAAACACACAATAGATATTCGAGAAAGTTCGCTATTATTCCATAAAGCATCCAGAAAAACATTAACAAAAAAAAATAAACTTAAAGATAAATTAACCAACAAAGAAGAAGTTACTTTACGCCGTAGGCATACGGTCGAAATTACAATGCAAGTACCGCTGACGCCGGACGCAGTAGTTACCTACAGAATAGAATTAGGTACCTACTAGAATTCACGCGTACTTCTCAGTTATTAAGCGAGGTTTCTTGAAGATTCTAGATGCCCGGCGTAACACTGCCCCCTCCTTAGACATGCTCGTCCCGAGCATCATTAGTCCCATAGTATCGCGCCAATCGGTCTACATGAACAATCTTAGGCGCACCTCGCGGACCTTTCTGTATTCGGTAGGTGACATCGTTGATCCTGGTCACAACTCGGTATGGTCCATCCCATTTTGCTTGCAATTTCGGGGACTTTCCCTTGCTCCGCACTGGGTTATGCAACCACACCAGAGAACTTTCATCGAAACCCCTACTGTTTGCCTTCCGATCATAACGGGTCTTCATCTTCTCAGACATCTGTTGTCCGGATTGTCTGATATGCTCATACACATCATTTAACTTGTTACGCAGGTCATTTGCGTAATCCGTTACACTGCGTGGGACATCAGGGGGAGTTCCGGTGATTAAATCTGCAGGCAACCGTAGTTCCCTTCCAAAGTTCGCGAAGGCTGGAGTTACAGTCGTACTTTCGTGAACTGCACTCCGATAGGACAGAAGAAACGGCTGTATGTGCTTGTCCCAATCCTTTTGCCTGCTTTCCACAACTTTTGCCAGATATCTCTCCAACGTCTGGTTGAATCTTTCCACCATTCCATCAGATTGTGGGTGGTAAGAGGTGGTTCTAGTTTTGTGTGTACCCATCAATCGACAAGTCTCCTGAAAAACTTGCGATTCAAAATTCTTCCCTTGATCGCTGTGAATTTCTAATGGTACTCCAAAACGACAGAAAACTTCCTGAACCAGTTTATCTGCGACTGTTGTAGCTTCTTGGTTGGGAATGGCGAAGACTTCTGGCCACTTTGTGAAGTAGTCCATGACAACCATGAAGTACTTGTTTCCGTTGTCACTTTCTGGAAATGGCCCCGCAACGTCCAGTGCTATCCGCTCCCAGGGGGCTCCAACGTTGTACACTTTTAAAGCACCTCTGCTTCGTGTGTGGGGTCCCTTCACAGCCGCACAGCTGGTACATTTGCGACACCAGTCCTCCACATCATCTCGACAGTGGATCCAGTAAAAGCGCTCTCTGATCTTCAGGAGAGTCCTTTTTACCCCCATATGTCCTCCTGAGCATCCATCATGGTACAGCCGTAAAACATCCGGTACCTTAGCTTTAGGAACAACCATTTGTAGATGACAGCTGTCCCCTCGAGCGTTTTCCCATTTACGGCACAACACTCCATCCTGGATCACCAAGCTGTTCCATTGTGCCCAATAACTCTTAGTGATAGAACTCTTCGCAGCAACATCACTCCACTTGGGCTTCGGAGCACCAGCTTTGATCCACTCGAAGATCGGTTTGATGTCAGAGTCATTTTGTTGTGCCTGTTGTAGGGTCTCCTTCCATTCATCGCTGAGATCCGTTCTAAGCATCCTCACCGGTACTACTTCCTTAGTCTCTTGCCTGGCACAGTGCTTGCAGTCTTCAGGACAAGGTCTTCTCGACAAGGCGTCTGCGTTACCGTGAGTTCTCCCACTGCGATGTTCGGTTATGAAGTCAAACTCTTGCAGTAGTTCAATCCATCTCGCCACTTGCCCCTCTGGATTCTTAAATTGTAATAACCACTTCAATGCAGCATGGTCGGTTCGTAACTGGAATTTCCGTCCCAACAAATATTTACTGAAGTGCTGCAATGTCTTCACTACGGCGAGCAGCTCCCGTCTCGTTACGCAGTAATTTCTTTCCGGTTTGGACAAAGACTTGCTGAAGTAAGCTATAACAACCTCCTGATCTCCTTTCCGTTGAGATAACACGCCCCCAATTCCAGTATTACTTGCGTCTGTGTCGACTATAAAGTCATTTTCAGTGTCAGGATATCCCAAAATAGGAGTATTGCACAGACGTCCCTTTAATTCTTGAAATGCGGTGTCGCAGTTCTCGTCCCAACAGAATTGTTGCTTTTCCTCAGTGAGTTTGTGTAGAGGTTTCGCAATGTCGGCAAAATTCTTGACAAACCGGCGATAGTAGGAGCACAAACCCAAAAATGCTCTGACCTGTGTCTTGTCTTTCGGCACAGGCCAATCCTTGACGGCGACTACTTTCTCTGGGTCTGTTTGAACACCTTCCCCCGAAACTATGTGTACTAAAAAGTTCACTTGTTTTCTGAAAAACGAGCACTTTTTCGGACTCAACTTCAGGTTTGCTGTTTGGATCTTCGACAGCACTCGGTTGAGGTTTTTAAGGTGATCTTCAAACGTACGGCCCACAATGATTATGTCGTCTAGATAGACAAGACATGCGTCTCCAATCAACCCGGCAAGTACTTGCTCCATCAGCCTCTCAAACGTAGCAGGAGCATTACACAATCCGAAAGGCATAACTTTAAACTGCCACAACCCTTTTCCTGTTGAGAATGCAGTCTTCTCCTTATCCTTGGGGTCTATTTCTACCTGCCAGTAACCACTTTTCAGGTCAAGTGTGGTAAACCACTTCATTCCCGTCAGCGTATCCAGTGTGTCATCGATCCTAGGCAGTGGATAGCTGTCCTTTTTCGTGACGCTGTTCAGTCGTCGATAGTCCACACAGAAGCGCATACTGCCGTCCTTTTTCTTTACCAGGACCACAGGAGAACACCATGGACTGGATGAAGGCTCTATAACACCGTCCGTCACCATTCCCTTAATCATGGTTCCACTTCTTTTTCCCGTGCAACTGGCAGTCTCCTTGGTCGCTGACGGATAGGTAACTCGTTGCCTGTATTAATCCTGTGCTGAACCAGTCCAGTTCTCCCTATGTCAGCATCACTCGTAGAGAAAATACCGGCGTACTGAAGTAACATCTTCTTAGCCTTGTCCATTTCTCCTTCAGTCAAATGACAGTTTTCTAAAAGCGTTGACACGTCAAATTTTCCACTACGATTTTGATTTCCGGTAGGTAGATCTTGCAATTGACGCATCCAAGCTACTTCCTCGCAAGTGCCGACCAAGGTGCCCTTCTTAATCACCTGCTTCTTGTCACTTGGATTCAGGATGCGTACAGCTGAGATGTTGTTGGCCTTTACCAGAGTTCGTGCCATCTTCCATGGAAACTCGTTGTTCACCCTCTCTATCAGAACACTTCGATCTTTGTGTCCAGAATTTCGTGGTAACTTACCTAACTGGCACGATCGTTTCTGATCTGCGAGGAAGAACAATTTCCTTCAAGCAATACACTTTCCCTGATGGTGCACCCTCCATGAAGACTTCCTCGCAACCACATTTCAACACTCCTTGGTCAATGTCGATCTCACAGCGATATTTCCGCATGAAGTCCAAGCCCAAGATGCAATCGTCCACTATGTCGGCCACGATGACATTGTGCCGGTAAATTCTATCACCCAATTTTAACTCCACCTCCTTCTTGCCTCGGACGGTTATGTGCTGACCGGTAGCTGTTAACAATTGTATACGGTCGTGGTTATTGAAGTAGTCCCCAAGAAACCGATTCGCCACGTGAGAATTGACGACCGTGTGAGAAGCTCCAGTATCCAACGTCAGTTTGCATGGAGTTCCGTTGACTTCGCCGTTGATAGTCAGACTGTTTCCGTCGTGTGCTTGTGAGATCGAGATCCTCGGGGCTCTTTCAAAACCAGCCAGCACCCGCCCCCCAGTCCTGGCATTTACTCGTTTCCCTGCTGTGGCTGGGCTGTCACTTCAGCCACCCTTCCCTGTTGGGGCTGATCTTCCCTTTGTGAGCTGCGCTTAGGGCAGCTTGACCGAAGATGACCCTTTTCTCCACAAGTGAAGCACCTAGGGCTGTATCCTTGCGGGCGGTCGCGTACAGTTGACGCGACAACCTCCCTGACGCGGTGCGCACGGTGGTCCTGCCTCACTGCCTCCACTTCTAAAGCATGGGCCAAGGCGTCTTTCAGCGTCTCGTGGTGCCCAAGTCTTACAGCAGCTCGAACTTCCAAGTCGCGAATTCCATCTACGAACGCCTGAACAAGATTTCCATCAATAAGTGCAGGGGCGGACTGGTATGCTTTGCGAACCAGCTTTTCAACTTCCAGGGCCCACTGCTGAAGTTTCTTGGCACTACGTTGCACACGATCCTTTAACTTGGCACGAAAGACGTGCTCCAGGTGCGCGTCGCCGTATCTAGACTCTAACGCCTCCAGCAGCTGTTCGTAGGTCACATCCTTGCCGAGTGCCTCAAGAATGGTAAGGGCCTGGTCCCGGAGACCCAAGGTGAGCGCTGTCATGGCTTGCGCTTTGGTCCACCCATTCGCCTTCATAACGGCCTCAAATTGGATTTTATAGGCCGACCACGAAGATGTTCCGTCAAATGGCGGCACTTTAAACCCGCGCACCGAAGGTGCAGCAATCACTGAAGCCACAGTCCCGTCTCCAACCTTAATTTCACTCAAGGCCCTCTTCACATCGGCGATCTGAATTTCGGCCTTTGCGATACGGTTGTCGTGCTGCTGTACCTGCTCCTTCATCACGCTCAGCTCTTTGCCCACTGATGCGTGAAGATCCTTTATCAGGAGCATCTGTTCTTCTTGACGGCGAGCCTGCTCGTCCTTATCACGTTGCAGCTGTTCCTGTAACTGGCGAGCCTGCTCCTCTTGACGACGAGCCTGTTCCTCCTTGTCCCGTTGCATCTGTTCCTGCTACTGACGAGCCTGCTCCTCTTGACGACGAGCCTGCTCCTCTTGACGACGAGCCTGCTCCTCTTGACGACGAGCCTGTTCCTCCTTGTCCCGTTGCATCTGTTCCTGCAACTGACGAGCCTGCTCCTCTTGACGACGAGCCTGCTCCTCCTGACGGCGAACCTGTTCCTCCTTGTCCCGTTGCATCTGTTCCTGCAACTGACGAGCCTGGTCTTGCAGCAGCGCCATTAAGGCAGACAAGTCAGGCGCCGCTAGTGCTGGAGTAGATCCAGATGGGCCAGCGACTGGCTCTGACGTAGGCTGGACACCGCCCGGTGTCTGTGTCGGGGAGTCTCCAAATCGCCTTTGGTCCATACCTTGTTGTCGCTGACTCCTCGTACGGATACTATCCGTGTCGTCCTTGGGTAGGATCGGCATTATTTATCCCTCACTTCTGACACCAAATTGTTACGAGCTGGGTATGGGATAAATAAAAACACTACCAATTGAACACACGAAATAACTTTATTACTCCCAAAACACTTATAGACAATCGCAAAACACTACTGAACACTTTAGCGCACTTGATTTCTCTTAGAACCTTCCGTTGTCTCGCTTAAAAGTAGACTGACCCGCTTCGTCCTCTCCCGGTCCTTTTATACCCCAAACACACAATAGATATTCGAGAAAGTTCGCTATTATTCCATAAAAAGCATCCAGAAAAACATTAACAAAAAAATAAACTTAAAGATAAAATAACCAACAAAGAAGAAGTTACTTTACGCCGTAGGTATACGGTCGAAATTACAATGCAAGTACCGCTGACGCCGGACGCAGTAGTTACCTACAGAATAGAATTAGGTACCTACTAGAATTCACGCGTACTTCTCAGTTATTAAGCGAGGTTTCTTGAAGATTCTAGATGCCCGGCGTAACATTATTAATTTATTAATTAATTTATCTGCAGGAAAATCACATTTTCTTTTTTTAAAGGACGGGTTGAATGTAATCAATCAATCAAATGACTCCTCCCGCTCTAGGCAAAGCAGAAGGGAGTGTCAAACTCTTTGCGTTTCAGGGCCACGGTGACTCTTTCAAATAAATTCTGCAACCCTGACAGGATGATCACATTATCTAACTGTACGCTAATGTTAAAGGTATCGGTGATCATTCACCTGGCTGCCACGATAAAGTTTAACGAACCTCTCCCGATCGCCTGGAAGACCAACGTGGAAGGTACTCGGATGTTAATGGCACTAAGCCGCAGGATGAAACGAATCGAGGTAAGCATAGCTTTTCAATTCAGATATTTTATGGAAAAAATATCAGTAAAATGTGTTTTGTCTGCAAAAATAGTCAAAAGAACTGATACAAGTTGTCAAGAGCTTAGTAAAAATGACTAAATCAATCACCAAATGAAGTTAAATAATAATAATAATACCATTGTTAAGCTCATGGTGGTTTGCTAATCTTTCCTCTTTATAATATTAGTGTAAATAAAAAGTCACAGTCATGTTTCCTTATTCAGGTCTTTACACATGTATCTACTGCGTATACGAATTCGAACAGGGAAGAGAGTGAAGAGATCCTGTATCCCGCACCAGCTGATATCGACGAAGTGTACCAACTGGTCAAAGATGGCGTCACTGAGGAGGAGACTAAGAGATTGATGAGTAATTATGTTTATATATCTTACTAGCTGATGCCCGCGACTTCGCCCGCGTGGATGTCGGTTTACGCGACCAAAATTAATATTTTCATCCCCTATTTAAACCTTTTTCGGTATAATAATTTTATCTATAGCCATTCTCAGGCTCTAGACTACACGTGGACCAAATTTAATTTAAATTGGTTCAGTAGTTTCGGCGTGAAAGCGCGGCAGACAGTGGGACAGACAGTTACTTTCGCATTTAAAATATTATAATAAAAGTTTCAGATTTTGTAGTTTCAGAGACACTAATGTCATCATCAACAGTCACACCTCAAATCCATCCACGGCTTATAATAGATCTCTCTCTGCTCTGACTGTGCCATTTAAATTCGCAATGATTCACACCACTAGACGAATACTACCCAATCATCCTACGCACTCTAAGGATAGTTTTGTTAAACCGTTTTCTGTCAGAGCTAAACAAAGCTATTAGTTGACGAGCTTCGAACGCATAGCGTTCAGTAATTGTCTCACAGGTTCGTACTACTGCAATCAAAAGTAGTATCTATGTGCCAATTTTCATTTAAATTAGTTTAATAGAAAACATACACATCTATTACTACTCAGTTTAGCATATCTGTGGTCAAAAAGCAATCATAGGAGGAGCCTGGAAAATCAAAAAAAGTTAACTTTTTCATTGTTTTATACAGATGGACTTCCAAATACATACACTTTTACAAAAGCGCTGGCCGAACACCTGATAGCTGAGAATCAAGCATACGTACCGACAGTCATCGTCAGACCTTCTGTTGGTGAGTGATATTTGAGATTAATGCTCCACGATAGCCTTCGAAATTCGTTTTTTTACGTTTTTTGCAATAGGGTAGTTAGTTAATTACTAAAAAAAAAATATTTGTCCGTCAGATAGATTTCCAAAAAATATTGGCCACATTTTTTTTCTTTTTTCCCGTAAACAAACAATGACGTCGATACAGCGCTTTGAAAACTCGTGTGACGTCATATTCTAAGACATTAGTATGACATTTTTTAGCAGTCAGTGACGTCACAAACCCCTACTCAAATCTTTGACTGGCGAACCGGGGATCAAACTCAGGACCTTATGCTCTGCTGTCGCGCTTGCAACCACTTGACAAAGAGGCATTTTGAGATACTATGTAGTTTGAATCTATTTTTACCTCTTTTCTCAAATAAAATGTATAGAACATGCAAAAAATATCCAAGTGTTTCCTGTTTACAGCTAACATAAACATTTTTATGGTTTAGATAGAAAATTATTATTTTTTATATCTTGCGTAGTTTATTATCTCGTAAAATGTAAAAGATTTATTGTGTTCCTTTGACATGTATGCATTTATGATCAATTGTTTTTATATGTTAAAAGAATATAAAAACCGTTTTAAAAATTGAGGTTAAATGTGTGGGAAATACTTGTATTGCTAATTGTATAATAATTATAATTATTTCGTTTAAATCATTGGCTGACTATCGTCATCTTGACCACCCCTTTGGACTCGTGGTTGCAAGTGTAACCGCTGCTGTCGGTCGCGTCGGTTCGAGTTCCCGGTCGGGTAAAAAGAGCTATTGGATTTTAATTTGCCTTTTTTTAACTTTAACACTTTTATCGTTTACATCTTGCTATAATGTTCTCACACAATGTAACATCTCAATTTGAATGATGTTACCCAGGTTTTGTATCAATATTCAGATTTGAAATAGTGTCCTTGGAGTTTCTTGCCCGTTCTTCTCCATAGACTTGACGACACGGTTGGCGCAGTGGCTCAAGCAATTGACTGCTGCGCTGCGTGTCGCGGGTTAGATCCCCGCACGTAACGAATATTTGTATGGCCTACAGATAGTTGTTTCGGGTCTGGGTATTTGTGTATGTGAGTTTAAATGTTTGTGAACGCACCCACGATACAGGAGAAATTCCTAGTGTGGGGCAACGTTTATAAAAAACAAAAAAATCTATGCCAGCGAATGGGCAACTACATACATAGTTATTATGGCTTGTGACTCGGACTGTGGCTTCTATTTATTTTGTACTAGCTTTTGCCCGCGGCTTCGACCACGTGGATGTCGGAAATTTTCATTACATACTTAAATCCCCGATTTCACCCTCTTAGGGGTTGAAATTTGAAAAATCCTTTCTTAGTGGATTCTTGCGTCATAAGAATAAAACGTGTGCGAAATTTCAAGTTTCTAGCCCCAAGGGTTTGGCCTATGCGTTAATCCTCAGTCAGTCAGTTTTGCCTTTTATACATATAATTACTAGCGCAAATATATAAAGATTTCTTCTGTACGTGTGTCTGTCACTGAACTCCTCCTAAACGGATATACCGATTTTGATCAAATTTTCGTATGTGTTCAAGTGGATTCGAGAATGGTTTAATATTAGAATTGGACCCAGTAGGTGGCGCTGCTGTCAGGGCAGGACGACGTCTGCCAGGTCCGCTAGTAAATATATAAAGCTATACAGATTTCTTTCGTTTCGACTTTTCAAAAGTGCCTGTAACTGGTCTACTCTAAATAAATGCTTTGATTTTGATTTCCAGTTGCATCCATAAAAGATGATCCAGTAAAAGGCTGGCTGGGTAACTGGTTCGGTGCCACCGGTCTAGCTGTGTTCACCGCAAAGGGTCTGAACCGGGTGATCTATGGCCAAGCCAGTAATATTGTCGACCTGATCCCCGTGGATTATGTTGCCAACGTGGTGATTATCGCTGGTGCTAAGAGTGGCGGAGAGAAGTACGTAAATTTTGTTTTTTTTTTTTATTATTTGAAATGGTCAGGGACCCTGACCGAGTCACAAATTCAAAGTTTTAAAAAGAGCGATGGAACGTACTATACTCGTATATATTAAGCTCAGCGACAAAATAGGGATGTTTACTGACTTAAAAAAATGTGATTCTAATTAGTCCGTCTATTAAATTGCGATTAGATTATCGAAAAATATTGGATACTTATTTTTATTTTATCAAATCAATGAAAATTGACGAAGATACAACGCGTCAAAGATTTGAGAGGGGTTAGGTGACGTCACTGACCGTTAAGGAATATCATACTAATGTCTTAGAGTTTGACGTCACACGAGTTTTCAAAGCACTGTATCGTCTTAATAGTTTGCTTACGTGAAGAAAGAAAAAATACGTGTGCAATATTTTTTGGTAATCTGTATGACGGACTAATTTGATATGTTTTGTTAACATCCCTATTCAAAATACCACAATACGCTCAAAAACAGGAATCGCTGATGTGGGTAACAAAACTGCTAGGTTAAAGTGGGATTGGGCGTGCCATGTCTGCAGAATGCATCAGGAGCGATGGGCTAGAGTCATCATGCAGTGTGTGCCAGAAGACGGGCGTCGTCGTCGAGGGAGGCGTAGAAAACTCTGGCGTGACGACTTAGAGGCTTTTATACGAGATCAGCTGGAGAAAACCACACAGAGAATAATGGAAGACTATGGAGGAAGCCTTTTCCCAGCAAGTGGTCAGCAGCAAGTTGACCTCAATCTTGCCCTAATGGTAGAGATGAGGTCGAGGATGGAACAAGCTTACCAAGAAGAAGCATATATTTAATCGCGACTTTAATAGATAGGGGTAGTATGAACTCGGGAAAACCGACGCTGACAAAAGCAGGGAGTTCCACTTCTTGGCTGTGTGCATAATAAACAATTTAGCAAAGCGCTTTGTTCGAATGTGTGAGTTCGAAATTTAAGAATCTTTTAGCGTTCTTTTAACCCACTCGTGTCATCCTGGAATGTAAGGCCAGGGTATAAGATATGCTGCGGGTTGTTCGAAAGAGATACCGCGGCCTCGATATACAGAGTTAAGAAGGAACATGGGTGGTTGTTAGAAGTCTGACACTCCCTACCGCTCTGCCCAGAGCGGGAGGAGTCATTTGATGATTTCCCAACCACCAAAAAAAGAAGGGTCAAGGATATACGTATTGCGAAACATAATATTATATCTTTGGAAAAGTGAGGTTACTCCGGGAAGACTCTGGAACTTTTGAGGTATTGTGATTCTGTGTGGACCTTAGCTGATGACACTCAACGGCTTGGAGATTTATGGGATTTTTCTGCTTTTTTTGTGATATTCTGTTCTAATTCAAAGAGTCGTCGTCGATGATGTCAACGACAGTCGTTCCTTAAATGGTCAAGAGTTTGAATATAAGCATAAAGCAGAGAGAAGAATATTGGATTTAGGAATAGAGTGCAAAGTGAAAGAGGATTCTCCAAAAACGGGACCATTTTGAAATTACATATTACTAGCGGACGTCACGCGGTTTCACCCGCGTAGTTCCGGTTCCTGGTGAAATACAGGGATAAAAAGTAGCCTATGTCACCCGAAGATAGTGTAGCTTCCCAACGGTGAAAGAATTTTTCAAATCGGTCCAGTTGTTTCGGAGCTTATTCGTTACAAACAAACAAATCATTCCTCTATATAATATTAGTGTAGTTATAGAATCATTCAACTCGGTTCCCAATTGGCATCATGATACGGGATTCCATATATAAAAAACATTGTCCTTTCAGGTTAAATGGGCTGAAAATTTACAACTGCTGCAGCAGTGGCAGCAATCCCGTTTCCATTGCGAAGATTATGGAGTTGTTTACTGAAGATACTCTGAAGGAAAAATCTCGTAAGTTTTGGTCTCTGAGGCTTTTCCAATCGCAGCCGCCGCGGGAGACGCTCCGGGCGTCGGGGCCACGTGACGGCTTCCGGACACTATAGGCGACGGCCTGTGGACGGTGAGTCACGGGCTAGCTAATCGTCCATCCGTTCTATGACGATGACAGGCCGTGTCGACGTCTTGTTCGTGTTCCACGCGCGCCTCAAAGAGATGTCAGCAACATGGGAGGGGCCTGCAAAGGCCGACGCCCGTCGGCGCTGAGGGATGTTGTAAGAGATACCGCGGCCTTGACATAATGGGCTAAGAAAGAACATGGGTGGTTTTTAGTCAGTAGAAGTCTGACACTCCCTTTCGCTCTGCCCAAGAGCAGGAAGAGGGGTTATTTGATGATTTCTCACTCCCCAAAAAAAGGGTTTTTCCAATAAAATACTTAACAAGACTTATCTAACTTAAAGGGTGTAGGTAAAAGTACCCTTAACGCAAACGAAGGGCATTTGTTTTCCCCACCACTGCGATATTTTTTTAGTTCTAGACCATACCTGGGAACCCTAGTTACGGAGATATTGGAGGTCAAAGTTCCAAATTTTGCACAGCTGTTTTTGTAAATACTAGTTTTTCAGGTAGTAACTTTACTTAAATTACCTCCATGACCATTTTACTATTCAAAGCATCCACAAGCACAATGTTTTAAGAGTGCTACATTGAGTTGCACCGTAAAATGAGATATTTTAACCCAAAAAAAAAAGTCGTTACCCAGCAAAACTTTTGCGTAGGTGTAATTAGTTTGATGTACAGAATGCTTGGTTGACGTATGTGTGAAGGGTTAATTTACACCCTGTATAGACTGAAAAAAAATAAAACATTAAACTCTACTGCTAGAAACAGTAAAATATGAGCCTAACGTTCAAAGCAGTAACTTTTGATGAGCTGTCGTTATAAACATTTAACTGTATAAAACCTTTTTTTTTACTGTTGTAAATTAAGTTTGTTAATGACAAAAACATTTAAAAAAAATTATGTTTGAACATCATCTTTTTTAATGTTTTGAACATAAAAAACATACTATTTAAAACAGAAAAATAAATAATGTTTTTAATAGTTAAATGTGTTTATCGACAGCTCATTATAAGTTACTGCTATGAACGTTAGGCTCATATTTTACATAGCAGTACAGTTTAATGTTATATTTTTTTCAGTGTAACGCCTGTAAATAATCAATAAGTAATCGCCAAAGGGTTAGGGAGAAGTGTACCCAGGAAACTCAGTAAGTAAGGAATAGTCACCTATTCAATGGACCGATGCAGGCAATCGCGGCTTAGCCTTATAGAATGATCTGTTAATTACTACTTCAACACGTTTCACAAACCGCATCGTCTTCTGAGATGAAATGGCATTAAAAGCTCATGCTTTTATGTGAGCATCAGTGGCAAGAGGCGTTATTACAAGTTCAATGTTACGTACAAAAAGAAGCGCCTGAATGATAAATACGAGTAGTATCCTTATGCTGACACTAGTTGCAGCCATTTCTTTTACAGGGGTTTCTGTTATTGCAATAAAGCAGCAAGAGCTCTAAAAGATGGTCTGACCAACACCTAAGAACATAATTATGAGCATCATCATCAATATTCTACCTTTATTTTTGTTTTATGGCATGTGGAAAATCATAAAATAACCCTCCTGCTCTTGGGCAAAGCGAAAGGGAGTGTCAGACTTCTACTAACTAAAAACCACTCATGTTCCTTCTAAGCTCTTTATGTCGAGACCACTGTATCTCTTACAACATCCCGCAGCCTCGACGGGCGTCGGCCGTTGCAGGCCCCTTCCATGTTGCTGACATCTCTTTGAGGCGCGCGTGGAACACGAACGCGCCATCGACACGGCCTGTCGTCGTCATAAGACGGACGGACGGCGAGCTAGCCCATCACTCACCGCCACAGGCCCCAATATTGTACCTTTTACATTTATTTCCATTTCCATAATTTTCTATTACTAATCATCTCACTAGATACCTCCTTTTTTGCCATATCATACTTTAAACAATTCAACCATCGTTTTATTTTGGTCTAAGCCAAAAAAAACAACAGTATGCTTTACAAACCAAAAGTATGCTTTTATTTACCTGTTTACTTAATAATATTATAAAGCTAAAGAGTTTGTTTTTTAGGTTGAACGCGCTAATCTTAGGAACTACTGGTTGGAATTGAAAAACAATTTTGTGTTGGGTAGCACATTTGTCGAGGAAGGCTTTAGGTTATTCCACGCAGACAAAGTTACAGACAAAAGCTAAAAATCTATATTCTATAGTAATTATTATTAGAAAGAATAAATATTTGTTTTTTTTGTACTTTTTAGTAACGAATAAATTTATAAACTACTGAATCGACTTGAAAAGTTATTTTACCGTTGGGAAGCTATACTATACCTGGGTGTCATAGGCTATTTTTTTCCCAGTATTTCCACGAGAAGGGGAACTACGCGGGTGAAACCGCGTGACGTCCCCTAGTAATTAATAAAACCACTTACCAAGCGTTTAACAACTGCACTTACCTGTCGAATAGAAATTTTATGAACTTTTCATATTTTTTACAGATGCTATGCCGCTGCCAGGGTGGTTCGTGTATACTCGGTACAGATGGCTGATGACCCTACTGACGATAGTATTTCAAATGGTACCAGCGTATCTAGGTGATGCTTATAGGGTGCTAAGTGGAAAGAGTCCACGGTAAGAATCTATTTGTTTGTTTCTACAAGGTATCACACTAATACGAGTATTATAAAGGCGAAAGTTTGTTTGTGTGTGAGTGTGTATGTTTGTTACTTCTTCACATAAAAACTACAGAACGGGATTGGATAAAATTTGGTACACAGATAGTTTATAACCTAGATTAACACAGAGGATAGTTTTTATCCCGATTTTATCTTCCCGTGGAATAATTTTCGAGTTGTAGCGGGCGAAGCTGGCAACACCTAGTACCACAATAATCGCAACACGATTAGATGGTGATGCAGACCACTAAACTAGACAACTTTACTAAAATAATATACCTAGCATGATGAGCATTGTCAGCATACAATGTCTCTATAGCTGAGACACGCACAGGCTTTGTGCGAGGGAACGGGGTAAAAAAAAAAGTAAAAACGAACAACGTGGGCACAGTGCGGTTTGGTAGATGGATGTCTTGGATTATTTGGATCAGGTGAAGAAACCGGTATCGGTTTTCGAATTGATCTTTCCCTTCTCCAATTCTTTTCCGTTTTGAGAGCAGTGGTGATGAAATATACTAACTATTCTAATCTCTGGAAAGTAAGTAAAAAACATGTGAATGAGGCAACCTACTTTAACAGCTTCGCTTCGATATAAATCATTCCGGGATTAAATTAAGAGGTCGTAACCACATGTTACTTACTTCGTGTACCTTAGGTAAGTACCAATCCATGAAAAATAAAACAAAAACAGCGTAATTTTCATTTCTCAACAGGTACATCAAGCTTTATAATCTGGTCATCCAAACACAGATGGCGATCGACTTCTTCACATCTCACAGCTGGATGATGAAGGCAGACAGAGTGAGAGAGCTGTTTGCCTCTCTTTCTCCCGCTGACAAACTAATGTTTCCCTGTGATCCTACCAGTATAGATTGGACTGACTATCTCAGAGATTATTCTCGAGGTGTCCGATGGTTTTTAGAGAAGAAGAAATGACCGGTTACTTGCGAAATTTATCACAAATAAGTAGGAAGTAGACTATAATTATATTCGAATTTGTATCTGACCGTGGCATAACTTTGTACTGTGACATTTGTTACAAGTGTTACAGCACCATACTGAGATAGGGGTGTTTTGACCTTGACCTTTTCCTGATAAAAAAAAATAGAAATCAGTTTAGTCCGTCAGTTAAATATTATCGAAAAAATATTGGATACCTATTTTTTGTTTAATGAATTTAATAAAAAAATACGGTACGTTAGTGGGGGCTTGTGACGTCACTTTCCGGAAAAAATGTACTGAAATGTGACATCACACTAGTTTTCGAAGCTCTATAGTATTATAATATTGTCTTTAATTGTTAAAATAGAAAAAATCTTTATCCAATATATTTTGGAAATCTATCTGACAAACTTATTAGATTTTTTATTGTACAAATAATTTTCTTCCCTTGTATGTATTATTTAAGCTTTTCTTATGTTTTTTTTTTTTTTTTTTGTATTGTTAATTTTTTATCGTTTTTAGTCATTGAGTTTGCGTTAAGTTTGAGTTTGAATTCCTGTATGAGACTAGGACTGGGACAGGGGGGGCTGGGTATGGGACTAGAAGCAGTGGTGGCCCAGTGGTGGCGGCCTCGACTTACGAAATGTGAGTCGTGGGTTCGAATCCAGTCAGGCGCATTACTTTGTGTAATTTATTTCAACACCACTGCTCTCAAAACGGTGAAGGAAAACATCGTGAGAAAACCGGCATGTAGGTATTAGAACCAAAAAATTCGAAGACATGTGACATCTACCAATCCGCACTGGGCACGCGTGGTGGATTATAGCCCATCCCTCTCCTAGAGAAGAGGCCTGAGTCCCTGCAGTGGGAACATCATAGGCTGATGATGATGATGATGAGACTAACAAATATTTTTTTTTTTTTATTTCGCTAGAACTGTAGATTTAAAATAAATATTAAAGCAACGTGATTTCTAGGTTATATTTGTAGGATATATTTAAAATAAGGTAACCCATTGATTTATTTTTAGAGTTCTATATTGTATTAACAATCGAGTATTTACCATTTTTCTCAATATATTTTAATTTAATTATCTTATATTTTAAGAACTTTTTTTAATAAACAATTGAGATATAATTATAAGTCTCACCATTGATTAACGGTTTTCCTTTTCTTTCTTCCATTTTTACTTTATTTGACAGTAAGCAGCTGCCCACGCACCACTAAGTAGCCAGGTGAGCGTAACAGACTACGCAGGTACACACGGCTACACATCAAGCTATACATTCCTAGTTTACGCTGAAACTGAAAATGTAAACTGGAAATGTATAGCTTGATGTGTAGCCGTATGAACAAACTTGTACTGAAAACGTATAGCTTGACACACGGCTACACATCAGTGTAGCCTTGTGTACTCGGGGGAGCAAGACTGACTACGCAAGTATCCGGGCGAGCGTGAGAAAAACTGGTGCTCTAGCATTATTGTCATCTATACCTAGTTGAAGAACTTGTGGCCTATTTTTTCTTGGAGATTGGGAAAACATCAAATGACTCCTCCCGCGTGTCAGACTTCTGCTGACTAAAAACCACCGATCTCTCTTAGCCTTCTGTGTCCGGGGCTGCGGTACCTCTTTCGAACAACATTATTTTACACCCGTATGCTTCTGTGAAGCTGTCAAATATTTTTCTAATCCTACAAAGTGTCTGCCTTTTCTCATTATGGCATTTATTTTGCCCTTTTTTTTTGCGGGTGGAAAATCATCGAATAACCCCTCCCGCTCTTGGGCAGACCGAAAGGGAGTGTCAGACTTCTACTGACTAAAAACCACCCATGTTCCTTCTTAGCCCTCTATGTCGAGGCCGCGATAACTAGTGTACAACCCGCGGATTTATTTGGCCCTAAGATCAGAAAAGTACAAAATTCTTTTAGGTCATTAGTAAATTATGCAATAATCATTTACGCTCAGAACATCACAGACACATTTTTGATACTAATAACAGAGTTGTTTTTTTATTAAAAATGCAAATAAAAATCAATTTTTAAAGCAGTCCTAAAACTTTGAAAACCGTAGATCTCTTACGTTACTGTTGCCCTTGGACACTAGACTATCCGGTTAACTGGCAAGCGGTTAGAAGCGGTTAGATGTGAGTAATACTATCGTAGCATAGACAACGTTACCAAGAAGGATACCTCCACTACTACCCAAGTACCTACTTACTGGTGGGACTGGTTGTCAGACTTTGTGGGCACTGGCTTCCTGTAAAATGGTATGTTTAAGTAAATCCCATGTCATAGAGCTAGCCTATTGCCGTTAAGCATGTCATATTTAAAAGCAGTATTATTATTTTCAGGTCTACATCGAAAAACTCATTTACTCTTGCAATAAGTTAGACAAACTATAAAGTGCGAAAGAAAAAAGGCTCAAATGTAAACAAAAGAATTGAAGACTTGTTTGCTAATCCAGTAAGTTGACATTCTTAATTTACATAACAGTACGTCGGTAATACCCAATCAAAGGTCATTATTGTTTAGAGTTCCGTAGTCAATATAGAACCCTTACAGTTTCGTCATGTCCGTCTGTCTGTCTGTCTGTCCGTCCGTCCGTCCGCACTATATCTTAAAGACTCTCACTGCCGCACTCAGAGAGCTTTATTGATTACTTAGGCCATCACTTAGTAATGGTTTTGACAGTTTTCTCATACAAAAATATATGTCAAACATTTACTAAGGGATGGCTTAAGTAATCATTAAATATCTGAGTACGGCAGTCAGTACTAGAAAGCTGTAATTTGGCATGAATATAATAAATGAGCTATGCGGCACAAAGTGCTAAAGTAAAATATTTGAATTTTTTTAGTGTATCTCCAGTACACATTAAAGCGGGGATGATTTTTTTTCTCGCAAAGTTCATTATGTGGGATGTAGTTGTATAGGTTTTTAATTTGAAAAACTTTGCGAGTTTGCTCAAACAGTTTATCGATTATGGGATTCGTTTGTGAAATATTAAGCTTTAAAGTGCAATTTTTTTGCAAGACTCAAGTGTGCCAACCTAAACCACCTATACGGGTTATCTATGGGCATGCGAAAAAAAACATGGTAGTAGCAAATATAACGAAAATAAAATAAAAATAAAATCACAGCTAAGAACGCTTTACAGGTTTACGAGTGGTAGTCGGCCAGCTTATAAAATATACTTTTATAAAATATTTTCCTGTACTTAATGTATGGGAGCGCAGGTCTCAAAACTGCAAATCTAATTTTGATTTATTTTTACACTAAAAATCATCGTTTGGCGGCAGGTACGCAGGGTAGTTAATCAGTTTAGTAAGTTCACATATTTTGATGAGCAACTACGGAACCCTACATTGTGCGTGGTCTGACATGCACTTGGCCGGTTTTTTTTATTAATTTTAAACAAATCTTCAATTATAGTTGTATTCCACAGCTCTCAGTATTTTATTATATGTTTTAGTCCAAAGCCGGCTTTTGACTATGTGATGTAATATATTACATCTTGAGATATTTATTACATCCCGCGTTTGAGATGTGTTATACGGGGAAACGACTTTTTCTTTTGGAGTAAAAAATTACATTTTACTTATTTTACATTTTACTTATTACTTAAAACATTATGTTATTGGATGCTTTGGATAGTAAACGGGTCATGGAAGTAATTTAAGTAAAGTTATAACCTGAAAAACTAGTATTTACAAAAACAGCTGTGACTGAAAAATTTGGAACTTTGACCCCCAATATACAACTACAACAACAACTAGGGGGCAACTAGGGGGTTCCCAGGTATGGTTTAAAACAAATAAAAAAATATCGCAGTGGTGAAGAGAGTGGTGCCTTTCGTTTGCGTTAAGGGTACTTTTAACGTTTTATACAGTAAACCCCTCAATTACAATGCAGCATGCCAAGAAGATACTAATTCTTCCCGATTATGGCCTCCTGCAGGGCTATTGCGTATCTTTTAAATGACAGTGGCTAACCTATGGTGCCTTTCAATTACTGTCAAATGGTTCCATTTTGTACTAAACCATAACCAATTTGACCGTTAATCCATAGACAATATGATAGCCACTGTCATTTAAAAGATACGCAATAGCCCTGCTGGTAGTTTGTAAGACTTTACTATCCTCGTTTCTCATCTCCTACTTGTTCTTGCCTATTTTATACCGCCGCATCTTCGAGTGTAAGCTCACATAGTAATCTGAGGCTATTCGTGCCAATATAGGTTCTTACAAAAATTCGCATTGTTGCTGATTTTGCACTGTTTGAATGGATGACCTACGCCAAAACGTAGTACAATGAGAACATCAACAGCAAACCCCATTCGTTTTAAAGTAGAATTTTGTAATAGTACTGATATAAATAATGGTATTTTTGTTCCCACAAATTCTACGATTGTATCGTACCAATAAGACTAGTCGGGAAAAAACCCACTAGTTCTGACGTAGGACTGTTCAATATATTTACTGGGAATGATCCAAGAAAAAGTTCTTTCTCAGCAATCATTTTTGCGAATAAGAGATATTTCTTTTTATATATGCATAGAATACTTGGTTACACGTTGTGAAGTTGATGAAAGATGTAGATATACCCAGTTAAAGAAATATTGTAACACATTAACTTGAAACCAGATCATTAATTTTAGGTGTCAGTAATATACCATGCGGCAGCTACGGTTAGGTTTAACGAACCATTACCTGTAGCCATGAACATCAATTTTGAAGGCACGAAGAGGATTCTTGAACTCAGTTGGCGTATGAAGAATTTGGAGGTAATTAGGGTTCCGTAGTCAATATGGAACCCTTATAGTTTCGCCATGTCCGTCTGACTGTTCGTCCATCCGTCCGTCCGTTTTATATATCAAAGACTGTTAGTAATAGAAAGCTGTAATTTGGCATGAATATACAAATGAGTAACACCAACAAAGTGCTAAAGTAAAATATTGTTTTTTTTTTAGGGAATCTCCAGTACACATTAAAGTGGGGATGTTTTTCTTTTTTCTCGCAAATTTCACAGTGTGGGATGTCGTTGGATAATGTACGGGAGCGCAGGTCTCAAAACTGCAAATGTAAGTTTGTTTTATTTTTCACAATAAAAATCATCGTTCGGAGGCAGGTAGGCAGGGTGGTTAATCAGTTTAGTAAATTTACATATTTTGATGGGCAACTGCGGAACCCTTCATTGTGTGTGGTCCGACATGCACTTGGCCGGTTTTTTTTTATGTGAAATTAGACTAACTTAGAAAAACGTGAAAGGGTTAACAATACACTGTTAACATACCCACTCTCTGCTCAACCTTTTTTCAGTTAGATAAGGTTAGACTTTAATCTAACCAGATTCATCGCACCCTGCGAATAAAATACTGATGTGCACAGTATATTGTATTGAAAGGCGATGGCAGATTTGTAAATTCGAATAAAGTTTTCAGTAACTGAGTCACAACAACTGCAACAACTGTTCTATGTAGATAAAATTCTGGTATTTAGCTGCATCTGATTGGACTGTGAGTCTCTTAACTATGATCGGAAACGGGTTATAATCCACCACGCGAGTATAAAGCGGGTTGGTAAATGTCACATGTAAAAGAAAAGTTTGATAAATAGACATGCAAGTTTCCTCACGATATTTTTCTTTTGAGAGCAGAGGTTATGAAATAAATTACACAATGTAATGCGCCTACCTGGGTACAAACCCACGACTTACTTACGTTGTTCTTTACACAAATTACTCCTTAACTGCTAATAAAGATAATCCGTATAATTCAGCCACTATATCACTTCAGACAGTAATGAAAAACATGGGCTGACATATATGACTAAGAAGGAACATGGATGGTTTTTAGTCAGTAGAAGTCTGACACTCCCTTTCGCTCTGCCCAAGAGCGGGAGGGGTTATTTGATGAAACCCCCCCCCCTCCCAAATGGCTGTACTGTATATTTCAGCGGCTTTCACTCAAACGCAGTAGAAGATACTTCTGGAGACAGTGTACCCAGTGCCAACCAAAGTGGAACATGTCTACAAGTTTATCGAGGAAAACAGACGTGATGCTGAAGAAACCAGATAGTTTTTAAGTATGTGAAACCAATAAGATTATGCAAAGGGTGTACAGAAGTATTTGGAACCTAAGTAGATTTATTATCAGCGATTTGTGTCTCACAGCAAGGCAAGCCTACCTTACCTCCTATCTTATCCCTATCTACTGCTTTATAGGCCAATACTTGCGAAAAGAGTCGAGTACAGTCGAACTAGCTAATAACTAGTATACAGCCAGCTAACTTGCATTTACTTTTAAAAGTATACAGAAACATTTAGAGTCTGATGGCAAACGATACAGTGTTTGACATCAGACGCTTAATGCTAAACGCTTTATAAAACAAAATTGCATTTTTTTATTGTGTAATAGATTTATAAAAAAAAAGTCAACCTGTATACTTATAAGCTTGTTTGACTGTACGTCCCGCCATCTCCAATAGGGCCTGCTGCGTTGCCGTTTGCTGTTGTTTGGGACCTAATAATAATAATATTCCACAACTATCACACAACGCCATCTAGTCCCAAGCTAAGCAGAGCTTGTGTTATGGGTACTAGACAACTGATAAACATACTTATATATTTCTAAACACATACATATTATAGATAAATTACACCCAGACACAGAACAAATGATCGTGCTCATCACACAAACATTTGTCCTGGGTAGGAATCGAACCCACGACCTCCGGCATAGCAGTTAGGGTCACTAACCACTAGACCAACAGGCCAGGCCTAATGATTGTGTAGATACTTTACCTCCTACTCTCTGCCATGCGACAGATGCGGCCAGTTCAGGTCAATTTGAACTTGATTTGTAAGTTATGAAGTGAATATTTTTGTGATGTTTACTTTAATGGAAAATATTTACCTATTTGTCATTATTTATTTATTTTACTATTTATGTACACACAATAGACAGCACAGGAAAATAACATAAAATAATATATGAAAACAAAATGAAGGGTGTAAAAGTACCCTTAACGCAAACGAAGGGCACTTGTTCTCCCCACCACTGCGATAATTTTTTGGTTCTAGACCATACCTGGGAACCCCCTAGTTACGGAGATATTGGGGGTCAAAGTTCTAAATTTTGCACAGCTGTTTTTATTAATACTAGTTTTTCTGGTTATAACTTTACTTAAATTACCTCCATGACCCTTTTACTATTCAAAGCATCCACTAGCACAATGTTTTAAGAGTGCTACATTGAGTTTTAGTGTAAAATGTAATTTTTGGCCCCAAAAAAAAGCCGTTGCCCAGCAAAGAATAAATAATGGTAAATTTAATAAGAATGACTAATTCGCTCACTTAACTCTGACATTTATGACAAGTTAACACGAACAGTAAGCATATAAAACGACGCCAGAACTTTTCGTTTACTTGTTGCAGTATAATGTTAACCGACTGAGGTTAATCGTTTAGTTAGTTATTTACTTTACACAGAAAAACTGTTTTTAGTTTTTAAATTATTATTTGTATGGTTAGACTGTATACCGACTCCAGGATTGTTAGCAAAAATAAGGTTGAGCAGATAGTGTTTACTTTTTATAAGTGCTAACTGTATTTTTTTATTTAGGTGAATAAAAGAACTTTCAGCAAAATGCATGCTGTTCGAATATTAATAAGTAGAGACAGTTTGGTGATCAGCAAAAGTGTGAAAATCAAACACATCCGAGGACATTCCAGTTTGCCTAGGTAAGAGAATACATTTCTGAACGGCTATTTCAAGTAAAACAAATTGATATTAAGTTCTGCTTTATGCCTTTTGAGGGGGGAGGGGGTGATCAAATAACCCCTCCCGCTCTTGGGCAGAGCGAAAGAGAGTGTCAGACATCTACTGACTAAAAACACCCATGTTCCTTCTTAGCCCTTTAAATCAAGGCCGCGGTATCTCTTACAACAACCAGACAGGCGTCGACCCTTCTATGTTGCTGACATCTCTGTCGGCCTGTCGTCGTCATAAGACGGACGGACGGTGAGCTAGCCCATTACTCACCGTCCACAGGCCCGGTCTGCTATAAACATTGTTCGCGATTTTCTCGGTACGCTCGTTCCATCATAAGCCTCATTCATCGCTTTCCATCAGGCATGATCGAGGTCAAGAGCGGCCCCAAAAAAAATATCAGGGCAGTGACTGTGGGCACAACCTATAATTATTTATTATTAAAAAAAAAACCTGACAAATCCACTCAAAGGTTTCGAACTGTAAAACATTTTATTCAATAGGGAGGAACGACGATCTGTTTCTTTTTACCCGACCGCGGCGAAGCCCAAAAGGAGGGTTATTTAATTTCATGCCTTTATAAGTAGATAATAATAAAAACATATTTGTTATACGTAGTATTACAAAGTATTAGTCAAATATATTAACAAACATACGATTATGTGATTGACTTTTGTAAATGAATAATAATTTTATGCAAATCTATGTTTGAAATACTTACATTTGTACAGTCTTATTACTCAGTAAATTAATCATATTTTAATGTAATCGAGAGGTTACTAGTTATTTTTTTAGGTATTTTTGGTTACGTAAGTATTCCTTGTTTTTTTTTTGTTTGTGCATTTTCAAACAATAACAGCAAGGAATCTTGTGTGTGTCTGAAAGCATAGTTATAAGTTGAAAATCAGAAGCGTTTAAACACTTGTGGTTCACATGTGGAATATGTAATACAACCATAAACTTAATTTGTGACGTAATTTTGCCATGCCGCACGCTCTCCAGATCTCACTTTATTTTGATAAGCGAGACTTTTGCGAAATATTTGATATGGTTCTGTCTGGTAATTATCAGTGTTTTGTTTTTGGTAATATTTTTATAAGTATCATGTAAGCATGCCCTATGCGCGTTTCTATATGTCCCTCGTTTATACAACATACTGTTTACCGATATCCGTTCATAAGACAAAAATATCTCCATATTTTATTATTATGTTAGATCGAGAACCATTTGTATAGTTACCTCCTTGACCTTGACGAGGAAGCAACAGTACCTAAGTATCCTATTGATTGGTCTGCAAGCAAAAAAAACCTTGCTGTATCTTCATTAAACCTCAGGGTCATATTGCAACATCTACTGTTAGTATAGTTTTTTTTTCGTGACATCATTTTATTATAATTTCAGTGGGAATTTATCTACAGTCAATAAGTGTAGTACAACTTACCAGCCAATTGCAGATTTTTATGCTGGGAAGTCTGTATTTGTGACTGGAGGCACTGGATTCTTAGGAAAGGTTTGTTCAATTATACTGTTGTCAAATCTATGTTGTCTATATTTTTTTAGTTTGTATAGTGGGTGCGTTTACAAACATTTAAACTCACACACACAAATACCCAGACCCGAAACAACTATCTGTAGGTCATACAAATATTTGATCCGTGCGGAGATCGCCGGACACGCAGCGCATCAGTCCATTGCATGAGCCACTGCGCCAACCGTGCCGTCATATATATATTTAGGTAACTGCCATGTTTTAGATGGCATGCCTATTGCCATCAATCCCTTCCCTTCCCTTCTCTCCTTCCACTTTTCGTGATTTAGTGCGAAATAGTTGGCCAATCCTTTGAAAAGGAGTCCAGCTTATAACACCATCTCTTTTTGAGCCTGCTGCGTTGTCGTTTCCTGCTCTGTGGTATACACTGATTAGTAATTTTTTGCAGTTGGTCCTCCGATATGCGGCAGATGTGCAGTTTTATGCGCTCCATAGGTGAGGGTAGGGGGGGGGGGGGGCTTAGGAGAGAATGCACATATCCATGATCTTTCATTTAAGTGAAAGAGGGGAAGATCCTGTCGTTAAATATTTCATTGACCCGTAGCTCTTCCAGGTATTCTCGGTGCGTCGAGTAATTTCCATCAACCATGCCATATCTAAAAGCAGTATCGTTTTTTTAGGTCTACATCGAAAAACTCCTTTACTCTTGCAATAAGTTAGACAAAGTCTACATCTTAGTGCGAGAGAAGAAAGGCGCAAATGTAAACAAACGTATCGAAGAATTGTTTGCTAATCCAGTAAGTTGTCATTTTTATTTAATAATAATAATAATAAAAAAAATAAAAAAAAAATAAAAAAAAATTTTAAAAAAAAATACATACATATCATAGATAAATTACACCAATAATAATTTAGTTGACTGGCCTGTTGGTCTAGTGGTTAGTGACCCTAACTGCTATGCCGGAGGTCGTGGGTTCGATTCCCACCCAGGACAAATGTTTGTGTGATGAGCACGATCATTTGTTCTGTGTCTGGGTGTAGTTTATCTATAATATGTATGTATTTAGAAATATATAAGTATGCTTATCAGTTGTCTAGTACCCATAACACAAGCTCTGCTTAGCTTGGGACTAGATGGCGTTGTGTGATAGTTGTGGAATATTATTATTATTATTATATTATTTATTTTGTGGTTTTTCCGTGACGTATAGTCGCGTTTTATTGTGGCTTTAACTTGAGCAGTTTTAGTCTTGTAGTGTGGTCTACTAAATCATAAGTCTCGAGTTTGAACCTAAAGCTAGCTTCCCACGGTCCGTGATATCGCGGACGGACGCAAACCAGCTCGCACGATAAACCATGGAAAAGGTCTCGTCTTTGGTGGCACAGGACGTCTGTGGCGGTACACCCGTATCATCATTCACTTTGCATTTTAAATGAAGCTATCAAAATATCTACACAGACCGACACGCACCTTTAAAAGAGCCCTGACCTGTGTGCGTAGCCGTCCGTGGTCGTTGGCTGTGCGTGATGATCCGCAGAATCACGCACCGTGGGAACCCAGGTCAAGACGTGCGTTTTATGTACGTCTGAGTTTTCGGACTCTTGCAGAATTGTTACTAGCTTCGGTGAAGAAAAATATTGAGAGGAAACCAGCATGCCTGAGAGATATTTCATGACGGCATAATGCCAAGACAGAGATGTTCGGGCAGCCAAAAATCTGACACCAGGTTAAGAACTAACCCGTCGGAGCTGCGGGTTGTCCCGTCGGGGCTGCGGATTGTTGCAAGAGATACCGCGGCCTCGTCACAAGGGCTCAAAAGGAACATGGGTAGTTTTTAGTCAGGAGAAGTCTGAGACATCCTTTTGCTGTACCCAAGAGCGGGTGGGGTTATTTCATGATTTCCCACCCGCCCCAAACAAAAAATACTAACCACACGATAACGAAAAAGATGTTTTAATTTTTTTTTGTTTTTTACTGTTCTACAAATTATTTTTGTCTGGTTTTAAAACATAACATATATATTTATTTTTAGGCTAATTTGGCCCATAGATATAGTATACCTTACAAACGCAAATATTTTACATAGCGATTTTTTTTAATTTGCAGTTATTTTCGAGGTTAAAGAAAAGCAATCCTGACTTTTTAAAAAAAGTGGTTCCAGTCAGTGGGGACATATCACTACCGAACTTGGGGCTAAGCACAAAAGATGAACAGACCATGATTGATAAGGTAACATTCATAGTCCTTTATAACTTTGACAGTACACAAAGTGACACATAAAGTATCCAGTATAACCTGACCTCCTTCCTTGCTGAACAATAACTAGGGATGCTTCCTGAAAAAAAAAATAGGATTCTGTTTAGTCCGTCAGTTAGATTTTCGAAAAATATTGGATACGTGTTTTTTTTGTATTAATAAAAAAATACGAAGATGAAACGCGTCAAAGACCATGAAAGAAAGAAAGAAAGAAAATATATTATTATATTTATTTGGCACATACCATAAGTACACACAACAACAACAAAAAAAGTACTTAAAAACTAAAAAACCCGACTGAAAAAACTGAAAAGTTAAAAACAAGCACATTTTAAATTAAACAAAACTTGGAAGCAGGCGGGGTCCATTCTATTTTCATTTCATAATTTAATATTCAAATGGACCCCACCTGCTTCCAAGTTTTGTTTAATTTAAAATGTGCTTGTTTTTACTTTTCAGTTTTTTCAGTCGGGTTTTTTAGTTTTTTAACTACTTTTTTTATTTCCAACTTTTTAGTTCTTTTGTGTCTGTTCTTTCGTTGGTCGCGTAAAAATCTTCGCAGATGATTTAACTTTTGTGTTTGTTTATATGATTTGTGACTTTGAATTTATTTTAAACATATAAGTGTCATATATTTTTGTAATTTCCTTTTAAAACCCTTCATTTTGATATCCTACTCGATGGTAAGGGAATATTTTTATTTTTTGAAATACGCTATATGGCCCCCAAAATCCACTAATTTCTTTTCTTTTTTAATTTTGATGTAGCCAGTGACACTCGCGCCATCAAGACGAATCTAACGACGTATATTTTATTCAAATCCCTTCATCCGTTTAGGAGTTATGAGGGAACAAAGAAACGGACATTCATACATACATACATACATACACGCCAAACACATAACCCTCCTTTTGGGCTTCGCCGCAGTCGGGTAAAAATACAAAAACTAGAAACTAAACAGGGAACAAAAAAGAGAGTGGGAGCTTGTGACGTCACTTTCTGGTAAAAAATGTAATGACGTCACTCGAGTTTTCAAAGAACTGCATCGTGGTCATTGTTTGTTTACGAAAAAAAAATGTGTCTAATATTTTTTGGAAATCTATCTGACGCACTAATTAGTTGTTTATGTAGACTATTGGAGATCAGCTTATTTGGTTTCCGCAAAGCTTGATACGAAGGGTAGTCCAAAATGGAAGGTATCTACTGTTAAATAACATCAATATCAGCGATAAAACTGTCATTGTACCCATATCCTTCACAATGTTACAGTTTAACAAAATTAAAGTAAGATGTAAACATACAAACCTGTTGGACTAAATGTTGCAAACGATGGTGATAACCTTGGTCCAATCCAGTTTTGATAATTTATTTATTAACCGACTTTATTGTCAATTTTTAAGAACATTTTTGGCATAAGTTTTACAGTAATAACAACATAGCGTTTTAAAATTTAAAACAACAATAAAAAATATTAGAAACAATTTAATACAATATGCTCATGTTTGCAACTTCACCCGCGTGGAGTTAAGCAATTGGGTATTCAACTACTGTTAAAAATTCGCAAAAAATATTATGTTAATAAATATTTCAAAGAACAAACAGAAATAACGCAATGTGTGAAAATAGTAATAAAATCGGGTAGTATATAGTAATCAGGTAGTGGCAATAATAGAGTTGTTGACAAAAAAATCAAAAAATCTATCCAACGTGCAACGTGGGAATGCTGCCTTCTGGGCACTTTTCCTGTTGACAGCAATGTGGACGAATTTTTTGACACCCTGTGTTTCTTCTCTTTTTGATATTTGTATATAATTTAATATAATTTTAGTTCTGTAAATTGTAGTTTGTAGATATTGTAAATAAAATATACCATAAGGTCGACTATTCAAAGAAAAAAAAAAAAAAAAATTTATCTGAATAAATTTCCAAAAAAAATTGGACACACATTTTTCTTTTTTCATTTAAACAAAAACTGAAGACGATACAGTGCTTCAAAAACTCGGGTGACGTCACATCGCACTGCATTTTTTACCACGTAGTAACGTCAATAGTCCCTACTCATGATCTTTGACGTGTTTTATCTTTTTTTTATTTTTTTATAAACTTGATAAAACAAAACACGTATCCCATATTTTTCGATAATCTAACTGACGAACTAAACAGAATCATATTTTTTTTAGTCAGGGAATATTAATATTGTCTCATAGGATTGTACATACTACTGAGATTAAAAGAAAGTATCGTATACAGGGTGTAAATTAACCCTTCACACATACGTCAACCAAGGATTCTGTACATCAAACTAAGTAACCCCTACGCAAAATTTTTTGCTGATAAATGACTTTTTTTTTGGGTCAAAAATCACATTTTACGATAAAACTCAATGTAGCACTATTAAAACACTGTGCTAGTGGATGCTTTGAATAGTAAACGGGTCATGGAGGTAATTTAAGTAAAGTTTTAGCCTGAAAAACTAGTATTTACAAAAACAGCTGTGCAAAATTTGGAATTTTGACCCCAAATATCTCCGTAACTAGGGGGTTCCCAGGTATGGTCTAGAACCAAAAAATGATCGCAGTGGTGAGGAGAACAAGTGCTTTTCATTTGCGTTAAGGGTACTTTTACACCCTTTATATTGTGTTATTCCAGATTATAAATATAATCAAAATAAAAAAATCGCATTTATATTAATAACAATTATGTATATTAATCCCAGATCACTAATTTTAGGTGTCGGTAGTATACCACGCGGCAGCTACGGTTAGATTTAACGAACCATTACCTGTAGCCATGAACATCAACTTTGAAGGTACTAAGAGGATTCTTGAGCTCAGTCGGCGTATGAAGAATATAGAGGTAATGTTCATATGAAACTAGCTTTAGCCCGCGACTTCGTTCACTTGTAAATTATATATTACTAGCGGACATCACGCGGTTTCACCCGCGTAGTTTCCCATCCCGTGGGAATGCAGGGATAAAAAGTAGCCCATGTTACTCAGGGTGAATGTAGCTTTCCAATGGTGAAAGAATTTTTGAAATTGGCGCAGCAGCATTTGATTTTATAAATTACAAACATACACACAAAAATACAAATCTTTCCTCTTTAACATATTAGTAGAGATAAACTTCTTCGAGAACCACTCTATCCATTGGAAAAACAGCATCAAAAACGGTGCGGTAAATTTTAACTTTATCGCGAATAGACAGGCTGACAGACGCGGCGACCTTTTTTTAAAATATGTAGTGTAATAGGCAGTGGGCAGGGCATTGCTCGCAGATTGGATGGCCGAAGACGTTGCATTGGTAGGCTTACGACTAGGTGGACCGATGACCTGGTGAAGGTTGCAAGGATCCGCTGGATGCGAGACGCACGGGACCGGTCAATGTGGTGACACCTTGGTGGGCCTATGTCCAGCAGTGGACGTCTTTCGGCTGAAGTTATGATAATGATGATGATTATGATTGATTGATATTACTGATCGCGACGATAGGTCGTGGTGGAGTAAAATGAAACGTGTAGTGGGCTGTATAAATTATAATGATAGAATAGGAATAAAATACAACGTTCGGTTGGACTATGAAAAACAAAGATATTTAGGAAATGCGTAAGCGCAGCCGTGCGTGGTGGCGTGCAACAGCTGACTGACTGAGGTGCGGGGCCCGCGGTCGGTTGGAGTCGTCGTGCGGCGGCCGGTTGACACCCGCTTCCCCGCGTCCTTCATTCACTGCCGCGGGCGCGCGGCGTTGTTGGGAGTAGTGGTCTTAACAATTACCGTCTGGAAACCTGAAGATAAAAGATATCGAGGCTACCTCAGAAATAGATGGAATGGTTGACTATAACTCATCATCTGTATAACCTTATGCCAGCTAGATGAGGGTTGACTTACAGCCTAACCAGGTACAGCGGGATGTTTTTGTTCCCAAGGATGGAATTATTTTATTTGCTTATGAATTAGTAAACTATAGTAAACTATATTCTATGTAACTCATGGACTCCATTTTCTATCGATAAAGTCAGAAATCTGGAAGCACACTTAATGGTGCCAAGGCCTGGCAATGGGTGGACCGGGACCACGGGTAACGAGTCCTAAATACCACTTTTTACCTACATAGAGCGACCGCATATCTGTCTATTACCGCGCAGTAATGTTTAACTTCTCCAGTTTGAGAGTAGTGGTGATAAAATTATTTACACGAAGTAATGTGCCTGTCCACGTTCGAACTATTATTTCTTACTCGTAATAAGTGGGGCCGCCACCACCAGATCACCGCTGCTCTTTACAAAACAAAATCAAAATCGGTTCATCCGTTCGGGAGCTACGATGCCGCAGGCGAACACAAAAATGTATAACTTATAAAGTAAAAGTCACTTTATCATTTCCAGGCTTTACTATACATTTCAACGGCTTACACTCAAACGCAGAGGAAGGTACTTGTGGAGACAGTGTACCCAGCGCCAGCCAAAGTGGAAGATGTCTACAAGTTTACCGAGGAATACGGACATGACGCTGAAGAAACCAACAAGTTCTTAAGTACATATTAAATTGCAGTTAGAGCTAGCTGCGGTCATGGTGTTTGTGTTACCAGCTGCAGCTTAAAAAAATAATGACATCAAATCATCAAGAACATTTCGTTCATAGCATACCACATAATGATTATAATGCTACATCATTTTATGGACAGTAAATTATTTTTATTTTTCGTATACTGATACCAAGTGCTCCCCAAATTTAATAAACCGTTTGAGCGTGACGGAGTAACAAACATACACATATACTTAGGTTAGTTTACTTGTGTAGGGTCTCCTGTTTCAAATTAGGTACCTTTTATTTTTAAGACCTGGGGGCCAATTCTCGATTTTCGCCATTTATCTCGAGTTCGAGATCGTAAGTCTATCTCTATGTCTATTAAAAATATCTCTATCTCTACCAAAAAATGTCGAATTGAGCAGAATTCCGTATTCTCAGTCAAAATAGAAATAAATGTCACGAAAATGTCGAGTCGAGTGAAGATAATGTTACCAACTTACCATTATGAAGAATCGCACGTTCTGTTTTAGGTAGCTATGAGTTAATGAATGATTTTGTTTTAAAACGCTGACTAAACTTAATTATTTAAGTATAAAACGAAACGTTTAGTGTGTTTCAAGATTTTCGTATGCTCTTCGTGAAATAAAGAAAACAAATTGACAGTTGACTGTCTGTCAGTGTCAGAATTTGCGCCTTTTTGCGGTTCCTTCAAATCTTTTGTTATGTTTACATGTACTGTGTTTACATCATTATTGGGTGCTGTTTTACATTCTAAAAATTTTATTTTAACATGGAGGGGAAAAATCAAACAAGGCAAGGGCACAAATCAAAGAGTATAAATCGAATTTCCAGTAAGTATGAGATGCCAAGCCGTATTTTATTTAAAAATTAAAGAAAAGAAAACACAGTGTACAATCCAAAACTCAACGAATTCACTCAGAAATGACGTATCTGTACAATCGACATGACATCTCTACTGCTCAGAAGCACTAGACATGAACTCTAACGTTAGCTTTCGACAAATGTCGAATTCGACATCCCCAGAATAGCAACTTTTAAAATTTGTCGAAAAAATGACGTCATTAGAAATTTTTGTCGAGTTCGACACCATCTCTAAAATCGCGAATTGGCCCCCATATTGTACAATATTTCATGCAAATAAAGAATCTGCAATCTAAAGCTATCTACTTGACTTAATTAATATGATAAATATTTTATTATTTTTATATTGTGAATATGAGGACTATGTGGGTCTTTCTTTAATTTTAACGATTGTCTGGCAGTTTGAGTACTATAAGCGACCTACCCAATTGTCCTTTCCTTGGTACCTATTGTTCGTCGTGACGTCCAGCTCCTTGAGTTATAAGTCGAGCTCGACAATAACTGACAAATGCCCTCAAACCTGGACCTCAAACTTATTGTTAACCATTTAAAACCATTTTAAAAGATTAAAAGAGTAACCTTTGGAGTTTCTTGCCGGTTCTTCTCCTTAGGAATCGACCAATGCACCGAACCGTGCCCCTTTTTTTATGTCGACGTTTTACAAGTGCTCATGTAGGCCTATGTGAAATAAAATATTTTGACTTTTGACTTCGGAAAGAAACGCGTGCTGAGGTCGGTCGGGGTCAATTAAAATCATCAGCTAATAACTAACTGGCGGAGTGGGACGAACTAACCAAATCTCCAGGCCAGTCAACGGTTATTTTAGAAGTCTGGATTGAGATACTTAGACCCTCACAGACCTCTCAACAGTGACATAATGACATCCATGAGTATTTTACTGGCAATGAAAAGAAGCTGAACCCACTTTGTTTGAATGCTAAGGATCCGCTCAGCCAATGCTGCTAACATAAAGATTTCACCTGGAACAAACTTTACATGCATCAATTTATTACAACTTATATTTTTTGTTACAGCCGATCATGAGAAACCGAACAGCTATACGTTCACTAAGGCACTATCGGAGTCCTACATCGCAAATAATCATGGAGATGTGCCCACAGTCATCATTAGGCCTTCTTGTGGTAATAATACTTTTTCAAGTATCACATCACATTACTCGCAGAACGGATGGCCGATGAGGCCGGAAAGTTGTGGCCATCGCGAATCGGAAAATGTTGCTGCGTCGCGTCGTAAGGGCTCCCACTAGGTGGACCGATGACTTGGTGAGGGTTGCGGTGATCCACTGGATGCGAGATGCACAGGACCGGTCAATGTGGCGACACTTGGGGGAGGCCTATGTCCAGCAGTGGAACTCTTTTGGCTGAAATGATCACGCTACTACTTCTAAGTAAAAATAATTATGGATTCCTTTCTTTCAGTTGCATCAACAAAAGACGAACCTTTGAAAGGCTGGTTAGAAAATTGGTATGGTCTCTCACGTGTACTGCTCCACTCAGCCAAAGGCTGGAACCGCTTTAACCTTGGGGATGATACTCACGCCGTCGATTTTATTCCTGTTGATTATGTTTCAAACTTTAGCATTATCGCTGGTGCTCGCGCTAAGTAAGAAAAGTTTATATTTTGTATATTTAAGCTTTAGTTACATAAATATGCTTACAGATGTGGTACCTGACGAATGAGACGCCTGAGGTATGACCCGCCCACTTGTTAACCTGCGGTGGAACGGGTGTGGCAATCTGCCGTCTAAGCGAGGCCAAATGGTCAAAAATCACACTAAATAGAGGGGGTTATGGAGTTTGGATGTAAAGGGAAGGCTTTTGTACGGCATTGGAAAAAATAGGGTAACATAATTACGCCATTAAATCTTTACAATACTCATTAACGGGATTGTGGAGGTCTAATAGGTAGGCTCCATGTAAAATACTAATATTCAGCTGCATTCAGTTAGACTCGAATTCAAAAATTATACCTAAGTATTTGGGAAAAGGCTCAGCAGATGCAGAGGTTGTCTCAGTTTACTTATTCGTCTATTTCTTCTTTAATCCAGTAGGTATCATGAGAACTAATATATTATTATTCCAGATCAAATGAAGTGCAAGTATTTAATACCTGCAGTAGTTCAGAGAATCCTGTTGATTGGTCGGGTTCTCATAAGTACTTCAGCCAAGATATGATATCACGGGGTAAAAGTAAGTGATTACAATAATATTGTTATTTAACAGTGAAAGAAACAATGAACTGAATGAGTTGAAATATAAAAAATATTAAATTTCTAAGCACAGTTCCTTGCATTAGAAAGTGTCGCCGATACGCCCATTCTCACCAACACTAAGTGTTTTACTTAGTGTTGGTGAGAACTAACTGAACGCCTGAATAAAAGCAGCATGCCTTAAGAGATATGTCTTGACGACATGTGAACACTTTGAGTCTTGCTTAAAATATGTATTATTAAATTGTCATAATTTTTAGTGCAAATGAATAGTGATTATAAATGTACAATAACTCAATGATATATTAAAACTATAGATACGTTGTCCGATCTCAAAAATGACAACATGAAATGAAGCCAATTGACCACATCGCTCTTAGTTACGCACCAACCTCTCGCGCGACGCTACGTTTGTTCTTAATTTAAATCGTGTGTGTAAACCTGCGCAAAACAAAAAGAAAACAGGCATCAACAGGCATCCCGCTGCTCGGTGTCATATTTTCTTTCCCTTTCTTTACGCGTAAAAGTAGTTATATAATATTTTCGCCGTTTTGAAACGCCGCCATGTTAGTTCATGACGTGTCTATATATAATACGTCATTGCAATAACTATGTTTTTTTATTTGTAAGCAACGCGAAAATGAGAAAGAAATACACAACAATAACAAAACGTTATAGTTTTAAAAAGTATATTTTATATTTTCAGATGACATGCCATGTCCGAGTATGATTTTCGTCAAATCAAAAGCAGTCGTAAATATTGGAACATTCTTCTTTCAAACGACTCCAGCACTTATTGGTGACATGTGGCTAAAAATAACGGGCAGAGAACCGAAGTGAGTTATTTATTTTTGTATTTGTTCACATGTCCACTAGACAGACCTCTAGATCAGTATGTAGGTACTGATGCATGATCGAGTGAATTTAGTATATTATAATAATAATAAAGCTTTATTAATTCCACACAAACAATAAACAATCAAAATCACAATTTAATAATAATGATAACAATTAGCATTCATAATAATCAAGTAAAAATAATAGATAGTAATTAAATAATCGCCAAATAATTTAAGTGATTCAATAATATTGTTACGAGCTGGGTATGGGATAAATAAAAACACTACCAATTGAACACACGAAATAACTTTGTTACTTCCAAAACACATATAGACAATCGCAAAACACTACTGAACACTTTAGCGCACTTGATTTCTCTTAGAACCTTCCGTTGTCTCGCTTAAAAGTAGACTGTCCCGCTGCGTCCTCTCTCGGTCCTTTTATACCCCAAACACACAATAGATATTCGAGAAAGTTCGCTATTATTCCATAAAGCATCCAGAAAAACATTAACAAAAAAATAAACTTAAAGATAAAATAACCAACAAAGAAGAAGTTACTTTACGCCGTAGGCATACGGTCGAAATTAAAATGCAAGTACCGCGACGACGGGCGGCGGACTAACTACCTACAGAATGGAATTAGGTACCTACTAGAATTCACGCGTACTTCTCAATTATTAGTGAGGTTTTTCGAAGATTCTAGATGACCGGCGTAACAAAATTAGAATTATACAATAAAAATAGTGTGTGGACCCCCTTCGGGTAAAAGCCTCCTCCAAAGAATTCCACTTTTCTCTATCTGAAGCGATGGCTAGCCAGTCTCGTCCCGCATTCGCAACTATCTCGTCCTGCCAGCGGGCATAGGGCCGGCCTCTTTTTCTGGTACCCTGTGGACCTTTCCATTTATAAGTTGCTCTGATGGTCCAACGATCATCGGGATATCTTGCAACGTGCCCGGCACATCTCCATTTGCGACTTTCTGAGAATTTGAGAGCGTCTGTTACTTTAGTTCTATTGCGAATGTCTGTGTTTCTTATTTTATCGCTTAATTTAATATTCAAGCATGTTTGAATAGTATATTATAATAAGATTTAATTATTTTAAAGGAGCATGTAAGGATCGTAGCAGGAGGCGTTCGGTGGTTTCTGCCTACCCACAAGGGAAAAAGGCGTGAGCTTATGTATTTACAAGATGCTTTTTCAGTCACCGTCAAATTTTTTTCTAGGCATTATTTATCATTCACTAACACCGTTTTTGAAAAAGAATCGATACGTAAAATTTTCAAAACAAATAGTTTTTTTGAAAGAATTATCCGTTCTCCAAGTTAAAACTTTGTGATGTGATATCTCAATATTTTTGTATTGAGTAATACTAAAAGAAAAAGCACGTATTCAATGATTTTTGCCAAAGATTAATATATCAGGATTTGGACGGTAACTAAAAAAAACATCGTGTATGTATGTATGAAATTATTTTAGAGCAGTGGTGGCCTTTTTTTTTTTTTTTTTTTTTTTTTTTTTTTTTTTTTTTTTTTTTTTTTTTTTTTTTTTTTTTTTTGGTGGGTGTAAAATCATCGAATAACCCCTCCCGCTCTTGGGCAGAGCGAAAGGGAGTGTCAGACTTCTACTGACTAAAAACCACCCATGTTCCTTCTTCGCCCTCTATGTCGAGGCCGCGATAACCAGAGGACTACCCGCGGCCCCGACAGGCGTCGGCCCTTTCGGGCCCCTCCCATGTTGCTGACATCTCTTTGAGGCGCGCGTGGAACACGAACGCGCCGTCGACACGGCCTGTTTTCGTCGTGAGACGGACGGACGGCGAGTTAGCCCATCACTCACCGTCCACAGGCCCGCGTCTACGGTGGCCGGAGGTCATCGCGGGACCCCCGACGCCCGGAGCGCCTCCCGCGGCGGCTGGGACGAGAGGTTCTCTCCCTCTCGCGTTCCGCCACCTCCTTCGCCAGCATCACTGCTTCGCAGAAGGAGGCGACGGCGTCCCATTCCTCCTCGCCCCGGACCATGGCTTGCACCAGGGCCGGGCGCGAGAGGTCGCCGCCGCCGATCGCCGCTACGCCGCTGCCTGAGTCCCTGCAGTGGGAATATTATAGGCTGATGATATAATCTGGGAGCACGGCAGTGCCCCCGCCAAGTCGAGCAATAAAGCGGCACGGCCGGCGGCCGTACCATCCTTTTCTCGAACCAGTTCAGGCCATTTTCGACCTCCTATAACTTCGTTGTGGATAAAACTAGTCGCCTGAATTTTTAAATAAAGAAAAGATTGACTTGGCCATCGCATAACATTCGCCAATGTTAAACAGGCCATTATAATAGCTAATCGCCATCGTATTGGCCGATGTGATGCAGTGGCAAAGTCAATATTTTATTTAAAACATCAAATGTTTTTAAGTAGGGATTAAATATATTAACTGACTTGGTATTACATGGATCTCACTACTTTTTACGGTAAAAGAACTGAGTTGCACGGCTTGGCTTTTTTTACAAGTTTTGTTTTTGGTGGGTTTTTTTTTACACCTCTGTATTGTATTTAGTACTTTGTGCGAGAAATAAATGTTATTATGAATGTTATCATTATTTCAGGAACATTATTAGTACATAGATCACAAATATTTTTGGTGATCTATCTGACGGATTAGTAAGATTTTTTTTATTAACTACTCTATTATCCATCATTGTCACCCAGGTACTGGAAAATCGTCTCCGAAACCATCGGCAGGAGGAAAGCCTATGACTATTTCACGTCTGCATCATGGCTGATGAGGGCAGATCGAATGAGGGAGCATTACGCCTCACTATCCCCCGAGGACAAGCAGACATTCCCTTGTGATCCCACCCAGATCGAGTGGGCTGAATACTTAAGAGATTATTCTAAGGGTGTACAGAAGTATTTGAAGCCTAATTAAAATTTTAAGTTATTTTTATCAGCCATTTGTGTCCCACTGTTGGGCAATCGCCTCCTTTTCTTCCTACCACATATCTCTATCAGGTGCTTTCGTCAATTCTTGTGAAAAGAGTCGAGTTCGTCCCGCCACCTTCTGGGCTTGTCTCGTTGCATTTTGCTGGTGTTTGGGATTTATTGTGTGGTAACTTTAGTCCATGGCTTCTCCGTCATGCAACAGATGTGGCCAGCCAGTGCCATTTGAGCTTTGGGTTCTAAGTTATGACGTGAATGTTATTGTAATGTTTATTGGAGGTAATAATAATAAGTTTATATTTAATTGTATTTTTTATTCTTGGTCCTTCCCTTTTTCTTAATGGTGTCCGGTGCCAATACGTGAGAAATTATAAAGGGTGTAAAAGTACACTTAACGCAAACGAAGGGCACTTGTTCTCCCCACCACTGAGATATTTTTTTGGTTCTAGACCATACCTGGTAACCCCCTAGTTACGGAGATATTGGCGGTCAAAGTTCAAAATGTTGCACAGCTGTTTTTGTAAATACTAGTTTTTCAGGTTATAACTTTACTTAAATTACCTCCATGACCCGTTTACTTTTCAAAGCATCCACTAGCACAATGTTTTAAGAGTGCTACATTGAGTTTTACCGTAAAATGTGATTTTTGACTCCAAAAACAACGTCGTTTTCCAGCAAACATTTTTGCGTAGTAGTAGGTAGGTACTTAGTTTGATGTACAGAATGCTTGGTTGACGTATGTGTGAAGGGTTAATTTACACCCTGTATATGTATTTATTTTTAACTAAATTCTTAAATTAGTAATTTTATTTAAATTGTTATATTTATTAAGTACCAGTACCACTACACATAAATAGTTAACTTAGACTATCATATATGATATTATTCATAAACGAAACTTTTGTAAGCAAGTAGAAATTTTCAAAAAATACTAATTAATTTTTATCTTTATCTATTTTTATTTTTATTTTTATATGAAATGGGCTTACTCTTGACCTCAGTCTTGTCGTAAAGGCAGAGATGAGGTCGACGATGGAACGAGCTTACCCAGAAGTAGCCTATTTACTGGCGACTTAAATAGATTGGGGTTTTATGAATTCGGGAAAACCGACGAAGGCAGGGAGTTCCACTCCTTGGAGGTGCGCATAATAAATGATTTAGCAATGCGCTTCGTTTGAATGCGTGGAACATCGACAAGGTATGGGTGATAATCTGCAGTACGTCTAGACTCCCTGTGAAAGAAGGGAGATGGTGGAATCAGCCCGTGGAGCTCCTGCACACACTCTCCTAAGTACAGTCTGTACAAGACCGACAGACATGCAACTGTGCGGCGGGGGGCCAGGCTATGTAGCTTGGCAACCAGCTTATCGTTACCAATTAGCCTCCTGGCTCTGTGCTGAGTCAAGTTTGGCAAGTTGGTATTTGGCTGATCCATCCCAAAGGTGACAGTAATACTCCATGCTGGACTGGACTTATCATTTATCTGGTCAATTAACTGACCATATCGTTAAGCGGGGGTCGATATTCTTAGATCATAAACATCATCAGTAATTGAATTGCAAAATTAATTAAGAAACCGAACAAGCGACAACATAACATGTAATCATAATTATCTTTATCAAACAATTTCACCTGTCAATCTCAGGCTAATAGAAAGAGACAAAAAACATTGAATTAGTTCGTTAAAATTAATCAAAATTAATTTACTTTAAGGAGGCGAAAGCTTTATAATTAAAGTGTCGAAACTGAATCAATTTTATGTTTTGCCCTTGAGAATGGATATTGAGGATTTTGCTACCTCGGTTTGGATTATAATCCAAACCTGTTATATATTTTAATAAAACACTTATATTTCGTTTTGGTTTATTTTCTCTTCAATACATATTCAAGATACACATTTTCTCTGAGCACCTAACTAAATTCTAAAATCTGTATTTTTAAATCTTTTGTTTCGAGAGACCACTGACAAAAGCTCTCTTCATTTTTCTTCTTATAAAACCATAGATTGTGTGACATTGAACCTCAACAAAACCGAGGTAACAAAATCCTCAATATCCTCAGTTTTGAAACTTTTGTAAATATTTGCTTTTAAACAAAAACAAAAGTGTCTTGTAGAATTTTGAACTTCTTCCTTTTCGAAATCTGTAAATAAGGGATAATCCAAACCTTAACATATGGATCATTGCTGTCTCGATTGTGTTACACACTGAGAGTCGTATCAAGCCTTATTTAGAGTTTTAGTGTTGACTAATCAAATATATTCAAATCAAATTAATTTTGATGCTTATTTACACCATCTAGAAGACGATATAAACAAAAAGCAAGCGATTTTTAAGTTCCTTCTAATTTTTTCTGTCTTTGTGGGTAGGTAAACGGTGAGGAAACCAAATAATTTGAAGACATGTGACATCTACCAACCCGCACTGGGCCCGCGTTGTGGATTTCTCTCCCAGAAAGGAGGCCCGAATCCAAGCAGTGGGAACATTGTATGCTAAAGATGATGACGTAGTGATATTTAATATTTTAAAATAAAACCTGTCACTGGCCAAAATGGCTAGGTAGATAACATTCCATACAACCGTTTTAATAATGACTCTTGATTTTTTTCTCAAGAACCACTTGTAACTATTAATAAAATAACTAACTAGTGCGTAAAACCTTCCGTTGGACTAAGAAACCACAAATTACTAAGAGTATTATACCTACATTAGAAACAAAACTGACCCAGATACATAAAGGGTGTAAAAGTACCCTTAACGCAAACGAAGGGAACTTCTCTCCACCACTGCAATAATTTTTTTTATTGTAGACCATGCATGCCTGGGAACCCCCTAGTTACGGAGATGTGGGGGTCAAAGTTCCTAATTTTTCACAGCTGTTTTGTAAATACTAGTTTTTCAGGTTTTACTTTACTTAAATTACCTCCATGAACCGTTTATTATTCAAAGCATTCACTAGCACAATGTTTTAAGAGTGCTATTTTGAGTTTTACCGTAAATTATTGTGATTTTTGGCCCCAAAAAAAAGACGTTGCCCAGCAAAAATTTTTGCGTAGGGGTACTTAGTTTGATGTACAGAATGCTTGGTTGACGGCTGTGTGATGGGTTGATTTACACCCTGTATACAAGGAGGAGGCACCGTCTAAAAGCAGGTTAGGTATAACATATGCAGGCAAATCTTATTATTCACCTCCTCTGTACCTTAGTGAGCGGCTTACCTATATGTTATAATTGATTTCATTTAAATACACCCAAGAGGTACATTTCATGGACATGGTATTTTATCCAGTACTAGCGGACGTGACGCGGTTTCACCCGCGTAATTCCCGTTCCCATGGGAATACGGGGATAAAAAGAAGCCTATGTTACCCGGGGATAGTGTAGCTTTCCAACGGTAAAAGATTTTTTCAAATCGGTCCAGTAGTTTTTAAGTTTATTCATTACAAACATACACACAAACAAAAATACAAATCTATCCTCTATGAAATATTAGTCTAGAAGCTCTGGTTTGTGGAGGTCAGATAGGCCATCGCTCCATGTAAAATATTGGTATTCAGCTTCATACGGATACACTAGAAGACAGCCCTAACGTAGTTGGGAAAACGCTGCACGCTGGGCAGATAATGACGCTTCAATTTAAAAAAGCAGAACCGACTTACCCGACATCGCACTCAGGAAAGCAATTGAGGTGCTCAACAGTTGCGCTTACGACGATTACAAACGCAACGTATAATATTTTTATATGTATTTTTTTGGGTCCAAACTAAAAACTCAAATCAAAGGATTTATTTCAATTAAACCATTACAGACACTTTTGAATGTCAGATAAACAAATAAAACGAAGCTACAGTCACAACGCAGAATTACTTGTGAGAGTACTGTAGTTGCCCATTCTCCAACGTGGATCTCTATGGAGAAGAATTATAGGCAAGACACATTATGGACATTCTTTGAAATCAATATATTTTCACAAAATCTTATCTCCGTGTGGAAGGCCCAAATGTAAATCTTTTGGGGGGGGGGGGGGTAGAAATTATCATAGAAGACTGGTTGTGAAACATTGTAGACTATCTGATAAAAGACTTAGACTTAATGCCTAATGTGATGACAATGATAAAACAATCAAAATTCATTGGATTGATCATAAGCTTTTTTTGACGGGTGGGAACTTATCAAACTAACCCCTCCCACTCTTGGGCAGAGCGACAGGGAGTTTCAGACTTCTACTGACTAAAAACCACCCATGTTCCTACTTGGCCCTTTATGTCGAGGCCGCGGTATCTCTTGCAAACAACCTGCTGCCCCAACGGGGATCACAAACTACCTTATTCAATTTACCAGTCTTACTAACTCCTCGTAAAATGTATAACTAATGTAAGCAGAGAATGGCAGCGAACCCTGAATTAAATTCAAACCATTTGGGAGGCCACACTCTCGTGCCTACATAATGTTAACAATATGGATTAATAACATTTCTGAAACCTCTCAAGGCCAGTTTGATTTTTCTAGATGTATTTGTACGTGAACATGGTCTTATAAAGTTTAGATAGGTAACATCAAGGTAGAGAGTAGGTGGAGTAGGGCAGGATATGTCCTGAACTCAAACACCTTATGAATCTTACGATCTGCCAACACCACATCTTCCCATAGCATGTTGGCCGATAGTGAGATTCGTAGACTCTACTTTGGAGTGTAAATGTGGTATTGCCCCATAAACGATGTGACTTTTGATATCGTATTCTGCCCGTCTTGTTATTTGCATATTCCAGGAGCTGATGGAGGGCGAGAATTTGATATGTCATCGACCCGCTAAGAAGATATGATATTGTGTAGGTACCTACCTCGTCTATCTCGTCCGGTGACATAAAATAGACTTAAAATCAAACGAGTAAAGGTCTGTACTTGTTTATCGACTGCACCAGAGTCTAGAAGTTAACAGCTATACTAACTGGCATTAGACAGTGGACTGAAATCAAATAAAAAAAAAACTAAATAGGTAAGTACTTTTACTCTGATCTGCGTATTTCATCGGGATTTAAAGTCGTGATACTATAATATTTGAAACGACCTACTAAAGTAAAAACAGTTTTTACAATCGTACGGAACCCAAAAAATTCTCAATGAGCTTTTGATGTGTCGATTTAGATGTTATTACTTTGACAACCTGCTTAATGTTGCCATAAATCAAGTAACGCCATTTGGAGCAATGTGTTGCCAGCTCAAAATATCAGATTGAATTATATTGAAACAGGCGACGAAAGTAATACAAAATAAATTGGTAATGGACCAAAAATAGGGTCTCTTATTTATTAAATTCAGGGTCCCTATTACACAGCTGGTCAGATTACATTAACTCTATCATATCAGATTGAAATGATTTTTGTTTTTATTAAGTAAACGAGAACAATACGCATCAGTAGGTACTTATTATACCGAGAATACAGAAATTGTTTTCTTCAATTACCTTCACTCAAAGTAATTTTAAAGAAATTAAAAACTTTAAAATTACTTTCTGAAGTCTTTGGTTGTTTCATTGATGTTATTGCTAATAACATCATTGAAACAAACATGGATGTTTACTGGCTTAAAAAAATATGATTCTAATTAGTCCGTCTGTTAGATCATCGAAAATATATTGGAAACGTATTTTTTGTTTTATCAAATCAATAAAAATTTACGAAAGATTTAAGTGGGGGTTTGTGACGTCACTAACCGCAAAAAAATATCTTAGTATATGACATCACAAGAGATTACAAAGCACTGTTTCGTCTTCATTATTTGCTTACGTGAAAAAAGAAAAATACGTGCCCAATATTTTTTGGAAATCTATCTGACGGACTTAGACCCTTACAAAACGACTTGACCTTGTCGAGTTTTTACTCGTTTGATTCAGCTTGTCGAGTTAGTACTTTAGCAGTACTTCAAATCGATGAATAAGACTGCTCCAAATGCGAATAAACCTATGTATTGTTGATTCATTAAACAAAAAAGATAGAATGAGAGACGATACAAAAATAAATTAAATCCCACTAAAAACAAAACTTGTAAAAAAAGCCAAGCCGCGCAATTCAGTTCTTTTACCGTAAAAAGTAGTGAGATCTATGTAATACCAAGTCAAAGATTTTTAGTAGGGACTGAATATGTTAACTGACTTGGTATTATATAGATCTCATTACTTTATATTATTATTTTTTGTGGAATCATATTAACTCCTACTAAAGTTCTTTTTGTAAACTAAATCCGAGTTTCGGAGTCATTTTATAAAATCGAAAATAAAACCAGACAAGTAGGTATTGTAGGGAAACCTCTACGATGCGAAGTCAGTCAAACTGTCAAAATCAACTGACAGATCTAATAGAACGACTTTTGAACTGGTTGTGTGAACGCCATCCATATAAAGGGAGTAAAACAATATTCATACTTTTATTCTTTAAATTAAATTCCTTCTCCATAAATTAAATCCCAGCCGCATTATGTCGTAAAAAATTATAAAAATAATTACTATAACATTTTGATCTTGAAACTCGAGAATTTTTGGTACGAGTTTCGGTCATTGTCTTTTTTTGTTAACTTCCCTATTAAAGGAAGAAGGGAGTAGTTTAAACACTTACCCCATCATAGGACAGTTGAGCGTTATTGGCGACTGGGACTCCTTTAGGAAACTACCAATTGCACCACCCTTTACCCATTACCCACCCACACCCATTGCCCATTACTTACCCATTGTATTGTAACGTATTACCCAATATTAACAGTATTAACTGAGTTGTTTAGGTCAGATAGGCAGGCGTTTCATTAAAAAATACTGGTATTCTGTTGCACCTAGTTGGAAGCCCTAACATAGTAGGGAAAAGGTGATGTTATTTGACACACGATGACATTATTTGACCGTGACTCGGATTTTGTAATAAAATACTGTTTATCTCAAATAACAGCGCTAAACTAAAAAAAATCCACTTGAGTGAAGTCACGGTAAAAGTGTAGTTTCATATAGTAGGTATAAAATTAAATATAAAAACCGCGGGTCAATTATCTGTGGGTCAAGCAAAATTACAGGTACCTTTTCACGACAGCCTGTTAAAATGCTCAACCACGACAGTCCACAGCCTTCAAAAAGCCAACTGATGAATACCACCGCATCTCATTTGCATTGTAATCACTAGGGGTCGTCAGTGGCTGTTCTCAACGAACAATTTGCACCTAAATCATCCCTTGAAAAACGTCCTTAGCGGTGACCAAAACTGTTTCGAAATTCTCCTTGTAGGTAATACTACTTTATGATTGTAATTTTGAATACAAAACCCAGATAAGGATCTTTATTTATAATACTGAAGATTTTATGTAGCCAGATGACCGATTACATTGAATTACGGTTTTAAGGATGCCTCCTAAACTAACGAAACTGTCTGTGTGTAACTGACCTAGATATTGTGAGCATGCCTATTTCTAACTTTAGCAAAGAACATCATCATCATATTCTGATCAGTGTTTTTCAAACTATCTAAGTATATATTTTTAAACAAGCCCCCCATACTATTCCCGAACCAGTGCAACTCCTGAAAGCCAGATCATCAAAAGAGCGCCAGGACAATAAAGCTCGACGAAGTCCCAGTGTAACAATTTAACTGTCTTGGTTCCCGAAACGAAATTCATTAGAAAAAAAGGGGAGGAAAAACATAATTTCCACTTCCCTCCATATCAGCAGGACAGAATAAAATAATACTAACATTAAGTAAAGCCGCAATCACTCAATTCATGGCAACGCCAAAGGTTCTTATGCACCCGTATAAAATCGGGAGTGTTTTTAACGTTGGGAATTATTTAAGATCGCTTATAACATAATATCACTCCTGCATTCCCCGATGGGTTAATAATAATATATTAATAATCAATTTATTTTTAGGCAACTAAGACCCATAGATAAATACCTTACAGACTAATATAAGTATGATAATGCCATGTAGGCCTATGTGAAATAAACATATTTTGATTTTGATTGATTTTGATTTTGATGAAATACAATTTGTTTTTATTAAGAGAGCCACACTTCACGGCGCATTCTTCAAAGTCAAAGTCAAAGTCAAAGTTTTTATTTGTATGTTTTTTGGTTATACATGTGTGGTCTTACAGAAATGATACGTTTCTCAAAAAACAACCCATTAGGGCATATACAATTAAACAGATAAGAAATTTAAAGTCATAAGTCAATGTTTGGTGTACAGCCAATAATTAAAAAAAAAATAGATTAGGATTACAATTAATTAAATACACAAAATAATAAAAACAGATTACAGTTTTGAATTGTTAAGAATAAATACACACATAATTGTCAGTTTAGTTTATTACATTTTGTCAAGAAGGAATTCGTCAATGGTATAGTAGCATTTTTCAATTAAAAAATTATTTAGCTTACGTTTGAATTGTGTCAAATTAAAATCCTTAATGCCTTCCTTTTTTCCTTCTTGTGCGACGAAGAGAGAGTATACTCAGCTAGTTATGCTTAAGTCGTTTGTAATCGGAGGAGGCCCTATTGCCATCAACTGGGCGCAAATACAGGCTTCGTGACTGCTACTGAATAATACCTGATTTAAAACGCTATGACACTTGATCCGGGAATCGAACCCAGGACCTCATTCCCAGCGTCACACTTGCAACCATTTATAATAATTATGTCGTTGTTAACATTTCAATAATAACATCCTGTAACAAGATATTTTAAAGAATTTACTGATAAGAGTGTAGCAAAACAATTTCAATTGAAAGTTTTTTCAGATGCCCTTTTATAAAGGTCGGGCAAAACTCATTTTCTTTACAACAACAAAAAATATTATGTATTTTGTGTATATTCAGCTAAGTCGTGCACATTTATGTAATAAACGGTGTCCAAATAATTCAACCTGTTTTTTGGCTATGAATCAATTAATAGGGATGATTACTGACTTAAAAAATATGATTCTAATTAGTCCGTCTGTTAGATTATCGAAAAATAGTGGATACGTATTTTTTGTTTTATCAAATCAATAAAAATTGACGAAGATATAACGCGTCAAAGATTTGAGTGGGGAGTGTGACGTCACTGACCGCTAAAGAATGTCATACTAATCTCTCAGAAAATGATGTCACACGAGTTTTCATAGCACCGTATCGTCTTAATTGTTTGTTTACGTGAAATAGAAAAACTACGTGTCCATTTTTTTTTTAAATTTATCTGACGGACTAATTAGATTTTTTTTGTTAACTAATCTGTTATGTTATTTCTCGTACAGAACAGAATTTTAAAATAGATTCAGACCATATACAGACTGTTTCTGCTTATTACAATAATTGATATATTGAACATAGATATGCTGCCCCGACCCCCAAATAAATGGGTATAAGGGCAAGAGAAGGGCCCTTCCCTTCTCTTGCCCTTATACCCATTTACATTATAAACTCACATACACAAACATCCAAACCCGGAACAAAACCACCGAATAAATATTTGTTCTGTACGGGAATCAACCACGCGACACGCCACATAGAACTCTATCGCTCAGCCAATGCACCAACCATGCCGAGATAGAAAGTTCGTAAGCCCGTGAAAGGTCGTGGGCGAATTCTAAAAGCTGTACACACAATCTGGGTTTGGCTGATCTCCGGCTTCTCTGACTATTAGGTGCTTAAAGCCGGCTTTTGACTATGGGATATATATTACATCTTGAGATATACCTAATATTTTATCGCTTGTCATACATACATTTTGTACGCAACCGTTCACACTGTGCTATAATATATGTTACATCTCAAACGCGGGATGTAATATATATCTCAAGATGTAATATATATTACATCCCCTAGTCAAAAGCCGCCTTTACTGAGTCAGTATTTCGGTAGGTCTAGTCTCGCCCTATCCGAAGATCTTTTTTTTTAATTTTCTCTACTTTAATTTATTACTGAACTATTTTTATCTTAAAATTAGGCGGAACGGAGTTATTTAAAAAAAAACAGTTTTTGGGCGCCATTTTTCCAAAATGGCGGCGTTAGCGGCTTTTTTAACCCCTGTACTATTAGATCTTCATTCTTCAAACGCTCTAAACATTAATCTTTAGACGTCTGGTACAATTGTTTTAGCAAGCACGAACGATTGCTGTTATTTAAGCTGATGATGTCTGCACGTGAAATGTTATTTTTTATTTATCAAAATGCAAATATTTCTCCATGAATCCTTCTAAAGAAATTACTTGTGTTTTCCCGTTATGCGGTGCTGCTTTTCAAATGAGTTTTATGTATTACTAGAGTTTGCCCGCGTCTGTCGTCCGCGTGAAATTATTATAAAATATTACTTTTTTATTTGAAGCACGGAACACTGAACCTTTTTATAAAATACTAGCGGACGTCACGCGGTTTCACCTGCGTAGTTCCCAATTAAAAAGTAGCCTATGTCACCCGGGGATAGTGTAGCTTCCCAACGGTGAAAGAATTTTCCAAATCGGTCCAGTAGTTTCGGAGCCTATTCGTTACAAACAAACAAACAAAATCTTTCCTCGTTATAATATTAGTGTAGAAAGTAGCCTTAGTTGCTCCTTATATATATACATCTGTTATCTAACAGTAGACCAAAATCGATCCAGTCAGTATTGGTACTTAAAAGTTCGAATGCTTTTGGGTACATACTCGCAACCACCGTGTATGCCAGGTCTCAGATATGTCAGGTGTATGGACGTCAATTAGGTGAAAGGACTGTCTAAAAATAGACGTGAACTTTTATAAAAATGTTTTCTTCTCTAAGTGAGTTTGAATGTTTTTAAGCCAGGTCCGAACCCGGAACTCTTATTCAGGCCATACGAATATATAAAAAAAAATGAAATGAAAAAGTGTTTATTTGGAACTTAAGTCAAATTCATTACAATTTACTTATGCGAAACTACAGAGCAGTTTGTAGGCAGACGTAGCTCCCACGATACTCTCAATATTAACGTATGTACGTTCACTTTTCCATTTACATAATAAAATAAATAACTAAAATAATCTGACCACAACCAAAATTACTGCAAAAATACTCTTACATAACAAACATGTTAAACTGCTAGTTTTAAATTTTAAATAACAGACAAATTGCTGAGGTTTTCACTAAAGTTGTACAAGAGATAAGATTCAACTTTGTTTTTAAATGTTCTTTTTGTTACATCAGTTTCAAATGGTAGGCTGTTGAAAATACGTGGTACTAAATATTTTTTACATCGTTGCCCAAAGTTATTATTATAAGTGGGTACTTTTAATTCTACAATACCTCTTCTACGACTACGAGACCTATTGCTATTATACACTTGTTTGAAAAGCTATGATAGGAAAGCTATCTGACGGACTAATTAGATTTTTGTCAACTACTCTCTTGCTCATTCGCTATGCAAACTATTAGCCGAATCAGAATTTACGCCCTAGTACGAGTATTGTCGCCCTTTGACTAAACATTCAAATCGATTTTGTTTAATCGTATGTGACGACGACGTCGCCGTGTAAACAGCACGTGCAGCGGGCCAGGTGCGCAGCGCAAGGCGTCACCAAGGCCGCGCCACTTTCCCTACTGCTCGAGCCGGTCTTTATAAACGAGCGCTCGGCATGGAGGGGATCATTGTCCGGTTAAGCAGAAGCCAGTCTCATAGACTGAACTGCGAGATGCCATAATTAAAAAAAAAAAAAAAAATGGAGGGGATCATTCTTGTCGCAGGCTTGGCCCGGTGCACATGCTGTAGCGCTTAGAGTTTTTACATTATATCTGAATTATATAGTGGTTTATTTTAAATAACGTGCTATTGGAGTAAAAGTTTATTACTGCTATATTTCGTAGTTTCATTTAAGATGTTGGACCCTCTGCCTTCATATGTATGAATTGGTGTACATACAATGAGCAAATATGTTGGCATTTACAGATCAGCAATTCTTCTGCAAAGTTTTCAGTGGTCATTCAGATGGAAAAAATCAGGATAATTTGATAACAAAAAAACCTCGCTTTGTATAAATTCTAGACTTGATAGTAATTTTATTTGTAGCCTAATATTGAATTCGAAATTGCGTTTATATAGATTCAATTCGGTGGAATGACGAAGAAATTCAATTTAAAGTATTTTCTACAGAACTCGAACCTGTTTCTTGGATACGGTTTGATTTACATTTAATTGAGTTGTCTGAGCTGTGAAAGAGATGGATGAAAAACGATTGCGTGTAGCAGAGATAGGAATGTTGAGAATGGAGAAGGAGGTAAAGAATGAGTACATATGAGGGTGTCCCAAAAAAAAAAAATGTCTTTTTTTAACGCATACCCTCTTATTTTTTTACTTTTAAGTCAAAACAATTATACATAACATTTTAAGAATAAAGGACCTCGTTACCCCGGGCCGATTTACATCAATACTACCAGTACTTGCTCTCTAAGACTGACGCGACCTAACGTGTCAATGTGCTTGTGAATACTCGTTATTTAGTTATAGGATTCGCATTATTTTCAATCAGTCAACATGTTAGTGCAATCACGCAGTTCTATAAGGGGTATACTTTTAATAGTTGACGTAAAACATAATATTTATTACGGGTTCAAAGCTTCCGTCTAATGGACAAGTTCCAGCAGACTTATTTTACAATATCCGTGAAGTGAATTTAACTATCAACGAAAGCGCAAATCTCAATATTCGCGAGTGTATAGTCTTTAGGGAAAACCCTCCCGCCCCTCTTACTAAATCTTTAAACTTGTAACCTATCAATTTTGGAGGAACTTGCAAAAAATGCACAAAAGACACAAGACAGGTAATAGACAAGATAGTTTGTTTGAGATTGCACATGCACTTCGATTCATAAAAATAAATGAGGATTGGGTCTTTTTACAGCGTCAAACAGAACCAGGCCGACCTGCGGGGCTATTGCGTATCTTTTAAATGACAGTGGCTATCATAATAGTGTCCATTAATTAACTGTCAAATGGTTCCATTTTGTACTAAACCATAACCAATTTGACAGTTAATCCATGGACAATATGATAGCCACTGTCATTTAAAAGATACGTTATAGCAATGATGGTCAGTTAGTAGGAGTGGATAAGATTTTACTGATAGAAAGGAAAGAGCGCACCTCAGAAACTCAGAACTATCAAGGAGAAGAAAAACGACGTGCTAAACATATAATTCCTCTGAGGCCGACTTCTTCACCATCATCCTATGTACCGCTACAAGACGACTCATCATCAGAATCTAATGAAAACTTAGATTGACAAGAGGGCGTACCGAAGCTTGTCCAGCAGGGCTATTGCGTATCTTTTAAATGACAGTGGCTAACTTATAGTGCCTATCTATTACTGTCAAATGGTTCCATTTTGTACTAAACCATAACCAATTTGACAGTTAATCCATAGACAATATGACAGCCACTGTCATTTAAAATGTACGCCCTTCAGAAGACGCAATCCAGCAAAACACCTCTGCGGAGAGATTTACTTCAAAATTGGTAGCAGCGCTAGATAGGTGTCAATTGAGTATTAGAGGTTCTGTGTTCATTCTTGAAGCAACTATTGAAGCACTAGGATATCATATTGATGAATTTCCGAAAAGTAAGTCTTCCATCCAAAGAATTCGCACATAAAGAACGCAATGAAGCCATAAAAAATAATTTCCAAAATAAGTTACCGAAAGTTTTGACTCTTCATTGGGACGGTAAGCTTTTGCCTGCTTTATATGCTCGAAAATCAATAAAAGAACGTTTTCTTATTTCTTATGAAAACAAAAAAAACCAAATTCTTGCTGTACCAAGGCGAAGGTGATTGTAGACTGAAATTTAGAAGATAAAGTGCAAATTCTTTGTTGTGATAGTACTGCTTCAAATACTGGTCGTATTAAGGGTGAATCTTGAGAGGCTCAATTTATGATGTCCGGAGGTATAAAGTACCCGCAACATTAAAATAAAGACCCAAAGTATTTTTTTTACGTCTTATCACTATAGTATCTAATTGATGCACAATAGTTGCGCTTTTTAATTTGGGTGTAATTATCGAAAAAAAAAAACGAAACGTCACAAAAAGTGATAACCCTGGCGCGTCCTTTACACATTTTATAATAAAAACAACCCGAAGTCGCCAATATATAATTGTAAAATGATCAATTTCTGTAGTTTTTCAATAACTAGATTAGTATGTGTTGAAAATAAAAATATACAGTTTTTATTTTATCCCATAGTTTTACATAGAAATAGATTTAAAGTTTTGTCCAGAGCTAAACAGTGATTCCTGTGGCGCGCTACATAACTAGACATAGATCGCTAGTGGAGCGGTCGCGAAGCGCAGTTATTCGTTCTCGTGCTAGCTCTCGTCGCGCTTAAAACGCCGTGGTGGAAGGTCGCGTCTCACTTTGCCTGTGGACGAAATTATGAAGGAAAATATTTGATTCCCCTGGTTTTGTTTCACTAGGTCATTGATTACCCTAACATCGTAAAAAATTGTATAAGTTTTTTCTCGGATTTATCTTTACTAATCTTTTTTATTATTATTACTAATCTTGTTATTATTGATTTACTAATCTTATTATTATTGCTTAGAACTTTAAACTTTTTACGTAATCGATAAAAAACAAACTTTTAATGATTACCTTGGTGTTGATTCCCTTGGCGTTTTTGCCAGGGTAATCAATATTTTCTAGTTCGTCTAGTACATTAATTTGTTCATTCCAAATTACACGATCTGCTCAGACAGTATTGAGTGTTTTGTTTTGCCGGGTTATCTAAGTATTTATTCAAATAAGTTATAATCCGTTTGTATCGCATCTTTATGCGATTTATACCTATTGCATGCAGAGATTACCAAAAAGGACATACGTGTGCCGTGGTCCCAGATTTCGTGTTAATAAGAACATTTGACGACCTCACTCTGTGGTCTAGTGGTTCGAGTACCGGACTGCTGATCACGTATATATTTTTTAAATTGTGTCAACCAAAGAAAGGTTCCTAATTTTTGTTAATTTTTTTTTATGTTTAAAAAGAAAAGTTTTGTTTTCAATTTTTATTATTTAGTACTTATGTAATTTTTATTTTATCATTATTACATACTTGTGAATAAAGTGATTGATAATTAGGTAAAAAAGTGCCAATAACTGAGAACAAGAGACTGATTATTAAATATATAGTATGTTTTATTACTTACTTTTGATTTAATTTTGATTCCCTTGTCATCGTATTTTGATTCGACTGGCGCAAAAAATATGTTTATAAATATCTTTGTAATGCGTCGTTCAAAACTGACCCCTATTTGATAAATGTATTTATAATTCGGCTAAAAATCATACCAAACTATAAATTGTAAAAAATAATAATAATAAAAATGCGCCACGGGAATCAACTGAATATTCTCAATCTCAAGATTTACCCTTAACAGTTCCTGTGTGCTTCTTGAGCAAAAATTTAACAGAGAAATGCTTATTCTCACTTGTCGACATATTAAAAGCGAAAATTTGTCAATTAAGTACCAGCCCTTTAAAAAAGTTCCGAGAAAAATGGAAAAGTATTAATACTGATAAAATACAGAACTATAGAGAATAACTTACACTGAACCCTAACTCCGTAGTTTTACCGAATTGATCTGACAAAATAAATAGTCAGAGATGATTTTAATGATGAATAATAATATTGTTTAATATAAATTAATAAATAATATACTATTTGGATGTATTGGAGTTTTAATTAAGTAATACAAATTAAGTTCTTAATTCCTCTTAGAGTAAGTCAATACAAATCTTCATGACAAAAGTTTTACCCCTTTTTTCTTTTTTGGTGAGTGGAAAATCATCAAATGTCTTTTTCCGCTCCGCACAGAGTGGAAAAAGTCATCCCGCTCTGTGCGGAGCGGTAGGGAGTGTTAGACTTCTACTGACTAAATACCACTCATGTTGTATCCTAGCCCTTTGTGTTCGGTGGCGCGGTATCTCTTTCGAACAAACCACAGCCCCCACCAGGCATCCTTAGATACTCATTTTACTTCGTATACGTCATGAATCTGGTCTTACATGCACGCTCGTTGCTAGCATACGTCAAATAAGCTTTAATCTGAGCTCTTCACATGAAAGACTATGGTAGTGGCTTCGGAGTCCGAAGCCATCCTGCACCCTTGTCCGAAGTTCGGACAAGTGTGCAGGATAAAACAGACGGTGAACCCTGATTCCTCGGAACACTCCCACTGGACCAAACAAAACCAGCAGCGACTCCGCAATTGGTTCACTGATTACAATAATCGATTTAAATAGCATTAACATCATTCAATTGACAGGATAGTATGATCTAGACACAGAGTGCTATCAGTAATCCAATTATAATGATGTCGGCTATCATTATGGATGGACTTAACAAACATATCTACTATTTTGTACGTACGTGTAACGACAGTGGTAAAAAATAAACAGGAACTGATTTATAATTTTATTTTGGGAAGAGTTTCCACTTCGTTTTCACAATCGAGTGCGACAAGACTTTAATCTATAATATGTATGTATTTCGAAATAATTATATAAGTATGTTTATCAGTTGTCTAGTACCCATAACACAAGCTCTGCTTAGCTTGGGACTAGATGGCGTTGTGTGATAGTTGTGGAATATTATATTATTATATTATTATATTATATTATATTATATATTATATTATTATATTAAGACCGCGAAACTGAGCTTGCAGGGCTTTATATAGACTTTCCCCCACCGGAGGCGTCTGGTAATTATGGCGGTGACTTAGCTTGACTGTGATTGGCTTGCTAGTAGTTGCTAGAATGGCTTGGCTATGGTTGGCTAGAGTGGCTTGGCTATGGTATTCTAGAGTGGCTTGTCTATGGTTGGCTGGCTAGTGTGGCGCGCTGTGAGTAGGCTGTTGTAACATACGTTTGTTTGTTTATACGTTACACATTAGGCGGAATTTCGACGGCACGGTTGGCGCAATGGCTCAAGCAATGCGCTGCGTGTCGCGAGTTTCGATCTCCGCACGCAACAAATATTTGTATGACCTACAGATAGTTGTGTATGTGAGTTTAAATTTTTGTGAACGCACCTACGATACAGGAGAAATTCCTAGTGTGGGGCAACGTTTAAAAAAATATATAATATTCATGTCATGAGGAAGGATTTGGGTGAGGCCTTTGCCCAGTACAGGATATTGTAAAGTGAGACAGTACAGGATATTAAAAAAAACATACATGTCATCGTGAAAATGTCGCGGTGGAAATTCCGAAGGCTTAGAGTTTTAGAAAGACGTGTTTCCAATAGTACTTTATCTAAATTTCGTATACTTAAGTCCTATGTTATAGGGGGCGAGTATTTCGTCATCAGCTAGGCACAAATCCAGACTCCCTGGCTACTACTGAGGTTCACTAATGGAAAACCAAAAGAATACTTTGATCGACCTGGGAACTGAACCCAGGACCTCACGCTTCCCGTTGGGGCTGCAGGTCCCGTCGGGGCTGCGGGTCCCGTCGGGGCTGCGGGTCCCGTCGGGGCTGCGGGTCCCGTCGGGGCTGCGGGTCCCGTCGGGGCTGCGGGTCCCGTCGGAGCTGCGGGTCCCGTCGGGGCTGCGGGTCCCGTCGGGGCTGCGGGTCCCGTCGGGGCTGCGGGTCCCGTCGGGGCTGCGGGTCCCGTCGGGGCTGCGGGTCCCGTCGGGGCTGCGGGTCCCGTCGGGGCTGCGGGTCCCGTCGGGGCTGCGGGTCCCGTCGGGGCTGCGGGTCCCGTCGGGGCTGCGGGTCCCGTTGGGGCTGCGGGTCCCGTCGGGGCTGCGGGTCCCGTCGGGGCTGCGGGTCCCGTCGGGGCTGCGGGTCCCGTCGGGGCTGCGGGTCCCGTCGGGGCTGCGGGCCCCTTCGGGGCTGCGGGTCCCGTCGCGGCTGCGGGTTGTTCACAAATTACCCCGGCTTCAACATATAGGGCTAAAAAGGGACCTGGGGTGGTTTTTAGTCAGTAGAAGTCTGACACTCCCTTTCGCTCTGCCCAAGAGCGGGAGAGGTTATGTAATGACTTTCCACCCGCCAAAAAAAAAAGGACCTCACGCTTAGCAGTAGGGCTTGCAAAAGGGGATCGAACTAAGTCAAAAAAATATGATTCTAATTAGTCCGTCAGATAGGTTATCGATGAATATTGGATACGTGTTTTTTGTTTTATCAAATTAATAAAAATTGACAAAGATAAGACGCGTCAAAGATCATGAGTGGGCCCCATTGTGACGTCATTTGTAGGTAAAAAATGTACTGGCATGTGACGTCTTCGAAGAGTTCACGAGTTTTCGAAACACTGTATCCTCTTTAGTTTTTCTTTATGAGAAAAAAAAAACACGTGTTCTATATTTTTTGAAAATCTATCTGACGGACTAATTAGTTTTTTTTCTTCCGATCCCCAAAGTTTATAACACGGCATGATATCAAAATTCTATATCATTTAAGCACAATGATCCATTGAATTGTGCAAAACCTGGTTAATTATTTACGTCAAAAAACAAAAGTCATTCGAAATTCAACTCACGAAGGAACCAATCCACTCAGTTCATTAAAAAAATCGAAAAACATTTAAATAATTAATAACAAAAGTATCTGAGTTTGTATCTGAATAGTTAATAAGTTTAGAAGGTAAGCAACGTACTGTTTTTTATGGATAGATGGGCTTGCTTAAATATTTAAGATAATCCTTGATTTTTGTACCGTCAAGAGATTATTTTCAAAAAATTATGACCGTGTTTGTTATTAGAATTCTTGTTGCTTCTTATAGAAAATAAACGTTCTTATTTATGTCGATACCCTTGCCAAAACATTTATTTTTATTAATAAGAATAAACTTATTAGATAATATTGTAGGTATCTGTATTCCCTGAAGACATCAGCGAGGTTTGCTGTAGTGTACTTAACAGTACATATTTTGAAAACTATATTTAAGGTTCTAAAAGGACTCGTCGGGCCTGCGGATCCCGCTGGGGCTACAAACGATCCTGTCGGGGCTGCGGATGCCGTCAGGACTGCGGGTTGTTATAAGAGATACCGCGGCCTCGACATAAAGGGCTAAGAGAAAACATGGGTGGTTTTTATTCAGTAGAAGTCTGACACTCCTTTTCGCCCTGCCCAAGAGCGGGAGGGGTTATTTGATGATCCCCCCCCCCCCGCAAATAAAAAGGTTCTAAAAGGAAGATATTATCGTACTGCTACAAGGAAATTAATACAGTAACCCAATCGCTCTTTACCCGATCTGCTAATTCATCATCATCATCGTTTCGGCCAAAATACGTCCACTGTTAGGAATAGAATATAATCTACTCTTTTTTTTATTGAGACAAGCCTGTTGTATAATCCTGAAATCAATGCAACTCCAGAAAATCAGAATCAATAGTAGTGGCCACCAAAACACGCCAAAACAATACAGCTCGATGAAATGTCATATTAACATTAGGGATATTTACTGACTTAAAAAAATGAGATTCTAATTAGTCCGTCTGTTAGATTATCGAAAAATATTGGATACGTATTTTTTGTTTTATCAAAACAATAAAAAATGACGAAGATAAAACGCATCAAAGATTTGAGTGGTGGTTTGTGACGTCACTAACCGGTAAAAATGACATACTAATGTTTTAGAATGTGACGACACATGACTTTTCAAAGCTCTGTATTGTCTTCATTGTTGGCTTACGTGAAAAAATACGTGTCCAATATTTTTTGGAAATCTATCTGACGGACTAATTAGATATTTTTTGTTAACTACCCTATTGAACTGTCGTAGATTCTGCAACGAAATTAATCAGAAAATAATAGTGGAGGAATAGGAAAAACATAATTTCCACTTACCTTCATATCAGCAGGAGATAGAATAAAACAAGGCCAATAGACACAAAGTGACGTTTACAACTGGGATAAGCTCAGTTGCCTAGCACCACGAATAAATATTATTAATGTTAATGGGTTCTAAGTTATGAGCCGTTAAAATGTACTCTTGTACTCTGGATACGCTTGACGATACTAATAGACAGAAAAAAAACCCCGCGTGACATAATTTCGGTCGGATTCTGTAGCGAAGGGACCTCTCACTCATTTTTTTTTTAGGGTTGGGAAATCATCAAATAACCCCTCCCGCTCTTGCGCAGAGCAAAAAGGAGTGTCAGACTTCTACTGACTAAAAACCAGCCATGTTCCTTCTCAGCCCTTTATGTCGAGGCCACGGTATCTCTTACAACCAATCGCAGCCCCGACAGGAAAGTAGAACGTGTATCGAGGATCGAGCCCACCTACAGATTGCAGAGCGATCACACAACCGCCTGACTGTTAGCTCACACTCATTCACTTGAACACAATAGCCACAGCTACTTATGGTAAAGTTAATGTACGAGGTCCAAACCATTTCATAATTTCCAACACACACACACAACAATATTATTTGTCCATTCGCTATTTCATATTTTATAACACTTGAGAAAAAACTGTGTAACTTATCTCCGAAGAGATCATTCGGTTTATTTATTTATAAGAGAAGACTATCCCGAATACATTCGGGAGGAACTACCGGCTTCCCACCGCAGTCGATTCGTAGCACTCGTAGCGAACGCTACGCCGTCTACGCGCTACGGGCTACGCGAAAACTTTCGAGTATTGGTGTAATTTTTAAATATTTTTTATTTATGATTAAAAGTATGTGTTTGTGAATTTATTTAATGATTATATAATTCATATAAATATTACTATTTTTGTTTTAATCAAAAACAGTTTTATGTATTAAGTCATCACTTTTAAGTATGGTTTTGAGTGAAGCAGTTTAATGAAATAGTTATTACCTTCGGATAAAGTTTGAATAAATTGATTTAAAGTTTAGAAATAAAATGTGAATCAAAAGTGTTATTAAAATGACTGACACAGTGTGATTTGTGACATTTTACCGTGGGAGGAATGGTAAGTAAATTTATATTAATTGTTTTTTATTCAAAATATTCAAACATTGCGGATATTTTAACACGATGTCGATTTTTACCGAAATAGACGTTTTATGATACTGATTTTTTAGGACTACTTTTTCTACACAAGAGATGATTATCCAAAGTTTTTATTCAATAAAATCGTCCGCTCATTTACCATAAAAATTTATGAAAACGCGAAAACTTTGTCCAACCCTTCGATCATCTTAATTTTGATCTTCAAACTAAGATGTTCCTAAAACTGGGTCAACATTTAATTATGGATCTAATCTTTTAAGCACGAATATTTTATCAAATTTACTTTAACGAGTTAATTACTTTGTCAAAGTTTTAATGTCCCCGAGAAAACTTAGAAATCAAGTACCGTATTTAATTTTGTAAGGTTATTAAGCCAGGCTTATTTTAAAACGGATCTTTAAGGTCGGAGCGGATGTAAGTGCCTAATAGAAAAGTCAAGAAAACTTTCGTATTGAAATGTGTTTGGAGGGACAGGCGTGTAAATAGCCGTGTATCTCTGCGGTTTGAGGACTTGTTACAATCTAACACCTGGATTGCGTGCTGATTCAAATGCCTATATTTGTCTGTATAATTTCAAGTTGGGAGTGGCGGCAGCAGACGGCGTATGGTGGCCTAACTCTAGCATGTAAAGAAAAGCGGTACCTGCTTCTTCCTTCTTCAGTCTCGAAGATCTTCGCAGGTGGTACCACCTGTCTCTCTGCCTGGTCTTGCGTGCTGATCACCTTCGTTTGCTTGATCACAAATTACTTACACAGACGCGGTAAAATGGGGTTATTATTAAATCTCGGTAAATCCCTAATGCTTACGGGATGATACTCAGGATTATAAGGTTTGCGGGTGGATGATGTCTTAAGATTTAAGACACGCGGTGAGACGTGTGCGTGCGGCGCGAGAGCACAATGACATCTAGTTCATCATGGCCACTGATTCTTCCAAAAATGGCGGTCCCATACGCTATATCAATACATGCCTATAGCCAGGCACATACACACCCCGTGCTACGTACTACGCACCAACCAACTTGAAATTGAGGGGCGATACTCGCCGCACCATACTCCCCGCCTTGAAAGGTCCAGAGCTTTCAATGCAGCTAATCTATGCGGCGCGGGTGCGGTTTAAAGACACAAGACATGTAAATATTCGGTTGTTGGAAAGCATTAAAGGAAATCTAAGTGGCAGTCTGGAACACCATCACAATGATAATTATAATGCTCGGGATCAATTATTATCTGACTCCAGAGAATGAAATTGCGGTTTGATTTGACTAAGATGAGTGGAATTAATCTAAATTATAATTATATAATAGCATGCCATTAAAACGTATACTTAAAATTTATACCATAAAGTCTAAACTAAATTATACTACGTAGTAATTTTACTTTATTGGGTTGGCAAAGGATACAACTTAGTGACAGGACGTTTATATGTACCTGACGCGGTTTTTACTGAAGCGACTCGAATTACACCATCCGATCCCGGGAAAACTTCCTCTATGATACCTAATGGCCAGGTCAATGGAGGTACGTTATCTTGACCCAAGAGAACGACAGTACCGATCTCTATAGGGCGATCGGGAGTGCACCACTTCTGGCGAACTTGCAACGTGTGCAAGTACTCAACTCGCCATTTGTTCCAATAGGATAACACAAGCTGATCCAAAAGCCTTTTGCGGTTTGTCAGGTTTATGTTTTCTTCTGTCAATTCCGAAGAAGGCAAATACGTGAGTGGACTGGACATTAAAAAATGCGCGGGCGTGAGTACCTCCGGATGCGGGTCTGATGAAAGAACACTAAGCGGTCGAGAGTTCAAAAGGCCCTCAATTTGCACCAATACGGTCGAGAGCTCCTCGTAAGTGAGAAGCTGTTTACCTATGACTCTAAACAGGTGAGTTTTAACACTCTTAATGTTCGATTCCCAAATACCTCCGAAGTGCGGAGCTCGCGGCGGTATTCTTTTCCAGTCGATGCGTGATTTAAGAAGCTCATTTTTAATACCCGTTTGAACAGTCGAATTTAATAAGAAAGAGTAAATATCATCTAGTTGCGCCTTAGCGCCAACGAAATTAGTACCATTGTCTGAGTACATGACAGACACTGGACCGCGGCGGGAAATGAATCTCTTAAATGCGGATAGGAAAGCCTCAGATGTGAGTTCCGATACAAGCTCGATATGTATGGCTTTAGTCACCATGCATACGAACAAGCATAAATAAAGTTTCTGCGAACGTTGACCCCTACGTCGAATAGGTACGTAAGCAAGCGGCCCGGCGAAATCTACACCAGTGTGTACAAAGGCCTTAGCATCACGGACGCGGTATCCAGGAAGTTCAGCCATTTTGGGTACTGGATGCTTAGGATTTAGACGGAAACAAGTATTACATTTTCGACAGCGGGAACGTATGACTGTTCGGCCGTCCAATATCCAAAACCGCTGCCTTATAATGGATATCAATAACCCGGGGCCCGTATGGCAGTATGTATTGTGATAGTGATCAATAATTAGATCGACTACGCGGTCGCGTTTAGGTAAAAGCGCGGGATGCTTGGCTTCATACGGTAAGTCAGATTTAGACAATCTGCCCCCAATACGTAAGATTCCGAAGCTATCAACGAACACAGACAAACAGCGCAACTTCTTAGAAGGAAGTTCGCCTGCTTTAATTAAATTTAAATCATTAGAAAAATGTACACTTTGAACTATTCGAATAATGAAGTTTTCGGCGGTTTTAATGTTTTCGACAGAACTATGACTATGTAGTCTGCTCGTAAATTTAAGAATGTACATAAATACACGTAACAATTTATTCCATGAGCAAACACGGTCAGCTATAGTGTCTAAAATACGCGGTTCAGTATTGGATGTTTCTACAAGAAAAATCTTTGATTTAAACTCCGGCAATGTTTCACATTGAGTCGGAGAGAATTTTAAAGGCCACTCGCTAATGGGATGATGGAGCCATGTAGGGCCGTTCCACCACAATGAGTGTTCTATTAAATCAGATGGTAGCATGCCGCGAGACAGACAATCGCTAGGATTTTCTTTCCCTGACACGTGACTGAAACAAGCGGCAGGTATGTTTTCCTGTATTTTAGCAATGCGATTGCTGACAAAGATAGACCATCTATGCGGAGATGAGTGGATCCACGAGAGAGCTATGGTGGAGTCCGAGAAAGCGTAGACACCTGCAATAGGTACACGAGCGGAAAGTTTGTCTTTGACCACGCGAACTAGTTTAGACAGAAGTAAAGCGGCGACAAGTTCTAATCGAGCTAGCGTTGTTATTTTAGCGGGGGAAACTTTGGACTTTGCACATAAAAGCCGGACGGTGATATTGCCTGTAGGATTGGTAATGTGTAAATAAATACAACAGCCATACCCACTAAAGCTGGCGTCGCAAAAGGCTACGATATTGACTACAGCTTCTCTAAAGACGCCAATGTGGCGAGGAACCTTTAGAGAAGAGAGCGAAGGGAAATCGCGTGCAAAAGTCGAAAACCGATCAGTGATGGAGTCCGGAGGAACTTCATCCCAACCTATTTTAGCTAACCAAAGTTCCTTAATTAATATTTTTGCGTACAGCACAACGGGTGCTACAAGACCAAGTACGTCGAACAAGCGGGCAACTAGCGATAGAATCGCGCGCTTCGTGCATTTACTATCCACGGCAACTGTTGTCAAAGAAAAATAATCATCAGCGGGTTCCCAGGTTAGTCCAAGAATTTTGAAATTATGGACATCATTATCCATGCCAGAAAAATTTACTGGTAAGCGGTGAGACTCTGGGAGAATCTCCAATAAAGCGGGTGAATTAGTAGCCCATTTGACTAAGTCAAAGGAACCTACCTTCATTAAGTCAATTAAATCGCGGGATATACTCATAGCAATCTGTTCATCAGAAACAGAATGGACATAGTCATCCATATAAAACTGAGTTTCCACCAATTTAGAAGCCTCAGGAAAGCGGTCGCTATGCTCACACGCCAAGTTACGCAGTGTGCGCATCGCTAAATAAGGACTAGGCTTTAGTCCAAAGGGAACGCGGTTAAAATGAAAGGTGCGAATAGGCTCATTTTTGTTGAAACGATATAAGATTCGTAAATATTTGCGGTGGTGTTCATTTACACCGATACGTAAAAACATTTGTTTTATATCAGCTGTCATCGCAACAGGGAGCGTACGAAAATCAATTAATAACAAAAACAAGTCGGCTTGTAAATTAGGTCCGACATGCAGAATGTCATTCAGTGACAACCCCGAGTGCGTTTTGGCACTAGCGTCCAAAACCACTCGAATGCTGTCTTTGTCCGGTCTAATGACGGCGTGATGCGGTATGTAGTAACCCTCTTCTGTCAATTCAGATTCGGGTACCTCAGACAAATACCCCTGAGTTATATAATCCGCGATAGTTCTATTATAATTTTCGCGTAGGGTCGGCACTAACGTGAATTTACGCTCGAGCGCAAGTAGCCGCCGGTGAGCGACACCGCGTGAGCTGCCTAACTCGGAAGGGGTGCGCGCGAAAGGCAAATCGACAAAGTATCTGCCTTCTTTAAATAAGACTGAAGAATTAAAATTATTTTCACACTCTAATTCGTCCGGACTAATAAAACGTTGAGCTGGAATTTCCTCTAACTCAAAAAACTTCTGTAAATTTGACTCGAGTTCAATTTCGGAAAGCGCGGTAAACGAAGATGTAATGTTTGATAATGATAAATCACTATTGTAACAATCAATATCACCCATCAGTACATAACCGAAACTAGTCAATATAGCTGGGGGTGCGCGGGTGCCTGATTCAACCCTATCTCCTAGGTAAATAAAAGGAAACAGCTGTGCTCCAAGCACAATGTCGATTCCGCCTGGTACATTCCAGGTCGGGTCGGCTAGCGGTAAGTTATTTAAATATGACATGTTATTATCGTCATTTAATCTAATAAATCAAGCGGGAAGTTTATCTGTAATGCAATCGACGACTAACGCTTTTATATAATACTTAGTGTGAGAATTGATCCGAGATTCTATGTTGAGATGAACAAAGCCGTGTATAGGTTTTGATGTCATACCAACACCCTGTAAAGATGAATTGCGTAATTTAATTATGGGTAAGTTCAAACGTTTACAACAGTCCGCAGTAATTAAATTATTTTGCGATCCGTTATCCAACAAGCATCTGATAACCACCTTATCTCTGCTGACCCTATAATATGCATATAATTGCGCGGTCGCTAACAAAATAGTTGACTCATTCGGTAAACAAGTCTTGGCCGCAGTTGTGAGTGATACGGAACTATTGGTAGCAGGCACCTGCTGCTCAAGCGATGACTCACTTTTTACGTCGGAGAAATGCAACAGAGAATGGTGTGTCCTTTTACAAATTTTACAAACGCTTCGTGATTTGCATTTAACTAAAGAATGAGATAAACTTAAACAATTTATACAGCCACGTTTATTTTTAATAAATTCGAAACGAGCTTGCGGTGTACTAATATTTTTAAATCGCGGACAATCAAACAGCCGATGTTCAACGCCGTCACTATCGCACAGCACACATTTGCCATTTGAAACCGGTTCGTTACGCGAAACAAATGACTTTGTACGACTATGCGCTAAACTAGACTTGGCGCGCGGTTCCGCCTGTGAACTGTTAGCGTATGTGCGCTGGAGTACCTTAACATAGTCTTGCATAAATGCTACAAACTCCGTATATGAAGGTAATTTTTCCCCACTCACACGGCTTTCAAACTGTTGAACAGTTTGCGCGTCAACCTTTCTTAAGCCACAGTGTAATAACACGAAATCTAGCAAGTCTGGAATGTCTAACTGCTTCAAGGCAGCGACTGACGCCGAATATCGTTCCACAAATGTATTGAGACTAGCAGCATTGCCGGCGCATCCTTTAATGTCCAGTATATTATTGAGGTAATGAATCCCTAGACCACGCTTATCCTGATACCTTTTAACGAGACTGTTCCACATAACGCTGTATGTTTCAGCTGTGGGAACAATGCCTGCGGTTAATTTTAAGGCATCATTAGTCAATTTACTGACCAAGTACTGCACACGCTGCGAGTCATTAAGATCAGGATTTAAATGAACATTGCTGCGGAACATTTCATAAAATATTGGCCAATTTTCTGTTTTACCGTCAAATGATGGTAATTCTATGGGTGGTAATTTTATGCGACTACCTCCTTTCGGCTCTGATGTTTTGCTGCTCGAAAGTATGAGATTACGTTTATATTTAATATGAGAATATAAGTCTTCAATAGAATTTAGACTTGAATAATCCGGAGCGGTTTCGTCAATCTCAAACTGCAAGTCATTGATCTGTTCAATTATTTCTTCAAATTTGCTGTATTGTTCACTAATTGTTTCTGACTGCGCTAGGAAAGACTCATTTGAGCGCGAATCAAAGTTCGAGATGCTTCTAGAAGCATTATACAAGCGATTAACTCGCTCAAAAATCATTTGCTTTTTAGCGGTAAGCTGAGCTAATTTAACTTCTTGCTTGCGGGTAGCCATTTTGAGGCACTAATGAAGTTATGTAGGTACCTAACGTAATGACTTGTACTTATTTGTACTTAAATTAACTGGTGCCTATCCAGGCTCGAAAGGACCAACTTATGGAGGGACAGGCGTGTAAATAGCCGTGTATCTCTGCGGTTTGAGGACTTGTTACAATCTAACACCTGGATTGCGTGCTGATTCAAATGCCTATATTTGTCTGTATAATTTCAAGTTGGGAGTGGCGGCAGCAGACGGCGTATGGTGGCCTAACTCTAGCATGTAAAGAAAAGCGGTACCTGCTTCTTCCTTCTTCAGTCTCGAAGATCTTCGCAGGTGGTACCACCTGTCTCTCTGCCTGGTCTTGCGTGCTGATCACCTTCGTTTGCTTGATCACAAATTACTTACACAGACGCGGTAAAATGGGGTTATTATTAAATCTCGGTAAATCCCTAATGCTTACGGGATGATACTCAGGATTATAAGGTTTGCGGGTGGATGATGTCTTAAGATTTAAGACACGCGGTGAGACGTGTGCGTGCGGCGCGAGAGCACAATGACATCTAGTTCATCATGGCCACTGATTCTTCCAAAAATGGCGGTCCCATACGCTATATCAATACATGCCTATAGCCAGGCACATACACACCCCGTGCTACGTACTACGCACCAACCAACTTGAAATTGAGGGGCGATACTCGCCGCACCAGTGTTTGTAATAATAAAACCCAATTATTTTCACAAATGAACACTCTGAATATCTTCATATAGTAACATAATTTAATGTATGGTTGTTGGTGAGCGTGTGGACTGTATAAGGATGATAACAAAGGAAAATGATGGTGGTTATTATTAAGTAGCTTTATTCTATCAAATAAAACTATGTAAACCAAATCTAGCAGGTTGACAGACACAATCAAAAGTCACGGTTTCTTTTAAAAATATAAAAGAACAAACCATAAAAAAACAAATATTAAAAAAGGTTTATAATACAAAGTTCCAGCCAGTCGGCAACAATGGTTGTACCGTGCGATGAAATATCGGGAAGATCTCTGTTACCGTAATCGACTACTTGTTGAGCAATCATTTTATTGTCTCATGCTTACTCCGTAACTTTATTTTTTTCGTGGGAAATGCTTCTATAGGCGGCCAGTCTTTCCAGGTATGTGATAGTGATTCTTACCTCACTAAAACTTTACCGGAGGCCATAATCCGAACATGACAGAAGGCACCGTTTTTCCCCATCGGGGCTGCGGGTACATAAATGTAGCCCTTTATGTCAGTAGAAGTCTGACACTCCCTTTCGCTCTACCCAAGAACGGGAGGGATTATTTGATGATTTTCCCCCTAAAAAAACAAAAGGCACCGTTTCCTCTTAAAAACTTGTCATGCAACGTTTAAAAGCACAACTGCTTTTAAATTTATCTTTACAGAACTAACAGTCTTATCCTGTTGAAATGCTTCGAAGGATTGAATGCTATATTTTTAAGGTATGTCAATCTTACGGGAATTGATGATAAAAGATTGGAGTCTTATTTTCCACGGTCAGTCTAGTTCAAACAGCGAAGCATACATATACATAGGTGTGGGCGTTACCAACCGTAACAAACGAAAACATATACTGTCCCCGTTTTATCCGAACTCGTATTGTATAAATTAAGATAACATCTTCTTTTGTTGCTAAACACAGAAAAAGAAGACAAGAAAATTTGCATGAAACTCAGCGGTCTTTTTCAACGTCAAAACCGAATTAAATCATCACCTACCAAGCCTTTCCTAAAGTTTTACATGGTGCGACTATCTATCTAAACTCCACCACCCGGTCACTGCTAGGTGATACGATACCTCTTGTTAAGATTGGTTGTCAGACCTTCGGGCCACTGATTACGTGTCGTCATCATTATCAGCCTATTGCAATCTACTACTGGATATAGGCCTTTAATCTTGCGCCACTCAACTCGATTTTCGGTGCTCAACTGATTACGTGTACTGTCAATAAATCTACAAATGACAGCCTAGACCAAAACCCGTGAACAGACAAACCTCGCAAATGCAGCTTCACCTAAAGATCAACCCGAACGACTGTTCTTATTAAGACACAAGTTCCTGCCACAAAAGTGATAAGAAAATAGTGAACTTAATTTGTGCGTCTTGTCTAAATCCATTTTCATCAACAGCCTATTAATGTTCCCACTGCTGGGACACATGCCTCCTCTCTTTTCGAGAGGGAATGGGCTACAATCTACCACGCGGGCCCAGTGCGGATTGGTAGATGTGACATGTCTTCGAATTTCTTGGTTCTAAGACATGCCGGTTTCCTCACGATGTTTTCCTTCACCGTTTTGAGAGCAGCGGTGATGAAATAAATTACACAAAGTAAGGTGCCTGCCTGGGTTCGAACCCACGACCTAATGTTCGTAAGTCGGGACCACCACCGCTAGGCCACCGCTGCTCCATTAAATCCATTTTAAATTAATTAAATCTATTTTAAGACAAAGAAATCAATAAATGATCAAAATAAACCAGTCTTTACTTTCATCTCAACGCCTACTTATCTTAAAGGTTAAACCTTTTCAATCTCAATATAGCCCTAAATACCTCCCAATAGAAATGCCGAAAGGGAATTCTTAATTATAGCTGAGAAATGTTAGAGATTAACAATGCATCTTAATTATGGAGATCGGGAGGTCTCAGTGTGTGGTATGAATATACGTTACGCTTGTATGGCAATGGAGTTTAGCAGGGATATAAGTGTTTGAAAAACATTATTTAAACTTTTAAACACAATTGATAACAGGTGAAGAATTGAATTAATGATGATTAATTGGTGATATGAGCAGACGCTCAATAAAAAATAAAATTCTAAATGCTAAATTCAGACGAATTTAAACAATTTTGTGATTTTATTTTTAACATTTTTGTTTGTTGGTGGTTTGTTATTTTGTTTCACTCTAAGAGTATTTTTTTAAGTAACTGTAATATAATGTTTTTTATGCTACATAGTTTTCTATAATTAATTACATCAATTTGTATAAACCCCCTTTAATGTATTCTCAAAACATTAATTTTTTTAAACTTTGTCCCACAACGAGGAATTTCTCCTGTATCGTGGGTGCGTTTACAAACATCTAAACTCACATACACAAACACATCCAGACCCGGAACAACTATCTGTAGGCTATACAAATATTTATTCCGTGCGGGGATCGTACCCGCGACACGTAGCGCCGCAGTCCAATTCCTCAGCCACTGCGCCAACCGTGCCGTCAACATGGATCATTCAGTAATTGACTATAATACATTTTTGTTATGATTATTACTTCGTATCTATTTCTATGCGTAGATTGTAATGACGTACGAAACTATCATTGATTAACACTTCACTTTATGAGTGCAAAGTATAAATGCAATGAAACGTGCTAACTGTTACCATCGTACCATCGTTGTAGTTTCATATTTCCATTAATACTTTTATTCACTCTATCCAAATGGCTAATCACTATTCTGTCCATTCGATATAGGTACCTACTCATCACCATGAATCATCCTTCTCCTGCTCTTATCCCAATTTACATGTCTTCTTCTTCCATACTCTTCTGTTTCTCGTCATGTCACAGTCACCTCCTTTCTCTACTCTTATAGACATCCACTTACATCTACACTAATGTTATAAAGATTTTTATTCTTGTGTGTGTGCGTGTATGTTTGTAATGAAGAAACTCAAAAACTACTGGGCGGATTTCGAAAATTCTTTCACCATTAAAAAGCTACATTCACCTTGAGTTACATAGGCTGCTTTTTTATCCCTGTATTCTTACAAGAACGGAAACTTCGCGGGTAAAACCGCATGACCTTTGTTAGTACTTAATACTTTCATTACGACATTTTCCACCCGAAATACTAACATAATATCAACATGTTTTTTTCTGAAAGAAAGAAAAAGTATTTATTGATCTCACACAGGAAAACATAAATTGATAGAAAACCGGCCAAGTGCATGTCGGACCACGTACAATGTAGGGTACCGTGGATGTCAATCAAAATATGTGAACTTACTTAACTGATTAACCACCCTGTCTACCTGCTTCCGAACGATAAAACAAACTTACGTTTGGAGTTTTGAGACCTACGGTCCCTTACATTATGTATAGGAAAATATTTCATTCAAGTACATTTTCTAAGTTGGTCGACTATAATTACTCGTAAACTTGTAAAGCCTACTTAGCTGTGATAGTTTTCCTTTTATTTTCATTATATAACATGCTATTACCATGATTTTTTTCACATTCCCAAACGCAACCCGTATAGGTGGTTTAGGTTGGCACACTTGAGTCTAACAAATGCTCTTTAAAGCCTAATATTTCACAACGGAATCCCCACTTTAATGTACAATATACCCTAAAAATTTTAAAGACGATCGGTATGCTACAATTTAAAAATCAAATATCATACTAATAATAACAAAGTTAGTTGTCAAAGTAATATTAATCTTAAACTTAATTTTAATGGTTTAATAATCCAAAATATCAGTGGTGTACTCCATAAATTCAGTTGTGTAGGAGCAACCTACTAACCTCTGTCCAGTGGTCTTGTGTAATCCGCAGGGGAATTAGAAATTTTGAACTTGTACATATGTTATTAGTGTTATTACCTAACCGTAGAACGTGTGGGAGATGTTCAACGTACGGTCGGATTAACAGAGAGAGCAACATTTAAGATTAACATTTTTGTATACAGGGTGAAGTCGAACCCTTCACAAAGACGTCAACCAAACATTATGAAGATGTAAATCAAACTGCTTTTGCGTTTCTCATCAATAATTTTAACTACGAGTACTTTTCTAACTTTTTTGAGGTGATTTGGGGTTAAAAATCACTTTTTACGGTAATACTCAATGGAAGCACTCTTAAAACATTGTGCTGATAGATGCTTAGTAAACGGGTCATGGAGGTTATTTAACTAATAAAACATTAGTTGAAAAAACCTGAAAAAACTAGTATATAAAGCATAGTATAAAGCTGTGGAAAGTTTGGAACTTGGACCCCCAATATCTCCGTAACTAAATTGTTCCCAGGCCCCGTCTCGGCTGCGGGATGTTGTAAGAGATACGTCGGCGTTGACATAGGGCTCAGAAGGAACATGGGTGGTTTTTATTTAGTAGAAGTCTGACACTCACTTTCGCTCTGTTCAAGAGCGAGAGGGGTTATTTTATGATTTCCCACCCCAAAAAAAAAACAACAAAAAGTGACGGGGAGAACAAGTGCCTTTCGGCTTCGTAAAGGGTACTTTTACACCCTTTATATTACTGACTAACCGTAGAACGTGTAGGAGATGTTCAACGTACAGTCCGATTAACAAGAGAGAGCTGTTGCGTTGTTTCACGAGTATATGCTGTAGTATAAAGATCGCACGTTTGTGGTATCACGACCATTACAATATGCTTGCCTGTTGTTCTAGTGAAACTCCGTACTTTGTTAGGCTAGCTGAAGGTTGGTGTTACTACCTTCGTTGAGTCGTGTAGTCGAGCGTTTCATTAAGGCCGTACCCTGACCAATTAACCTTGAGCATTCGTTCCCTCTGTACTGTACAGTAGTGAATACGCCCATATTTTAGAATAAAATCTATATAAAATAAAATTTTGGTCTTTTGGAATTTTTATTTGTGTCAAAATGTTCATTATTAAATTGTCTATCCATTAGTGTCAGTAGCAAAATTAAATAATGTTTACGTTACGAGGAGATGCGTGTTATTAATCACTATTTCTCATTTCGGGGGTTGTGTTGGAAGGAGATTTATTAAAGATATACTCAATAAAAAATAAAAATAAATCTGCAATTATGGAATCAAGATTATGTAGAAATTTAATATGTTTTTTATTAGTTGATATTTCTTTTAAATAACAAGTAGATAGCTCCAAAAAACTGCACAAAAACGGTTTGCGTGGCGTTTTGGTCGGGGAGGCGCCTTAAGCAGTACCAATAAACACTGATTAGTATACACTTAGCAACGTTTGGACCCAAATTTCACCTACTGTATTGATTTCATTATCATGTTAGGTAACGAAACGAATATTTTGGAATCCATGTTATCATAAATTAGGTCAAATCTCAAACCTGCAATAAATATTTTACGTTTTTGGATTTGAACTTTGTCAAGTGTTTGTAACATATAATTTCTCATGGCCAGCTTACTGTTATAAAGCGAGCACAAATCCAGAAACAACAGCAAACAATAATGTTATGATTTGCCTACTAAAAATGTTGTTTTCTCGGCGGGTTACTAATGTCACGTCTTGTTGATCATAGTTGTTTACGTACATAATCTGTAAGTATCTCAAAACAAATACTTTCGAGAAATGGCATGAACCATGGTTGAAATTGATACTAATGAGTGATCCATGCTTCGTTTAAACTGGTTTTGTAAAGCTTGATTGGTCACCATACGTGCTAAGAACTCATACCCTTCCTAGATAACTAAGTATAAAGCCTGTATTAATTATTCAGTTTAATGGGAAAGGCGATAAACCAATTATTGTATCGAAGCCATAAAATTGCTTTACATGTAGTAAATTGAGTCTAGCTAGCCCGTTGTTACGGCTAAGACGATTATCTAGATCGATGACCCGGTGGTGATGGTGATTTAAATGGTGATTGCGTCATAGGTTGGTGATAGCTTCTTGTGGGTTTCGGGGATAGGGAATAACTTATAAACCTAGAACTAGGCTTTCTAGATAGGTAGATGCCTGTTAATTTTTGTTAACTGTTTGTCGATTTTTACCTATGACGTATTGTCGGATCTACGTCCCATAACTGAAGCTGTAACATGGTAATGTTGAGTACATTAAAAATACTGTAACATGATAATATTGTCAAACTAAAGAATTTCACTAGGTATTATCATAATTAATTCCTTAATAAGAGCTCTCTAATAGAGTTGCTATTCTAAGAGTTCATCAAGTTTAGGCATTCAGTGCTAAGACTATAATATATTAAACACTTTTTAAGAAATCTCTTCGGGTATCGGGTAGTCTTGATGTACAGCATAGCGTGATCGATATAATGTAATAAATTACATACATGTTATTTTGTATAATAATAATAATAATAATAATAATAATATCCTTGGACATTTCACACAACGCCATCTAGTCCCAAGCTAAGCAACCTAATGCTTGTGTTATGGTAACGAGATGGCTGATAAACTACTTATATACATTTTTTTTTTGTAAATACATACATATTATAGATAGAAAAACACCCAGACTCGTATAGATGTTAATTATGTAAAATTGTTATGTGTAAAATGTTAACTCAAAAAAGGCGATGAAATGTATATGACATCTAAAACGGCCGATCACCGACTACCCAAGATACGAGCATTTCTCAGTTTGGGAGTCGTAGACACTAATTAAAATGCCTTTGTACACTAACCTCACTAAAATAGATTTTATTTATTGTAATGCTTTTGTACTTTTTGAAGAATAAATAAATTTTTATTAAATAAAAAATATTATTATTAATGAAGATTGGAAGTAAAGACGTTTTGGCCACCTAATAAATTATTACCAAGCCTGATGAAATAGGGAAAGATATCGAGGAGATTCGAATAGATCCAATCCATCTTAGTAAGCTTTCGATCAATCAAAAACAATATATATCAGAACACTGCTAAAATATAAGGTTCACGAGAGAAACATTCGTTTAGTAGGCAGAAGCTTCTATTTCTGGCATATGAAAATAAACTAGCTGTTACTCGCGACATTCTCTGACATTCTCTAGTGTATTTCTTTCATATATTTCTACGGAAACATACCGAATGGAAATCCATTGTATATAAGTTACATAACCTCATCACGCCTCTAATTCCCGAAGGGTTTGGCGGAGTTGTACCTAAAATTAAACTCTCGTCTCGCCAGTTATAATAATAGTTAATTGTTATTAACCACGCACTAATCCAGTCTCCGCGGCAGCTACCATTTTAATTCCTTTTGGGAAACTCCAAAAACAATTTGAATGATTCGGAAATCAAACCCAGGTCCTCGTGATCAGCAGTCGTGGTTGCGACCACTAGACGACCACCATGAGTAGTTTTCTTACTATTACTTGTAAACTTATAGCATAATTATATTACGCTTGTATGGATTCTTATAAAGATAGGTACGTACTTACAATACTTATTTTTGTGAAATAAGACTGTTTACACATTTGCAGCAAACCTACCCACTTCTTCCAAAATCGTTTGAAATTTACAGACAAAAAAAAGTACAACACTGAATGATAACATCATTATTCTAGTACAATTTTTTTGGCGGGTGTTGAATCAACAAATAACTCCTCCCGCTCTTTGGCAGAGTGAAAGGGAGTGTCAGACTTCTATTGACTAAAAACCACCCATGTTCCTTCTTAGCCCTTTATGTCGAGGCCACGGTATCTCTTGCCAACAACCCGCAGCACGCAAACGGTTGTTTGCGGGCAACGTCGTACACTTAATAATAATAATAATAATAATATTTATTTTCACCACAAAACTACTTATACGTACACTTCTCGTACACTTATACCTACCAATTTATTTTGGGTCACCGTAGTGTGTCTTCCTCTTCCAAACTTCTCGATGTATACCCGCCATATCCTTCTCCACAAAGTCCTAGTATCTATACTAAAATATCTACATGTACACCAATATTATAAAGAGGAAAAAAATGTGTTTTTGTGTGTGTACGTGTGTGTTTGTAAGGAATAAACTCAAAAACTCCTGCGCCGAATTCTTTCACCATTAGAAAGCTACATTCACTTTGAGTAACGTAGACTACTTTCTATTCCTGTATTCCCAAGGGAACGGGAGCTACGCGGGTGAAACAAAAAAAACACTGCAATTTGCAGTATGCATACCCAGCATATCAAGACGCGCCAATGATAATATCGTAATAGGTACTAGATGCGCTAATTAGTTAGCACATCGTTCATTAGGCGGGTTCTGATTTCGGCGAATACCTTGAGTGTGTGGTAGAACTGTAATACTGAGCACTAATCAGTTATATTCCCGATATAATGTGCCTGACGGGCTTCATGTACAGTTGGTTAATATTTATGCCCGTTCCTAGAAGCATACATACATAAACTCACACTGTATTCCCATGAGGGTAGGTAGAACCTACAGAACGTCACCTGCTTCGATACTTACTTATTCCTTTTGCAACGCGCGGAGCAACGCGTGACATCTTAATGAATCCCAAAAAAAATCGTATCGTTGTAATTATAATTCCGGCACAGTACTAGGAGTTGAAATCCTAATCATCATCTGATCATAGGCCTTACGTTTTCTCAAGTATGTTGGGGTTGGCTTACAGTCTCTTACAGGCTCAGCTGACCCCCAACCCCTCTGGACCCGCGTGGTAGATTATACTCGCTCCCACTCAGAAGACTCTTACACGTGATGTGCCTACCTATAAGAAATAGGGATGTTTACTGACTTAAAAAAATGTGATTCTAATTAGTCCGTCTGTCAGATTATCGAAAAATATGGGATACGTATTTTTTGTTTTATCAAAACAATAAAAATTGACGAAAATAAAACGCGTCAAAGATCTGAGGGGGTCGGTGACGTCACTGACCACTAAAAATGTCATACTAATGTCTTAGAGTTTGACGTCACACGAGTTTTCAAAGCACTGTATCGTCTTCATTGTTTGTTGACGTGAAAAATGAAAAAATACGTGTCGAATATTTTTTGGTTACCAAAACGACGGGCTAATTAGATTTTTTTGTTAACTACCCTATTGGTACTCCATACAATAGTCTCAATTAGATGTGATAACTGTATTCAATCGTTGGTGAGCCAAATTTAAATGAATAAAGCAAAGGTATGTGCGCAATCGAAGAAACTAATTGGTATACACACATAAACCTTTATAATTCTAGTACACTGACAATATTGATTGCTATTTTGTTTTATAAAGCGTTTAGCATTAAGCGACTGATGACAAACGCTGTAAGTATCCTATGAAAATAGCCTCTAAATGTATCTGTATAATCTTAAAGCTAAATTTTAATGCAAGTTAGCTGGTTGTATACTTAATGACTTTTTCGACCGTACCAGCAGTTCTTTGCGACGTAGATTGAAACTAAACGCGATAAGGACATCTAAACCGCGTTCAAGAACTACTAATGCACTACCTATTCCATACCAAAGATGGTACTGACCACTCCTGATTTACATGGAACTGGTTTAGTTTAATTCCAGCTGCTTCTGTTCGATGTCCAAACAAATAGCTGCTCTAAGTAATAAACACTAGATCAGTTAATTAGATTTCCGCTCTATCTAAGATTCACTAGCTTACTCTAGACTGAAACAATATCACTCCAGAATGAGGAGCTAGCACGAACGTGCCTCGTAATGTAAACGTGTTGTAAATTATGTATGTACGTACGATTTTTTTATCGATAATACTATTATTACTGTCCTTAAGCATTTTGTTATTTTTTGTGACAATTGTAATAAAGGACATGTATTAAATGTTTTATTGAATATGTGAAAATATTTGAAATAAAAAATAAAATAAAATAAGTTCATTTCGGCTTAAATTACATGTCGAGGAGTCTTCATTTAGGCATCGAAAATGCCTGTAGTTGAAGGCTCCGCTCTTCCCTTACATTAAATAAATACAAATAGGCAAATAACAAAAAGAGGGAAAGTAAACAAAAATATAACAAATGCGATCAATAAATTGTACAGGTAAGTGTGTGTGTGAGTCGTGTGTGTGTTTATGCGTATGTGTAAATAACATTATCTTATTGTATAACGGTTAAGAAAAACATTGTGAGTATACCGGAATTGTTCTACAAACAAAAAAAAACAGAAGACTTGTGACATTTGTCAACCCGCACTGTCGTGATGAATGACAAGCCAGCCCCTCTCATGGAGAGCAGCACCCAGCAGTGGGAACATCACAGACTGGTATGATGTGAAATTATGATTTTAAATTTACAAACGTTCCCATTTACGTAACATTCTGAATCCGTGTTAATGCCTCATTTACGTGAAATGACATGCTTAGGTACATACATTCTGTCTGTCAGTTACAGACTATTATGTATCTAGACGTATCTTAACTTTGTAGGTATTGCATACATACATAAATTCACGCTCTCTTCCCATAGGGGTAGGCAGATACTACAGAAAACCACCTGCCACGATCCTTACATACTCCTTTTGCCTTGTCCACATTAATACATCTGGTGATACACGCACGCCGGTTACAAGTACTACGCGCCTGTTCTTTCTGAAGAGTGACCTCTGGTGAGTGAGTTTGAGTACTTTAAATGACCCACCCAAACGTCCTTTCTTTGGTATTGTTCGTCGTGACGTTGAGCTCCTTGCGTTATAAGTCGAGCTCCACGGTAACTGACAAATGCTTGCACTGACTGGACGGGTCCACTCAAATCTGTAAGACCATCTCAGACATTAATCTGCATGGTCTTCATGTGTGTATTATACCTTATTGTTAACCCAAACGATTTTAAAAGATTAAAAGAGTAACCTTTGGAGTTTCTTGCCCATTCTTCTCCTTAGGAATCGACCAATGCACCGAACCGTGCCCCTTTTTACCGACGTTTTATAAGTGACCATGTAGGCCTATGTGAAATAAAAATATTTGGATTGATTTTGATTTTGAAGAACGGCACCAATAAGATCAGTGTATGGTGTGTGTGTGTTTCTAGTTTTAGCAGTATTTTACATGTAGCGACTGCTTATCTGACATCCTCAACTCAATTACTGGATGTCAAGGATATCTTATGATAAAGTTATGTGGTTGTCAGATTTAGATTATATTTAGATTTACTCACGGTACAGATCGACATATTCATAATATTAATTATTTTATTATATTACGGACGGAACCACCGGTTTGATGTGCTTTTCGAGGCCCGGAGGGGACTTGTTTTGCTAGGATTGGTCACCAATCTACAGACCAACCTTGACAACCAGTACTTAACCATGAAAATCAGCCCGTACTGTTACTATTTATCCACTAGCCCGGTTTATATAAAAACACAAAACCAGTTACTTAGGTATTACATTTTCTCTATCAGTTTGATTTACTAAACTCCTACTTATCAATATAACCTAGTAACTTGAAATGAAACACTTACACTGATCTGTCACTCACAGAACGCACTGTAAAATATAATTTATTGCTGATTATTAAGCAAATATGCACATAAATTACAATATATTTCAATCACAATCTGTAAGGCTTGAGATGTTGTGAATTTAAAATGTTGCATTTATTATTTTGTATTCTGTTTAAGTGACCGAGTTTTATAAAACGGTGCATAATCCATATCACCAGTGATTTGACGCCTTAGAACTTCAGTTTTGTAAGGGAATCGACTCTCCGCCGTGGGAGATACTCCGGGCATCCCTGGGCCCACGTGATGGCTTCCGGCAAACTCAGGAGCGGGCTTGTGGACGGTGCAATGAGTATGGGCTAACTCGCCGTCCGTCCGTCTGTCCGTCTTATGACGACGACAGGCCGTGTGGACGGCGCTTTCGTGTTTCAGAAACACGGCAAGGGCCGACGCCCTTCGGGGCTGCGGGTTGTTCGAAAGAGATACCGCGGCCTCGGCACAAAGGGCTAAGAAGGAACATGGGTGGTTGTGGTTTTACTCGCTTCAAACGAGTTTCGAACACGCTTCACACGCGCGTTTTTATCGAGTTTTATGCGCGATCGAACCGACATCTACGGCGCAGAATACGCGCGTCGACAGCGCGTTTAAAATACGCCATGTGCTAGGGGCCTAATTTAGTTACGCCCCGGGCCTACATCGCAACTGTATCGTTACTGTCTCTTGCAATAACTGCCATTCATTTACATGAGGTAAATGAAGCGAGGATAGGCCTTATAACCCAGTTAACGCCATCTATTGACTTATTAAGTTAACTGTATTGCTGTACAATCAGACTGAAAATTTAAAATATTGTGCGTTATGTACTATGATTATAAAAGTTAAGTTAGGTTAAGATCAGTAGGTACTGATAGCTAAGTAGTGTAACCGCTGGACTAACAAGTCATAAGTCTTTTTTTTTGGACGTGGGAAATTATCAAATTACTCCGCCCGCTTTGGGCAGAGCGGTAGAGAGTGTCAGACTTCTATTGACTAAAAACCATCCAAGTTTCTTCTTAGCCCTTGTGCCGAGGCCGCGGTATCTTTTTCGGACAACCCGCAGCCCCGACGGGAAGTCATTGGTCTCAAGTTAAAACCCAACACTTGACTTGCTTGACTTAATGTCCCATGTCCCCTAGATGGCAGGCAGATGGCATCCACATGTCCTCTATCGCGATTGATCTTGAGCTTCACGCTTCACCTTGCTCCACGTCATTCCGATGCTCGCCGCTGTTGTCAACACGGAGCGGCGCAAGGTTTGACGGGGACGGCCACGCTTTCTTTTGCCCTTAGGGGTTCCAGTCCCTTCGGAGCGTGTCGCCAATCCACCCTTTCTTGCGTCGCTTGATCTGGAGGTCGATCGGGCTCTTCTGACATTTCTCCAACACGCTGCTACGTTGGACATTGTCTCGGGCCAGTAAATTCCGAGTAGAATATTCCAAGTAGTTAATTAATTAGTTGTCAAAATTAGTCGACTAAACATACCTCCTCAACTTGATCCCAGTAAATACTAGTACTTGATCAAGTATCACAGAACAATCTACTTACCCGTATGCAGCTCACGTACAAAGTGTAAATTCAAGCACAAACAAGCTTGAACAAGGTAATTTTACACCGAATTGTGAAACTAAAACAACACAGGAACCATGGCAGTTACCTGATGTTGATCAGATATTATACCGAACGCGACTATGCCTGCGTAAATTCATTTAATTTTACACATCATCAGTTCCTAACAATTTAATTACTTTACTTTAAATACTTTCATGACTTTTGTACTATCATCCAGCCGTTATTAATTCACCATCTACAAAAGCGGTTTCCTAAAGCTATATAACTATTATAAAACAGTTATTTACGCTTGCAGTTACCCTTAAAAAATGCACGAATGAACATCACAGTTCTATTTTCTTTTTCTTCATCTTCAATCATAGTCTCCCAATTACGCTTATCCCGCAAACACTGGTATTTCAACAGAAGCAAATGCTTTTAATGACCAGAACATAAAGCATGAGGTTATCTGAATACTAAGCGGTAACCCTAAACTCAGTCTTATCTTGTACTCTCTATTGATTATGCTAGAGTGTCTAACGGTACAAATGTCGGGAGCCACTGGTATTATCTTCGAAATATTTGTTATACAATTTTCTGGTACTTGAGTTGTCACAGTGCTGTCACGAATCGACCAATTAAAGGACACTCTTTTATTACGTATTTTGTAATTAGTTTTTGATAATAATTTTGTTGTCACACTCAAAACCATATCACTACTATTAGTCACAACGAAGGATATGTTTCTTTTACCACCAGGAGTCAAATATTCTTTGTCAAGTAAAGATTCCAAGCTAAATTCTTGCTTCTTCGAATGAAAGAATAGAATTTTATTTAGCGCAGCGGTCGCTGACTGATCTGTAAGTTTTGAATCGATTCTCGTAAAGATTGTTATTTTTGTTTCGTATACCTTATTTGAAGTAAGAAATTCAGGCCTTTTAAACTTAAGTTCCAAATGATACTTTATTTCTCCAACGTGGGTCTTTACCGATGGTGGCACATTCTCATTCTCATTTCGAATGGGTATTCGTGTGATCCGGCACTCAATTTTATGGATTCTTGCGTAGCATTGTTCAGCAAATATATTTTATTTGCTGGCATCGTTTACGTGGTTGTAACTACAGTGCTATTCCTTTCTTTCCACTGAAAAATTCCTTTGCCAAGAAGCGATAAAGCAATGTTCTTGAACACTGTGTCTTTATCCAGATAAAACTTCACAATTCCTGTTAAAGGCTCGCCTGTTAAATGTTTCCTTCCTTTAGGAACATGTTTCAATATTTCAGGAAAAACTCCCATTATTAACTCAAGAATTATTATTTACGCCGTTCTTAAGGTATTCGTTTTGTACTAATACAAATAAAAGTAACACTAATCTTTTATATAAAAATGTTTGATAAAAGATAAGCAATATGCTATGCACCATTATCGAAGTCATCATTCTTAGGATTTAATTTTAATCAGTTTGAAAAGTATGCGTATGACTTTAGTTACATTTTAAGTATGTACCCGTACTTAAGGCACTGACTATTTGTCTATAAGATTCATTTTTGTTTTAATGTTTTGCAAGAAACTCAATTTTATTTGCAGGCATTCATGTAAGATTCATGATGGAGGATAAACCTCGTTCTAGCGACATGTTTTATCAATTAAAAACTGGTGCCATGGTCTTTCGCAGAATAACACCTTATTCCAAAACTGATTTATATGTATAAATAGGCAGACTTACTGACACAATAAATTCTCTCCCAATCAACCGTTGGGTTAAATAGGACACCAATTTATGAGAGGATTCTAAATTAAAAAAAAAATACAACTATTACTAACGTTTACGTTGATATGCATAGCTACCGTGTGAATGTCGACCCAACAAAAACCTCTTCCCCGGCCTCCTCCTTACTCCTATCCTGCTTTGTGGAACTTCAGAAGAATTGTCTAGGTCAAAATTCATTAAACCTTTTGTTTGTTCTCATAGAGCAGCTACATAGGATAGGATAAAATAGTTAAAGTGAAATGTTTAAATGGGTTCAAGTATTTATTTAACTTAAGAATATTTCAAAACAAGTGGTGACGACTTAAAAAACATTGCACGCTGTACAGAGATTCTGTGGCGCGTGGTCATCTTTTATTATAGCTAGCCCGTATAGTCCCACTGCTGGGCAAAGGTCTCCCTCCGTTCCTTTCTACAGTCATCGAACATTTTCACAAAATATGGGTCCCACCAGGCCCTCTTTGTCATTGTTAATATATCTTTCCAGTGCCAAAAGATCCTTGCATCTCTATAACTTCATTTAATTACAAAAATGGCACTATATACCACAAATTTTGGGTATTTTGACACAATAATTACTTTAGAAGACAATAATATACTATACAAAATCAAAATCAAAATCAAAACTCATTTATTCAAACTAGGCTGATAGTCAGCACTTTTCGAACGTCAAAATTTACTTTACTTTACTTATTTACAAGAGACAGTCCCCCAAAACGCCCCCCCTTCGACACTTCCTAGTGTTTTTGCTGGAAAGAAGAAGTGGCGGAACAAACTCCCCAGCACACATCTGTCTGTTAGGTTGGTTAGAAGAACCAGACTCGATACAATAGTAAGGCAAGTATAAAAAAGTATATAATAATAATAAAAAAAGACATAACATATCAGTAAACTAATCTTGGAGAAAGAACATAAATAAATAACAAACATTGTCTTGTGTTCGACTCAGCGACCAACTGTTCTTATCATTTAAGTAGTCGTTAATGGAATAGTACGCTTTTAAACAAAGATTAGATTTTACTTTGGCTTTAAACGCATTAAATGGCAAGTCTAGAAAAGAAGATGGCAGTTTGTTATAAAATGTTATACCAAGCCCGACGAATGAATTATGAACTTTGTGAAGCCGGTGAAAAGGAGCGCGTAGTTTATGCTTATTTCTAGTGTTAAAGTTGTGAATATCACTGTTTTTAGTGTACAGGTGGATATTTTGTTTAATATATAAAATGTTGGCAAAGATGAACTGAGAAGCAACAGTGAGGATACCAATCTCCTTAAAAAAATCTCTTAGAGAAACTCGGGCACCCAGCTGATAAATTGCACGAACCGCTCGCTTCTGCAGAACAAATATATTTTGAATATCAGCAGCTTTGCCCCACAGCAGAATACCGTATGACATAACGCTGTGAAAATAACTGAAGTAGACTAACCGTGCTGTATCAACGTCAGTGAATTGTCTTACTTTTCTGACGGCGTATGCGGCTGAACTTAGCCTTCCCGCTAGGCTTGATATATGTAAACCCCATTGTAATTTTGGATCTACTGTTATGCCCAGAAATACAGCAGAGTCGGCAGTTTCCAGCACCTGATTGGCGAGGATAATATTGGGACCTAGATTTCTAACATTGGGTAAAGCGAACTTAACTATTTTAGTTTTCTTGGCATTAAGAATAAGGTTGTTTATTGTGAACCAATCCGTGACCATTGATAGCGTGCTGTTTACGTCGTCAAAGTCGTGTCTATTCCTATCTACTTTAAAGATAAGAGAGGTATCATCTGCAAATAGTACAACGTCACAAAAACCCTTTAAATAGTATGGTAGATCATTAATATAAACCAAGAATAAAAACGGACCCAGTATTGAACCTTGAGGTACACCTAGCCGAACCGGTAGCCCGGAAGATTTCGCGCCATTTACGTCTACACATTGTAATCTATTTTGCAAATACGAATCTATCACATTTAGGGCCTCATTTTGAACACCGTAATAACGCAGTTTCCGTAAAAGCGTGTCGTGATGTACGCAATCAAAAGCTTTAGAGAGATCGCAGAAAACACCGATTGCATTTTGCGCGTTCTCCCATGCGTCAAATATGTGTTTCAACAAAGCAACACCTGCATCCGTAGTCGAACGACCCTTTGTAAAGCCATATTGATCATTATGAAGGAGATTATTTAAATTAAAATGTAATAACAACTGTTTGAGAATTATTTTTAAAAAATTTTGCTAAAAGCAGGTAAAATAGAAATTGGTCTAAAGTTACCGATATCGTTTTTACTGCCTGATTTAAATAGAGGGATGACTTTACTGCTCTTCATAAGGTCAGGGAAAGTCCCCAAATCGACGCATTTATTGAAAGTAACGGCAAGACAGGGGGCTACAATGTCGATTATGTTACTTAAAAGTTTAATAGAAATGCCCCAGTAATCACCTGTGTTTTTAGACTTAAGTGAATTAAAAACGTTAACTACATCACGAGGCGTTACATGTTCGAAACTAAATACTTTATCACATTTAGACACGCTGCTATGCAAAAGATCTTCGGCTTTAGACGGCGACGAACTCAGGGAACGAGTCGTCGCTATAGGTATGCTGGCAAAATACTCATTAAAAGCCTCGGCTACGTCGGCTGCTTCACTAACTAATTTGTTACCCACCATGATCTCGAGGTGATTATCTTGTTTAACAGATTTACCCGTTTCATTGTTAATGATTTTCCAAGTGGCTTTAACTTTATTATTAGAATTTTTAATAGTCTCGCTTAAGAATTTTGATTTTGCAATAATACAAATCTTTTTAAATAATTTGGAATAATTTTTAACATACTCTAGAAAAGTTGTATCAAACCTGTATTGTTTAAGACCATACAACTCGTACAATCGGGCTCGACTTTTGTAAATACCTGGTGTAGCCCATTGGTTGAAGCCCACAGAAGGTCCCTTAATGTTAATCGTTTTAGACTTAAAAATAGATTGGTATTCATTTTGCACAACATCAAAAAGGGCTTTATAAATTTCATTAGGAGTCTCGTGCTCTACTATTGACGGCGTTACTTTAAGTGCTACATTATTTTTGAATTTATTGCAACGACTAGCTGTATGAGGCCTGCATTCTATTTTGCGCGGCTTTTGTTTTAATAACATAGGGAAGCTAGCTATTAAGCCACAGTGGTCAGATGATAAGTCACTTAACACTAATTTGTCCTCGGCAACACAATCACTAAACATATTATCAAGGCAAGTTGATGAAGAAGCCGTGATCCTTGTTGGTTCAAAAAACAGGTTAACTAAATTAAATGATCTAAACAAATTGAGAAATCTGATACTTAATGGAGTAACATCTAAAATATTAACATTAAAATCTCCACATAAAATTATAGATTTATTACTTGATTTTAACTTATTAAGTGAATCCTTTTTTTTTTTTTTTTTTTTTTTTTGGTGGGTGTAAAATCATCGAATAACCCCTCCCGCTCTTGGGCAGAGCGAAAGGGAGTGTCAGACTTCTACTGACTAAAAACCACCCATGTTCCTTCTTCGCCCTCTATGTCGAGGCCGCGATAACCAGAGGACTACCCGCGGCCCCGACAGGCGTCGGCCCTTTCGGGCCCCTCCCATGTTGCTGACATCTCTTTGAGGCGCGCGTGGAACACGAACGCGCCGTCGACACGGCCTGTTTTCGTCGTGAGACGGACGGACGGCGAGTTAGCCCATCACTCACCGTCCACAGGCCCGCGTCTACGGTGGCCGGAGGTCATCGCGGGACCCCCGACGCCCGGAGCGCCTCCCGCGGCGGCTGGGACGAGAGGTTCTCTCCCTCTCGCGTTCCGCCACCTCCTTCGCCAGCATCACTGCTTCGCAGAAGGAGGCGACGGCGTCCCATTCCTCCTCGCCCCGGACCATGGCTTGCACCAGGGCCGGGCGCGAGAGGTCGCCGCCGCCGATCGCCGCTACGAGAACACGGCGGGGCTCCGCCCAAGCGGGGCACACCTCCACTGTGTGCTCCACCGTGTCCTCCGGCCGATCCTCGCAATGGTGGCATCCGGGCGTTTCCTCCCGCCTGATTCGGTGCAGGTACCTCCCGAAACAACCGTGTCCGGTGAGGACCTGCGTCAGACGGAAGGTGAGGGCGCCGTGGCGCCTCTCAAGCCACTCCTCAAAGAGGGGACTTACCGCCACTATCGTGGCGTGCCCTATTAAGTGAATCCTCCATTACTGATTCGAAATGAGTAAAGTCCCCAGAAGGGGGTCTATAAACACAAATTACTATGTATCGCTCGAGTTCAACGCAAGACAACTCAATAGTGCGCTCAATTGACAAATTAACTAAGTCTAAACGTTGTTTACATTTTAATTTGTTTGATACAAGAATTAAAGATCCACCGCGAATAGCAGATTTTCTCACAAATGCACTCTGTACGGTATAGAAATCATCATTGATAAATACTACTTCATGTTCCTTCAACCAATGTTCAGTTAGACATAAAACCTGAACATCATAATTCTCCATAAACAAACTTAACTCTAATTCTTTGCCAGATAATCCCTGCATATTTTGATGAAAAACATTCAACATATGCGGCCTACCTGTTGTCGCACCTAACAGTTTAAACTACAAGGTGTATCAATAAAAATGTTAGTATCTGTATAAGTGTTAGTAACAAAAGCAGTATTAGTATCACTACTAACAGAAAACGTTGGCAAACACATACCAGTGTCGCTGTGTATATTGTATGCTAAAAGGTTAGCAATACGTCGCTTAGAACTAGGTGGTAAAAACATTGTGAAGTCAGTGAGTCTGTAATCAGATATGAATTGATTACAGTCAAAATACAAAATAACGTCACTGTGACGACATGTCCTATTATAAATTAACAAGTTTAAATCATAAATGTACTTATTTTGCTCAACGGACAAATATTGAGAATAAGGCAAGGCACAGAAAATGAATTTACAATTAATAGTCTTGTTGAGATGTAACATCAAATGGACACATTCAATGATGTCCCTTTTCCATACATTTAAACTATTCCCATATAATAAAATAACAGTAGAATTGGGATTTATTTTAGTCAATCTAATATTACTAATTAATTGGCTAACACTGGCACCGGGTAAACAATAATTTATAACATAGTGTGGTGAACATTGATTAAATAATGTACCAAATCCTTGACCAAACTTATCAGAAAATAAGTAAGTAGTATCTGTTAAAATATTACTTTCGTTACTCCTATCATCAATACTAACAGCTGGCTGAGCCACTGAGGGAGTAGGTGACTGGTGCTGAGGCTGGGGAATAACTGAGCAGGCACAGCTACAAGAAAGGTTATTCGTCAGAGACTCATACCTCTCTGCATTGTACGTGACCAGGTCCACCGGCTCATTGGCCTCTTGCATACGCTTACTCAGGTCTTGTTGAGAAGCCTCATATTTACTAAAAATATCCTTTAGTGCATATTCCCTAACAAATAGCTCATCCTGAAGGTTTTGAATGTCAGTCTCATACATTGATCTACATAATTCTAATTCACTGTCACAGTAATATTACAGTTAATACTTCAAGGACAAGCTACATAATTCAATATTGATTTGATTTATAAAATAGGATTGCAAATAACATGAGTTTTTAGTGGGATTTTCTGAATTAACAATGAACAAAGGGTCAGTGGGTCGTCTCAGGAAAGTGGTTTTACTAATAATAAAAATTATAATATTTATGGCTTATTACAGACACATTTTGTGTGTAGTAAGGTTTGCAGTGTGTTTTGTATGGGGCAAGTGTTTTCGTCCTCGATTTTGCTTCCACAATTCGTCAAGCAAAATGAGACATAAACGTAGCCGGTGTGTACTGGACGTCGCTCAGAGCCCTGAGCGGTGTTTTTGTAATGTTTATTATACTAAATAACAAGCAATAATTAGTAAATCAAAACAAAATACTCCCCCGGTTCGAAGAATTCAAATCCACAGTTCAAACGTTGACAGCCCGTACATGAAGTAATGAAATTGATTTGTTTTTGAATTTTCACAATAAAACTGGTCACAAACACCGTGTGTCACTTAATATGTTGATTCTAATATAAATAATTGAATTTAAACAAATTAAACACAATAAAACAATAAATTTTAAAATAAATTACTACGAGGCCGTTTTTTCACGACCTGTCGCCAGTGTTGCCAGTCAAAAAAAAAAGTCCGTATTAATAGAATACCGTCTTAAATGCAGGTAGAACTTTGATTTTAGAACAATGTCGCATTTTGTAATTTAAAAAATACAAAAGGTAAAGAAGATCACGGAATGATCACAGAATACGAACATATTCATTGAACTGTAATTCATCGTGAAAGCTTTTGTAGAGTAGGTAACATATAATCCAGCCGTGGTAATGCTATCGGTTACAGCAGTTTACTGCTCCGATTTGCGATTGCCATTAAAAATGCTTTTATAAACATAAGAATTTAATATTCTTATTCTCTGCCTTCAATCATAGTCTCCCAATGAATGGGTGGCGCTCCCATGGGCTCTCTAAGCCCGCTTGCTTCTGCATCTTCTTCAATTTTTTCCCCAACAAACACTGGTATTTCAACGGAAGCATTTGAATGCGTCACTGGTAGCTTTAAAGTCACTCTTATTTTGTACTCTCTGTTCATTATGCCAGAGTTCCTTACCGTACAAATATTTGGAGCTACTTGTATTATATTCGTCATATTTGATACACAATTACCTGGTATCTTTGGAGTCTCCACCGTGCTGGCACGAATCACTTTCGTCTGGGACCAATATAATTGTTTCTCAGGTACTTTGTAATGTGTTTCGCTTATTAATTCTGTTTTCACCTTCAAAACAGTATCACTATTATTAGTCACAACGAATGCTATGTTTCTTGTACCACCAGGAGTCAAATATTCTCTATCAAGTAAAGTTTCCAAGAAAATATCTTGCTTCTTCGAGGAAAAACATTTGGATAGAGTTTTCTTTAGCGTACCAATTATTGAATGGTCTGTAAGATCGTTTCTAGGAAAGATCCGTATTTGTTTTTTGTATACCTTATTCACAGAGAGAAATTCAGGCCTTTTAAATTTTAGGACCAAATGATACTTTATTTCTCCAACGCTGGTCTGTACCGATGGTGGTACATTCTCTGGTATTATTATTTCGAATGGGTACTCGTGTAATCCTGCACCCAATTTTAAAGGTTTTGCCGTATCATTGTTCAGCAAATATATTTTCTCTCCAAGGATCGTTTCAGAGTTTGTAACTACAGTGGGCCTTATTACACGAATATTGGCTTTCACTGCATTCCACTCACATTTTCCTTTACCGAGAAGTGATAAAGCAATGTTCCTGAACACTGTGTCTTTGTCTAGATTAAATTTCACTATTCCTGTTATAGGCTCGCCGGTTATATGTTTCCTTTCTTTAGGAACATGTATCAATATTTGAACTAATACTCCCATTTTATTTAAGTCGTTCTCAAAGTATGATTCGTTTTGTACTAACACGAGTTATAAATGACGCAGGTCTTATATAACAATTGATTTGATAAAAGATAAGCAATACGCAATGCGCCATTATCAAAGATACAAATTTATTATGCGCAGGATTTAATTTATTTAATCCTATCGATAGTTAACCAAAATCAACTGCATAGTCAACGTGTGACTGTCAACCGACCAAAACCTACATCCTACCTACTACCCTGCTTTGTGCAACTCCATCTGCATCTCGAGGGATTTGCCTGAAGCAACTTACAATGCTGTCATCGATACAACGATTTGTTTAAATAATTCAATAAGTATATTTGCTCTAACCGACACGTGCCATAGTTTTGAAAAACATTTTTGAAAAAAACAACCAACTCTCATAACAGCACTAAAAACTTTAGAAAATAACTTAACTTTCGGAAATCGGTGGCAACAAAGTCAACCGACTGCCGAAAGTAAAGTTATGTTTCACTTTTAGATACTGAAATATTTTTCCTGTTGATAATAAAGACAACAACAAAAAATCCACAGCGAGTTACCAATGTTATCAGAGATTTAATTTCATATCTTAATAACATTTAAATTGATAAATTGATCAGAGGTGATTACAATGTTGGTACCAATAATATTAAATATTACCAGTGTGATCCAGTGTTTAATAAGGTATTACCGGAAATATTCCATACTTTACATACTAAACAATGGAATTCGGTCAATTATTGCTATCGCACGTAGATAAGGATATTTACTGCAAACAAAAACCAGATAATCAAATGTATACAAAAACCACACGCTCCATACTTATATCAAAATTTTTTTTTTTTTTTTTTTAATCTTTATTTAAGGGGACTCGGTCAACAATGACGATGTCGCCCCGTAATTCTAATTATACTATAACTCTTATGGCTAGATACATCTTAACTTTTCAAAATCTTATCCAAATCTTATCTTAACTATGGAGTATTATCCCTGTGCCGTAATTGGCACATGTACAATTCACACAACTTCCTGGCCTCTTCCGAAAGGGGGAAGGCCAAGAAGCTGCTGCATAACCCTATATTGTACTGCATATCCCCAAGTACCTGTCGCCGCTGAGCTTCATTCCGGACACACTCGACCAAAACATGGTGAACATCCTCGATCGCGTTACACTCCGTGCAATTAGGTGAGTCCGTTTTACCCATTAAATGTGCAAATTTATTTGATGGAATGTGCCCGGACCGAAGTCTCAGCAGTGTCACAATATATTGTCTATGGGCTTCCATCTCCTGGAACCATGGGCAACGAAAAGGTCCTGTCTGTATAGTTCTGTACCATATGCCTTTGGTGAGCGACCTCTCATCAAAATATTCTTGCCACAAGTCTTTACAGATCTTTTTGACTGTCTGAACCTGATCTGTGTGTAACGGTAAACAAGTGTATGTGATCCCTTCCGATGAAGCTAATTTTGCTGCCTGATCTGCTTTTTCATTGCCCATGATGCCAATATGAGATGGAATCCACTGTAAAGCTATAGTTTTATCAGTCATACGCAGCTCTAAAATGGTTTGGAGGATAACTAAGGCTATCGGGGAACCTCGAGAATTCGAGGGTAGCCGAGCCAGATGCAATAAAGCACTCTTAGAGTCAGTTAGAACCACAATATGCTGAGCGTCAAGGGTTAGCGCGTACGACAGGGCTTCAGAAATCGCTATCAGCTCACAGTACATTACAGCAATATTAACCTTAATTTTAAATTGAAGCGTATTATTTAATTGAGGGTCGAATACAGCAGCTCCCGCATACTGCGCATCCTTAGATCCGTCTGTATAAAGTTGATAGAACGAACCGTAATTTTCATTCAAGTATTTGGCACACTTTTGTCTTAAATCTAATACATCCATTGATCTCTTTGGAATGCGTACATGCGGAATATCGTAAGAGATGTTCTTTGATAAGTCAATGTTGGAGAGCCATGTATCCAACGAAAATACACCCAATATGGAACTAGAATAGATAGGTAAATCTTGTGTTTGCCTATGCATGTCTACTAATAATGGAATCTTCTTGTTTCTCCAGTATTGACCCTCACACAGATTTGACAATTCTCCAATAATATTTATAGTCACATTATCTTTTACCGATCTAGATTTAAGCCAGAATTTTCCCGCCAAATATATTCTACGAATTGGTAGTGGCTGTAAGCAGAGTTCGTTCTCCATAACGTGGATTGGAGTGCTCCTAATGAAGCCCCCAATAATCCTCATACATAAATTTTGGATTCCGTTAAGTTTATTCAATTGACTGTTAGCGTAATTACCAAATAAAAAACTACAGTAATCAAGTCTACTTCGGATCATTGAGATATACAGGCGTCTCAAATGTTTCGGGTGGACTCCCCATTTGGATCCAGCTAGTACCTTAAATATATTTACTAATCTTGAGCACTTCTCCCGCAATTCGTTAATATGCCTTTTCCACTTCAAAGATTTGTCCAGCCACATACCTAGATATTTTACACAATCTACCTGTTGTATGTTATGATTGTTTATATTTACCGAAAATGTTTTCCTATTTCTACCCCTGCTGAATAAAATTATTTTTGTTTTACTAAAAGATATCTGTAATCCTACTTCTTCTATTAAACATTGAAACGATTTTAATGAATTCTGGATAAAGGTAATGGAGTCCGAAATTTGTTTCCTAGCTATATATAATACAAAGTCGTCTGCATATTGCGACACAAACACGTCAGCTATACTATGACAAATATTTGAAGTGGCTGCATTAAATAATAGTGGGGATAGCGGATCGCCCTGTGCAATGCCTGTCCCAGTGGTCCTCACTGCTGTGCTACCATCATTAGTTTGAATTGATAGATGTCTTTCATGTAAGAATTCCCATAAGTATCTGCACAACACCGCTCCCACTCCTAACCCATCTAATATTTTTAACAGGGCCACTAAGTTTATATTGTTATAAGCGCTATCAATGTCAACAAAACATCCCAAAGTGCTAATGCCCTTCGAAAACCCTTCCTGAATGCGCGATACCAATCTAGCCAAGTTGTCAGCACAAGACCGTGTTCTCCTAAATCCGGTTGTTTCATGTGAAAAACAGTTATTTCTTTCAAGAAACCATTCTAGTCTACGGTTTAAGATTGTGTGGAAGACTTTACAAGGACATGACAATAAAGCAATTGGTCTGATACCTGATACAGAGTCAGCAATCCGGCCTGGTTTTGGTATGGGTACTATTTTGACCTCTCTCCATTGATTCGGGACAAAGCCCGAAAGTAAAAATCTGTTGTATAGTGAAACTAAAACAATTTTTCCTATTTCTGGTAAGTGCCTGATCATGGAATAGGAAATATTGTCCCCACCGGGAGCGGTATCAGTCTGTTTAATACAGTTATTAAGCTCTTGAATCGAAATCGGGCTTCTCAATTGTTCATTTTCTGATATGAAATTAGGTGGAGGAGGGTTTACGTAGTCTGGTGTTAAACTACGTAGTAAATTTTCCGTTTGCTCCTGATCCACGGCACCTCTTGCTGTCTTATAGCCTTTGAGCCACTTCATTCGTCTGTACACTTCGGCTGCTGACATTGTGTTATCTATGCTATCACAGAAACTTCTAAACGAGCTAAACCTACTATTCCGAATCAATCTCTGGGCATTGCTGGTTTTTCTTTGAATTTTGTCTAAATTCTGTGGCGTAGGGTTCTTCCTGAATTCAGCTAAGGCCAGACGTCGCTCAGCAACTGTACGTGATAAGTCCTGACACCAATATGGTTTAGGTTTAAACATCTGTTGTCGAATTGGACTATCGCAAATTTTTATTTTAGGTATGCTTTGATCCGCTGCAGCATTTAGGACTTCAATAAAATTGTCGTATGCTTTTTGGTTATCTGTATGTATGTCTAAAACATTTAGGTTTTCATTTACAATCTGTCTATATTTTGTCCAATCTGCCTTTTTATAATTTCTTTTAATTTTGTACGTATTTATATTATTCATTTCTGTTTTAATTTTTAGAATTAGGTGATCGCTCCCTAAATTCTCATTCATAGCTTGCCAACTAAACTTCATTGCCAAATCCAGGGATGCTACGGTCAAATCAGGAGAGGTACTTTGTAGCACACCATTTACCAATTTAACTCGTGTCGAAGTGCCATCATTAAGAGCAATGTAATTGTTATCGAATATGGAGTCGAACAGTTGCAAACCTCTTGCGTCCGTCTTAGATGACCAGTTTGTATGGTGTCCATTGAAATCTCCAGCTATAAGTGTTCTTTCTTGCTTCAGAGAAAAGATATGGTCCCAGTCTCTTTTACTAGTGAATACTGAAGAAGGACAATAAACGGTAATCACATTTTCTAGATGTTCGCAATTAGAAATCTTTACATGTAATAGCTGTATACCTGGATTGCTGATATTGGTGCTACCACGACTTGCTCTTAGGGACCAATGAGTTAATATTGCGACGCCGCCATATCCGTCATAACGGTCTTCTCTAAATATATTATAACCACTTATACGAAAATTGCTTTCAGGATCAAACCACGTTTCATTAATTATTGCGATATGCACTTTCTCTTGATTTAATAACGCTTCGAACTCAATAGCTTTAGGCCGAAGGCTTTGAGCATTCCACTGCAGGATATTGATTATTGAGGGTCTGTTAGTTCGTTGATCCATTGTTTAAAGTTAATAAGGACTGGCACTTCTAAAATGTACTTCATGATAATAGATTTGATCCATTCAAACAGTATAAATGCACAGCTCTTTATTTTATTCTCCCACGACGACTCTGGATTCAATATTTTTTCTTTTAATTGGCTCCATATCCCTCCAATTTTCGATCTTTTACTTTTTGAACTGTTCCTTCTATTATTGTCTTCTGACTTTTTACTTTCAACGTCGCTGTCTGCCTCTTGAGAACTTTCTTTTGCTATATCTTCGCTACTATGTTTTGGGAGGGGGGGAAGGGGGGTGCCCGTCCTTTTTTTACTATTCTTCTTTTTCTTTGGATTTTTATTATCTTGATTACTTTTTACTGTGTCAGCGTAGGTATTCTTACTTTCAGAGGGAAAAACTACAGTGCGATCTTCACTTGACTTCTGTATCTCTTCTGTCACTATGTATTGATTCTCTCTTCTAGAAGCAGGTTCCGTTATAGGATGCTCTGGCGGGACATACATGGTAAGGGCCCGCTTATACGTGCAGTTGAATTCTGCCATCAGGTCTCTGATCTTCTTCTCTTTAACATATACAGGACACGACTTTGCTAAAGTCATGTGATTTCCGGAACAATTATTACACTTGTAATCCACTGTGTCGCAATTAGAATGATTCCTACTGCATTTTGGACATATCACTTTATTGGATGGGCATAATTTCATTACATGTCCAAATCGCCAACACCGTGCACATTGCGTTACTGGATATTTATAGGGGGAAACTTCTGCTCTTGTGTTAAATATATGTATGTAGGAGGGCAACGACGACCCTATGAAACATATACGAACTGCCTCCGATGGCTCCCATCGAGAATCTAAACTACTTCTGCGTTTTAGCCTTTTCACTCCTATTATCTGAATGTCACTCTCCAAACCTTCCACTATTTCTTCTTCAGATAAATCCAGGTCAATATATTTCACCACCCCGTAAGACTGAATTGTTTCCAAAGTTCTTTGACATTTATAACCCTCATTCTTAAAGTATTGGGAGTTAATCAATCGATCACAACTATCTTCATTACTAAATACAATCAGCACTTTGTGAGGGTTGACGTATTTTATTCGTGTGATGTCACCTATGTTCTCAGATTTTAAAATTTTAGCCAAATTAAATTGTTTCGGAAGTACACTTGTCGATGAAACGCTTACTTCTATTCTGTCTTCTGCTATTCTAATTGTATCATGTATCTCACTCCTTCTAGCATATTTTTTACCTCTTCCGTTAACTGTTGTCCAATCCTCGTCTTGGCTTATTTCTCGGTTCCTCTTATTTTTTGATATCTCTGTTGTCGAATGTTGTTGAGACACACACAACATATCTACCTCCTGATTATCTCCAACTTGATTTAATTCTTCCATACTACTTGTCAACTCACTGTTTTCCCTTGTCATTCTGCTCACATTATCACAATCGTTAAAAGAATCTAACTCATCGCTACCGCTAGCCATTCTTAAATAACATCGTAATGAGTTTAATAAATACAAACGATAACACTCGAGCCGTAGTCGGGTGATTCAAACCGGTTTGGCGTCGAGCGAACAGCGCGTCTAACGATAATAAGCGCCCGCGCGCAACTGATCAAAAATTTGAAAGTAATTCTGTGTAAACTACACACATCAAAAGTGTCTAGGGATCAACATATATTTTTGCAATAACTTTTCTCCTGATTGATATTAATTAAAATTTTCTTTAAGGATTCATCAAATAAAGTGTTTTCGTTTGTCACAGTAACGATAAACCAAGTCACCTTTGCATTAATAAAGAAATTTGCCATTTTCCTAATAAAGGGATTTTTGACATTTGAACCACTAACATTAAAGTTCGAAAAAAAGACTGAAATAACAGTTTTCTTTAAAATTTTATTGGGTAACTTAAACAATTAATAATCCGTGTTTCTACCGCGAACACTAACAACACAAGAACATCGGTTTGGCATACTCAAAATGAGTTCATCCAAATCACGCTGTGGAATGGCCGCCCATGTTCGTTGCAACAACAAAAAAAGGTCTTCTGGCGACTGGATACCCTCCATATTCGGCAGAGCTCTTCTCTGTAGCATATCCCATGCATGCTCAATCGGGTTCAAGTCTGGCGACTGAGCAGGCCAGGGCAGGACATTGATGTTAGCTGCGGCGAGAGTCTGTCTTACAACTCTTGCGGTGTGCGGTCGTGCATTATCATGCATTAACTGAAATAAGGGACCGATTTGCACTTATAGAGGAACGATGACGTCTGATACAATCGTCTCAGCATAAATTTGAGCGTTGAGGTTGCCTCTGATCCAAATCAACTCAGTTCTTCCGCCGATCCAAATACCCGCCCATACCATGATGGTTGCACCACTATAAGGATGGACTTCCTGGCAGGATTTTAATCGCTGTTGGCGTCCAGGGGTTCTCCAGTGTCGTATACGTCTTGTATCCGGTCTCATACCAAAACGAGACTCATCAGAAAAGCACACGAAACGCCATTGTTCTTCTGCCCAATTTCTGTGTTCAAGAGCCCATTGATATCGAATCCTACGATTGGGCATTGCTATAGGTGGTACCCGTAGCGGTCTTCGGGAATGAAGGTTCACTTCATGCAAGCGGTTTCTGACTGTTTGGTCGCTAATTAAGTTCCCTGAAGAGTGATGAAGCCTCACGGCTAACATCATGGCGGTTATTGTTGGAGCTCTTCGAGTTAAGATTTGAATGTATCGGTTTTGTCTCCGTGTGGTGCAGCGATACCGTCCTCCATGGCGCTCAGCCACGGTACCAGTGCTTCGGTAACGTGTCCAAAGTCGACTGATAACACTCTGACTTGTATTCAGAGCTAAAGCCACAGTACGTTGCCGGGAACCAGCTTCTATCATTCCCACGGCTCTGAGCATTTCTTCCCTGCTTAAATGACGTCGCCGCTCCATAATAACGTTGGTTTTAATCAGTAGTAGGGAAACAGTAGCACTAATAATGTCTTCAATGCGTTGTATGTTTTTATAGGGAAAATATTGACAGCTGATTTTCATCTTTTACTCGAATTTGATTCACAGTTCCTGATTCAAATTATGAAATGCACCAAAAAGGATCCATATAAATTTATAAAATCATAAATTTATTACAAAGCCACATCTCAATCTCAAGAAATCCGCATAAAAATGCTTGATCCCTAGACACTTTTGATGTGTGTATGTACATCCTTAAATATAATCTACCCGACCGATCACATTTGGACCACGGTGGCCAATCCGAACGGAGATTAGCCAAGTTCGCAGATCACATCACTATAGTGCACAAGAAGTGTCTACGCCAACACAGGAGTTCGTTAATTTCGTCGTTTTGTTAACCCAAATGTTCTAGTACCAAAAAATTCCAAGACATGTGACATCTACCAACACGCATTGGGCCCGCGTGGTGGATTCCTATTCCTTTATAAAGAATACCCAGCTTAATGCGCAATATTACTGCTCTAATGGGAATCATCATCATCATCATCAGCAGCCTTATATTGTTCCCACTGCAGGGACTCAAGCCTCCTCTCTAGGAAAAGGGATGGGCTATAATCCACCACGCGGGCCCAGTGCGGATTGGTTTATTTCATCACTACTGCTCTCAAAACGTTTTGAGAGCAGTAGTGATGGAATAAATTACACAAAGTAATGCGCCTGACTTGGTTCTAACACACGACTGTTCGTAAGTCAAGGCTAACACCACTGGGCCACCACTGCTCTTCTAATGGGAATACCTCAATATAATACCTGAACCTCAGGCATGCTCACAGCATTGGTGCTCTAAAAATGAGTGCTCAAACATGAATACATCCTGCAATCGAATATTACTAATGTTTAGCCTCAGTTGTTTCACTACTTCATAGATACATTAATTGCTCTTAAATAAATAACATTCACTAAAAGCGCTAATTGATGGGCAACCGAGTTAAAAGTCAGGAAACCGTATTTCCCTTAAGTAAGTAACTTGATATTTGGTTAAAAACTTTAAAGATTGATCAATATTAAAACATTTTTATTACATCCCATGGTAATAGAGTTACTAACTTTCATACTTCCTTGTAGAAATTCAACCAGTGTTTGAATACTTCTAATGTTTGAAACGACTTTTTCTGGACCGCTAAGAAGTCACATGTATCACCTAGTATTCTCTTAAGCCTTCTGTCCCTATCACTTACTACTTATATACATAAGATAACTTACGTCACTAATAAACTTATCGAACCATCAAACACAACAGCATAGATAATGCTGCCACCTATCATTCTGATAATAATTTAGTATAAAACCAATCATATTATGTGATCAACGCGGAAAAGTCGCAAATCAATCATGGCAGCTGTTACTGACATATTAGTACAAATTCCCAAAACTAGAAAAAATATAACTGGAGAACCTTTAACTGCAATAGTTAAGTGTCATCTGGATGAAGAAACTGTGTACAAGGAGGTTAATTTGTCACTCAAGCAGAAAAAATCTGGTTCCTGGTATCAATATGTTCACAACTATCGAGTTCATGGTCCACAAGGTCTTGATAGAAATAATTTGAGAAATCGTCATAAGCTTGAAGACCACAAGACCTATGTGCTTCTGAACATTAAAATGCTGAACAAGAACGCAGATGATAGTGTAACATCGAATAACGGATCACTTAAAACAGAAAACATAACACCATCAGAAGAGACAGACACAGGCGAAGGTATAAAGAGATATCATGTAGAAATCTTATTCAAAAAGCCTGCTGGCATTTTCTGTTTAAGAAAAAAGTTTAAAGCTATCATAAAAGTCTATCCCACAGTCGTTTCACCATTTCCAGACGATCGATTGCTATCAGCACTTGACAGAACCCTCACGCAACTCTTCGCTTCGAAAAAACATGAAATTAATGTGAAATCTGAACTTGAGAAAGGATTTATTACTCCATCAAGAGAGATCAAAGTATCATTCGTTGTGGCTAACAATACTGATGTCATTATTTCACTTAAGACTGTGAGTAAAAGAAAAACTTAACTTTATAGAGATATAAAGCAAAATATTGGTGCAAGAAGTAACCGCTGAAGAAGTAAAAGAATGATTTTATCTCTGGAAGCACTGATAGCGATTGAAGCAATCAAATCGTGAGTGAAGACATCGTCACTAATCGCAGCGAGGATTTCCCCAGGATAATATGGATAATCGATCGATGACCAAAAGATAACGACAAGATTACGGAATTTAACTTGTGTGCTACGAAATACGGAACTTGAGCTTTTTAGAGGAAAAACGCATTATAATTTGGTGATTTCGGTATTTGTGTTTATGAAATCTAATTTAAAAAAAAACAATAGTGATGAAGATGTGGCAAGTGATTCAAACAAAGCGATGGAAGAGCCAGCATCGTAATAAATAAAAGACTGACTAACACATTTTAAGTACTAAATTAGAAAGCAGTGTATTTCGTGTTGCGTTCTATGGAAATTAAATATTGTAATGTTAGTAAATTATAATGCCCAAACTTTATTATTTTTACTCAAAACAACACAAAACAAATGTAAATGAAACTAGTGCAATCAATCAATACTAAATCTGTATTTTATTTATATTATTTTATACAAACAGTAAAGCAAAAAAACCTAATTATTTATTTTAATAAATTATTGTAGTCTAGCAAACTGTAGCTCGCACTGGGCCTACTTAATCATGTTGAGCCCATTCCCTATCACAGATAGGAGGCCGGTAATCCGGCAGTAGGAACATTAAAGTTGATAATCTATGTTTAAAGTGACGCTGACACAGCACAGTTGACGCTCACCACAGGCGTTATAAGCTCTTTATTATAAAGAAGATAGTTCAATGATAAGATAAACACGCTAAACTGTTTTGTTATTATAGACAGATAACTCATAAAACACGTGAGTCGAATTAATTTGCTGACATGTAGTTAGATAATTTAATAGATGACGTTGCACAATTAATATTAGAAAGAACATCATACCTGTATACCTCGAAGGGTAAGGTAGAAGAAAACCAAATAGTACACCCACACTTTGCTAGTTATGTTTAAATCCTAGGACGAGCTTATTTCCATCATCATCATCATCATCACCATCAGCCATAAGAGGTCCACTGCTGGCCAAAGGCCTCCCCCATAGAACGCCATACAGAACGGCAGCCTGCTGTTTGCCCGCTACTCTCATGATGTCGTCGGACCTGGCGGGAAGCCTACCAACGCTGCGTCTTGCGGTTCGCAGTCACCACTCGATAACCTTTCTTCCCCATCGGAATTTCCATCAACAGGACACGAATCCAAGTTTTGGAACTGCAATAAAAAATCCTGATGGAAATCCCAATAATACTGTCTAACCAAAAAAATTAACCCAGTACATTTTGCTCAGCAATCGCGTTTACAATCACTTGATCAACAAGGCAGTCAGTAAACTTAAATACATATCTTGTCTACTTATTAATTCGATAGATGGCGCTGTACAGTTCGTCTTGCATCTGAATCTGATATTGAACGTCGGATCACCTGACTATAGCCAATTACTGTGTCTGACTAATCACGAATAGGTAGAGGAATATACAAGTTTGAAAGGGCATCGATGCATAAACAATCACCACGTATTCAGTGCTCAGACGGGGCTTGAGTGATGTAATGAATAGAATAGAATTGAATTTATTTATTTTCAGGTGACGAAGACTAAAACCCACCCATGTTCCTTCTTAGCCCTATATGTCGAGGCCGCGGTAACTTGTGAACAACCCGCAGCCCCGACGGGATACATAAATACCTTAACATATACATACTTATAATACTGTTAGTGAAAGTAATTAGAACCTTAAAACTATATTAGTATCACTTTACTTGTGCACTATGTCACTGAGCGTTCATGTAGTACTTGCCCGAGGAAGCGACGCAAAACCAGCCTTAGCACCACAAACGCCTTAAAATTAACATTGCGGCGCGACTCCAGCAAATACACTCTCGCCACGAACTTGGTCTTCTGGCGCACGTACTCCACGATGTTTTCCGCCATAATCGTTTGTGCGTTGATGTCCCTTGCACTTTTTATATAATATATATCATTCTCATAGTCCAAAGGGACGACACGAGGAGCTCCTGGATAAATAGTAGCAACCGCTCAGGTAGATCTTCAGGTTAATCCGCGCTAGCCTAGGTTGGTATGTGGATGGGTGACATACCAAGTTTCCATACATTCCAGCCAGGGACTCCATTTATAAAATTTTGGTATTCAGCTGCAAAAAAGTTGGGAAGAAGGTCGGCAGTTGATGCCGAGTTCGAAAGGACGACAATTTGATTTGACCGGCAAGGATCAGGCGGCCTACCATGATTTATTTATACATTACTATTGTTTTCATTACAGTTCAATGTGGGAGTAATATGAAGTCAGACATCCCGTATATATAGGTACATCACTTTCCCACAGTAAGCCTGTCCCGAACAGCAGGACTATTGCGTATCTTTTAAATGACAGTGGCTAACCTATAGTGCCTATCAATTACTGTCAAATGGTTCCATTTTGTACTAAACCATAACCAATTTGACAGTTAATCCATAGACAATATGATAGCCACTGTCATTTAAAAGATACGCAATAGCCCTGCTGGTGACAAACAAAACCGCATCGACAATTGCTCTTGACCGAACAGAACATAATACGTAAAGTCAGGGATAGAACAGCTGATAAGTCAATATTACTGACTTATCAGCTGTTCTATCCCTGACTTTCCAATCATATTTTGCTGATTATTTGATAAATATTTATTGATTAGATAATAATTTTAATAATGACGTCACCATGAGGGGATGTACCTATAAATTTTATGACCTGTTCATGACCTAAGGTGACGCGAAATGCATTAATTAGATCAAGCCACAATGGCACTGTGGCGTGATTTGTAACGTGTTCACAAATGACACACGCGCGTTTACCTGACGCTAGACGCATGTTATGAGGTCGTGAACGAAGCGTTACAAACGTGTATCTAATCATTACAGACTGTGATTAGATAAAAAAAAACTATATCGACTTTTAAAAGTGTGATATAAAACTGTATATTTTTGAAATCTGTACTAATATTATAAAGCTGAAGAGTTTGTTTGTTTGAACGCTAAGACTTCAGGATCTACTAGTTGGAATTAAAAAAATCTTTTTGTGTTGGATAGTCCATTTATCGAGGAAGGCTTTAGGCTATATAACATCACGCTAAAACCAATAGGAGTGGAGCACAAATGAAAAATGTTGCAAAAACGGGAAACGATAATCCTTTTTGAGAGCTTCCGTTGCGTGCGCTGCGAAAATGGTTTAAGTTATGCAAATATTATGTACAAAAGAAACGTGTCTCTTTAAAAGTTCTACAAAAAGACCGTGACAGCATATATCTATCTATTAAGATTGACTCACTGTAACCATTTTTTACCATTGAAATGTTAGGTTAAATAGAATTATTTTTTGCGAAGCTTGTTTAACCCATATGGTATTAATCTATATCTAAATAAATGTGTTTGTTAGAACGAAAATTTAATATAAAATATTTAATCCTTTTACTCTGTATAGTTTAAACAAATATCTTAGAAGATATTGCAATGTTAAAATGTCCGCGCGACAAAATAATTAAATAAATACGGTCCGCCGGCAATCGCGTCCCGATGTACATACGTGGAGTTTCTGGCCTCCGGGAAATTCAAATTCAAAATATTTATTGCACCAATATTTACAAGGTGTTATTGTATATTGTTTTGGCAGCAGTGGTGGCCCAGTGGTGGCGGCCCCGACTTACGAACAGTTGGTTGTTCGAACGAGGATTCGAACCCAGGCAGGCTCATTACTTTATGTAATTTATTTCATACCACTCCTAGAGAGGAGGCCTGAGTCCCTGCAGTGGGAACAATATTGGCTGATGATGATGATGATGTTTGTTTATTTAACAGTAAGAGATAGGTTGGTACCTAGTTATTTATTCTCACTTAGAAATGTAATCTAAGGTTCTATCTAATATTATAGAGAGGAAAGATTGTTTTTTTTTTGTTTGTTACGATTTAACTCAAAAATTACTCAGACGACTTTGAATATTCTTTAAACATTAGAAAGCTAATTGAAAAAATATTACTATGTTGGATAGTCGATCTATCGAGGAAGGTTGTAAGTTATATATTATTGTGACGCAGACGAAGTTGCGTTGGTCAGCTACTATTATTATAAAGCTGAAGAGTTTGTTTGTTTGAACGCGATAAACTCAGGAACTACTGGATGGAATTGAAAAAATATTATTTTGTTGGGTAGTCCATTTATCGAGGAAGCCTATCAGGAAGAGATAGGTTCCTATAGTAGGTATTTCTTTTTTCAACATTAGAAAGCTAATTGAAAAGATATTACCATCCAGGAAGGTTGTAAGCTCTATATTATTGTGACGCAGACGAAGTTGCGTGGGTCAGCTAGTATAAGATAAATGTAATACTATCTATTTTGTCATTCAAAATATCTAATGACAATCTAGTTCATAGTCTACTTTAAGTGACATTTGATTTTAAAATTTTGTGATTCGGTAGATAATCTGATAAAGTTCTCTTATCAAGTAATATATTATTATGCGCATTTGCTTATCATTTCTCAACACCAAATCCTATATAAAAAAGCAACTAGGTATTTAATCATTTAGTTCGAACCCAATCATACCATAGGAAAGACGTAAAAAAATAATAAGAAGTAATGGGAGCCACTGCTCAAATAGTTCTAAATGACTTTCCTGTTTATTATTACGGTTATAAAAATGTATTTCATATAACCGAAAATGCAAAACCTATTACAGGAACAGTAAAATTTCAAATAAGGGCAGAAACAGATTATAAATATATCGCTCTCTCGCTCATTAAGAAAGACGATGGTGTCACCCATGAAAAGAATGTGATAGAGAAGATATTTTTTCTGTACAATATAACGGATGGAAATATAACAGTGACTTCCGGAAAATACGAATTTCCATTCAAATTTATAATATCAGAAGTACCACCTTTGGAGAGAAGAATTGGAATAACAACATATGAATTGGTACTACAGTTTAAGAACCCTGGAAGAATCAGTTCGAGTAAAATATTCAAAAAAACAATCCTCATAATCCCGCAATACAAACATTCCATTCAAGTGAATTTATAATTGCTTCGCTTAACAAAAGTCTTCGAAGAAATTAATATGAAATTAATTTCTTCGAATAGAACACATAAGTGTGGTGGAACTAACTTATTATTTATTGTGTTGTGTATAAAACGGTGTTATTTTTTGGTTAATATGGAAGTGATAAGCAGTAACTAATACAGATTAGAAAAGCTCAGCTGGCTGAATATATTTATATAGATAGTGTACCAAACAGTAAGCTAAATTAAGACCTATTTTGTAACGTACATAGATGACTTACTTTAAATTAAAATGTGTTTTTCTTTGGTATTTTTTTTTGGGTACCCTAATGTTATCCAAAATTGTCGAGCAGGCAAATTTGAGCCAACCCTGCTCTCAACAACGCCTAGACATTTAAGCTACCTGCTAAATACAACAACTTAACCGATTGGCCACGAGTTGCACATTCAGGCAACACGATTCTTGTAACAGCGACTGCGTTGTTTTAGAACTTCGCATGATGTAAATGCGGTTTAATAGTAATAATCAATTTAAACATAACATCATGCCTATAATCCCGATTAATAGGGGGCTTATTGTCATAAATCTGGCACAAATCCAGACTCTGTGTCCCCTTTATTGACTATGGTTATATGTGCTACTATGACCTGAACGCAGATCTCCTCAATAAACTTGACCGACTTCTAAATAACTGCATTCGATTCGTCTTCAATCTTCGCAAGTACGATCATGTGTCTGAACAGCGATCGCTACTAAAGTGGTTACCTATCCGAGAGCGCAGAGCTTTGGGGGCTTTGTCAACCCTGTTTACCCTTCTTCACAAGCCCACTTTTCCTTCTTACCTCACTCCCCTTTGTTAATACGCACTGCTCACGGCAAGACTCTTCGCTCCGCTAATAATATTCTTCTACGTTGTCCTTCTCATCGCTCGGGCTTTATAAAATTGACCTTCTTTGTCTAGGCGGTCTTCCTCTGGAATGAACTCCGTCAGGAGATTAGGACAGTAAACGGACAGTTCACATTTAAAATGAAAGCTCGCGAGCCCGCAATAACTTGGCAGCTTCGTCTCATAACTAAGTTGTCAAAGTTTTTCTTGTTATCTTTCAAAACTTTATATATTATATTTTTATGTATGTATGTATTTATATGTTAGGTATATATTTTCTAATTTTTGTTTCCGTTTTGCACCTACTGTGTAATGTCTCTTCATCACCCTAAGGTAGACTGGTAAAAAATGCCCAAGGCATTAAGTCCGCCTTTGTACGGTTTTATTACTTGAGCAAAAAAAAAAAAAAAAAAAAAAATATTGAGAAATTACGACCATTATACCAACGAGGCAGGTAACCCAAGGCTGGTAAAATTTTACTTATCATCATCATTCACAGTCCGAATTCACCCTCTGTTGGGTATATGCGTCTCTTTTCTGGTGCCAATCGCCACGTTCCTGTGCCAGTCTCATCCAGGTATTACCCTCGATAGGGTAGTTAACAAAAAAAAAATAATAAGTCCGTCAGATAGATTTTCAAAAAGATTGGACACATATTTTTTCTTTTTTTAACTAAGCAAACAATGAAGGCGATGCAGTGCTTTGAAAACTCGTGTGACGTCATGTTCTAAGACATTAATATGACATTCTTTACGTGACGTCACAACCCCCCACTCAAATCTTTGACGCGTTGTATCTTCGTCAATTTTTATTGATTTGATAAAACAAAAATGTATTCAATATTTTTCGCAAATCTAAAAGACGGACTTAATTAGAATCATATTTTTTTTGTCAGTAATCATCCCTATTGCAGCTACATCGTCAGCACACCTCGCCGCCGCCGCCGGGCGACCAACATTTATTTTCCCCGTTCTTCCACAAACGTTAGTCCACCTGCAATCACTGCGCCTTTCCTGCATTTGAGTTCCGTAACGCGACTTTCAATCAACCTTTGTACGTTTTCGGATTTCGACGTTTGAACGCTCCATGGCTCCCTGTGGCTCACCCAAGCTGTATTCTTCTAAATTTCACTAAATCATATATCTATTTATATAAATAAAAAACAAGTCCTGACTGACTGGTTAACCTAACATCATCCATCATCCTAACATAAACCCTTGGACCTAGAATTTTTGCACAGAGTTCCCCTTTACAATGTAGACAAGGAATGAAGAAGAAATTTAACCCGTAAGGGAGTTAAATAGGGGATGAACGTATGTATAAAAAATCGTCATTGTCACTCACTCACTCACTGAAACTGTCACACTGTCACTGAAATATTGATTATGAATTATTGCCTTCGATCAATAATAGTCCTCGAAGATTATTGCAATAATGATACTGAATTGGGTCGCAATTTATTACTGGAAGTTATTAATGTGTCAGGATATTATTTATATTATATTTCATTGCAGTACAGAGCAGTTTTTACGATTTGAATAAAGTTATGTTGGTAAACAAAATCAAATTTCGAAATATTTTACACTGTTTGATGTATCGCCATTTTTTTTAGAATGCAATTAGAAGTTAATCATAATATTATACAAAGTCATTAATTAATCAATATAATCATATTTTAAAACAAACATTTTATTGTTTCATAAAAAATAACGTTTCATTTTACAACATTCCGGATTCGGAACGGCACATCCTCTTTACAAAAAATACCTAATTTAGTTCCAATTATCTGGATAGATGGCGTTGTAACACTCGACCTTATTTTTTAACCGAATTTATAAAGGAGGCGGTTCTGAATTCGTTGGAACCTTTTTTTATGTATGTTCCGATGTCTCGTAGATAGTTGGACCGAATTGGATTTTTATTTTTTTGTTTGTTAATAGAGATAGCAATACCAATACCTAAAAACATCATCCACCTAGCCTTTTTTCAAATATGGGTTCGGCTCCTAATATAGCCAGATGAAACTGAACACCAGGATTTTACAAAGAGTGACTGCCTATCTGACATCCACAGACCAGCTTCTGCGTAATACTGTACCCCTCAGTAAGACTAGTACTCCAAGTTTCTGGTTTCTACTACTACTTCGACTACCTTAGCAAACCTTGCGATTGAGTCTTCCCTTCTTCCTTCCGTTCTTACCTTCTTTGAAGGGGTTACAAAACATTGTCTTGGTTCTGGCAATATCCAAAGCAAACTACAAACAGTTTTTTTTCCAAAATCCCGGATGCGCTATTGATTCGGTAGACAGTCATTTAAATAAATATCGCTTATCTTTTTTCAACACAAAGTACGATAATAATAAAAAGAAGCTCTCCTTATCAAATCATTCAGTATGAATCGAATTATTCTGCAAGAAAAACGTCACACAACTCAATAAAATGAGATTTATCGGTGAAATATTTGTAGACGAAAAAAAGAATATAATACCAGGAGAACAAATAACCGGAATTGTGAAGATTGATCTGCAAAGAGACACAGACTTTAAGAAAATCAGCCTGTCGTTTGTTCAAGAAGGAGAATTTGATTGGGCTGAAACTCAAAAACTAAAAAAACCATTACCGGACACTAGACCAGTGTATCTAGGCAATGAAAGAAATGTTATAGAGAAGATTTACTATTTGAATAGGATCACGGATGGAAATACGATGCTGAGGGCCGGAGCATATGAACATCCGTTCATATTCATAGTACCAGAACAGACACCACCAACGATGAAGATAAGACATGGAGAAATAAGATATCAACTGGAACTAAAATTTGAAAACCCCGATCGTTACATTTGTAATAGAACATTCAAAAAAAGGATATTCAGCATACATTCCAAAATTGATCCATCTATTACTGACGAACCAAAACAAGTTTCACTGAAAAAAACTCTTTTTAAATTGTTTTCATCAAAGGAGCAAGAAATAACCATAACAGCTGAACTAGACAAACGTTACTCAACTCCTGGTGGCAAAAGAAAATTAACGTTTATTGTGAAAAATAATAGTGATGTTATTTTTTCAATTAAAACAGAACTGATTACGAAAACCAAATTCACAGCTGGCGAAAAAACTAAAACTATGATAAAAGTGATTAAATCGAGTACGGTAGAAACACCACAAATACCTGATAATAGTGTATCAAATATGTTCAACATAATACCAGTGTCGACTAGGGTATATACAGTAAGATATTCGATGGTAGTAGAAAGAGAATGCGCATTGAGGATAACATTGATGTTACCGATGCCGCATGTAAATTCGTCAGTGGAAATACCTTTATTTGTTGGGGAAAATCCTACAGTCTATCCTATAATAAATTAAATGATGAAAAAGCAGACATGTCTATCAAATTGGTGACTCCATTGACAACCCCTTCATTTTATAGGAGCACCCCTTAAATGAAGATAAAATTTGGCATGTTTCTACAAGTGTAGGAACAAATAGACAATCGATATTTCAAAGAAGACTCTGTCTAGAAGAAAACCTCTTTCAGGTAAATAATACCTAATAATTTCAGTAACAGAAAAATTAACATAAACTTAACGTTTATAATGTATGTTAATATAATTATTTTACATCTATCTATAGAACTACCTTGCACCTTTTTGTCGACGTTTTACAAGTGCCCATGTAGGCCTATGTGAAATAAAAATATTTTTATTTTTAAAATTAAATTTTTCTTAATAACTTTGTTTGTTTTCTTTTTGCAAGCCTTAACTGACACACTGTTAAACAAACCACATCCCTATTCCTTCTACTTTTCTGGATGCTGTGTTTGTTCTTGTCATTAAGGTAGTTGACAAAAATAAACTAATTAGTCCGTCAGATATATTTCCCAGAAATATTTTTTTTTATTTTTTCACGTTATAAAAAAAATAAAACAAAGCATTGCTACGAAAACTGGTGTGACGTTTCAACGCACTACCTTTCTTTTACACGTAATGACATCACAAGCCCCCACTCATGATCTTTGACGCGTATTCGTCATTTTTTTAGAAGGTAAAACAAAAAACACGACGTGTCCAATATTCTTCGATAATCTTAATGACGGACTAAACAGAATCATATTCTTTTAGTCAGGAAACATGCCTAATTAGCAAATCCAAATGCATCACACCTTTTTCTCCTCAGTTCATCACCGTTTTTTTCTCAGTTTGGTGCATCCTCGTCTAGCTAAGTCAGGACACTAAGAATCTTGCAGTGATATTCGGCGTTCACAGTCTCTTTTACAAGTAGAATGACTAGATAACACTCGTATTTGCCTTACTGGTAACGAATAAAAACTCCTTTGTTTTTTCCCTATCCACTAACGAACCAAAAGTGACAGTTTGTCACTGTCATTGCTTGACCTTTGTCTATCTACTTTATCATTCTATACGGATTGTTATGATTTCAAATTTACCTGAATTGGTAACTAAAACTAAAAGCATTAAATTAAAAATGCGATTTCTTTGATCAGCACAAGCACAATTCTAGTTTTAAAATATTTGTTGACGATGAGTGGATACGACAATTGATGAAAACTGCATTAAAGGGTAAGCTCTGTTGTTATTTAATTTAAAACGAGCACATCCACATGGAATTTATCCGCTTTGGCTACACGACTCATAATTAATTCTTTTTTGTTCACAAGCTTATCTTTTATCAACACCGAATACTGCGCATTGATAAAACAAGTCCCCTTAGGTCTGATAATTTAGTACAAAACTAATCACAAAAGAAAAATGACGTAAAAGTTAGCATAATGGGAGTAACCAGCGACATATTGATAGAAACTCCTTCAAATAGAAAGCATGTAACTGGAGAACGCATCAAAGGTCTAGTGAAGTTTCAACTGGATAAAGACACAGCTTACAAGAAGATAAATCTGTCTCTCGTTGAGAAAGGATACTGTAAGTGGTATGAATGTGAATCTAGTTATATTTATCGGCGCGGTCAACAAACTTATCGAAAAAAAATGGGTAATCGTTTGATGTTTGAAGGCCACGAAACAAAAGTAGTAAGGAAAATTAACTTGCTAAGCAAAAATAATAATGAACATACAACACTGTGCGCTGGACCATATGAGCACCCATTCGAAATGATAATTCCAGAAAATATACCACCTTCAATGAAAACAGACATCGGAGAAATAAAATATTATTTAGTCTTAAAATTTAAGAAGCCAAGGCTTTTCAGCTTGAATAAGAAGTTCAAGACAAAAATAACAATATATCCAGGTATTGAGTCTTCAGTTACAGATAAAAAAATCACTTTTTCAATAGACAAAACTCTGAATAAATTATTTTCTTCATACAAGCATGAGATTAATATAAAAGCAGAACTCGACAAAGGATATCTAAAACCTTCCGGCGAATCGCAAGTTTCATATATAGCCACTAACAACAGTAATGTTAATATATCAGTTAAAACTGAACTCATTAGCAAAACCAAGTATAAAGATGACTTTGTTGTTAAAAAGTATATGCTTGATAATCCAAAAACTGTGAGAGAAGTGATTTATTCCTCTACAGTGGGAACAGCAAGTGTGTCTGAAAACAGAGTTTCATGTATGTTTGTAGTTATCCCGGTGGCTCCGGAATTGTGTACGGTAAGGCACTCCAAGATTATAACTAGAGAATACAAGTTAAGAGTGACATTAAAATTACCACTCCCACATATAAATTCTTCCGTTGAAATTCCTGTGTGTGTTGGGGAAAGAATTAAAGGTGTTGATGATATTGATAAAGAAGCAGTTGATGCAAGTGCGCCCATGGAAATCCCACCGCCTTACTGGGAGACTATGTCTGAAAAAACATCTAAACATCTTACTTAGAAATTAGTGTATACTTCGTTTTCTCAAAATCTTTGTAATCTTCTTCTTAATTGTCATATTTTTTAGGTTCTCTTTTATTTGATATTACTGGGTGCTCTGTTAATTATTTTTGTTGTTTTCTTATATTCTTAGATATAAAATGAAAAAGTGTCTTTTATTTGTTAACAAAAGAAGCTCCAGACCATTCTAATTATAAGCGTTATCAAAACTTTTATGTTGACTTAGTTTTAACACGAATTATGTTGCAGATTTTCATTTATTTAACTGCAGATACGTTTTACTTACTAATTCCTGTGTAAACTTATGTATACAATTTGAAAATAATTAATAAGTAAATAATTTCAAAATATTTGCTTGCATCTTAACTGTTTTATTGTACATATTTTACCTGGTTGAACGTTAGTTGTTTGAAGTATTCCGGACGACGTGGTTCACGAAAAACAACAACTTCATTTATTTCAGGCTACAAGGGCCTATATAAACTAACATTATTATTATATTTTGTAATAACTAATACCACTACTACCCAGCTTAGTTTGAATAATGTGGAGCCGACCGGAACCATGGATTAAAATTGATTTGAATTTCCCGTTCGGCATAAGCCAAATCACTGGCAGTCTTCAGGTTGATTTTTTTGTTTAACAAAATTACTGCTAAATGGATGTGCCCACCTAAACAAGTACTTGGCAAAACTCAGGCACTTACCATAAAAAGCTTTCTCGTTGCTCGAAAGGGGACAAATTGTTTATCCTCGAACATATTCCGTATTATCCTAAAAGACTTTTCAAAGCTATTATTTCATAAAAGATTTCTTATAAAATGGGAAAGCAAAAATATTCAATTTTCTCATGCAAACAAGATACTGCTTGTTCCTTCTTTTTTTTGTTGTAAAACATACAAGATAATTTAGTTTATGTTTGGCAGAACTTTTTTTCATATCTATTAAAAATATTCTGAGCCGATTTTAAGAAATTTAATACTTCATCATCTTTTCCTTATCGTCATCATCTTCCTAGTCTTTTTAGATGATGATGAGTTTAAACAACTAAAGATCGATTATAAATAAATGAATAAAATTCACTACACGTAATATTGTATGTGTGCCTTTGGGCCTCCGCGAACGTCTTTTTTTTTGGATCCTCCCGCTTTGGGCACAGAGCTGTAGAGGGTGTCAGACTTGTACTGACAAAAACCACCCATATTCTTTCTTAGCCCTTTGTGTCCGAAGCCGCGGTATTTTCCGAAGCCACGGTATCTCACGAAGCCGCGGTATCTCTCCGCGTAAGTTTCACATATCATATAATATTATAAAAATACTTGTCTGTAAGTCAATTGATGGGCTCTGAAACACCATATCAAATCAAATCAAATCAAATCAAAACAAAATCAAAATATTTTTATTTCACATAGGCCTTCATAAGCACTTATAAAACGTCGGTAAAAAGGGGCACGGTTCGGTGCATTGGTCGATTCCTAAGGAGAAGAACCGGCAAGAAACTCCAAAGGTTATTATACTCTTTTAATCTTTTAAAATCGTTTGGGTTAACAATAAGGGATATACACACATGAAGACCATGCAGATTAATGTCTGAGATGGTCTTTTGAAGAAAGCACCACACAAATTTGAGTGGACTCGTCCAGTCAGTGCAAGCATTTGTCAGTTACCGTGGAGCTCGACTTATAACTCAAGGAGCTCAACGTCACGACGAACAATACCAAAGAAAGGACATTTGGGTGGGTCACTTAAAGTACTCAAACTGCCAGACAATCGTTAAAATTTAAGAAAGACCCACATGGTCCTCACATTCACAATATCAATTTTTGAAATATTTATCATATTAAATAATCATTTTACATTATTAAATGTCAAAAAAAAAAAATCATCAGCACTTATAATAGAAGCAAAACAGTGTGGTATTTTCCGTGGAGACATCAGGTCGGAACCTAAACTGTGCAACATGCAACTCGATGCGGTTTGCTACTTATACCTATCTATTTAAGCTAACTGTTTAACACCTTAGCAGTAGAAAGCGATATCTGCCTATAGTTTGAGGTAATCATTGGCAGGACACCTGCAGTATCGAAATCGTTCACTGAGGACCTTTTTTAGACATTTAGCTCCATTAGACATTCCTCAGCACCGACCGCCTGTTATGCTGAACGAAGAGAAGACTCCACTTTGAAATATTCCACAAACAAGTTTGCTAAAGTTTCCTCACTACGCTCAAGGGAAAACTCGACCTCGTATTACATCTATTGGTGTTTTCCAGAATCATAAAACATCTTTAAATTAGTAATTTTAAGCTCATAAAATATATTCGATGACACAAATCGTTGAGAAGGTTAATAAAAGTGGTAATAGTTTCAACGTCAAAAATTTCGTATTTCTACAATAAATTTTCGACACATTTTTCCAATGTTTTTATATCATTAAGGTACAGTTGATGTATACAATCAAGCATGCTCAACGTTGTCGTCACAGCTTGATGTAGATAATTACAGTTATTGATGTTAGGGATTTCCTCGTAGCCATTAACATGCAACACACGTAGCCGCTTATGACTAACCAACTTAGTTTTATTACACAAGGTTTATTTTTCCTTGTTCGTAAACAACTTTATTTATGTGACCTGTAACTATCGTCATTTTAAAATATACTTAATTCTCATGCGGTTAAGACCCGTATTACTAATAGAAGCTTAATGCATACAAGTATGTATGTATCAATTGTAAACGAGGCTTAGTATTCCGCGGGCAGTGGTTCCGAGTGGTTGTTTATAAGTTTAAATATCAGTTAATTTAACCAAAATGGGCGTGAAAGGCCTGATATTACTCCAGAAATCAAAAGGAGGTGTCTATAGATCTGGAGAACCTGTGACAGGAATTCTGAAGTATACCTTGGACAAACCAACAAATTTCACAAGTATAAACATCTGTCTAGTGGGCAAAGGAAAGTGTCACTGGTCAGAAACAGATTCAGATGACTACACAACATACTATGGCAACAAAGAAGAGTATGTTAATACAAACAAAAATGTGTTAGCAGGAAGACTTTACAAAAAACATCTCGCGGGAACTTACGACTACCCATTCGAAATACTTTTGCCAGAAAATATACCAACATCGTTTAAAAATAGAACCTGTACCATAGAGTACAAAGTTATTGCTACATTTGTGAAAGACAACTTCTTTGGAACCAAACATAAATTTGAAACAGAAGTTACTGTTTACGGTTATGTAAAACCAGTGTCTCGAGAGCCTCTCATATTTAGCTTAAAGAAAGATCTATATATTCTCACTTCTCTTGAAATAAAAGCAGAAATAGAAAAAACATGTTTGACTCCGGGAGAAAACATTAAACTAAACCTTTCAGTAAACAATGACACAGATGTCCCAATAACTATTAAAACCGAGCTAATGGAATATTTAACTTATGTATCAGATGGCAAGACAAAAAAAGTTGATAAAGACTCTGTGAAAACTACATCGGGATATTCTCCAACTATAAAGGCAAAGAGCGTATCAAAAATAACCTGTATCGTCCCAACTTTACGAAGTTTATACTCAATACAGCATTCAAAGGTTATGTTATCAGAGTACAAACTAAAATTAACTGCTAAGCTTCCATTTCCTCACATCAATGCTTCGGTAAAAACTCCAGTGGTTATTGGAGTGAGGAAAGGTCATCTTGGAGCCACAGTCGTGGGTTTTGATGCTGGAAGCCCTTCGTCATCAAAAATGCCCGCAAAATATGAGACAGAACGAGCTGTTGGAGAATACGATGGCAATTGGGATTTTACATAAGATTTGCAGGAACATAATATGAACGGCCACAGTATTGATGAAGATTGAAAATGGATTGATTTTGAAGTTATATAAATCTGTGATTGTGAAGTGCATAAAATAATAAATATGGTTGAAGTCGACTTGTGATTGAGACGATTGAGATAATTGTGTGTAAAGGTATTATGTTATCATATTTTCCTGTTAACTAAGAATAGATATTTACAATTATAGCCTGTTTACCTTGATTGAGGAAGGGGTGATTAAATAATATCTTGTAATCTTGTTCATTATTTTTTCTTGTTCGCTTTGTACATAAATTTGGATCATGATTTATCGAATGAAGCCGACTCACTTTTTTAGTACTTCCACTACCTCAGCTGATTTCGGAATACATTTACAAGCTTCCTACATCATCTTAATTAAATTTACCATAATTTCCAAACAGGGTAGATTTGCGGGTTAACCCTACTCAAGTACTCAGTTCTCGGAGTATGGAGTCCAATTTTATGCGTTGCCTAGAGCTTCTTGTACCTTAAATTTAATTGTAATCTAGACTAACCCCTTGTCTTTTGTCTATTATACATCAAATTCTTCAAGGACGTTCTTATCTATACTTAATACCAATACTATAAAATGCAAAAGTAATTCTGTTTGGTATATAGTAATAAAGTTTTTCAAAGTAAGTTTCTAAGTTTTTTCAAAGGGAGGTTCCCATCCCATCTCCATTCCCATCTAAGCACCTATTTTTAGAGCACCTATAGTTAGAGCATCAAAAGTATTCCCATTAGAGCACCAATCAATATTTTGACTTCATGCTCTAATGGAAACAATTAAAAAATATTTAATTTTATTCCCTTTTGAGAACCTACGGCGCGGTAGCTGCTAGTGATGGGGTGTACATTAAAACATATCGATAATAATATCAGTTAGTTCCAAAAACTACCAAGGGAACAGAAACATTACGAGGTTTTGGAAATTGGTAGGGTTATATAATATAAATAATTGTACAGATGTAATGATGGTAAATCTGTAACTTTAGGTGGTGAACAAATATTATTATTATTGACTTTTGTACTGTACGTCTGAATTTTTATTTTCTGGATTGCAATGTAGGCAGTAGGTCTGTTTGTAGCAAACCCTTAAATATGAAGGCACCTTTCTGATGCACGCCGTCTTACAACTCATCATTGAGTTAATCGATGCGCTCAGCTACAACATATCATAACAGATTATTATTGCCGCAGATTCCGTCTATATAATAAACAACCTTGATAATAATTGTCTGAGCTCAACGATCAACTGGTTTATGTAAACTGAGGAGGCGAGGGGAGCTGAGACGGACATGCCTCACTCCTCACTCGAGCCTATATACATCCGATATAGAGCCTGTCACATCACTCAATTGATCTAGTTGTTACAGTATCATAATATGGCTATAACGTCCCTGGTCACTGTGGTATCGTTCGATAGTATAGTGATTTTCAGCTAATACATCAACTGGATGTGTTCCTTGAAAATTGGAAAGAAGTATCACGAAATCTTGACCGTTGGTAAGAACGGAGGGAGGTCTTTGCCCAGCTGTGAGACGATATGGACTAGGTAAATTATTAAATAGATACCTACATATATATCTAATAATAACACAAATCGTGGAAAGGGTTAGGAAAAATGACAAATTGATAACAGCTTTTAAAAAAGTTTGATATTTTTGCAACACTTGCACATTTTAGATACATCCTTCCGTTGTTTTTATTAACAGTTAAGGACGTACAATCAAGAAAGCTGAATGTTGACGTCACAGTATTATACAGGTCGGGATTTCCTCGTTGCATTTAACGCACAGCCCGCGTAACCACTTATCACTATCCGCTTGAGTTTTATTACACAAGGTTGAGTTTTCCTTGTTTCCAAACATCTTTACTAGTCTTGACTCTTTTTGCTCTCGTACTGTCGTCATTCTAAAACATACTTAATTTTGATGCACTTAATGTCGATATTTCTACTAAAAGCTACTTGTATCAATAAGTTGTAAACGAGGCTTAGTATTTCACGTGCCGTGCTTCCGAGTGGTTGTTTATATGTTAAATCTTATTTATTGTAACCAAAATGGGCGTGAAATGTGTGATATTACTTCAAAATACAAAGAGAGGTGTCTATAGATTGTGAAAGGAACTTTGACGTATTCTTTAGACAAACCAACGACATTTACAAGTATAGATATCTGTCTAGTGGGCAAAGGAAAGTGTCAGTACGAAGTGGGAATAACGGTTCAACTACCTATAGGAACAAAGAAAAGTATGTAAATGCATGCAAAGATGTGTTAACAGGAAGAGGTAAATTACTCTCGCGGGCACTTACGACTGCCCATTCGAATTCTTTTTGCCAGTCAACATACCAACATCGTTTAAAAATAAGATCTGTACTATAGAGTACAAAGTTGTAGCAACATTTTTGAAGGACAACTTCTTTGGAACCAAAAATAAATTTAAAACAGAAATACCTGTTTACGGTTATATAAAACCATTATCTCTAGATCCTGTGAAATGTCGCTTATATAAAGATCTATTTACTCTGTCCTCAAAAAATCAAGTTGAAGTTAGGGCTGAAATAGAAAGAACATGTTTGACTCCAGGAGAAAACTTTAAACTGAACCTTGCGGTCAACAATGATTCAAATGTCTCAATAACCATTAAAGCTGAGCTATGCGCATACGTATAAGCATACGTAAGTCAAATATTTCATAATTTGACTTACGTATCATATACAAATAGCAAAAACATTAACAAGGGGTCTGTACAAACTACAACAGCAAATTCTGCAACTTTAAAGGGAAAAAGTGTGACATATTTATCTTTGATAGTCCCAACATTACCAAGTTCATACTCTATACAGCATGCAAAGGTTATGATAGGAGAGTACAAACTGAAATTGACTGCTAAGCTTCCATTTCCTCATATCAATGCTTCAGTAGAAACTCCAGTGGTTATTGGGGAGAGAAGAAGTAATCAGTCTACAGTAACAGCTACAGTGTTAGGTTTTAATGATGAGGTATGATGAGTCCTTTCACATCAAAAATGCCAGCAAACGATGAGATAGAGAAGGAAGAAACTGTTGAAGTCTTTTTTGAAAAATACGATAGTAAATGGAAAGATTTGCAAGGACAGATGAGCAGACAACATAAGGGTGAAGACTGAAAATAATAAAAATAATAATTTGAAGTTATACAAACCTGTGATTGTGAAGTGCATAAAACAATACTATAGTCAAAATATAAACGCCTTTTTTTTTGGCGGGTGGAAAATCATCAAATAAACCCTCCCGCTCTTGGGCAGAGTGAAAGGGAGTGTCAGACTTCTACTGACTAAAAACCACCCATGTTCCTTCTTAGCCCTATATGTCGAGGCCGCGGTAACACAACTTGTGTACAACCCGCAGCCCCGACGGGAAATGTAAACGCCTAAGTTATTTTTTTGTAATTTGTAACATATTTTCCTGTTGACTAAGAATTGGTTTTTTGCATTTGTAACAAGTTTACCATGACTGAGTAGAAGGTTTTATAAAAATACAATTTACACCTTGTTCTTTGGTTTTTATTCGAAAAATACGCATTTGTTTTTGCATTTGTCATGCTTTATTAAATGTAATCCTTTTTTAATTGGCGGTTGGAAAATCATCAAATAACCCCTCCCACTCTTGAGCAGAGCGAAAGGGAATGTCAGAATAAAACTTACTAAAAACAACCTATGTTCCTTCTTAGCCCTATATGTCGAGGCCGCGGTAACTTGTGAACAAACTGTGTTTGCCTTGTAAATACATACAATAGTAATTGATTTTAATAGTTCTGATTATTATTTGACAGGGTTTTTGACATTATTGGTATCATGTGGGTCTATAACATCATAATCGCGACAAAAAGAGCTGACTTTGACATTTATTTCGAATTAAATTGAATCGAAATACACGTCTAACAGCGCTGCAAATTTTGAATTTGGCGGGCTACGATGATGTATAAAAAAAAATCCAGCAATGTACCCAAACAACTGTTTGATTGTCAAGGTTACAACGTGAATGTGCGTGAATGAGATAGCACGATATCAGAGCGAGACATCGACTGCCATTATCTGTGAGTTCGACCAACGAATAACAATTTGGCAGTTCTAGAACTTGTTTTAAGTGTAGGATGGGGTCGTTCACTGGTTAATTTAATATATACACACGGCTACACATCAAGCTATACATTCCATGTTTACGCTGATCTCGCACTGTACGGAAATCCTATACAATGCGAGACCCGCTTATACTGGAAATGTATACCTTGATGTGTACCAAAATTAATTATTATTTTTCTGTACTTATCCGATAAGTTTTTAGCACAGATATTAAATTCATACGAAATTAACAGGAAAATAGTAGACTGAACTAAACTTATGTGTATTGAAAAATATTATTTTGATGACTCTCATGTCGATGATATTTTTGACATACATGTCTATATCGTTGAGAACTGAAAGCGAGAGGTCGCAGGGAAAACCAAAATATAGGTGGCAGAGAGAGAGACAGAGTAGAAAGCTAAGACCATAGTTCAAGTTTAAAAAATATATTTTGTAATAAAGAAATCACTCTAATAGGGTATTCCACCAAAAGATCTAATTAGTCCGTCTGTTAGATTATCGAAACGACGAAAATAAAACGTGTCTAAGATCATGAGTGGGGGCTTTTGACGTCACTTTGTATGTAAAAAAGTACTTACCTTGTTGTGTCACACGACTTGATACGACTTTTCGAAGCACTGTATCGTCTTCATCATTTATTTACGTGACAAAAGAAAAAATACGTGTCCATTATTATTACCGAGGGTTATTTGGAAATCTATCTGACGGACTAATTAGATATTATGGTAAAATACCCTATTATAATAAAACACATGTTTTAATACTTTCTAAATAACTGACAGTAACGAGCATTACAAATTATAAACAAAAATGCTACAATCAGCCTTCGTTCATAAATGCACTATATACACAATGGCAAATCCGGAAGAATTCGATAATACAGTAGTACACTTTCTAACACTGATATTTATATCTGAAGAGTTGCAAACCATTCACTTTTCACTTATTTCTACAAAACAGTCCCTAACAGTCCCCCATATTTATGGGGCGTAATCAGGAGGGCTCTCATCTTCCACACCAACGGCTGCAACTCCAAGATGATTTTGTCTCTCTCCAATCACCACTGGTACCTCAACTACGGCTGTATTGCCGGGCAATGCCAATGGTACTTTGGCTGTCATCCTTACTTTATATTCACCTATCAAAATCTTCGCATGCTGTATCGAGTATAAACTTGGCAACGTTGGAACAATAAGTGTGAGATTTGTTACACAATTCTCTTCCAAAGGTTGTGAATATGTTTTTGTAGTATCCACGGTTTCTGACTGAAGTTTTTCCTTTAGGTTTGTGTCTGCTAAGTATAAAAAATGTTTTATAAGCTCCGCTTTAATAGTTATTGGAGTATCTGTGTTATTGTCTACTTTAAGTGTTAGTATGAAGTTTTCTCCTGGAGTTACAAATGTTTTGTCTATTTCTGCTTTTACAGTAAAGTTGCTGGTGTCTGTGAGAGAGAAGAGAACTTTTTTAAAGCCAAACTCGAGAGGCTCTGGAGAACACGAATTCACATAGCCATAAACTGGAACTTCTGTTTCAAATCTTTTCTTTTTTCCAAAATAATTGTCCTTGATGAATGTGGCTAATATCTTGTATTCTATGGTACAGATAGGATTTTCAATTGATGTCGGTAAGTCATCTGGCAGTAAGAATTCGAATGGGTGTTCAAAACTTCCTGATACCAGAGTTTCATCATCCACGGGGGTGAATAAATTCTTGTGTATATTAACATACTCTTCTTCGTTGCTGTAGGTGGTTGTCTTATCATCTGAATCTGATTCCGACCACTGGCATCTTCCTTTGCCAACGAAATCGATAAATATAGTTCCAAATTTTGTTGGCTTATCGATGAAATAGTTCACTGTCCCAGTCACAGTTTCTCCGGGTCTGAAGACACCTTCTTTTGACTCTTTGAGTAATATTTCACACTCGACGCCCATTACTGTAGGAGAACTGAAGTTAATACGTGCCAACGACTGCTATTGAGCATCGCTCACAAAATACTAGCGCGTTTAAATAAAATGTTTCTTCGTGATAACATAATTGTGCACGTACAGTCTAAAAGTAACCTTAAAATCATGACAATTAAGTTGATTACAACTTGAGAAAAATTCTCAGAAACGGTTTCGAACGTGATAAGTAGCAATGAAATGTGAACTTTGTAGTATAGGATTAAGGTCTCTTATTCCTCCAATCTTCAGCGCTGAGTAGGTTCCGTCATCATTAGATGGGCGCGCTTTTTGACAGCAATCATGTAAAATGGTTGACAATAGGTAGATGTAAATGGCATCAAAAAATTCATATTCATTTAGTAGGTACTTTGTATGTACTTACAAAACAGGTAAACATCGCGCGTCGTCAGAAAAGTTTTTTTTTCTGTCTAAGTTTTGTTTTGTGTTTTTATTTTGCTTTACCTGTTCCAATTGCTTATATTGGGGTACGGGGGCCACAATGTTATGCATTAAAATATAAAATGTTGAAGTTTACAAAATCAAACCATTTCCACTCTTATCGATATTTATAAACAATGCAAGATTACTATATAAACAGTTTTTGCTAGACAACCAATAACAGGTGACTTATGTACCGTGTTTTAAGCTTATGGAGTGGGAAAGTGATGGCGCTAGACGTTTTCTATAGCTACTCTTTTGCACACTGGAGTGACATTGAAACAATACTCCTTTAACGTCATGGTAACCCCACAAGTTATCAGACAATATCCTTAATAATGCTATGCTAAATGCATTAATAATACTATTATTAATACGAAAGTTAGTCAGGATGAATGGATGTATGTTTGTCTTTCTTTCACGCATGCAAAACAACTGTACCCTGGATTAACACATAGGCTTTTAGCTCGGTAGTAATATACTTTGAAATAATTACTGCACAAAACGAGGGTGAAGCCACAGGCATAAACTATTAAAAAGGATTTGGAGGACAGGGGGTCTAAAATTGCCACTTTAGCAGATCATGTTTTGTTGAATTTACGCTTTATAACGCAAGTCATATTATAATCTGCTAAAGTGGCCATTTTAGACCCCCAGGATGCGTTGTCTTGTTTTACGCAGGTGAATTAGAATGTTGTTGGGAAGGAGGGACGGATCGATAATTAATTAAACAATAACAATTTATTTATTTATTCGTTACTTACAATTATTACTTATTTATAACAAGGGGATGAATAAAATCGTATACCCTTTTATTGACATGGGGCCTACAATCCTAGTCGAAATAATGATCGAAAGCTCGCTTTCTTAAGACAGTGGAACATTGTTGGGTTTTTTTTACTTGTTCATTATTATCTGGCTGATTTTACATTTATCACAAAAAAACTATACTTATTTATAGTACAAACTTACAAGTAAAAAAAAAATCTAATTGGAATCATGGCAACCCTTCATGACAATCAGTCATTCTGTCTGACGTATGGCAATCACACCGACTCCTAGACTTATCTTTGCATCAGCGCGCAATACGCTCCTTAACGCTGCGCGCCGCGCCCCCTTGACCTTGTTGCGGCGGCACCAGCTTATAAAAATAAGATCCCTTTTTAGGGTTCCGTAGCCTAATGGCAAAGAATGGAACCCTTTTAGATTCGTCATGTCTGTCTGTCTGTCCGTACGTGTGTCAGAGCCACTTTATTCGGAAACTATTAAGACTATACAGTTGAAACTTGGTAGGTAGATGTATTTTGTGAACGGCTTTACGATTTTTATATAAACATTACAAGATATAAGATTAAGGGAGGGTGTTCCCATACATGGAACTTAAACTTTTTTTTTTCAATTCTATGTGTCTATTGATAGGTCATTAAAAATGTCATTGAGGTTTCTAAAACCATTTTTACCCAAAATTAATCAACAGATACTTCCAAGGTGGTAAAATGTGTTCCCCCCCTTCTCTAGCTTTTACACTAACAGAGTAAAAAATCTAATAAATATATGGTGTAGATCGCAATGATAACTTTCAACCAAAATTGATTTGAACGAAATATATTTAGTAGTTTTTAAGTTATAAAACATTTAAAAACTGCAACAAATATAACTTTGTCATTCATACAAACACTATAAAAAACAAACTTACCATACAATGTGTATTTCTGTTACCGCTATAAGAACAAATAATACAAATTAAAGAGCGCTTCCCTACTATGATGATACGGAACCCTCTAATGTGTAAGTTCGACTTGCACTTGGCCACTTTTTTAATTAAAATAAATCACCGTCGCGGCCTAAACCATACTTACACATAAATAGCATAAAATAATTATCAGTCAAATCAAACCCATTTCATGGATATTATTACCATTTATACATAGTTTTCCGCTTCATAACACCGGTTATTATGAACTACAGTAAAAATTAAGAGTCAAATATTTAACATGAAAATCCCCTATGTATTACATATTCTGTTCTCACAGACCTGCACGGAGAGGGGAGCAGTTTTGTATCACGTTTTAAACAGTGTGTTGAACGATTTTCATAAGATCTATGTTTACATGTAACTACGTCCAGGAACAAAATAATTAAATTATCTCAAGAACAAAAAGACAAAATGCTCTCAAGAACAAAAGAAGTGACATGTAAAAATAAATATGAACGAATGTTTATTACGCACTGACACAATCTCTTAGCAGCCTGGCGTTGTAAGTATGTTGCCATATCAAGTGCACTAGTCTACACAATGATAAGAAAAACAAACTTAAAATCACTTCCAGTCTTCTCAAATATTAATATCAATCGAACTGGAGCTCTTTCAATTGCTTATGAAGATCAAAAAAGTTCTCAACTTTCTCACTTTTTACACTTTTATCATCTTCTTTCGTAACTTTTGAAGACGAAGGAAACTCATCTTCCATATCTGCGAGTACTGCTGTAACTCCAAGTTTATCTCTTCTTTCTCCAATAACTACTGGTGTCTCCACTGCAGCATTGATGTGAGGGAATGGAACTTTGACTGTCACTCTCACTTTATATTCTCCTACTAAAATATCCGAATGTTGTATCGAGTAACAACTTGGTAACGTTGGAACAATACATGTTAGTTTTGAAACATTCCTCTCCTGTAAAACTGGTGAATATCCCTTTGTGGTTCTCACAGATTCCCTCTCAATCTTTTTTGTAACTTTACCTTCGTCTATGTAAGTGAAATATTTCATAAGCTCTGTTTTAATAGTTATTGGGATGTCTGAGTCATTGTTTACTGTAAGTCTTAGTGTGATATTTTCTCCTGGAGTCAAAAATGATTTATCTATTTCTGCTTTTACGTCAATCATCTTTTTGGTCGTGAGAGAGAAGAGATCTTTCTGTAAGCCAAATATCAGAGGATCTGGAGAACATGGTTCTACATATCCGTAAACTGGTACTTCTTCTTCAAACGTGTACGCAGTCTCAAATAAGTTTTCCTTCACGAATGTTAGAATGACTTTGTACTCTATAGTGCAAGTATTATTCTTTACTGCTGTTGGTAAATCATCTGGTAATAAAAACTCGAATGGATGTTCGAAATTTCCTGAAAGTTCATTATTGTCATCTCTCACTATGAAAATATTCCTGTACTGCTTTGTGTATTCTTCTGCGTTTTTATAATAAAGCCATTTGTCATCTGAATCCTTTTCTGACCACTCACACTTTCCTTTTCCAACAAAATATATGTGTATACTGCCAAACTTCGTCGGTTTGTCGATGAAGTACTTGACTGTTCCTGCCACTGTTTGTCCGGGTCTGTAGACACCTTCTTTCGTTTCTTTGAGTATTATTTGACACACTACACCCATTTTTACAACAAAATACAGGTTAAAATATTCGAACGACTGCTATCGAACATTGCCCGCAAGATACTAGCGTGGTGAGGTGGCGTAAAACTATGACTCATGAAAACCGTATGTATACAAAACATTGATATAGCTTATAGCCGAAAAACAACCTTACGTTAATGAAAAATAGATTGTTTTCAGAGTGGCAACAGCACTCGTCAATCGGGCTTGTTATGGTAGATATTTTGTAGCAATAAAATAAGAACTTTGTGCAACAGAAATAAGATATACTATCGTTTGTGACTGAGAAGGTTTGTATTATTGCTTAGTGAAACTCCCGTACCTTAGCAAACGCGTGTATTGAATGTATTTAGAGCATTGTCGACGTCATAGCACGCAACACGCGGCAAAATTTGAATATTCGTCACTCGTTTATTTAAATTTCTTCGTTTTGCTCTACACAATCGGACACAAATCATTTTTATTTACATAGCATAACATCACGCCTGTTATCCCCGAATGGTAAGGCAGAGCTGTACCTAATAGTACTCCCAAATTTCGCCAGTTATGTATAAGCCCCATGTAATAGGGGGCGAGCGTATTGCCATCATTCGGGCACAAATCCAGGCTCCGTGGCTGCCTACTGACAAATTTCTGATAGAAAACCCAATATCACTTTGACCGACCCGGGAATCGGATCCAGGAACTTTTGATGGATTCTAATTAGTCCATCTGTTAGATAAAAATATTGGATACGTACGTATTTTTTTTTTAATCTTTTCAATAAATATTGACAAAGATTAAACGCGTCAAAGATTTGAGTGGTTGGTTGTGACGTCACTGACCTTTAAAGAATGTCATACTAATTTCTCAAAAAATAACTTCACACGAGTTTTCAAAGCACTGTATAGTCTTTATAGTTTGTTTACGTGAAAAAAAGAAAAAATACGTGTCCAATATTTTTTGGAAATCTATCTGACGGACTAATTAGTTTTTTTTTTGTTAACACCCCTACCCAACCATACAACCCTATTCTGTTCTATGCATATTGCATCAAAAACTCAGTGTTGTAATGACTTCTTCTTTTTTTTTGAAGTGCAACTTCTTTATAGACAGGTATTTTGATTTTCTGTCACAAAATAGTGCTACGGGCGTGTCACAAAAAGCGTTACGGCCCGCTTTGGGGAGAGATATCTCAGGAGCTACTGCTTGAAATTGAATTATTCTTAACATCACACTACAACCAATAGGAGCGGAGCATAAATGAAAAATGCTCCAAAAACGGAAAAAAAATATTCTTTTTGAGACATGACTTAATGACCTTGATCGTTGAAGGTAGTATAATATATTATGTAGTTCCTATAATATGTAATTATGGTAATAGGTTTGCTCCCAATGACATCGGTTGTTGGCAATAGGCTTGTTTTCCTTTTTTGTTTGATATACCTACTTAATAAAATAAGTTTAAACGAAATAATGCATTCATTAAAATGTACCTAACCTAACCAAAACATCATTTGCAGTAAACCTGCGAAAGTCATAGATATAGTTTTGTAGACATTTTGGACAGTTTGTAACTGGGACATAGTCTGAGTTGTATAACGTCATGATCAATAGGTAGGTAAAATACTAGAAGATATAAAAAAGCTTTATTAATAAAATCTTAAAAAAAAATAACAAAACAACTAAGTATTTGAACATCATTTAAATAGCAAGTTTAACAAAATTAGATTGATAACGTTTAAATATCGAATTACACTGCAAAATAAAACGGTCTAGAAAATAACCCTTTTTTTTGGTCGGTTAGAAAATCATCCAATAGCCCCTCCCGCTCAGACTGTCAGACTTCTACTGACTAAAACCCACCCATGTTCCTTCATAGCCCTTTATATCGAGGCCGCGGTATCTCTTGCGAACAACCCGCAGCCCCGACGGCAACAAAGTAACCCTTATCGTAAACACAGGTTTATAATTATACAACCCTTTGCTTTACCTATTAATATTAAATCAGTCCATACTGTCCCAATACTGGGTTTTTACCCAGCATTGGACTCACCCCCCTCTTTTCACTTTCCAATCTCTCATGACTCTTCATAGGCATCTTAAACTGTATCTACCATTGCATAGCTTTACACCTATAGTTCAATCAAATTAAAATCACCTGTTACTGAAGTTTCTGAAGATGAAGCATTCCACTGATTTTCCACATCTGCAGCTCGGAGTAGATCTTTTCTTACTCCAATCACTACTGGTACTTCCACCTCAGCATCAGCATAAGGATCTGGCAGTTCAGCCACCATTTTTAGTTTATATTCTCTTGTCAAAATCTTTGCTTGTTGTACCGAGTACAAATTTGATAAGGTAGGAACATCGCAGGTTATATTAGATTTACTCTTTTCTACTATACTTCTAGATCTTTGTTTTATAATTTTGAAATACTTGTGTGTTCTTTTATCATCTGATGTAAACGAAACATATTCGATTAGTGCTGCTTTTATACTAATTGGAATATTCGAGTCATTGTCTATTGCTAGACTCAGTTTAATATTTTCTCCTGGAGTCAGAAATGTTTTTTCTATTTCTGCTTCTATTTCAAGTTTCATGTTGGATGTCGCAAAGAAAAGATTTTTATTTAAGGCAAATGTCAGTGGTTCTGGAGAGCATGGCCTCACAAAACCGCAAACGGGTACTTCTTTAGTAAATTCGTTTATAGTTGTCAATCCTTTTGCCTTGATAAAAGTAACGATAACTTTGTACTCAATTTTGCAATGCCTGTTATATTTTATTGATGATGGTATATCGTCTGGTAATAAGAATTCGAATGGGTATTCAAAAGTTCCTGATATAAGACTTTTTTGATCAAGTCTAGCTTTGAACAAGTTCCTGTTAACCTTGATATATTCTTCTTCATTTCTATATTGACATTCCGCGTCTATCCAATGACACGTTCCGTTACCCAGAAAAGTGATATCTATAGTTCTAATCTTTGTTGGTTTGTTTATGAAATACCTTACTCTTCCTGCTACTACTTGTCTGGGTCTAAATGCACCATTGTTTGCCGATTGGATAAATATTTGAAACTCCACACCCATTTTGGAAATACTGTAAAACTTCGGTTAAAACGAACTAACGACTGATTTTAAGCATTTGCCACCAATGACTAGCCTTGTTCAAGTAGTTACTGACGCATGAAAACTGAAGAGTTATAATTATGTTGCCGTCAATGTGTATAATTTAGACATTGTCTGCAAACCTATAAGTTACAAAATTAAGAAGCGGTGTAAAATCGGACTTTAGTGTTGGAAGCCGTGGGTGTAGTAAACACGTGGTAAACATGCATTTTGTGTTTTGGTGGAAATCATTGTGTGGAAACCGGTATGTCCTTATACTAATAATTGGGTTCGTATGGCAGATTACTCTCAAGATGAATAGAGGATATGAGAGAAATTTAGGCTAACTCCGGAAAAAATAAGTAGGTATTTAGATAAAGATCGATAAAAGACGGAAGTCAATAATATGAATCACATTTACATAGGATTACCTTATCACTATCAAGTAACTTATTTATTTATTTATTATTCAACTATGATAAATGTCCAAAGTACATAATTCTGCTTTCATTTTAGCACATGGAATCAAATAAATACGTAAGTGATAAGATTATCATATCTTATATCCATATTGCGATGTTACACGGGTATGAAGACTATTCTGAAGTGTCTAATAATCACTGATACGATTCATTACCGGTGCTCATTTATCTTTTGAAAGGCAGATAATATTGATTTCAATTGTTGTTTTGCGTAGCGCAATTAGTATGAATGACGTCTACTCGTATGTACTCTTAATAAATTCTACATCAAAGGGCCGGAAATGTTCCTGTTTTTCTTAAAAATATATAGGATGTACATTTATAATTAAGTGTATTCTTAGTTCTTTTTCTTTTTTACTAAAATCTTCTTTTCGGATCTATCGGTGCGACTGCATTGTTATTTTAAAATGTTCTTGAGTTAAATGCGTTTTTTTTTTAAATATTAAATGTGCGGATGTACGCGATTATTTTCGGAAAAACTGAATGGATTCCAAAAAATCATTCTATGATCAATAATAATAGTTAGTTTAGTTCACTTAGTAATAATTATCAAAACTTACATTTCAGGTTTTGATTAATAAATAGAACACAAATCTTTACTTCAAAACGAGCACAAAACGCTAGTAATTGCAAATTAGAAAAATAATTGAACACAAAATAAACTAATACAGTAATAGGAACGAATTAATAATCACTACATTACGTAATATAATAAAACGTCCGGTTCATAATTTTAGACCATAAGGCGACCTAAGCCGCACGCAAAGCTTGTAATTTTTTAAATCAAATTCGGAAGTTTTATGACATTGCCATTAAACTTATTAAAAAATATCGGAGTTTTCTCGAGACCTCCTCACCATGCTTTTGGGTTTCCGTAGTCAACAAGTGAGTTCACTCAAAGCCAGTTGTTCTTTTCTACTAAGTCTGAATTGTAGGCTTTGTATTTTTAATAACTAAATATATTACAATCCATCTATAAGATATTCTCATCATCATCCTGCATCCTGCCCTTATCCCATTCTATTTGGGGTCGACGTAACACGTTATCTTCTTCCATTCTTCCCTGTTAGACGTCACGGTGGCATTTACTACTTTCTTATTCATATCATTCCTCACACAATCCATCTTTTCTTTGACCTTTTTCTCCCTCTCCATCCATCAATATTTATATCCATCATTGTTTTAGTCATAATAATATGTGTTTCGTTTATAAAAATATTCTAGGTGAACAATATATTTGATAAGATAATTTTCTCTACGCTGACAAAGAATAAACAAAGTCATTATTTGTGATAAGGACCTAGTCCAGCTCTGCTGCTCACAAAGAGAGGGTGTATTTAAAATATTCAAATTAAAATGAGTGGAGTGTCTTGTGAAATTTTACTAACGGACAACTCACAAGGTGACTACAAAGCGGGACAGGTAGTGCAAGGTTTAGTGAAATATACTATAGATAAACCAACAGAATTCACTAGTGGGACTGTTTCGTTAAGAGGCCAAGGATCATGTCGATGGCTCGGTGGCCTAAACCATTTAGGATCTACATGCATTGGCACCGAAGACTATATTGATCAACGCATGGATTTACTTGAAACTAAAAAAACAGCAATCGCAGCAGGAACTTATGAAAAAGAATTCCGTTTTGTACTACCAGAAGAAACTCCATCTTCTTATAAAGACCTCAGAAGCTTTATTGAGTACTTCGTTGAACTGGTATTTTTAAAATCAAACGGTAAAAGATTTTCCAAGAGGCTTGACCTTACAAAGGTTCAAGGTAGTATAAAACCACGTCTTGAACCACAGTCTACAATATACGAAGCGACGATGGAACTTCCTAAGTCAAAAGATACCATAATTTTTAATGTAGACATTGGAGAGACGCATTTTAATCCGGAGCAAAGTATACGACCAAAACTGATTGTAAAAAAAATACCTGCGGTGTCGTATTTTGCTATAAGAACGGAGTTGATTGAGTATATCACTTATAAATCAAATTGTAATCATGAAAAGCAAATATCAAGGACAGTAACTGGTTCAGAAGTAAAGATATATACTGAAGAAGTAAACACTGAAGACCGCGGTTTTGCCGAGAAAATTTCTACAACAGCAGACATGTATACTATAAATTCTATGATTTTAGCAAGAGAGTTTAAAGTAAAGGTTGTTTTTAAGTTACTTTTGCCATATAAAGAAGTTGGCATAGAGATTCCAATAGTTATTGCAGAGAAAATTGAAGTACCCGAGCAAGTAGAGTCAGTTGATCTACCACCTTCATATTCGCAAGTTATGAATCAGGAAGAAAAGTAATGGATGAACAGAGAGCAGATAAAACAACCGTATAGAAAATCATCATTAAAAACAACTGCTTAAAGGCTATTAAACCGTCTTAATCGGGAAAGAATTATAGTATCAGAGTAGATTCTGAAATGGTCTACATAATATTCAAGGTCTCGCAACTATTCCTCGTTTCTTGCTCGTTCTTCTCCATAGAGATTTACGCTTTGGAAGAGGAACTACATTACTTTAACAGTTATTTTATGTTGTAACTGGGACAATAACTTCACATTGGTGTTGTCTTTGTTTCAACAGTTCAAAGTGCCTACAGCTAGCCTATTTTAAAATAAATGCTTTTGATTTAGATTTTGAATGCTGTTGTTTTCCAATGTATATATTTAATTTTGAATGAATACCTTAATTAAGATGACCTTATACCAATGTTTTTGTTACCTAAATAATTCTGTTTCTTTTTGACTTTTAAATGTCAGGCATTTTTTGTGTTATTGTATTTTGGAAATATTTGGATAAGAACAATAAACAGTTTTTCAATTACTTTCTTTTATTTTTATTATTTTTGTCTCGTTAGGTTGATGGTTCCAATCCAGCAAAGTATCCATATTGACATATTTATCATCCGCAAGCCGACTTCACCCTCTGTTGGGTGTAGGTATCTCTTTTCTTCTACCAATCTTCTTCATCTAAACTAATATTATGTTCCGTTTCACTATGTGGCACACCAGCGTAGTGGCCTGGTTACAGAGCAGTGGGTCCGTTGACCTTTTCAGCCCACGCCTTATTCAGATATCATGTAACTCAACTTAAAACTTGAAAAAGCTCAACAACTCGACTCACGATACCAAAGAAAGGAAGATTATTTAGGTAGGCCCCATACTACACAAACTACAAGATAAATATTAATCAAAAACTTTTCATAGTAAGCCTTTTTTTTTGGGGGGGTGGGAAATCATCAAATAACTCCCTCCCGCTCTTGGGCAGAGCGAAAGAGCAGAGTGTCAGACTTCTACTGACTAAAACCCACCCATGTTCCTTCTTAGCCCTATATGTCAAGGCCGCGGTATCTCTTACAGTATTCCGCAGCCCCGACGGGCGACTGCCCGTCGGGGCTGCGCGCGTGGAACGTACGCGCCGTCGACACGGTCTGTCGTCGTCATAAGACGGACGGACGGCGAGCTAGCCCATCACTCACCTTCCATAGGCCCGCGTCTACGGTGGCCGGAAGCCGCCACGTGGCCCCCAACGCCCGGAGCGTCTCCCGTGGCGGCTGAGACGTGAGGTTCTCTGAGCTCACGTTCCACCACCTCCTTCGCTAGCATCACTGCTTTGCAGAAGGAGGCGACGGCGTCCTATTCCTCCTCGCCCCGGACCATGGCTTACACCAGGGCCGGACGCGAGAGGTTGCCGCCGATCGCCGCTACGAGAACACGGCGGAGCTCAGCCCAAGCGGGGCAGACCTCCACGGTGTGCTCCACCGTGTCCTCCGGCTTCATAATAAGCCTAAGGTCCGATTAGTTATCATTATGAGCACGTGTTTAAAAAATTAAGCAACACACACCTGGTTTACACGGTATTAATTGACTTACCAGAATATAAATTCATGTTTAGGTATTTTATAACTATAACCACCTATCTCTGTTTAATGGTATTATTATATTCACAAATCTTCCATAGTAAAATTTCGAAATAACCGTGAAAGCTTAGACATAACATAATCAGGGTAAAATGTTCCCTGGAACACAGGCCTCTTCTCTATAAGAGCGAATGGGCTTATAATCTACCATGCGGACCCAATGTTGGTTGACCACAATCATGTTACATGTCTTAGAATGTTTGGTTCTAGGGCATGCGGTTTTGAGAGCAGTGTTGTTGGAATAAATTACACATAGTATAATCGAAACCAGGCAAGCACTTTGCCGGGATTCGATTCCAACGACTTATAACCTTTTACAATGGTTAAGAGCCAGTTCAGTTTAAATAAAAATTTAATAAAAACATGCTTTGTCCAAATATTTGTCGATGTAACACCCACTATCAAGATCGGGGACGCTTCGCTCGAAGTTGTGGACGGTTATGTCACACACACACACATGGGACAAACGGTCCAGTTATGTAGGTAGACTTAGAAAAAGAGGTCAATCGTCTAATTCGACTCGGCTGGGCAGGGCAGCATTCGGGAAGCGGTATCTTCTCGTCCAACTAACTATAGTGTTTCAAGACGAAAGTCTAGTCATGACCAACCTGTTGCCAGTACATACGGGACCGAAACGTGGTCGCTTAAAATGAACCTCATCATAAAGTTCAAAGTCACCCAAAGGGCAATAGAGAGGGCTATACTTTGAATTTCCTTGCGAGATCGCATCAGAAATCCGCAAGGGAACTAAGGTTACCAACGAATTGTCAAACCTAAGTGGCAGTGAGCAGAGCCTATATCTCGCAGAACGGATGGCCGATGGGGCCGAAAAGTTCTGGAGTGACAACCGCGAACCAGAAGACTTTACGTTGGAAGGTATCCCACTAGGAGGACCTGGTGAAAGTTGAGATGCTGCTAGATGAGAGACGTACAGGGTCAGTCAAATTGGTGACACCTTAAGGAGGCCTATGTCAAGCAGTGGACGTAAAAGCGTTTTAGCCAAAATGGCTGAAACGATTAGTTAATGACATACTAACTATGGTAATGGTAATGGTACAATATAAAATTTTATAGACAGACAGAAAAACGAACGAATTGTTTCAATTGTATGTATGTCAGATAAGCCATTTTATCATTGATAAAATGATAAATTCAGCTGTGCGACCAAAATACACACGTATAAAAAACACAACCAGATTTAGTGTGTATTTGTTGACAAAGAACAACAGGTGTTGTTAACATTAAATAAAATGGTAGTGAAGTGTAAAATACGTCTAAACAATATAAACGAATTCTACAAGGCTGGTGACTCAGTGCAAGGGACTGTGAAATATGTTATAAACAAACCAACTGAGTTTACTAGTATCATTGTCTCAGTTAAAGGTAAACCATTTTGGAATTGGTATCTTCACATACGCAAAACCGTATACAACAAATCGGAAACCTTGGTTAAACAGCACATGGATCTGCTTGGAGACAAGGAAAGCGACTCAAAGATAATTCCAGCGGGAACCTACGAAAAACAAATCAGTTTTATACTGCCCAAAGAAACTCCATCCACTTTTTTACTAGTTAATATTTGTTATTTTGCATTCTTCGTTCAACTGGAATTTATAAAACCGAACTCGAGAACCGTAGAAAAGTTCCACTCAGAAATTTATGATGTTATAATGAAACCAAGAGGAATCGAGAAGGCGGAACTGCACACGGAAAAAAAACTTATGCTGTCAAAAAAAACACTAACTTTGTTGGCATGCATAAAAAAACCATTTTTGTATGCAGGGGAAGATATAGAAATAGTTATACGTATTATAAAAAACTGCCCAGATCTGCCTATTATTTCGACAACAATTCAGTTAATACAGTTGTTGACCTCTGATTCTTATAAGATCAACCGCAAAGAATATTTCAAGGTCTTAAAAAGTGTAAAAGTAAAACATCTTGGGTTAAACAGATTGCAGACTATGTTAAAACATAACCACACTTTTACTACAACACCAGATATCTTCACGACACATTCTACAAAGTCGAGAGTAGAATTTAGAGTTAGAATCATTCTTGAGCTTCCGAATCCGCATGAAGACATGTACATGGGTATAGGTATTGCAATAGCAGAGAAAATTCAAGAAGATGATATAGAAAGAGAGAACTTATCATCAAGGCTGTAATGTGCGAAGGAAACAGAGGTGTGCCTAGTAGAACGCCTACATTTCAACAATGTTTAAGTCCCATTTAATAGGTGACGAACTAATTGTCATCAACCGGGTGCAATTAATACTTCGTGGTTGCTACTGAAAAATACTTGGAGAAAACTCAATGACTCTGCTCAACCAAGGAAATGAATCCAAGACCTCATGCTGAAAATCAGAGCAAGATGCCAGTATAGAGAGCGAAATTTCAAAAGAAGACATCATGTTTTTTTCTACTTTTTACTGTAAATTAAGATGATAAGAAGTGGTAATTATAGTTTTGTAGCCCTTTGGGGTCGAAACGCTCGGGTCATGGGTTTCGAGTGCGCGTCTCCTTTTCAAGGAGATTTCTCGCCGTCTAGTCGACACTTCGCGCGACCTGGCTGGCTCTTTCTTTGGTTAAAGGATTAGCATTGCCATTCAACGTGGCAATGCTGCCAGTATTCTCGGCACGTTCCCGGTTGTCAGCGGTGCGTAGGAGTACTAAGACGCCTAAGTGGTCGTTGTGTATATTATTATGTAAGTATTAACTTTTAGTTTTAATTTGTAATTTATATTTTGTTATAACACAATATTATTATGTACACCTACCATAATGTTTGAATATTAATTTATAGATGATAAGAATATAAGTAAAAGGATTTCAACGATAAACAGACTTTTTATATTAGTAGTCGTATCCCCATAATCAAAAATTTATAGCCAAACATAATCCCCAGGTCGATTTTATTCACCAAGTCGCTCCAGAAGCAGTGTCAGTAAAAAGGAACCAAGCTTTCTAAAATGTATTTCATTGCTACGACGGAGGACCTTCAAATGATCATAATAGTATGCACAGATACTAATTCTGTTTAAAGCACTCACTCACTATCAAAATATTAGTCTCTCACGTGTTAAACATCATTTTAACACTCTTATTTTATTCAACGTCGGCGCAGCATGTCTTATTCTTCCATCCTTGTTTATTAGTCTTTATTTAATGAATAACCTCCTTTCTAGACATATTATTTATCACCTTTCTAACAATCAGTTCCCCTTTCCTTAGAGTCATTCATACTCAAAACTTTCCTCACAACATTTTTTGTGAAAAGTTTTTTTAATGACATTTATCTAACGTCCTTCAATATGTATGAGAGCCTTTAATCTTAAGATTAAGTTTTTGAGGAACGATGTTTAAAATACATATTTGTTACTCGTTCACGCAAAAACGAATGAACTAATTTGGATGAAATTTGGTGCACGTATAGTTTATATTCTAGATTAACACAAAGGATTTTAAACTTTGACTTTAAATTCAGGTAGTACTCCTTGGGACAATAACGCGGGTGAATCCGCGGGCATAAGGAAGTGTTGTGTCAATGTGGGTTCGGACACCCTGTGAAAAACATGACTTCGAACAAATAAACAATTTTCAGGCTTGTTCAGAAGCCTAAAACAGAAAATTAAAAGAAAACCTCTTCTTTTTGGCGTAGAATTTGTGACTCGATATTCGATTAATTTAGATAACGTTATTATCAATGATGACATTGCCTTTAAAGTTGCAAAACATTTATAAAGAAATACGCAACACTTTTGTTTAGTCTATCTCTGTTTGTTGGAGACGGAAAACCAGTCTGCTGTCAGCGAATTTACTTGAAATGGGTGTGATGTGTGAAATATTGCTAACGAACACAAACAATGTCTACAGAGCTGGAGATTTGGTAGAAGGCACAGTGAGATATGTTTTAGACCAGCCAACAGAGTTAATTAGTGTTACTCTTTCTTTAAAAAGGAAAGAATTAAGTTTTGAGGAACCTATCACTCCAATAGACATACTTCAAGCTAGTGAAAGTGAACCAGAGATGATTCAAGCTGGAAGTTATGATGAACCATTCTGTTTTGTACTTCCAAATGAAATTCCATCTTCTTATAAAGACTTCAAATGCTTTACGAGTACACTGTTCTTCCTTCAATTGGAATTCGTAAAACCGGAAGCAATAAACGTACCTCAGGTGTTTTACGTACAAATTGAAGTAGAAACTGAAATGAAACTACGACCTGGTGTGAAATACAGCGAATTCAAAGTTGAGAAAGAGTTTAATAGTATGTTTCCAAAGAAAACTGTTACTTTAAAAGCAGGAATTTCAATGCCAGTATATCTGGGGAAACGAAAACCTGTGTGTTTGGATATTTATAACCCCGCAGAAGTCCCTATTGTCTCTATTAAAACGGAATTAATTGAGTATGTGAGTAACTCTTACGGGCATTATGTTCAGCAAAACTTAAAGCCACCAAGAGGGATAGAATATACATTTCTTGGTTTAAATAGATTAAAACCTCGCCACTCTTTCGACGTTTATTTTGAAATAAAACCAGAAAAGTTTTCAATGCATTCTGATATGTCCAGAAAAAAATATAGAATCAGAGTGACTGTAAAGTTTCTTTTCCCGCACAAAGACCTTTTTATGGAGATCTCTGAAATGATTGAAGCACCATCAGTCTGGCAAGTCATGCTGGAGAAGCCTTTTATGGAGGAGTAGAGAACAATGAAGGTGAAGACGTAGAGCGTTGAAGAGATTTAATGACTCAAATAATTGCCTTGCATATTAATAATTGAATGTTAAGCCGGCTTTTGACTGTGAGATGTATATTACATCTTGGGATTATAATATTTGATCGCTTGTCATACATTTTGGACGGCACGGTTGGCGCAGTGGCTCAAGCAATGGACTGCTGCGCTGCGTGTCGCGGGTTCGATTCCCGCACGGAACAAATATTTGTATGACCTGCAGATAGTTTTTCCGGGTCTGGGTATTGGTGTATGTGAGTTTAAATGTTTGTGAACGCACCCACGATACAGGAAAAAATCCTAGTGCTATAATATATAATACATTTCAAAGACGGAATGTAATATTTAGCTCAAGATGATATTACATCCCATAGTCAAAAGCTGACTTTACTGTAATTAAAGATTACTATGTATTGAAAGTTTTGTATTCATTATATTGTACAGGCGTAAAAAATCTTGGCCTTCAAAAAGTTTACGTTTTTTTTCGCATTTGTTGTGTTGCATAATTCAATGGTGCAATTCTGTATTTATGTATAAAATAAATTGCATAGTAGAAGCGTAGGTGAAAATCTGGGTTGGGTTTTAAATAAAGATTTTTATTTGAAATTTTATTGGTTTTTGTTCTTTTTTTAGATGACATTTCGCCTTTCGTGTTTTTGACCTGACCATCCTGTAAGTGCCTTAAGAGCAGGACCTCCAGACAATACAAGGAACGTTAGGCAGATGAAGAATTACTTTCATCATCAGCATCATCTCTGAATTTGTGGTGATCCGTATGCCTGGTGCTTTTAAGTCTTAAATACAGAACTTTTATGATATTTAGCGCACGGTTGGTCCTAAAATAATTGATGTTCTTGCGCAAACTAAAAATGATTTTTATCATCATCATCAGCCTACAATGTTCCCACTGCAGGGACTCAGGCCTCCTCTCTAGGAGAGGGATGGGCTATAATCCACCTCGCGGGCCCAGTGCGGATTGGTAGATGTCACATTTCTTCAAATTTCTTGGTTTTTAGACATGCCGATTTCCTCAAGATTTTCCTTCACCGTTTTGAGAGCAGCAGTGAAGAAATAAATTACAAAAAGTAATGCGCCTGCCTGGGTTCGAACTCACGACTTACTGTTTGTAAGCCGGGGCTGCCACCACTGGGCCACCGCTACTCTTTCCGTATACTCGAATATATTTAAGCGTTTGGAAACAAAGTTACGAGAATTGGAATGCTTGTTTATTGAAATAAGACTAATATTTTTTTTATTAACTTTATAATAAATAAATTAGTATCAAACATAATTTAACAAGCTCACACAACTTAAAAGATAAAATCAAAATTTTATCGAAGGAAAAATTCAGTACTTGGTTTGGCAATCTAGACTAAAATTCAACATAACAACAGTAATTACAAATATTTACACATACAACTAATGTCTACACACATTAATTTGTAGGTTTACACACACATATTCGACTTTATTCCTAAAGTAGTAAGGTTGAAAAGCAGTAGACCGGCACTGAGTGCGGTAGTATCCACTAGAGATGTTACGGAGGTGGTTTTACCGGAACCGAAGTTGGAATCGGAGTTTTTAAATTAGGTTTGTCGGAGTCGAAACCAGAATCGGAGTCAGAGGCGGAGCCAGCGATGGTGGCAGAAGAGAATGAGTTAAGAAGGGCGGGCCTAGCAAAATAAAATGCATTCATAAACCTTCTCCTTCGTACACGATAACCGCGTTCGCCACGCTTAGACCTCCGATTAAAACTTCCGATTTAAAAGTGTCGGAACCGGAGGTGTAATATCAATCGGAAGTTCCGACCTATCGGAATCGGAGTCGAAGCTCCGTATCATCCCTAGTATCTACCTAATATTATTAAAAGTCAGAATTTAAACTTTAATAAATTTTCCGGGCACATGCAATATCTAAAATTCTTAAAAATATAGCTGTATGCAATGCTGATAACACAAGTTTAAAAGCCTATCGGTATTAAAGAACAAGAAAATTTTGCAAATACATTTCCAGAAAATAAAATATAATAATTATAATAGGGTACATTTTTGGGTCGGCGTGGATAATCAATCGGAAACGAGGTATTAATACAGCTTATGTGTTTTTTTTTATAAATCATCGAGTTCGATTCCTGCCAGGGAATATTATTTCATAAATTCAAGGTAGTTTTTGGTTGTCATCAAAATTGGCTCAGAAACTTTTCTTTCGTTTTTTCGCTATTCCTCATAGTTCCGGATTTTAGCATAAACGCTTAATTCAAAACCTATACTATAATACGTGCATTAGGCGTGGAGTTGCGGACACCAGCCTGTTGTACTTATATAAAGTCGCTGTAGATGATGACGAACCTTTAATTAATTCAGAAGGTTTACTTTGATTAGTCAATATAATCAGGTTTAACTGAACAAAAGGATAAAAGCAAAGGTATAGAGACTTTTGTTGATGACTGTATGTTTCATGAAAAAAATTGTATATTAATTAATACATTCACTCACGGGCAAACTACGTACTGCCGAAACCACAGACTCTAGAAATACAACATCTTGCAAATCATATCTTTTTACAAAGATTGTGAGCACTATAGGAGGATTTATTGTCAATTCACGCGCAGAAGGGATTCAACAGGTGTAGAAAGTACTTACGCTTGGTTATTCTTGCCAGTTAGAAAACCCACAGGTCACACGACTTTTTGTAGACAAAATGTGATAATAATATTTAAGACTTTTCTCCCTTTTCTGCTTTTTCTTCACCACCTGCTTCATCAGCACTTGCATCTTCGTCATCTTTCCTGGCTTCACCCATCGCTTCCCAATAAGTTGGAGGAGGATCACAAATCTCATCTCTCTGGACATTGTCTCCTATCTGCACAGGTATGTCCAATACAACATTTCTATAAGGCATCGGCAGTGCAGCAGTTATTCTAACTATATAATCTCTCGAAACTATCTTTGAATTGTCTAAAGAAACTATATCTGATGGAACGATGATATCTACTGGCATATGTAGGGTAGATCCACTCTTGATAGATCCTGTTTTTGTTTCGCAATTCGGTATGTCTTCATAATCTTTCACGTCAGTGTGTCCTGATGCCTTAAACGTATACATTTCTAACAGTTTCACTTCAACACTTTTTATATTTACAGTGGTATCATTCTGAATTTCTGATTCGATTTCTATTTTCCCTCCATTTGTAATTACGGAGTTAAGTATATCTGCTTTCATGATCACGGTGCTAACTTTGCTGGAAAATAGTTGTAATAATCTTCTTCGTTCACCGTACATGACAGGTTCTATAGATAGCTTTGGTGTGATAGTAGACGCTACGGTAATTTCTTTTCGAAAATGTTTGGCGAAAGCGAACCAGCCTGGTCTATCGAATCTTATGCGCACATAATATTTTATCTTACAGTTGACGCCGTATCTTGGAAGGTGTTTGTTGTACTCGAATGTCGGAGGTACGTTTAGAGGCAATCGAAAATTGAATTTGAACTCGTAAGATCCTGGAGGTACGGTGTATTTTCCTTCTTGAATGATCTCGTCAGTATCAACGTAGACTTCACTGCTTCCGTAGGTACGCCTTCTGTTCTTTTGGTTCGTTCTTTCAGTGATTCTTAAAATACCCATTCCTTTTAAAGATACCGTTACCTTTTCCATTTCCATTGGTTCGTCAAGTGCGTATTTGATCATTCCAGAAATGACTTCTCCGCTGTAGAAAGCGCCGTCTGGTGGCTTGTTTAAGTTGATCTGACAAAATATTCCCATTTTGAAGCAAACGGCTTTTACAAGATTTCACAAATTTAAATCCCTTTTCACTGATACGTAGGTTTTTTTCATTTATTTTCTGTTTTACGTTAGGTTATCGCACTCTCAAAGTCTTTAACGTACTCCCATGAATTATTTATATATATTTAGATTATATATCAGAACATCGTCATAATAGTGTTATCGATACAAAAAGATAACAACGATATAAATTACTTAGAATCCTATTTTAAGACACAAACAACATACAATAAAACGTTCCTCACGTTTTATTGTAGCGTGGTTTTCCAACTTTCCAACACTGTGTCCATTTAGGATACGATTTTAGTTTTATAACAACACCGTGCTCAAATCTCTTGACTTCTACACAAATAATTTTGTAAATACAAAAAACACGTCAACCCTTGTAATCTTTCTGACAGCATTTCCATAAAGGTTTGTTCGGAAACACACTGCGTCGGGAATGGTCGTGGCACTTATAGTAGAAAAAACTCCTTTTTTTTTCATGTAATAAACAAAATATCGTTATGGTAAGATCTTGTTTTTTTCAAGTAAAATAAAAATTATCATTCTAGCAAAATAACTACACAGCTTACAGTTTTAGAACATCGTTTTAACAGAGTTTTCATGAAACCTACACGGCTTTATCGTACAATGTATCCGAACGATATCCGTGAAGGGGCAAACGATCACTATCACTGGCTGTGTGTAAAAGGGACAGAGTTATTTGCTGACTCTGTCAGCGTGACGTGTCAGTCACTGATGTCTTGGACGTCACAACATTCAACAGGCCGGAATAATAAACAATGGTCGATTAGATAGCAGTGGTTCTAGTCGTTTGGCGCTAAATATAAAAAGATTTGTGGAATTATTATCAGTTATAAACTTGTAAAGGGCGGGTTGGTGGCGGCCTTTGTTCCACTTAAGGTCAAGTAGCAAAATACTCCTGCATTGTTAAGCGAGCACTAATATGTATACACTTAGCAAACTTCTCAGGTATGGGGCTGCGGGTTGTTCGAAAGAGATACCGCGGCCTCGACACAAAGGGCTAAGAAGGAAAGCCACCCATGGGTGGCTTTTACTCATAAGAAATCGGACAATAATCTTTTATTTCAATCAACTAGGTTCATATGGGTCAGTGATTAATACTTACGAACTGAATATTCAATTAAGTAAGTCATTTTGATAAATTACCTCATGGCATAAATATTGCAAGTTTGAGATATGACCTACTTTATGAAAATGTGGGTTCCAAAATTTTAGATTTGTTTCATATCATGAAAATAAATTAATTCAGTAGGCGAAAACTGGCGTTATATTGGTGTTACTGACGACGGTACACTAAGCTCTACGTCTCATAGTTTTGAAATTCGCCTTAAGCTCCTCATTTTGTCCTCCTCGTTGCATTTCCCGTGATACTTAAGAGTATCGCATATGCATATGCAAATATAAAATTTGCATATACTCGAAGCTCTATTAAGAGTAATCTTGACACGTTCTGCAAAGAGGTTATGTTAGACAGTTAACGATTGGTCTGATACAACAAATACGCTTTCATTGATTTGGCACTGACCTGTGTAAAAGCAGGGGTGGCCCAGTGCTGGTGGCCTCGTCTTACGAAAAGTAAGTTGAGAGTTTGAACCTAGGCAGGCGCATTACTTTGTGTAATTTTTCATGACCAATGCAAAATTTTGTAAGAGAACCGGCAAATTTTAAAACCAAAAATTCGAAGATGTGTAACATCTACCAACTCGCACTGGGTCCGCGTGGTGAATTAATATCTGTCATAGAGAATAGGTCTGTGTCCCAGGTGTGGGGTTGGGCTAATGGTGCGGTGTTCAATGACACCAAGGCTGATACTGAGTGTTGATGATGCCTTCAAAGTTAATTAAGGTTCGATGAGAAGTCTGCCACCTCAATAGTGTCTCGGATAGATCCCTCATAGTGCTGGTCAAGTGGAAAGAACACAAGAGGCAGTACATGAGATGGGACGTTATCTACGATGTGGCCCCATGATCACATTTTAATGATCGGGTGCATCCAGATTAAGTGTACAAGGTCTATTCATACACGAAATCTCATTAGGGGACATAGTACTCTTCATTATGAGCAATTTTTACTATGGGACTGACCCCAAATATAAAAGCTCACAACTTAGGACCCAGTAATATTAATGACAACAATATCCGTGGTGCTAGGCAACTGGGCTTATCCCAGTTTTTTACGTCCCTGTGTGCCTATTGGCCTTGTTCTTTTCTGTCTCCTGCTGATATGGAGGGAAGTGGAAATTTCTGTTTTTTCTACTCCTCCGCTATTATTTTCTGATTAATTTCGTTGCGGGATCCACGACAGTCAAATCATTTCTCTGGAACTTCGTCGAGCTTCATTGTCTCGGCGCTTTTCTTGTGGTCGCCACTGTTGATTCTGGCTCACAGAAATTACAGTGGTTTGGGAATAGTGAGGCGGGCTTGTCCCATTAAAATATGGGACTGACACTAAAATCGCAAAAAAAAACAGCAGTTCTAATTAAATATTTTGACAAGTAATGCGAACATAATTGTAGAGATCGACTGTTTTTGATTTTTGTCTCATAGTAAGCAAGTTGTTGATGATGATGAATACCGAGATGAGTACAGTGACCCCATATAAAAATTATTAAAGGGTGTAAAAGTACCCTTAAAGAAGTCGAAACTCACGAGTTCTCCCCTAACTGCCAAATTTTTATTTTTATAGACCATACCTGGCAAGTGGCAACCAGGTTCCCAAAAATATTGCAACTTTCACCGTAATATAACGTAATATAACTAGGAGTAACGTTTTTATAAAATAAAAATTAAAATAAAAACTAGGAGTTACGGAGATATTGTTTATTTAAATACTTACTCGTTTTTAAGATTTTACCTTTACTTAAATTACCTCTTCAGAAGCAAGTACTAGCACAATGTTTTAAGAGTGCTACCTAATTAACTTTTATCGTAAAATATGATTTTCCACCCCAAAAAAAAGTCGTAGCTTAGCACTCATTTTTGCGTAGGGGTACTTAGTTTGATGTACATAACGCTTGTTTGACGGTTTCGTAAAGAGTATGTGTACATCCTGTTTATGAACAGATAGGCCCTCTGTATATAGAACACTAGCAGACGTCACGCGGTTTCACCCGCGTAGTTCCCGTTCCCGTAGGAATACAGATATAAAAAGTAGCCTATGTTACCCGGAGATAGTGTAGCTTCCCAACGGTGAAAGAACTTTTCAAATCGGTCCAGTAATTTCGGAGCCTATTCGTTACAAACAAACAAACAAATCTTTCCTCTTTATACTATTAGTGTAGATAACATTGCTAACCTCTTTGAATTATGTTAAATAACTATGTTTTATACAATGGTTATTCATGATTTATGTTACTTACCAATGTTATAAGTAAATTATAGAGTGGCGACCGCGAACTGGAGGACGTTGCGTTGGAAGGCCTCCCACTAGGTGGGCCGTTGACCTGGTGAAGGTTGCCGGGACCCGCTGGATGCGAGATGCACGGGACTGGTCAATGTGGCGACTCCTGGGGGAGGCCTATGTCCAGCAGTGGACGTCTTTTGGCTAAAATGATGATGATGATGATGTTATAAGTATGGATATATCCTTATACCCCCATTGGACTAACCACCAACCGGCTCACCTGGCTTCATAAGCGGTTTTGTGATTGTCTGATTGTGTATTATAATCATTTATTTATTAACTTTACCGACAATTCGAGTAAAGCCGCTTTGGAATTTCAATGAAACTTTGCCCCGAGAGAAAAATATCTTTAATCTAAATTCTATACTTACAGTTTCTAATCTATAAGTAGACTTTAGATGTAATCTTATCTCAGCTATATTTAAATTGGGGGGCTCGTCTGCATGTTGGATGTTATCATTACTAGCAAATATTTCAGGTGTTTTTGTAGATTTTTATCAAAGGCTTAACTCGTACGTGAATCTGTGAATCATAAATAAGAAGGCCATTTGGATTTACTATTTAGAACAAACGTAGTTATAACCGGAAACACTTCGATGGGTTTGATAAAGGTATTCCCCTGATTGTTTACGCGTAATTGAAATAAACTAACGTCGTCATTATGAGATTGATAATGTCTCTATTGTATCATGTTAAATAACCATGTTTTATAAGTGGATACACCCTTTTTTGTTTTTTGTTGGGGGGTGGGAAATCGTCAAATAACCCCTCCCGCTCTTGCTAAAGGGAGTGTCAGACTTCTACTGACTAAAAACTACCCATGTTCCTTCTTAGCCCTTGTGCCGAGGCCGCGGTATCTCTTTCAAACAAACTGCAGCCCCGACGGGCACCCTTATACCCCTAAGACCTAGCTAAACAGTTACAGCGGCCCACCTGGCTTCAAAATCAAATTTTCCGATTGTGTATGATTTATGAAACTGAAACGTTTTACCTACAGTCAATTGTTCCATGAACTATTTGGTCTAAAGTATTTTTAACCCTTTCACTTTTCATCCAAAGAACGTTTGACCCACGAACTATTCGACGAATACGAACGAAACGACAGACGAACTTTGTAGTTATTTAAAAACTATCATATTTTTAAAGATATTTTACAAGCTTTTATTTACTTTCACCTGTCTAACTGCGGTACTCAGAGATTTTTAATGATTACTTAAGCCGTCACTTAGTAAAGGTTTGACATACCTTTGTATGACAAAACTGTCTAATCCTTTACTAAGTGATGGCCTAAGTAATTATTAAAGCTCTCTGAGTGTGGCAGTGTCTGTGAACTTTAGATTTAATCTTTTCTTACCTTTATTTAAGTTCTAGGGGTCTAGACGAGCCCCCTAGAAGTTACTTAAATATAACATGTCAATCGTTAACGGGTCAATTGATCAATTACTTGCAAATATTTCAGGTGTTTTTGTAGATTTATATCAAAGGCTTAACTCCTACGTGAGTATATATGAATCATAAGTAAGAAGGTCATTCGGATTTACTATTTAGGACAAACGCAGTTATAACCGGATGCAATTCGATAGTTTTTGATAAGGGCATTTCCCCGATTTTTTACGCGCAATTGAATTAACTGATGTTGAACCTGAATTCAGTTTTGTAGATAATCCTGCCACCGAAAGCAAGGCCCTCGTATTTAAGTACTAATGCTGTAACATAGAAATATTGTTGTACCAAGCCATTTTAAAAGAGTTTTTATGAAGAATTATTAACTGGCCCTGGATTCAGAGACTTTACAATAATTATTTAGGCATGGCCAGGATCACTCTGTTAATAGTGAACAACTTAGAAGAAGAAAAATGGGTAGTAAAACCACTTACTTCTCAACGTGTGATAATCACAGATTTTTTCATTTTTCTTCAATCTGACGAATCCGTAATTTATCAAAAGGTATAGCGCAAGCACCTCCGAAGTTTTCTTCACGATGCCTATCTCTCTAAAAATAGAACTTAATATATTGAATTTTTATGATTATCCTTTTGTAATCTTTTCAGCGAAGGTTTTTGAAAGCAATTTACTCGAAATCTTGGATTATCTAGTTATACTTCACGCTAAGTCTTAAACATGTTGAGCAGTGGTTTTGGTAAAATTGGACGCGAGATTATTTATTTGAATAAAATAATTGTTTTATTAGAATTTATCAGTCATATAGCCCTTGGTTCGAATCTAAGGTCGGCCAAAGTATAATTGAGTTTTTTCCATTAGGAATGTCAGAGTAGCAGCGACGGAATCTCTTTTTTGAGGCTGGAAAATCATCAAATGACTCCTCCCGCTCTGGGGAGAGCGGTAGGGAGTGTCAGACTTGTAGTGACTAAAAACCACCCATGTTCCATCATACACCTTTATGTCAAGGCCACGGCATCTCTTTCGAACAACCAGCCCTGACGGGCGTTGGCCTTTGTGAGCACCTTCAATGTTGCTGACATCCCTTTGAGGCGCTTTGGACGAAAGTTTCTCTCCCTCCACGTTCCACCACCTCCTTCGCTAGCATCACTGTTTCGCGGAAGGAGGTGACGGCGTCCCATTTCCTCTCACCATGGCTTGAACCAGGGCCGGACGCGAGAGGAGTGATGGAGTCTGGATTTGTGACCGATTGATGGCTATAGGCTAGCTCCGAATTAAATGGGACTTCAACGTAATAGTAAAAATGTGGATGTTTGCTTTTAGTTACACCTCACCTAAAGCCATCGAGGCTTGGTATTAAAAGAATTAGAGTGACTGCCATTTATTGCTCTGCCATAAAAGCAAAACCCATAATTATATTTACGAGTAGTCCCTACTTTTCATTTAGAACCTTGAGCAATATTATAAAAAAGGCCCTCGATTATCTTTTGTTAGATATTATATTTTGTATCCAGCTAATATCGTATCCAAGTTATATTTATGATTATGAGTACCTATATTTTGAGCTCCTATCACAGTTTATGAGTAGTTTTATTTCTTAGACAAATACTAAAGTTATCATCTAAAATCCTGTGTATGTCCCAGGATGGTCGGTAAAATAATTGAATTAACTTTTCGGGGATAACTACGGTATGGTTATGCAGACATATATGCGTAACATAACGCTGGTTAAACCCGAAGAGTTAGGCAGTGTGTTGGGTGGTGTCGGTGTGCCTAATAATACACCTTGTATCGAAATTTTCTCAACTCTCTCTAAACTCTTAAAACTCTTTTTATACAATTTTTCATTTGTTTTACATGATAATTGTTTTTTTTTAAACAATAAGTTTGAGACTTATTAGTGAAAATGTCAGCGTTTTATTTGGCTATAACCTGCAATTCGGCAGTAATATTTAAGGCTTATGTTATTGAGGCATGACAAAAGTCATCAGCACCTCGTTCTTAGATAATTGTGACAGACCAAATTGTTAGAAATTACAATCATTTACGCATACACACATATTCAAAAGCTGGTATGATACGAGCTTTTTAATGAGTACTACTAATAAGTAGATACACTAAGTACACTATCATGAAAACGTATAAAAAGATTTTTATTAAAATATGATTCCAGTAAATGCAAATAATAAATGTGTCGCGACTGGACGATAAAAAAAAAACATAAAATTTTATACATTTCAATCAAGTCTGACCTTTTTGATCGCGTAGTTATAACGAATCCAATAAGCTGAACCCAGAAATTATTGTACTGTTCAGTTTTAAAAGTTATTGTGCAGGTTTTAAAATAATAAATTTGTGAGACTTTCAGATATAGTGAATTGTTTTTATATTATTTTAATCACCACGCTTGTGCTGAGGACAAGAAGCTTTACTGGGCTGCAGTTTTTGTCCGTTTACGGAGACGACATAATGCCGACATTGAGGAACTCTGCATTGTATCCCGTACCTACTAAACCATAACCGTGCTATGAACATATGAGAGACAACAACAACATCATTTTATTCCAGGCTACAATGTCCCATAACTGTTTACTAACATATATAAATTACTACATCACGCCTTTATTCTCGAAGGGTTAGGTACAGGTGTACCCATTAGTACACACACAAACACACTGTATGCTAAAATACATAGATAATACAAACACGGAAGTAAAAACCCATTCCATTCCAACAGAATTACCTAAATACCCACGAATTCCCCAAAGGAAAGCAAGTTTATTTTCATGGATGCAATAAAAGACATTTTGTTTCCCATTAAGTACCCAAAACACTGCTTTTGGGAATAATTTACAGAAAAGTGGAGGTTTTTAAATTGCTACCATTTCTACTAAATGTAGCATCTGTTGTTTTAGTGGGGATCGATTCTTTTTTTTATCAGTGATCAAACTAGGTGATTTGCACTATGTACCTATAAAATATATAAGTTTACACTTTGCGGCCACTAACACGCAGCCTAAACCTCTTGGCAGTTTAACATTATTAACACCAAAAATTGTGTCTTCTTTTTCTCCGAGAATAAGTCTCAGAGCCTTGTTAGGATCAAGTTTCCGTAACAACTTTACTTAAAATTCTACACCATCTCCCAAAGCCACAAGACATTAAATGAATAAAAGAATGTTGTAAAAATATAAGATTACCGTAGGTACCTAAAACCATGATCATGTGTATACTACATCTGGGTATACAAGTAGCAGTGTGAGTACGGGGGCGTGCGGCGGCGTGTGCCGTGGCGGCGGGTGCGAGGGGCTCCGGGTTTCGGGGCGGCGGTTGCGCGTTGCGGCGTGCATTCGTTGTTCCGTGATTCGGGGTCTCGTGCATTCGTTGTAGCGGTGTGCGTCGCTGCGTGCTTTCGTGCTCGCGGTGCTCGTTGTTGCTGGCATTCGGCGGCGTGTGATTCGGCGTGGTGGCTTTCGGAATGACGTATTGCACTCGTAGATTTGTTTTTATGAATTGTTCTTCTGACATTCAAAAGTGCCTATAAAGGTTTAATTGAAATAAATGCTTTGAGTTTGAGTTTGCAGTAAATCGTGGGTTTAAATCCAGCTACGGGTTGTTCGAAAGGGCTAAGAAGGAACTTGGGTGGTTTATATTTTATCTAGGGAATTGCAGGCGTGATGTTAAAATAATATCTATACATAATATATTTACGTATTCCAATTTCTTTTGAAGGATAGTTGCGCCTGATAGCTGCGGTCTAAAAGCATAATAAAAGCTATCTTTCTCAGTTGTCTAACCAAATGTTACGGGTGACGGAAATAAAAGACTTAGTAAAATCTCGCATAAACTGATTTGTTCTTTTGCATTTGAACTGCCGCACATAGAAAATTAACACACGTACTTAAAAGAAAACAAAACAAATCAAAAAATTTATTCGCCTAATATGGGTAAATAGATGGTACATAAAAGCATTACATAATACAACAATAAAGATATATAAAACAATACAGATATAAAAAACTAAAAACTTAAAATAAAAGTCTATAAAAAATGAATTGAGTAAGTACCAAATACCTACCACACCTACCTACACCTACAAATACCTACACACCTACTGACTTATAAACACTGTTATTATTGCACTGATAGGAACATAGTAAGCTCACATCGCTCTTGGGCAGAGCGAAAGGGAGTGTCAGACTTCTACTGACTAAAAACCACCCATGTTCCTTCTTCGCCCTCTATGTCGAGGCCGCGATGACCGTAACTTTCTATTCTTATACTCGTAACCTGTATAATTTTTTTCGGAATAAATAAATAGATCTTCGAACTTTCAGTTCACTAGGTAATTTTTTAAATAATTTAATTAAGTTTGGGTGACAATTTCTTCCGTGTGTGAGGAAAAGTGAGGAAAGGGTTTGCGCGCAAAAGACCACGCCATCTAGTCAACAAAAAATATATTAAATTAAATTAATAACAGATAGGTGTGGATAAGTCTACGGTCACAAATTCTTCCCTAATTCCTCCCCTGTGGGATGCATTGTACTGCCCTAATAGCTGGCGTGGAGCTGACCGTAGCGAGGTGCCACGCTGGAAGTGTAGGGGTGTGGGCTTATGTTTGCGTCGACCGTCGTTTCTCGGCGCGGCCCACGTGGTAAACATGGCCAAACGTGGGAAGTCCGATGATACCAGTAGAGGTTCCTCGTAGCCCGCAGATTTGCAACCGGAACTTGAGGGTTATGCTTCTCAGTCGGAACTTCGGCCCTAGAACATGACTTCCAGCGAATCACGAGATAGCCAAAGGTCATCTCCGCTGATTGCAACAGCAAAACTAAGCAAAGCGAGCACCAGTGCGCTGATGGAGGATAATTGTACGTGTAATGTATGCATTTTGACCGAGTATGGTGGTGCAGTTTTACATCCATGTCAAATTGTTACGTAATAAATACAGGGTGTAAATTAAACCATCCCACAACCGTCAACCAAGCATTCTGTACATGAAACTAAGTAACCCTACGCAAAAAAAATTGCTGGGATACGACTTTTATTATGTCAAAAATCACATTTTACGGTAAAACTCAATGTAGCACTCTTAAAACATTGTACTAGTGGATGCGTTGAATAGTAAACGGATCATGGAGATAATTTAAGTAAAGTTATAACCCCAAAAACTAGTGCACAAAAATAGCTGTGAAAATTTTGGGACTTTTACCCCCAATATCTAACTAGGTTGTTCCCAGGTATGGTCTACTACAAAAAAATGATCGCAGTGGTGGGGAGAACAAGTGCCCTTGGTTTGCGTTAAGGGTACTTTTACACCCTATATAATGCGCTGTTTTTTAGTAGTTGTTGATTTAATAGTATTTCAGGATAACCCCCATACCGTGGCATCTTTCCACTTTAAATACGTGCGCGTCTTTCTCTTACAAAAAACAATGTGACCTAAAGTCGACTATCGACTGCTACATAGGACACACACAAAGAGGTTTTCTGCTGCGATAGCTTCGCAATTTATTTTATAAGTATATCGTTACAGGTAGTCGTAGTATCATTTTTAGATGAAACGAAGCGCCCTGGTAAACGTACCTTTAGAAATAAAAAGTATTTTAACTTGTGTGAAAAATTGCAAAGAAACACCAGTTTTTGAAATCCATCGTTAGCGCCGAGATTGTGTTTCGTCCGCTTTTTAAAGTTTAAAGGTCGTCAAAAGTGCGTGGGAAGTCCACCTGTAAAAATTTGCGTTTTTTAATTTTAAATGTCTGTGTATGCTGTAATGTTTGTGTGTGTTTTTGTAGAAGAAATACTGTTAGTTACGTTGGTCTTAGGGTCCCTAGTGCGATTTTATGACTATTAAGTACCTCTTAGTTTTCGATGTTGTGAGTTTGGTGAGTTTTGAATTAAGACCACCCAGCAATGCGCGGCGGGGGCAGATGGAGTAAAGCTGTGTAGATTTACTTTACCGTATACCTCTGCCTCCTCCTTTGAGAATTACAGAATCCGTGATATGATATGTAGGAAAAATACACATTTCTAGAACAGTTAACTCTCTTTCCACGTCGCAAAGATAACAGTTATACCGTTATATTATTACGTCTCCTTGCAACGTGTTTTACGAGACAATTCTGTCGGTACCCGTCGTTTTTGTCGTCGTAAACATAATTCGCTCCTGAATTTTTTGTGCGAAACATAGTATACGTTGAAAGAATACTTTGGGCGAAAATATGATGTTGCTAAGACAATATGTTTGATGGATGATATTGTTTTATTATTTTTCTTGTTTGACAACGGTTTTGTATTTCTTTTCTTGTTGTTGTTTTTTCTCTTAGCCGTTATAATGAGAAATCAATTAGTGATTACAAGAAATCCCCTAAAATCAATTAGTGATTACAAGAAATCGCCTCAAATCAATTAGTGATTACAAGAAATCCCCTCAAATCAATTAGTGATTACAAGAAATCGCCTCAAATCAATTAGTGATTACAAGAAATCGCCTCTTAGAGAAATACCTAGAGTTATTTTGACTCACTACCCGTGGTCCCGGTGGGACGACCCATTAGCGGGTTCATGGGTAATTTTATTACCCGTGGTTCCATTTAAGATTGTTCTCGGACTTTTAACTTTATCGATAGAAAATGAAAACCACCAGTTGCATACAATAATGTTTACTCATTCATAAGCAAATAAAATGATTCCATCCTTGGGAACAAAATCATACCCATACCAGAACTATATTGAAAATGAGCTGGGTGATATCACCCAAGTGAAATGGCAAAACTGAGTAGGAGATAAGGAACAAGGGCAGTAAAGTCTTACAAACTACCAGGAGGCCAGAATGGTTATTGAGTAGCATCATCATTGCATACGGCATGGTGTTTGTAATGAATATAGATCTCTTATGGAATTCCTATTAACCATATAAAGGGTGTAAAAGTACCTTTAACGCAAACGAAGAGCACTTATTCTAAAATTATCGCAGTGGTAGGGCCACTGCGATAATTTTTTTGTTTAAGACCATACCTAGTAACCCCCTAGTTACGGAGATATTGTGGGTTAAAGTTCCAAATTTTTCACAGCTGTTTTTGTAAATGCCAGTTTTTCAGGTTATAACTTTACTTAAATTACTTCTATGGCCTCTTTACTATTCAAAGCACCCACTAGCACAATGTTTCAAGAGTGCTACATTGAGTTTTGCCGTAAAATGTGATTTTTGACCCCAAAAAAAATTCGTTTCCCAGCAAACATTTTTGCGTAGGGTTACTTAGTTTGATGTACAGAGCGCTTGGTTCACGGATGTGTGAAGGGTTAATTTACACCCTGTATACAATACCTCTATCATGTTTCTGGCCTCCTAATAGTTTGAGAGACTTCAATTGTTTCTCATCTTCTATGTGTTTTTGCCATATGTGGTTTTGAATTCATCATTTTCAAAATAGTTCTGGTAGAGTATGTTTTTGTTCCCAAGGATGGAATCATTTTATTTGCTTATTAATGAATTAACATTATTAAATGTAACTGATGGTTTTTCATTTTTTATCGATAAAATTATAAGTCCGTGAGCAATACCTAACGCCATGGACCCATGTTACCAGTGGACCCGGCAATGGGTCTACCCACCGGGACCACGGGTAACGAGTCATTATTTAAGAAAGGAACTCATTAAGTATGTATTTCGGAAAGCGCATTTGTTTTATTTTCCTCTAGTTTTTTCTCTTCTAATACCCAAGAATAAAAAAAAGAGAAATTAAAAAGATAGAAAAAGAAAGTGACATTCTACGAAAACGACATTATGAGAAACATACATTTTGCTACCAGTAGACATTTTGCGAAAGCGACATTTTGCGACTGAGCCTTAGTAAAGTAGTGGTGGTCAGCAGTCAATCCTTATAAAATTCTGGTAGTCAGACTGGAAGCAAACCCCTACATAGTTTGAAAAGGCGTGGCAGATGATGACTGATATTTTCTCGACTATCGACTCTTGTCCAAAGAATGGTTAATTTAAATAATAACATTGACTAAAGGACAGACAATACACTCGTCGGGGCTGCGGGTTGTTTGAAAGAGATATAATAATAATAATATAATAATATTCCACAACTATCACACAACGCCATCTAGTCCCAAGCTAAGCAGAGCTTGTGTTATGGGTACTAGACAACTGATAAACATACTTATATATTTCTAAATACATACATATTATAGATAAATTACACCCAGACACAGAACAAATGATCGTGCTCATCACACAAACATTTGTCCTGGGTGGGAATCGAACCCACGACCTCCGGCATAGCAGTTAGAGTCACTAACCACTAGACCAACAGGCCAGTCGAAAGATAACACGGCATCTGCGGGAGGGGTTATTTGATGATTACCCACCACCCAAAAAAAGGGGGGTAAGGCAGAGGGGTACCCAACAGTATACCCACATTTGGCCAGTTGCTTTTCCAATGCTTTAAGTCTCACATAATAGGAGGCGAGCCTATATTTAACCGGTACAAAACCAAACTCTATGGCTGTTATTGATAAATCCCTGATGGAAAAACCCAATATCATTTTGCCATTTTTTTTTCCGTGGGTTAGAAATCATCAAATTACCCCTCCTGCTCTTGGGCAGAGCGAAAGGGAGTGTCAGACTTCTACTGACTAAAAACCACCCATGGCATGGTTCTTCTTAGCCCTTTATGTCGAGGCCGCGGTAATTCTTGCGAACAACCCGCAGCCCAGACGGGAGTCGGCCCTTGCGGGCCCCTTCCATGTTGCTAACATATCTTTGAGGCGCGCGTGGAACACGAACGCGCTGTCGACTCGGCCTGTCGTCGTCATAAGACGGACGGACGGTGAGCTAGCCCATTACTCACCGTCCACAGGCCCGCGAATATCACTTTGCATGACCTTGGAATCGAACCCACATGCTTAGCAGTCGCGATTGCAGCCACTACCAACGAAACAATCAATATTTTATTTTTATTTTTTTATTTTTACAATCATAGTGTAGCCCATAAAGGAGAACCATCAAATTAAATGACCAACGAATCCAAGTAAAGCGCCTTAATTTTTCCTCTAATTAAGCAGAGCCGCTCAACATTTTTCACTACCTTACATCAAGTCTTGCATAACAAACACACTAAAGGCCCACTGCAAAACCGACTCTAACTTCCTGAAATAAGGTCGTAAAACGATAGGTAGGAGTGTCTTCTAATAAAATAGGCCAGAGCTCGGGAACACTTGGGTCGTGTAAGAGGCTGCTAACATCGAGTGGGGGTGAAGGGGTACTCTATAAATGTGAGTCATGGGGTTTTTTGTTAGGCAAGCAGGTTGTCGAGCACTATTCAAGTTCCATAAGTAGTCGCCAGTTTTAAAGATGACACGCTTTTTGATACAAGGTGTAGGTGTGAATAAAATCAAAAGACATGATGATAGCATTTGAAGGCTTTTGTATCTTTTTTTTTGTAGATGGGTTACAATTACAAGATACAGTCTCGTTTGTTTAGTAGTCGCAAGTGCGACTACAGAGTTCAGCAGGGCTATTGCTTATTTTTTTTAATGTCAGTAGCTATCATAGTGTCCATCAATTAATGGTTAGTTTAGTATACCAAACTAATAACTATTAGACAGTTAATCGATGGACACGATGATAGCCAGTGACATTTAAAAAGATACGGTAAAAAACTATTTCTGAAAATGTTTACGATCAATGCCCTACTATAAATGGCATCACATACATAACATAAAATCACGCCCGTAATCCCGAAGGGTTAGGCAGAGGTGTACCTACAAGTACACTCATAATTCGCATGAATATGCTCCATAGTTATTAGCATGTGAACAGCTGGCACCGATTAAAAGTAAAAATAAAAGAGTAAATAGTTGATAAAAGGTTTCGTATTTCTGATTGTAGCGTTCCAATTTCAAAGTTTTATTAAAATAATTTCCTAGTGATGATTTTTGCCTTTTCATACTCGGGTTAAATGCAATCGAAAAGCTTCTAAAGAGAATGAATTTATTTTTTTATTTGTCATTCGTTATTTGACTCTCAATGGCTCAAAGCTTTCAGTTGAATAAAATGGACGTTGATTTTTTAAAGTAAAATTATTTGAGTAAACAAACGGTTACACGTTGGAACATGAAACGACGGCCTATTTGACCTCTACAACCCAGTTTGCACTGGGTAATATGATGCCCCTTTTTTATTTTTGGGGTTTCGATATCATCTAATAACCCCTCCCGCTCTTGGGCAGATTGAAAGGGAGTCACTGACTAAAAACCACCCATGTCCCTTAGCCCTTGTGCTGAGGCCGCGGTATGTCTTTCGAACAACCCACAGCCCCGACTTGAGTACGATACCCTTTGATAAGACTGATTGTTCCTTTCGGGCCACTGCCTACCTGTAACGATTGTCAAAAATCTACAACAGACAGCCAGGCTGCGTACTTTCCGAGACACGAAGGGAATTTGTTAAATAATGGGTGCTCACTGATCCATGTAAAAACCAAGGCAAGGGCGCTGACGATTTAACGGATCTGATAGTAAAACCGCTGTGTAGCACTACCTTTTAAAATCATTTTTGCGAGCTAGCAACACGGTCCACGGCTCCTGGCAACCCAGCCCGCGACGCGGGAACTCAAGGACAGTGGAGGACGATTCGCGCGCGCTTTGAACACATCCGCGAAACGCTCGTTTAACAATATTCCATAATTTACTGTTTAACCCCTGTTTGTTTATTTGTTTTACCTATAGTTCTGTGTTTTACTCTTTTACAATATAATTTTACTAATTTAACGTACGTGACTCATTTGAAATAGCCCAAATAACTAACCCTGAGAAAACTCTCCCTTACAGCTGTTTTTTTTTCCCTTACTTCCTTCAAATGATTTGAGCATGCGGTGCCAGCTAATACTGGTTTGGTAAATCTTGATTTCTTTATCAAAGTGTGCAATATAGACCAATTAAATAAATGTTTGCTAGCGTCAATGTGCGATAAGGAATAACCCCCTTTTCAGACTTTTTCAGAGTTTTACGGACTAAAAATGATCATGTTCTTTCTTAGCCCTTTATGTCGAGGCCGCGGTATCTCTTACAACAACCCGCAGCCCCGACGGGACCCGCAACTCTGACGGGAGGAATAACCACACAGCTATTCAGTACTCGCCTACAACCATTTCAGACAATTATATCTTACCAACCTAATTATCGAGGCTATCGGGCATTGGTGGCCCAGTGGTGGAGGCCCCGACTTACGAACAGTAAGTCGTGGGTTTGAACCCAGGCAGGCGTATTACTTGGTGTAATTTATTTCATCTCTGCTGCTCTCAAAACGGTGAAGGAAAACATCGTGAGGTAACAAAATGTCTTAGAACCAAAAAAGTCGATACCATGTGACATCGACCAATCTGCACTGGGCCCGCGTGGTGGATTATAACCCATCCCTCTCCTAGAGAGGAGGCCTGAGTCCCTGCAGTGGGAACATTTTAGGCTGATGATGATGGTGATGAAGAACCCAACTATCCTTAAAGGTGACGTTCCTCAAAAATGATAGCTGCAAGTCAGTACTCGCAACCGTGACGGTGACCAGATATATGAATGAAGACGAGGCAAAGGAAGTATGTAAGGATCATAGCACGTAGCGTTATGTGGTTTCTGCCTAACAGTAAGGGAAAATTTTGTGAATTTACGTATGTACGTGTATGTATATCCTACTAAACATTTTCCTCAATGCTATGAAAAACTAGAAAAAAAAATGGTCTTAGCTTAGTGAAAAATACACAATACGATATCGACGGGCGAGTGATGACGCCATTGTGACGCCGATAGGGTTGTCGCACAGGGATGTTTTACAATTCCAACACCTAGTACGAAAGCGAAGCTCTTATGAGAAGCCTGAAACTAAGTTATGCCCGTATATCTGCATCATGCACCCTTGACGATCTGAGGTTGTAGCACGGTGCAAATGTAACGTATTAGTAAATACTTCGATTTTTATATCGGAAATTCAATTATCCTATGGCATTTTATTAAAAATTAAAGTGCTATTTTGGAAGGTAAATTATATGTACTTAATAAACAGTATCACTACCATGAATAAAAATTTGTAATTTCTTAAAATTGTGATAATTTGACTGACAGGATTTAAGTTTAAAAGCGACATTACACATTACGCTCGTGATAGGACCACTGGTGTTATATGTAAGTAAATACACTTTAATATTTGTGAAGTGACCATGTATCATCATATTAATAAAGGCAGACCACAGAACAAAGCGATTAATTACTTTTTTTAATAAAACGTTACCCCACACTAAGAATTTCTCCTGTATCGTGGGTTGGACATTTAAACTCACATATACAAATACCCAGACCCAAAACCACTATCTGTTAGCCGCATAAATTTTTGTCCCATGCGGGGATCGAATCTGCGACACGTTGCGCAGCAGTGAACTGCTTGAGCCACTGCGCCAACCGTGCCGTCAAAAATGACTACCCATATTGTTTACAAAACTTCAACCACAAGTTACAAACGTAGCTTATTCTGAATCCCTCTGCTTACGCTATTCGTGAGATACCTAAAACCGATCGCAGATAACAGTACAGAGTATTTGTGTCAAAATAATGGCGCAGATAATTTTGGGAGACAATAAGTTCCATTAAGATTGGTTTACATTACGACACAGCGGAGACAAAAGGGAGAGTGTCTTTAGCAAACATGTCAATCCCGCTATTAAGAAAATATTTATAATTTTTTGTTGGCAGGACAACATTATTATATCAAAGACTAGCGGACGTCACGTGGTTACACCCGCGTAGTTCCCGTTCCTACAGGGATAAAAAGTAGCCTATGTCACCTGGGGATAGTGTAGCTTTTCAACGGTGTAAGAATATTAGTGTAGACTTGGATAGTAGTGCTACAACATAATTACCACCTAATGTTTGTAAAATAAATCTTTATAGGTTAAGCCGCGCTTGCCTAGTTAGGTCTGTAGATGGGTGATCACCCATTGCATACCGAGTTTCCTCCGTGCCTCGGAAAGCACGTTAAGCAGTTGGTCCCGGCTGCCATATATAGATCTTTGGCAGACGTTACGGGTAGTCAGTGACCTGAAAGTCTGACAACAAGTCTTAGCAAAGGGTATCGTATTATCCGGTATTAACTGGGTTGTGGAGGTCAGATAGGCAGACGCTCCATGTAAAAAACTGGTACTCAGCTGCATCCAGTTAGACTGGAAGCTGACCCCAACATAGTTGGGAAAATGCTAGGCAGATGATGTTTGTACAATAAATAATGGGGTACACGTTTTATTGTCAAATACTTTTTTAGGAAGCATCCAATCCCCCCCCCCCCCCTCCAATGACGCGAAATAGTGTTTACCATGTTTACTGTTTTTGAGAGTTTTTGATAAAGATAAACTCAAGTTATTGTGGGTGTTTATAAGCAGACAAAGCGGTCTACTCTTTTCTTGTTCCATTTTTGATTTTAACACAGTTGAAGCACTGTTAATGATAATAATATTAGTGAGTATCTGCGGTACTCAGAGATATTTAATGATTACTTAAGCCGTCACTTAGTGGCTGCGGGTTGTACACTAGTCACCGCGGCCTCGACATATAGGGCTAAGAAGGAACATGGGTGGTTTTTAGTCAGTAGAAATCTGACACTCCCTTTCGCTCTGCCCAAGAGCGGGAGGGGTAATTTGATGATTTCCCACCCCCACAAAAATAATATTGTGTGTCTGTTAATAATATTGTAAAACTGTCAAAACCTTTAGTAATTGATGGCCTAAGTATCATTAAAGCTCTCTGAGTGCGGCAGAATGTGAGTTTAAAATCTCAAATCAAAATAGTTTTTTTATTATTTTCCAGATTTAAGTAAGATTCTTTCAAGGCGTATACGTAAGCTAAGCTGGACAGTCCCAAAAAAGAAAACAAATACCTTGCCCGACCTCACCCTTTTCTTGCGAGTACCTACATTTATTTTCAAGTTCACACACAAAAGTACTTAACACACAGACGGACATAAAAACTCTTTGATGTGCCAGTAAGAGTATTTCTAATTTCTTTGTCCGCGTCTTTAGTACAATTCGGTGGCTAACAAGGGCTCAGATCAAAGGTACGGTTGAGTGTAAGTACTCTATTCCTTTTTCCTTTTTACGTTCCGTTCTACGCAGTTTTCTGGTCCTATGAGATTATTTTTGGCTAGCTGGCATTTGTAGTTGTGAGGTTTTGAAGTAGTATATTTATAGTCTTTTTTTTTTTCATGGGACAAGCCCGCCTCACTATTCCCAAACCACTGTAACTTCTGTAAGCCAGAATCAACAGTGGCGACCACAAGAAAAGCGCCGAGACAATGAAGCTCGACGAAGTCCTAGAGAAATGATTTGACTGTCTTGGATCCCGCAACGAAATTAATCAGAAAAGAATAGCGGAGGAGTAGGAAAGACAGAAATTTCCACTTCCCTCCATATCAGCAGGAGACAGAAAAGAACAAGGCCAATAGGCACACAGGGACGTATACAACTGGGATAAGCCCAGTTGCCTAGCACCACGGATATTGTTGTCATTAATATTACTGGGTCCTAAGTTGTGAGCTGTTTATATTTGATTCCAATAATAGGTATGACAAAAATGCTTGAACGCACGGAAATTTGTTCTAGTTTCTACAAGGTCCGTATAGTAAATAACTCCGGATGTAACCTGTACACTATCTAACATAATATTACGTTCATTCTGCCAAAGACTACACTCCCATAAAATGTGATGTGCAGATTGTTCATATTCGCAGTCAGATGTAGAACATTGACAAAAAGGCGACGCAACAAGCTTGAAGGAAAATAATTTACTCTTAAAGCTACCATGACCAGTGAGAAATTGGGCATTTATAGTCTTTGTTTTAGGAATATATTTTATAGTCTTTGTTTTTTACACTTTACTTAATATTGGCGGTTGTGGCAGTGGCTGAGCGATTAGACTGATTCGTTGCATGTCGCAGGTTCGATTCCCGCACGGAACTAATATTTGTATGGCTTACAAATTGTTGTTTCGGGTCTGGGTTAATGTATGTTAGTTTAATGTTTTTAAACGCAAAAAAGGGTAATTCTGTTTACCCTACGACACTCGTAGTGTGCACGTGGAATGAAACAAAAATATGACTTAAAAGACAACAGGGTTAGTGAACATTGCATTAAAGAGCAGTGGTGGCTCAGTGGTGGCGGCCCCGACTTATAAACAGTTAGCCGTGAGTGCGAACCTCCCAAAATGGTGAAGGAAAACATCGTGAGGAAATCGACATGTCTTAGAACCAAAAATTCGAAGATATGTGACATCTACCAATATATTGGTAGATAGAATCTGTTATTTCCTACATTAGTGAACATTGCACTATTGTAGGAAACAACAGATTCTTTTTCATCTATGCGTGGTGGTGGTTGAAATGTTGTACGAACCGTTTATGTACCTGCCTGTATAAAAATAGCGAAATATTTCGTATAAAAGGTTAAATTAGAAAAGAGATTGTGTATATTAAAACGACCATTACTTTCTATATGTAGGTACATGTATGCTATATTTTTTTAAATATTAAAACCGCTCTTATTAAAATGTAAATGCACAGCTAAGCAGGATATTGGAGTTTCAGCACATCTGTTACGATATTATGTACACAAGGACTGAGCGCAAAAAATAACATGGAATTCATCAATGTTGGATTTAGCTTCGTGATGAACAGTGGAATAGGGGATCGGACAAAAAAAAACAAATTAGTACGTCATATAGATTTCCAAAAAAATATTGTAAACGTTTTTTTTTCACATAATCAAAAAATAAAGGCGATACAGTGCTTCGAAAACTCGTGAACTCTTCGAAAACGTCACATGTTAGTACACTTTTTACCTACAAATCACGTCACAACCCCCCACTAATGATCTTTGACGCGTCTTATCTTCGTAATTTTTTATTAATTTGATAAAACAAAAAACACGTATCCAATATTTTTCGATAATCTAAGTGACGGACTAATTAAAATCATATTTTTTTGACTCATTACGATCCCTTCGTGGACTGTTGTGTGTGTATGGCACGATGCCCATAGTCCTTTGATTTTTATGAAACGCTATTAAGTAATAATTAATTAATTCTGTCACCAAAGAAACTTGATACTGCGTTCCAAAACTCAAATTGCCGATGTAAGTTACACGGCTGCCAAGCTCAAATAGAACTGGACTGGCCACATCTGATGCACGCAGGAGGAGCTTTGAGCTAAAGTAACCACGCAATGAGTCCCAAACAGCACCAAACGGCGAAGCGGCTGACCCAGAAGGAAACGGCGAGACGAGCTTGACTCTTTTCACAGGGATTGGCAAACCGGAGCACTGATAGGGAACAGTGGGAAGAGGGAAAGGAAGCCTTTGCCCTGCTGTGGGACACAAATGGTTGATAATAATAATATCATAAATAAAAACCAAATATTAGACAAAATAACAAGTCATCATCATCATCATCAACAGCCTATTAATGTACCCACTGCTGGGACAAAGCCGTCCACTCTGAGAGGGAATGGGCTATAACCTACCATGCGGGCCCAGTGCAGATTGGTAGATGTCACATGTCTTCGAATTTTTTGGTTCTAAGACATGCCGGTTTCCTCACGAAGTTTTCCTTCACCGTTTTGAGAGCTGCGGTGATGAAATAAATTACACAAAGTAATACACCTGCCTGGGTTCGATCCCACGACCTACTGTTCGTAAGTCAAGGCCGCCGCCAGTAGGCCATCGCTGCTCAAATAACAAGTAACTGCCTCACAAGAGTAGCGGAAGAGCAAAGTAACTTTGAATGAACTGTGTGAAGCATTCTTCACACACTACAGTTCAGTGGTAGTCTTTTCTTGCCATATCATCATAATTATGGCAAGCAAAGAGGTGTGTGATGAGGTGAATAATAAAGTAATAGAGAACTATGACAGAAGTCATGCTGCGCCGAACCCAAATGAATTGACATAGTGCAAGAAAATGATGTTGATATGTAACTGCCTCACACTTTGCATGTTTTTTTTTTGGCTTGTGCTTAAACGCCTACCAGAAAAAAAACATTTACTACCAAAAAAATTCGAAATGCCTGCCAGAATGGATGGCTCACCATATTGTGTTTCATAAAGTTTTGTAGAAATTTTTATTCGATGCCATAAAGATTTACAGACGCCTTTAAAGTTAACTTCAGACCAAATATTTTATATTATAGATGTAACATGAATTCTGTAGGACCACTCGACGGAGCCGCGCATGGTTGGTTTAAAAAAAAAGTGGTGCCCCAAGTCCCGAGCTCGCTTCGCTCGCTTTTGCGTCCAAGATTAGGTTTTAGCATTTATAAATTTTGGTAGGCAAAAAAAATATAAATACAACATGTACAATTATTCAGGAACTTAAAACGTTGTTCTTTAGGCACCATGGTGAGTTTATTTTATTTGAAGATAAAAAATTTTTTTAATGAGCATTTAAATTGTAACCTTTCTTTTCAGACCTTTTTGTCAGCCTTCTTATCACACTCCACGAAATTTCCCTTAAATCACTCACACACTCACTTTTCGCAACAAAATTGACTATCTATTCGTTCTAGAACTTTCATCGATCACTCATTCATTCATTTAGTCTTCGTCTCAGGTACCGTAAACTCTCCAATCAATTTTCTCAACTTCTGACTGGTAAGATATCTAGGAAAGGAACATTTATCCTGGAAAATTAATGACTTTACCCGGGAGGAGTCGGAGGTATAGCTACTGTTAAATAGAACTTTGGTTATAAATCAGGTGCCAAGGGAATTTCGCCCGTAACATCGAACTAGCTAGGATTGGAAAACTAAAACTATTCGGTTTTACATCTAGAAATATTGCTCGTAAAAACAATGTTGCTTTGTGTAAATATTGCGATGTGTTTTTTTTATAATTTGGTTACCCTTTTAAGTGTGTGTTCACATAGTAGTTCCGTATTTGCATTTTCTTGAAAGGTTGCACCTCATATAACATCTCTGAAATAGACGTATTTTTCATCCGACTTCAAAATAGGAGAAGGTTCTATGTCCGTCTGTCTGTATTTTTTTATGTTTGGTCATTAATGTTTCAGTTTATTTAGGACCGATTTACGAGATTATTTTTTCATTTGGTAGAAAAAGTTTGAGCAATGTTCTCTTAGACATTGTATTAAGTTTGCTTGAAAAGTTTATGAGTTAGCTTCTATAACACGTATTTTTCTTCAACGTCTATCTTGATGATATCCTAATATCGTCTACGTAGTACACAGTGTACACAGTGTGCGCATTACATAGTAGTAAATGAACACATGACAAGAATTCGTGTGGAATTTTTCGACTAAAAAGAACAAATCGTTGACGGTGACTTATTTCTTTCATAGACTTTATTTGGCAAAAAATTAAAGTTATTTTCCACTTTCGTGTTTTTTAAAGTCGGTTGTTATTTTGGCAACAAAACTTGGAAAACGAGTGAACGCAACGGAAACGGAACAACAAGTTTAATAGAGATGCGTCATTTTTGGAAAAACTCAATTATCTTTAGTCAAACCTTTCAAGGTGAACACGCCTATACGCAAAAAAAAACACCTCCACAACTCCCAAAGTACACACTCACAAAAACGTAATAAAAACCGCTAAAATTGTTCAAAATAAGCTTAAATATAATTGTCTTGATATTTTAATTAAACATTACCGGGATCAGGGTAAGCACCGGATGTCCCGGGAACCTTATCCCGGAGTACGGGACCAACAATGACGTTTAAAGTTAATCATTTAAATTAGAACGCGGGACTTCAAAAGATGGATTTTTTCTCTTTTTATTACATCGTTGTTATTTGCGTTAAGGATAATGTTGTTAGGGACGGTAAATGTTGATTATCTGACGTTGCTGAACGAATGCTGATTTTTATTGTGAGACAACTCAGGCTTTTTTTGGTGGGTGGGAATTACTAAACGACTACAACCGCTCTAAACAGAGTGGTAGGGAGTATCAGACTTCTAATGACTAAAAACCAACCATGTTCCTTCTTAGCCCTCTGTGTTGAAGCCGCGGTATCTCTTTCAAACAACCCGCAGTCCCGACAGGGGACAACTCAGGCTGAGACGTTCTATAACCCTAGATTGCTACGCATGTTGCGTACAAAGAAACTACTCATACGCCCGCGAGGCGCCTCTTATTGAATAATGATTTTAGTCATCTGCATTTTAAAATACGCTGTGTGCTAGGTGCCTAAAAGAACCATCCAAAGAAATTCTACACGTAAACAAAATAAACGTATGCACGTACGCAAACCAAATGAGCTGGCACCCAAACAATTCATCAGCAAAAATGTGTTTAGCAAAAATAATATGGCAGCTAAATTTCACCTGCGCTGCGCCAAGGTTTTCACTAAACACTTTTTCCATCCAATTTTGGTTAGAATATCTTCTTTGCTCAGACTTTAGCATAAAAATGGCTACCTTATCTACCATAACACACAATTTCGTTGTTCGGAGAGAACGTAGACGAGGCCTAGTCTGCCGTCATTTTGATTTATAGCATACCTTTTAAACCTAAGTTATGACTCTCCTGTCTGATTTCATCAACAATAGGAGACAGTTAAATGAAAGAAAGAGCTAAAGAAAGTGTGCTAACACACTTATATCCACGTTGTTCCTTATTTTCAGCATAATTTTTATCATCGTAAACGTCGACCATATCGTAGAAGATTTTAATTTTGCTGAGAGTTCGGAGAAGTATGCAAAAATAACGTTTTCTGAAAACCTATTTGCAAAGGAAATTTCTGAAAAAAAATGGCGCCAATTGTAGAATATAAGCAGAATTTTCTTTTTTCTTCACCCATTCTGGTAGGCAAAGGGAACTATGCCAAGTCTTCAGTAGATTTTTTTTATTGGTATGAAATGAAAATGAAATTTAATGAGATGAAATTAAATGAAACCTAACCTAAATCATTCAATCAAATCATTAAATCTGATATAAAAACTTCTATAATTTTTTTTAGTAAAAACTTCATGGTTGGTTTTTCTTTTTAATAGACATTATTTTGACAGTTGGGAAAGAGAACGCACGAGTTCGGGAAAGGTAAAAAAAAAACACGAGTATGTAATAGCCCACATCCCGAACGCTATACGTCCCTGCAACACGCCACTTTTTGAGCAACTGTATTAAAAAATAACATTCGGTAACTATCCGAATGCAAGTCACTGTAAAAAAACAAAAACACTTGGCAAATTTGCAAGAAAATCTGAAAATAAACTTCATATATTTTTGAGTTTAGGACCTCTAACCGTCTTTGTAGATGCGAGACTGGTACAAAATCAAAAGACCTATAAAACTTACCTAATCAAAACTTCATATAGATAACCTAAATAATACCCTTACTTGTCCCAAGGACTAACATCAACCCTCTTCAATAACGGTGGCTAGGCACCACTATAAGGTACTTTACAAGCCTCGCTAGTGCTCGATTAAGATTGGGGTCTGGTAATAAAAGGATCCCTACTTTGTTGTCATGTGACCCGTAATCTTATAAGATCTTTGCATATCCATACCACTAAAAAGATGTTTTTTCAACCGAAAACGGGGTGGAAAAAACTACTGAACCCATTTCGGGACCACTTGAATTTTACTCAAGCCTTTGCTTCTTCTGCAGGGAAGGTAAATAAACTGTAAAGAGGAATAATCTAGTACCCTTGTTTTGATAAAAAATAGTGGAAGAAAAAGGGTACGATACCGTTGTGATGCGGACACGGAGCTGGTTTTGTGTAGTTTGGTTTCTTACAGGAATTTGTGTCGTACTGTTTTGGATCATAAGGTTTACCGCCACCCGTCGGGGCTCCAAGATGTTGTAAGAGATACCGCGGCCTCAACATAAAGGGCTAAGAAGGAACATGGGAGGTTTTTAGTCAGTATAAGTTTGACACTCCCTTTCGCTTTACCCAAAAGCGGGAGGGGTGGTTATTTGATGATTTCTCACAAAAAAAAGGCTTACCGCCTACTGCTACTTTTGATATTTTAGCGGCCAAACCCGATTTACGGCCAAACCGGTTATGAAGGATCGAAACCGGTGGCACTCTGTAGTTTTTGCCACCTCAATGGGAAAAAGGCTTAAGGTTAGCAATGGAATAGGGATGTTTATTGACATAAAAAAATATGATTCTAAAAAGTCCGTCTTTTAGATTATCGAAAAATATTGGACACGTATTTTTTGTTTTATCAAATCAATAAAAATTTACGAAGATAAAACACGTCAAAGATTTGAGTGGGGGGTTGTGTCGTTACTCACCGGTAAAGAATGTCATACTAAAGTCTAAGAAAATGACGTCACACGAGTTTTCAAAGCACTGTAGCGTCTTCATTGTTTGTTTACATGAAAAAAGAAAAAAACGTGTCCAATATTTTTATGAAATCTATCTGACGGACTCATTAGATTTCTTTTTGTTAACTTTTGCGATTTGGAAGCGCAGCTTTAACTTCACGTCGATCCCCTTGTTATCAAATTTCGGCAGCGACAGGTACCGACTGGTAAGTACCAATATTAATACGAAGTATTATGTACATACCTGAAATCTTATTAAACCGCTCATACACCAAAATCTCCATTACTAAAACGAAAGAACAAGCCCCTTTATATAAGTTCCTACATCACAGTGACCACACAATGTGATAACGTGGTCTAATCCTAGTCGCAGTGTACTAACCTCCATATTATTATCCGGGCATTACATTCTAGTGGGGATCTCAAAGCTCCTTATTGCGCTATCGGTGTGGAACTGTTGCCATGTGTGTCATTTAATAATCTGTGCTTATATTCTGAATAGGCAATGATTGTGGACACCTGGACGCGTTACGTTTTATTTTAATAGGAGGATACAAAATTAAATTTTAAGTGGGTTGAAGAATAAGTAGCGAGATATCATTATCTGCTTATATAGCCTTTTCCCAACTATATTGGGGTCGGCTTCCAGTCTAGCCGGATACAGCTGAACACCAGTATTTTACATGGAGCGACTGCCTATCTGACCTCCACAACACAGTTAATACTAGGTACTTACTACGGTACCCTTTTTTTTTTTTATTTGTTTGGTGGGTGTAAAATCATCGAATAACCCCTCCCGCCCTTGGGCAGAGCGAAAGGGAGTGTCAGACTTCTACTGACTAAAAACCACCCATGTTCCTTCTTCGCCCTCTATGTCGAGGCCGCGATAACCGGTGGACTATCGCGGCCCCGACAGGCGTCGGCCCTTTCGGGCCCCTCCCATGTTGCTGACATCTCTTTGAGGCGCGCGTGGAACACGAACGCGCCGTCGACACGGCCTGTTTTCATCGTGAGACGGACGGACGGCGAGTTAGCCCATCACTCACCGTCCACAGGCCCGCGTCTACGGTGGCCGGAGGTCATCGCGGGACCCCCGACGCCCGGAGCGCCTCCCGCGGCGGCTGGGACGAGAGGTTCTCTCCCTCTCGTAATTCTCGACAGCATGTAAAGCCAAGATAGAGGCCATCTTGGTTTTTAATGGACGCCATTTTGATGTAGCATAATCTTAATACCTATTACATAAAATTTAACTTTACCATAAAACCATTTCTTCAGACTCGGTTGACTCTCCGCAGCACATGATCCACACTCTCCACTTCTTTCAATTTCAAGATACTAGGGTCTATTTCGTGTTGAAGGGCCTTTAACAACAGTGGCGAGGTTTGAAATATGACAAAGAGGAAGGCGATAAAAAGAAGGTTTTTACTTTAGTTTTTTAACCAAATTTTCGTTATCAGCGACACCTAAAACCACAAAATTGACACCAACGGAAAACCAGTAAAAAATCGTAGGCGCCAACAAAATCTTTTTTTATTATTTATCGTAAATAATTAAATGCTGAGGACACTACAATGCCACCAACTTCTAAAGCTAAGGTCGTTTTTATTTTTTTTAATTATGAATAAAGAACAGACCTCGCCTGCTTGCAAGTTTTGTTAAATTTAAAATGTTTTTCTTTTGCCTTTCAGATTTTTCAGTCGGGTTTTTAGCTTTTTACTACTTATTTTTTCTTTTGAGTTAATCACGTTCAATCCTTTTCGCCGACTTTTTATTTATCCGATTTGTCACTTTGAACTTGTTTGAAACATAATTATAGGTTATATATTTTTTTGTAATCTCCTTTTAAAACCTTCCAGATCAACCCTACTCGATGGTAATGAAATTTTTTTTTTTAGTGAACACGTTATGGCAGCCCCAAGTCCCCAATTTTAATTGTTTTTAGTAAATTAAAGTTGCCAGTGGCAAATCTAACGACGTATATTTAATCTAAATTCGTTCATCCGTTTAGGACAAAGAAATGGCCATACATACATACATACACGTAACCCTCCTTTTGAGCTTCGCCGCAGTCGGGTAAAAATAAGTTAGTTTTCAACATTTATTTTGGTTAGAATCAGGCATTATGTGGGCAAACGAGAGGTTTCGTACAATTAAAATCAACGTTCTATTAAACTAACAAATTACCTGAAATTACTATGAATCAGGTAAGGTATTTATTCTATATGACGACGCCAGCGATGGCGGAGCGATAGGTCGTCACCATCTTGATTTGGTGGTAGAGGGTTCATTTGTTGAATTATAACACAACGTGTAAATATAACCTCACTTTAATCAGATACTAATAATCTAAAACTAACACACTTGATAAACATACCAAGTGGCAATAATAATTTTACTAGCCAAACCGACAGTTTCGTTTTGGAGAAGTGACTCGGTCGGTGCCTCGATGCGAAGTGACCGTTCGACAATCCGCACTTACCAAAACGACTCTGTCCACGTGCCGCCATTACAAAAATAACGTCACGGCGTTTGCCCCTCTACTACAATAATCAATTGAGCAACTTTTGTTAGAACGATATCGTTGTCCACGACATATATTATATTATTATTTATATCGCATCCGACGAAATAATATATTATGTTAACCTTACATAATATATTTCGTCGGATCCGGATATTGCAAGAACTCTTTAATAATACTCGCAACAACTACCACTTCCCGTTTTAAGGCACTCGTGCACTGCATTATATCTGTGCTAATACCAGGTGAATAACTTTTGTTTTAGTCGTGCGAGCCTTACTCTAAATCCGGTCGTGTGATATACGGCGCAACGCCACGAGTTTTAGCGTAGATGTTGCTGTAAAGGTACAGGGCCGGACTTTGGTGAAACAAAGTATTTATTTGTGCTGAATTTTATTTTGCAGTGAATGAGTATAATATTTAGACGCCTTTTTAAAGTTAAATGTGTTCCAATAAACCAATATAAAATTTAAATTTTAACCATTCTTAAACATCTATCAAAACGGACAGTGCTCTTCCAGAAATTAACAGTTCTTGCAACTAAATAAAAAAAGGTTAACAAGCATCCTTAAAATAGACTGAGGTTGTTTCGGCTATTTCTTCTCGTAGCAGGCAGGTACAAAATACACGCCTAGTGGCTAGTCTAAAAAACGTGTAAAATTGTTTGTACAAACCCATTTGCAAAGTAGACACACATTAGGCATCAGAGGCGTACCTATCTAAAGGGCAAAGATTTGATGTCAATGTGCTCGCTTCCTTTATAAGATACAAAAATCTCTTCGGTAATTATTACAGGTTTTTTCACTTTAAACAAACATTTCATTATAAAATGATAAGCCCAAGCATCTCAAGTAGTATGTATAAAACTATCCCCTTTTTCTTTATCGTGTCATTAGTTCCTAACTTGGCTTTACAAGCCGTCAAGAAATATTTCTCTCATTTTCTTTCGACTTTTTTCTTCACCGAAGCAAGTGCTAATTTTGGAGGGTGGCAAATCATCAAATAACCCCTTCCGCTCTTGTGCCGAGCAAAAGGGAGTGTCAGACTTTTACTGACTAAAAACCAACCATGTTCCTTATTAACCCTTTATGTCCAGGCCGCGGTATCTTTTGCGAACAACCTGCAGCCCCGACGGGACAACCCGCAGCCCCAACGGGACCCGCAGCCCCGAGTCGGAAAAAGTTGCCCTTAACTCCATCCCTGTATCCGCGCGTGTTATCCACCCATTCACAGACGTGGCGGAGTATCACAGACTGTACTCCACACGGCTGCACAGAAGTAGTCTGACCTTGTATGTACATTGTAACAAAGAGCTCGCCTTTATTGCTAGTTTACTGACTGTTAAATGGAAGGGAAATGCTTTTATATGTTTTTACTTAGTGTAGGATTTATTTACGAGTAACTAGTTATAACCAGATGGCTCAGATAGAGTGGTTCATCACAATTCTGGTAACCTTTACCCTACTTTGTTGGGGTTGGCTTCTAGTCTAACTGGATGCGGTTGTATGCTTGTATTTATTATATACTAGCTTGTACCAGCAGTTTTTCCTACGTGGAGTTCGATAATTGTCCCACGAGATCATACTACCGGGATAAGAAGTATCCTATGTGTTTATCCAGGTTATAAACGTTCACTAGTTTTTGTGCGAAAGAGTAACAAACATCCGTTCATACATTCTAACAAACTTTTGCATTTATAATATTAGTAGGATATACATGGAACCACATCTTATCTGACCTCCACTCTGAAAAATTGCGAAAACCGTAAATTTTTAGCTGCATTATACAGCGTGTAAAGTAACCCTTCACACATACGTCAACCAAGCATTCTGTACATCAAACTAAGTAACCCTACGAATTTTTTTTTGCTGGGAAACGACTTTTTTTTTTGGGGTCAAAAATTTCATTTTACGGTAAAACTCAATGTAGCACTCTCAAAACATTGTGCTAGTGGATGCTTTGAATAGTAAAAGAGTCATGGAGGTAATTTAAGTAAAGTTATAACCTGAAAAACTAGTTTTTACAAAAACAGCTGTGCAAAATTTGAAACTTTGACCCCCAATATCTCCGTAACTAAGGGGTTCCCAGGTATAGCCTAGAACAAAAAAATGGTCGCAGTGGTGGGGAGAACAAGTGCCTTTCGTTTGCGTTAAGGGTACTTTTACACCATTCATAATAAAAATATTTTTAATCGTTTTAAACTTTGTATGGAGCCGGAGCCCTCGCGAGTACGACTTGCACTTAGCCGCTTTTTATTGCCAATATTAATATTGTATTGAACTAAAGAAACGCCAATTTATTAATCATCAAAAAGTGGTTCACTGGAAGTACATTCCAAACTTAAAATAAAAAAATATTTTATTTTACACTGTTGAAAATGGAAAAGAGAACGATATCTAGTTTTCCTTTCAACAGTGCCTCCGCCTACCGGAGATTGCCAATATTTCTTTCTTCAGCGCCACAAGATGCAAGAATTATTCATCTAAATGACGTTTTAAAGTTTTAACGTTCAACATTTTACGGTGCATCATTCAGGGATTTAATAAAAAAACATGATGTCTTCGTGATAAAATGATTAATGGCTATAACCACTAACGTTCTGCATCCCTGATTTGACTGCTATTCATAGATTTTATCATCATCTACTTAGATTTTTTTCCAATTATGTTCTAACCTGAATGATGCTGAATACCAGTATTTTACATGAACTAGTAAGTACTGAATAATACAATACCTCATGGTGCGACTGATGAAACGGAAGCGACCAAAAAAATATAATTAATTTTTTTTAGGGTTCCCAAATTATTTAGGGTCGGCGCACCATGTCTTTTCTTCCATACTTCGCAGTCACCTACCTTCCTTCTAGCCATTTTTCACACAGTCCATCAATAAGGATGTTTACTGACGAAAAAATGTGATTCTAATTAGTCCGTCTGTTAGATTATTGAAAAACATTGGATACGTATTTTTTGTTTTATCAAATCAATATTAACTGACGATTATAGAACCCGTCAAAGATTTGAGTGGGGGTTGTAACGTCAATGCCATACTAATGTCTTAGAATATGACGTCACACTACTTTTCAAAGTTATTGTCTTCATTGTTTGTTTACGTGAAATAAGAAAAAATATGTGTCCACAATTTTTTGAAAATCTGTCTGACGGACTAAGTTTTTTTTTTGTTAACTTCCCTATTGCTTATTTGGTCTTCCTCTACTCTAATAGCCATCCCATTAATACTCCACATATTCCTCACTACATTTCCTATTTTTTTTATTTGAATCATGATTTTAATTGGGGATAGAACATAGAGAACCGATGTCGCAAAACAACCTTTTAGCCATTTTGTTTTTTTTTTTGTAAATCGCATCCCACAATGAAAGTGGTATATATGGTTAGAAGACATATAGACGAACAAAAATTGTCCATTAACATGGTACCCCAAAGTGTCACGTTTCCGAGATATTTAGAGGTAAAGATCGACAAATGAGTACAACGACAATCATTTAAAATAAGCTTATTACGTGTAGGGGCGTTAAATTGTATCCAAATAATCGTTCCCAGATTCATTATTATGCGCACGAGAAAATCGTTTCCAAAGGCAATGAAAAACAAACAAACCTCTTACATCAGGGACCATTAAAACATATCGCCCGTCCAACTTATATGAGCGAACAAAGTAAGCAGATACAGAAACGGTCTGTGAGTTTAAAATAACTTACATACGGTTATCTGAAAGTCTATAATATTTCGCTGGAATTATTAAAGCTACAACGAGTCTAGATTCCAGCCTAGGCATGTTATTAAAGTGTTAAAGTTTGAATTGCTTACGCTTTGTGAAACCCGTTTTCAGGTGGTATAGAAGGTATATAGTCTTGCGTTTGTGATTAACAAAGTTTTTAAGTGATTATTTCTTTGAGTATCAGTTATAAAATGATAAGATAATACGTATAAAGCTGAGTGGTATGTTTTAGAAGACACTGTTATGGGATGAAGATACTAATTATTGTCTATCTGGAATTTGCGGGCAAAGTCACGTGTAAAATATCAGTTATTTTAGATTTAAGAAAACAATAAATTCTTAATGTATGCATCCTTTTTTTGGGGTGAGGGAAATCATCAAATGAATCCTGGGAACTCTGGATGGAGCGGAGGTAGTATTAGACTTCCTCTGACTAAAAACCACCCATTTTCTTTCTTAGTCTTTCTGTGATCTCTGTGTCTTGTAATAATTTTAATCTCGCCAAGGGGGTGCAGGAGTTCATAGCGCAAGGTATCCTTTTTTCTTTTTTTGCGGGTGGTTAATCATCAAATAACCCCTTCCGCTCTGCCCAAGAGCCAGCCAGTGTCAGACTTCTACTGACTAAAAACCACCCTTGTTCCTTCTTGGCCCTATATGTCGAGGCCGCGGTAACTAGTGTACAACCCACAGCCCCGACGGGCGTCGGCCCTTGCGGGCCCCTCCCATGTTGCTGACATCTCTTTGAGGCGCGCGTGGAACACGAACGCGCCGTCGACACGGCCTGTCGTCGTCGTAAGACGGACGGACGGCGAGCTAGCCCATCACTCACCGTCCACAGGCCCGCGTCTACGGTGGCCGGTAGCCATCACGTGGCCCCCGACGCCCGGAGCACCTCCCACAACAAACCTTAGCACCTCCAGTATTTGCAACACCTCTATATTGTAGATGTTTTTTGTGGGACGAAAATATATCTTTCGTTTTATTTTATTACCTCTTTCGAACAAACCGCAGTCCCAGCAGGGGTCGTGCGTCGGCCCTTGCAGGCCCCTGCAATGTTACTGACAACTCTTTGAGGCACGCGCACGCTTGGAACCGTCGGGGCTGCAGGTTGTTCGCAAGAGATACCGCGACCTCGACATAAAGGGCTCAGAAGGAACATGGGTGGCTTTTAGTCAGTAGAAGTATGACACTCCCTTTCGCTCTGCCCAAGAGCGGGAGGGGTTATTTGATGATTTCAGATTTTGTAACACGAACACGAACATCGTAATAAATGTATGTAACCTTAAGTATGTATGGATGTATTAGTCCAAGATCCCAGGGCCACCAGACGTCACGTAAGTAATGTTTTTGTGTACCTTGCTTACCTAGCAGGTAGGCATACTACGTACGTTCTTAGTACATACTAACACTATTCAATCGCCCACATTTTCTTCGTCAGAAAATACGTGACGTCTGGTGGCCCTGGGATCTTACTATATTTGTTTATGAACTTTTTCATAAAACGAACAACAGCAAAACACCCACAAACAGTACCTAAACAAAAATCCATATCATAACATAAAATAACAAATAAGAAAGTAACCTCCAATTGCTATTCCCATTCTTTCAGAAATTACTTATTTCTAACAAAAGACTTCCAGAAATACATCGATACCTTTTCTTTTAAAAGATAAGAAGGATAACATTTATTTCAATTTAAAAATACACGGTAACGCTAAACGAAATGGCAGGAACAAGCGGAGAGTAAATTGCTTATTTCTTGCGAAGAACGAATTTTAGCTGAAAAATATCGTTTTTTCCTGAAAAGGGTTTAAAGACATGTTTTCTGTAACAACAGAGTATTTTACTTGAAGATGTTTGATAGATAGCTAATTATGAGTATGTTTAGAAGTGTTTGTTATGTGGACAGTTCTATTTTTAATCATTAAATAAGGATGTTTACTGACTTAAAAAAATATGATTCTAATTAGTCCGTCTGTTAGATTATCGAAGAATATTGGATACGTATTTTTTGTTTTATCAAATCAATAAAAATTGACGAAGATAAAACGCGTCAAAGATTTGATTGGGGGTTTGTGACGTCACTAACCGCTAAAAAATGTCATACTAATGTCTTAGAATATGACGTCACACGAGTTTTCAAAGCACTGTATCGTCTTCATTGTTTTCTTACATTGTTATCTGACGGACTAATTAGATTTTTTTAGTTAACTACCCTATTAGATCGACATTACATCACACCTATAGTACCGGAAGGGTTAGGCAGAGATGTACCTATTAGTACACTCACATTTCACCGATTATGTTTAAGTCCCATGTAATTGGGGTCGAGCATATTGCCATAAACTTGGCACAAATCCAGCCTCCAGGGCGGCTACTATTTCAGCCGCGGGAGGCGCTCCACCGGCCACGTGACGGCTTCCTGCCACCGTAGACACGAGCTTGTGGACCGTGAGTAATGGGCTAGCTCGCCGTCCGTCCGTCTTATGACGACGACCGGCCGTGTCGACGGCGCGTTCGTGTTCCACGCGCGCCTCAAAGAGATGTCAGCAACATGGAAGGGACTCGAGAGGGCCAACGCCCGTCGGGGCTGCGGGTTGTTTGAAATACCTCATAAACAGCAGTCGCGCTAACGACCACAAGGTTTTTTTCTCATCTTACACCTAAATCACAGAAACAAATATTATTTTCGCCTTGTATAGTGAAACGACGTAGCGTTAAATACGACGTAGCATAATTATTATAGATACTTTTAGTAGAGAGCAGCGGTGGCGGCCTCGACTTGCGAATAGTGAGTCGTGGATTCAAACCCAGGCAGGGTTACTTTGTGTAATTTATTTCATCACCGTCTCAAAACGGTGAAGGAAATCATCGTGAGGAAACCGGCATGTCTTAGAACCAAAAATATCGAAGACATGTGACATCTTAGTTTTGTTTTATGAATTGTTCTTATGACATTCAAAAGTGCCAGTAATGGTTTAATTGAAATAAATGCTTTGAGTTTGAGTTTGAGTTTGATCTACCAATCCGCACTGGGCGCGTGGTAGATTATAGCCATTCCCTGTCAAAAGAGAGGAGGCCTTTGTCCCAGCAATGGGAACATTAATTGGCTATTGATGATGATGATGACTTTTAGTGAGAAGACGTAATAAACAAGAATAATCGACCAGTACTGGGATTTCATGAAATCCCTGAAATCCTCCTTTTTCTGCGACATATATAAATATCACACGGATAGCTGGTATGCTGACTTCACCCGTGTAGGCGGCTACGTGCGTAGCAGCAGCTTGGCACCAATCTATTATTTCGTAGCAACGCCTACGCACGTAGCGTTTAGCCACACGGCTACACATTTGTTGCTACGAGTATCTGTAGATATTAAATAAATCGCCTAGAAGTTATCTTGCATAGATAAGTTTCATTAATTTGTGTCTTTTAGAACCATAGTGCCTTCAGTTTGTGCCTACACTTGAGGGAAAAAGGTTTGAGACGTATGTTTGATGTCTGTTTTGCATTGCTATTATAGTTCATTTCTGTACAATGAGAAAAGGTTCAAATGTTCATTTAATAAAAAAATATACTCATCTATTCCAGCTTTATACAATTTGTGTATTGGAATTTTCAAACAACATTATAAATGTACGTTTCAGATGTTACCTTTGCATATTATGTAGGCGTAACGTGGGTAACATCACACAATATCAGCCCGGAATCTAAATTCATAAGTAAAAACTGTAGTCACAATAAAGAAGAGAAAACTTGACAAGACTACCTTGCGCCTTTTTTACCAGTCCACCTTAGCCAGTCTGCCTTTGTTTTTGAGGGTGGGCACTTATCAAATGACTCCTCCGCACTAGGCAGAGCAGTATCCCTATTGCCAGACTTCTACTGACTAAAAAACCACCTATGTTCCTTCTTAGCCCTGTATTCCAAGGCCACGGTGTCTCTTTCGATCAACCCACAGCCTTAGTCAGTCTGCCTGTGGGCACTAGTTGCTCGGCAGTTTGCTAAACTGGTCCTATTTGGCGCAGCCGTGAGATGCACACACTGTCTTTTTCAGTTTAGTTTTTTATTGTATTTTTTTATTGTTTGTTCTGTGCACTTTGTGGTAATGTGCTAAATAAATAAGTTTTCTTTCTTTCTTTCTTTCCTTACCTGAATTTGTAACCGTTTTTTAACAGTTATTATACTTACGAAACTTAGATCTAACTAGCGTAATATGGATGTACAGGCGTGATATGTTAAAAATCACTGATATCTATTGAAAACACATAACACTTTATCTAAGTCTAGAAGATACCTTTTAGTCATAGTTCTAGATTCACGATCGCAGATTTACGGCGGTAAAGCCGTCCGCACAATTTGTAGGCGCTTCCAACGATTTCCCGCGAGACTGCACTATCAAGCATAACCACTAAGCTTTTGTTTCTGAAGCGAGGAATCTATTGAGGACAGTAACGCTGCTGTATACTCGTCATTGTTACAAACAAGCGCGTTATACACGATGTAACGCGAATTATGTTACATATAATAGAGAATGTATTTTTTTTAAATGAAAACTTCTTTAGTGGCGTTGTGCACTTTTTTTAGGACTCGCGTCAGATGGTCACGTGTCCAGCAGAGCTATTGCGTATCTATTAAATGACAGTGGCTATCATATAGTGTCCATCAATTAACTGTCAAATGGTTCCATTTTGTACTAAACCATAACCAATTTGACAGTTAATCCATGGACAATATGATAGCCACTGACATTTAAAAGATACGCAATAGTCCTGCTTACCATAAGATGGCGAATCCGCTGGATGCGATACTCACGGGATTAGTCAATGTGGTGACACTTAGGGGAGGCCTATGTCCAGCAGTGGACGGTTTTTGGCCGAAATGATGATGATGATTTGCTAGATTATTATTCTCTCCAGCATCTATACGGCTTCGATATTAACAGCCGCTTATAACAATCTTCAGTTTAAGTCACGCGCCCCGCTTGGGCGGAGCCCCGCCGTGTTCTCGTAGCGGCGATCGGCGGCGGCGACCTCTCGCGCCCGGCCCTGGTGCAAGCCATGGTCCGGGGCGAGGAGGAATGGGACGCCGTCGCCTCCTTCTGCGAAGCAGTGATGCTGGCGAAGGAGGTGGCGGAACGCGAGAGGGAGAGAACCTCTCGTTCCAGCCGCCGCGGGAGGCGCTCCGGGCGTCGGGGGTCCCGCGTTGACCTCCGGCCACCGTAGACGCGGGCCTGTGGACGGTGAGTGATGGGCTAGCTCGCCGTCCGTCCGTCTCACGACGAAAACAGGCCGTGTCGACGGCGCGTTCGTGTTCCACGCGCGCCTCAAAGAGATGTCAGCAACATGGGAGGGGCCCGAAAGGGCCGACGCCTGTCGGGGCCGCGGGTAGTCCAACGGTTATCGCGGCCTCGACATAGAGGGCGAAGAAGGAACATGGGTGGTTTTTAGTCAGTAGAAGTCTGACACTCCCTTTCGCTCTGCCCAAGAGCGGGAGGGGTTATTCGATGATTTAACACCCACCAAAAAAAAAAAAAAAAAAGTCACGCTTGGCTAAGTTGGTCAGTGGATGGAACTAATCAACACATACCGAGTTTCCTCCTTGCCCTGGAAAGCACCTTAAGCCGCTTGTGCGGTGACAACTGGGACGGTTTCGCGGGTTTTCGTGGAAAATACTCGGCATGTAGTGACTAGAGGTGGGCGTTGAATCAAAAAACTTTTGTTTTTAACGACTTTTCATTCGTCAACGATTTAACTGTTATTCATCAATGAAAGAGCATGTTAAGAGGACTGTTGATTCCGGCGTGAACACCGTCATGTCTTTCAAAATTCACATAGAAATTAAATAATCACAATTCTTATCAAATCAATCTTCAATAAATTAGGTTGCAAAAAAACGCGAAAACGTTGACAACATCAACGTCAAATTTTAAAAACCTGCTAACAATTTAGCAGTCCTATTATTCTTAAATAATCTGTTTACAACAAAACATTGCGTTGACTCAATGAATGATATAAATTGACGTTAAAGGCTAACGATAGAAATTTAATAACCTATTTTTGAAACCTAATGATTAACAGTACAAAGACATACAAACATACTACGTAGTTACAACTTGATTAAAAGTATCATCGGTAATACAAAAACATTAATTATATTATTCCAAAAGACCACAACAAGATTTAAAACAGCTTCGCTTATGTTTAACATGTATTGTTTCGACGTCTGCCTGAAAACATATTGAACAAAATGCTGGAACCATTCGACCGCTACCACAAAAGCTGTAGAACATTCTCGAATAATAATAAAACTGTAGATAAAATTCGAACAAGTAAAGAGAAATCGGTTTCCAATTTCTGCAGCGAAAAGTTTTAAGGGTTAAATATTGAAATTGTTTTTTAAACTTTCTGTTAGTTTCTTATTTACGTGTAATTTGATGTTCTAAACTAATATTATACATTTGTGGTGGACTGCTTCGTTGTCACTTTGGTCTAGTAGTCGTAAGCGCGACTTCTGAGCATGAGAGCATGAGGACCTGGGATCAATTCCCGGATCGGGCAAAGTGTTATCGGGTTTCTTCGTTCGGAATTTCTGATTGGCACCCACGAAGTTTAGATTTGTGTCCCAAATGACGGCAAAAGGCTTACCCTATTTAATACATTGGATTTAAACATAACCAACACCGCTGCCAAAAATTCTAAGACATGTGACATCTACCAATCTGTACTGGACCCGAGTAGTAGATTATAGCCCATTCCCTCTCAAAAAAAGAGAGGAGGCCTGTGTCGCAGCAGTGGGAATATTAATAGGCTGTTGATGATGATGATGATCACCGCTGCTTAACCCTTCGGAAATTATGGGCGTGATTCTATTAAATGTTTTCAAGCAACAAGACCTTGATTCTGCCATCACCAGAAAGTAAAATAGCGTAAAAATAAATGACGATCAGAACACAAATCGATATCTCTGCTGAGCCGTGAAATCTGCATACTGCGCCTTTCCACCGCTCGTTTGCCAAACTTATCAAGTAAGACTTAATGCCTTTAAGATAGGTTTCAATTTTCTTTGCTGGAGGATTTTCTGTGGATTTAAATTTTGCCTCTGGGTTGAATCTGGTGTGAATTTAGATATAAGTTGATGTGGGTTTTTCGTGAAGATACGGGTGAAATGTGTTGATTTTTATCTTGGATATAATCGTTTTTGAGGTCTACTCTCTAGGCACAAAACCCGTAGTTTTGGCCAAAAATACGGGTGTTTCCTAATCTGTACCACTTACGAACATAGATTAAGTTATGTTCCCGAACTAAAGAAACTGGCCAAGTGCAAGTCGGACTTGCACATGAAGGGTTCCGTATCATCGTAGTACGGAAGCCCCTTTAATTTGTATTATTTCTTGTTAAAGCGGCAACAGATAAACATATTTTGTGATAAGTTTGTTTTTCTAAGTGTTTGTATGAATGACAAAGTAATATTTGCGGTTTTTTAATGTGCTATATCTCAAAAATTATTTACTATGTATCGTTCAAATTAATTTTGGTTGAAAATTTACGTTGCTATCTACAGCATATATTTTTTTTAGATTTTTCACTCTCGTGGTTTAAAAGTTACACACACAACCACTTTGGAAGTGTCTATCTTCCGAACGATTGCCTTTGAGACAAAATGGTTTTAAAAATCTCAATGTAATTTTTAAAGACCTGTCTATAGACACCCAACAAGTATTGATTTGATGAAAAAAGTTTTTTTTAGTTCCAGTTCCATTTATGGGAACCTCCACCCTTGATCTTTTATTTTTATTATTTTTTTACAAAAATCCTGAAGCAGTTTACAGAATACCTACTTACCAAGTTTCAACTGTGTAGTGTTAATAGTTTCCGAATAAAGTGGCTGTGACATACGGACGGACAGGCGGACAGACAGGCATGACGAATCTATAAGGGTTCCATTTTTTGCCATTCGGCTACGGAACCCTAAAAAGATGGTCAAACACGATTCGAAAGTTCTTTGTCCCACCCACTAATCCATTAATCCAAATATTATAGGGAGTCGGATTCATTTTAAAGTTACTTAGTTATTTCGAATTGGCCAGTATTTTAGTTGACGGACTTAGAGACTAGCCCCCCAGAGTAGGTCATCGTTTGCTTTTAATAAAAAAATAAGTTTAAACACTAAAACCCGACTTCAAAACCGCGGTCTTAAAAATAGGAAACAAGAAAATAATTCTTGTCTGATATTGATATATTGAATTTGTATATTTCTATTTAGATATAAGTTAAATTATTATAGAGGACCGCCGTAGTCGCATACCACTGGTACCTGATGCTCCTTCATGGCGTTTTGATTGATACAGAAGTCAGCTGCTGTTGCCGTTAGCAAGGTGGTATGTGACTACGACTGACCTCTATAATAATTTTACATACATAGACTGCCAAAATCATTACCCTTCCTTTTGGCTTCGCTGTAGTCGGGTAAAAAGATAAGTTCAGTTGTGTGTTGAAACGATAATACAAACTTTTTCAAAATTTACTTTACTAATTTAATGATGATTTATGACTTGTTTCGGTGAAGGAAACCATCAGATGTTTTTCGATGGTATGTAAAGCCAAGTCATAGGTCCATAGTTGACTAACAAACATCCATCCGGCATTTTGCTGAACTGGGCCTTTTTGGCGCAGCCGTGAGGCACACAGTGGCACGATTTGTTTAGTTTTAAGTTTTTTTTTTTTTTTCTATAATACTATATATACAGTGTGAGTCTTTATAATGTGCACATACCGAAATGAGAGAATCTATGCTTAATTTTATCGATGGAAAAAATATTTAAAAAATTTAAATATTTTTTTTTAATATTTTTTATGGAATTTTTAAAAATTTTGTCCACTACTGTGACCCCAGTTTAAACAAAACGGTGTAACTTTTAAACTGAATTATCTATCGCGATGAAACAAACTCCGTGTATATTTTAAATATTTTTTCCATCGATAAAATTAAGCATAGATTCTCTCATTTTGGTATGTGCACATTATAGAGACCGTTGGGAAGCTACACTATTCCCGGGTGACATAGGCTACTTTTTATCCCTGTATTCTTACAGGTAAGGGAACTCGCTAATTTTGACTAAACATGCTAATCTGCACATGTGTAACCTATCGTCAATGTCCGGTTTAACGGCTACATTACGCACAAATGCGTGACTGAAAAATAACTTCCTCCTTTGGAAATCACTTAACCAGTGAACCACACACCTGAGTCAGTAAATATCTCCTTTGCCCAGCCTACGCAATAGTGGACGACAATGCTGCATTTAAAAGCTGCTATTACAATAAAAGGTATTGTATAGACTGGAGTTTGATTATGTACTAATGTAAGTTCATTGTAGTGTAACTGTGGACCAAGGATGTTAAAAAGTTAATATGAATCTTTTAACCGATAGGTGTCGTCATGTCATCAAACTGAACTACAATTTTCTCCTTGTGGCTAACATAGTATCGTTAGCTGTACGAAAAACAGCCTAAGGAAAAAACGAGGGGCGCACCGCCCGGAGACGTGGACAGTGTTCGGGTTCGGGCGGTGTGCCTGTCGGAGGATGGAACCTACTTGCTGCCCTCTGGTTCGCGTCTGCTCATCAGACGTGACTGTGAGGGCGGTGAGTAGGCGGAGGGAGAGAGCTTGGGAGAAGGGACAGACCACACCCTTTAAAAGGAAATAATAATATGAAAAAGACAGTCGGAAAAAGTTTACCCCAGGGCGGTACCAGCTGCTTAGCTGCTGGGGAATCCGCCACGGTCCCTAGCGGACCGTCAAGCCCCTCGTATTCTGTGGGGGGCAACGAACGTCTTGGACATGCCTCACCACCATCTGCCAGTGGCAGCAAGAGCCGAGGAGGCTCCCGGTCAAAAAGTCCTGTGGCCGGCGCAAAGGCTCCCGCCAAATTCTGGCGGAGGAGCTCGCCTGAGCGGCGGATAGATGCGGACTCTGACTCCGTGTCTAGCATTTCGGCGAGCTCTGGGCGTGAGGGAGTGGGGTCCGCTACGGAGAACGCAGAGCGTCTCCGTAAGCGGCCTAGAACGGAGGAGTCATCCTCGAACGGAGGTTTGACCTCAGCCCAGAAGGTCCCCCGGAGTGGGCGGGGCAAGGGCGCTAGGGGGAGGCGGTTTGCTTCCCAGGAGGCTGGCCGGCGAGCCGCAAAGGACGCCGGGGAGGGAAGTCACCTTAGCCGGAAAGTTCTCTCCTCGGAGTCTTCCAACTGTGAGCCGGAGGCGGTTACCGGTGGCGGCTCCAATCAGGAGCGCATGGCCGGGTTTGAGGAGACGATGAGGGCTGCGATACGCGATGTGGCCTTGAAGAGGACTTTTGAGTCCAAAAGCAAGGTGCTGCGTGCCGACCTCCCTAGCGGCGTCAGCGTAGCCTGCTACGCGGACGATACTCTGGCGCTAGCTCAGGGTGGGTCGTACGAGGCGGCAGCCGACAATTTGACACGCGGGGTTGCGATAGTCGTAGAGAGGATCCGGCAGCTGGGTCTCGAGGTGGCGCTTCACAAGTCGGAGGCCATGGGCTTCCATGGACGTGGGAATGCGCTGCCGTCGGGATCACAGTTAATGGTGGGAGGGGTTCCCATCGGCGTCGAGTGTACTTTGAAGTACCTAGGACTCGTCCTCGACAGCCGGTGGAACTTCGTAGAGCATTTCCGACGTTTGGCTCCCAGACTGGAGCGGGCCGGGGCTGCCTTTAGGTGGCTCTTGCCCAATCTGGGGGGACCAAACGCCTCCTGCCGGAGGCTCTATGCGGGGATCGTGCGGTCCATGGCCCTTTACGGGGCCCCGGTGTGGGCGCCTGCTTTGAGGAAGCGGGCCGCCCACTACCTGAACGTGCCCCAAAAGGTCATGGCCGCGAGGATGGTACGGGGGTACCGCACGATCTCCCGCGAAGCGGCGAACCTCCTTGCAGGATTGCCGCCGTGGGATCTAGAGGCGATAGTCCTCCTGCACCGAATCAGGCGGGAGGAAACGCCCGGATGCCACCATTGTGAGGATCGGCCGGAGGACACAGTGGAGGTGTGCCCCGCTTGGGCGGAGCCCCGCCGTGTTCTCGTAGCGGCGATCGGCGGCGGAGACCTCTCGCGCCGGGCCCTGGTGCAAGCCATGGTCCGGGGCGAGGAGGAATGGGACGCCGTCACCTCGGCCTCGAAGGAGGTGGCGGAACGCGAGAAGGAGAGAACCTCTCGTCCCAGCCGCCGCGGGAGGCGCTCCGGGCGTCGGGGGTCTCGCGATGACCTCCGGCCACCGTAGACGCGGGCCTGTGGACGGTGAGTGATGGGCTAACTCGCCGTCCGTCCGTCTTACGACGAAAACAGGCCGTGTCGACGGCTCGTTCGTGTTCCACGCGCGCCTCAAAGAGATGTCAGCAACATGGGAGGGGCCCGAAAGGGCCGACGCCCGTCGGGGCCGCGGGTTGTCCACAGGTTATCGCGGCCTCGACATAGAGGGCGAAGAAGTGGTTTTTAGTCAGTAGAAGTCTGACACTCCCGTTCGCTCTGCCCAAGAGCCGAAGGGGTTATTCGATGATTTTACACCCGCCAAAAAAAAAAAAAAAAACTCAATAACACTTTGTCTGACCCGGGACTTAACCTTTTTCCTCGTTATAAAGGGTGTAAAAGTACCCTTAACGCAAACTAAGGGCACTTGTTCTCCCCGCCACTGCGATAATTTTTTGGTTTCAAATCATACCTGGGAACCCCCTAGTTACGGAGATATTGGGGGTCAAAGTTCAAATTTTGCACAGCTGTTTTTGTAAATACTAGTTTTTCAGGTTATAACTTTACTTAAATTACCTCCATGACCCGTTTACTATTCAAAGCATCTACTAGCACAATGTTTAAAGAGTGCTACATTGAGTTTTACCGTAAAATGAGAATTTTTACCCCAAAAAAAAAGTCGTTTCCCAGCAAAAATTTTTGCGTAGGGGTACTTAGTTTGATGTACAGAATGCTTGGTTGTCGTATGTGTGAAGGGTTAATTTACACCATGTATTACTACTACGCACCTGCGTTTAAAAATTAACCACAGAATCAAAAGAAATAAAGTATAAAGTACAACTTAATGATATCGCTTGGAAATGGATCCGAGAGAAATTACAGTAATTAATATCGAAAGCGTGGCTGTGGTTGGCTGTAGAATGTTTAGACCAAAGATATAAATCATTGGATGACCTTTCACCGCGGACCCTTCACTAGACTAGTGAAGGGTCCGCAAACCCTTTCTTCTTCGAAGCCATCAACCAAGCATTCTGTAAATCAATTCAAGTAACAGTTCGCAATAGGTAATTGTTGTTTTCTGTCTCAAACATTCTCTGTTAAAAAAAGTAGTTTTTCAAAACATTGTGCTGATTAATCTATTAAATAGTACAGAGAGAGAGCAGTTTTCAATCTTGAATTTTAAAATATATGTGTGAAAACGTTGCAACTTTGAGTTTCAATACCTCCATAGCTAGATATGGTCCAGAACTTGAAAAAAGATCGCAATGTCGGAGAATAAGTGCCGTTTTCGGCTCCGTTAACGGTCTGTTTCATCCATAATACATATATCATTTACTTTCAAATGTCATTACAGAAATTACAAAAAAGTTTATGTGGCCAATTTTGGACGCGCGGATCTAGAGGTTTAAATCTTTGGTTTAGACGCTTTTAAATCCTCTGCCATCAATTTCAGCTGACCTTAATTTTTCAAAGCAAAATATAGCATGAGAAACGAGGATTACAAACTTTTATCAAATTTGTTGAAATTTAAAAGAATACTTCTAAAACACATAACGTTACGCTGGTTTTCCCCGAAGGGTAAGGCAGAATTGTAACTGATACTACACCAGATTACTATACAAGAGATTTCGCCAGTTATATTTAAGGCCCGTATAATAGTGTTACGACGGACATCTAGAATCTTCATGAAACCTCGGTAATAATTGTATAGTGCCTACAAGACTCCAGTACATTCTGTAGGTATAGTTCCATTGTATTGCCAAGGTCATCTTTCGGCCGGCGTCGGCGGCAATTGCCATTGTAATTTCGACCGTATACCTAGGGCGTAAAGTAACTTCTTCCTTGTTGGTTCTCTTATATCTTAAAGTTTATTTTTTAGTTATTTTTCTTTGTAAATACTCTATTCATTTAGTTTAATAATAGGGAATTTTCTCGAACTTCTTTTGTGTGTTTGGGTATAAAAGGACCGACAGAGGTCGGAGCGAGTCACTCAACTTTTAAAGCGAGACAACGAAAGGTTCGAAGAGATATCTAGTGTGATGAAGTGTTCAGTAGTGATTTACGATTGTGTATACTTCAGTGTTTTGTGCTTAAAAACTAGGGCTTCGAATATGTAATAACCGCTGGTTTTTATTGGTTGTTAAAATGTTTACAGTATTCTAGTAAAGTTATTTCGTGTGTTTTTATTTATCCCATACCCAGCTCGTAACAATAGGAAGAGGGCCTATTACAATCAACCGGACATAAATCCAGACTCCGAGTGCCTCTGAAAAGTTCCTGACGGGTAAACCCAAAGACACATTACCCGATCCAGGAATCGAAGCCTGGACCTGATGTTCAGCAGTGGTGCGAACACAAGACCAACCAGGAAGTCCTAAGCCCAATACTAAATCATTACAAACATAACATAACACGTCCTTATTTTACACGTGTAGCCTGTGGATAGATAATACTAAGAAATCGTACAGTACCCTTCTGTATAATAACGCGTTCCGGGTATTGATAGGGCTTTTTTATAGGACAAGCCCTCCACACTATTCCCAAACCACGATAACTCCTCTGCGCCAGAATCGACAGTGGTGACCACGAGAAAAGCGCCGAGACAATGAAGCTCGACGAAGTCCCAGAGATATGAATTAACTGAGATCCCGCAACGAAATTAATCAGAAAGGAATAGTGGAGGAATAGGATAATCATAATTGCCACTTTTGAACTATTGATGGGGCTGTTCCGCTTCTGTAGCGCAACGGGGATGTTTACTGAGGCTGATGTGGGTTTCTTTTTCGCTATGATGTTCTTCCGTGTTGTGCCGGGGGTGGGCTAGCCCCCACGTTATATTGCAGTATGTCGCAAGCAGATTGGGCGTCTAAAATAGCCACTTCAGCAGATCAGAATATGAATTGCGTTAAAAAGCGTACAACAGACCTTTCATTGGTGTAGCAGGATGTCTCATCTCTAGGTTAAGTTTATTAACATACTTCTTTGGAAATATTGCTACTATATCATTTTGAGTTTTTTTAACTTGTTCTTTAAATATAAATAACTAGCTGATTCCTACGGCTACGCTCGCGTGAATGTTGGTCAAATTATATACTAAAACCTTCCTTTCATAGCATGAAATTCGGTGCAGTATTTTTTGAGTTTATCGCGAACAGACAGACAGACGATTAAGAATTATGTAGGTATAAATATAATATAGAGGTGTACAACTAGCACACGGGTACATTTAAGGTATTAATATTTCAACATCCATTTGAAACCTCCAGCCTTTGATGAAAATTAAATGGTAATTGATGTTGGATTGGTCTAGGAGTGAGTTCAAAACTAAAGATCAACAGGTGAAATGGAACTCGTGCCTCCTGATAGCCTGGTTATTTAGTTTGAGCTATTGTTTTTCTGAACTAGCTTTTGACCGCAACTTCATCAGCGTAAAGGTCGGAAAATACTTAATTCATGGAAATAGACTGTAGTGATCAGGGGGTCTAAAATGGCCACTTTAGCAGATCAATAGTTGCTGCGTCTGTGACAATTTTGCGAATTTTAACGCAATTCATAATATTTTCCTATTATGATATATTTTCCAAAATGGTCAGAGACGCAGTTACTATTATGAAAGGTACATTTTTCGATTTTTAACGCAATTCATATTATGATCTGCTAAAGTGGCCATTTTAGACCCCCTGTGCTAAATGATCATATGGCCAAAGTCATAGATATATGTACAACTAGTGACCCGCCCCGGCTTTGCACGGGTACAAAAAATATACTAAAACCTTCCCCTTGAATCACTCTATCTATTAAAAAAAACCGCATCAAAATCCGTTGCGTAGTTTTAAAGATTTAAGCATACATAGGGATATAGGGACAGAGAAAGCGACTCTGTTTTATACTATGTAGTGATGACGTAAAAGGTGGCTACCTGACAGACAGACAGAGTTACTTTCACAATATGCATATTTATTATGGTATAGAGTTCGTATTTGGATAGATCAAAGAACCTCTGATTTCATCTTAAGGTATCTGTATAGTCAGCGGCGGCGACCTCTCGCGCCCGGCCCTGGTGCAAGCCATGGTCCGGGGCGAAGAGGAATGGGACGCTGTCGCCTCCTTCTGCGAAGCAGTGATGCTAGCGAAGGAGGTGGCGGAACGTGAGAGGGAGAGAACCTCTCGTCTCAGCCGCCGCGGGAGGCGCTCCGGGCGTCGGGGGTCCCGCGATGACCTCCGGTCACCGTAGACGCGGGCCTGTGGACGGTGAGTGATGGGCTAACTCGCCGTCCGTCCGTCTTACGACGAAAACAGGCCGTGTCGACGGCGCGTTCGTGTACCACGCGCGCCTCAAAGAGATATCAGCAACATGGGAGGGGCCCGAAAGGGCCGACGCCCTGCGGGGCCGCGGGTTGTCCACAGGTTATCGCGGCCTCGACATAGAGGGCGAAGAAGGAACATGGGTGGTTTTTAGTCAGTAGAAGTCTGACACTCCCTTTCGCTCTGCCCAAGAGCGGAAGGGGTTATTCGATTAAATACAACCGCCAAAAAAAAAAAAAAAGTATCTGTATAGTCTTCGTTTAGTTATGTTGCGATTGGCTTTAAACAGACAACACAACTTTTCTTATATAATCTTATCGTATAATTAATACTTAGAAGTAAACTATCACCAACATGTACTCGTATTTAACTGTTGCAAATAATTAGTTAAGATTCTGTGTTGTAGGCGATCATTTTATATACCTAGCGCAATAACAAACACAACACAAGCAAAACAGAGCTCAAAACACATTACACCATAGCAAAAAGCCCAAACACTATCAACTTCTTTAAGATAAAACTTACAACCGAACCGAACCCATCCTCATCTAATCTTAATTACGAGTACTTCCGGGTCTAACATGGGCCGATCAAATGACCCCCGATACGGTCCATAGGCCATTACCGGGACCCCAATCGCAATCAACATCGGAATCGGTACGTTATTAAGAATAGTCAGTCCAGTAGGCAGGTTTCTTAGATATTCGTATGGCATAAACAGTTTGATGGGGTCTCGAGGTTACAAGAATATATTTATTGAGAAAGGATCTTTTTGGGACTATGTAAGAAAATCTTAGAAGTTGAATTTGACCTACTTCCCGGTTTTCGATTGCGATAAAATTTTGCATTCATATTTAGTTTGGATAACAATACATGGTTAGATAAGTGACGTTACTCTTAATTCAATGTGGCGGACTCCCCTCCGAGATGGTAAACAAGTTCTTTCTCACGATTAGTGGTGTTCAAAGTTAGCTTTTTTATATGCTTTATTAAAGCACGTGATTTTTAAACGCGTAGGCATATCATGATGTATCATGATGTGTGTGGTGTGTGAAAGCGATGTAAAAGCAATAAGCAAATAGCAGTGTGAGAGCCATGATAGCATTTGCTTTATGTTATGTGTATTAAGCATGGTGCTTTATTTTGCTGTATGATATATTAACCACCACTACTCATGATATGGGTTAGGCGTGCGCGTTCCTCGGGCATATAAGCGACGCGGACGCCGCGTGCGCGTTGCTTAACGCTGACGGCGGACGGCGCCCACGCTACTGATATGTATGAGGAATGCGTATCCATGTGTGGAGGCAGCCTTATATCAAACCAGCTTATGCCCGCGGCTTCGCCCCCGTGTTGTTTGAGAATAGTCCTGAAAAATAAAAAAAATAGAATGATTTTACTATAAAACGTGTTTTATTTTTAATTGTAATAAATTGGTCATTGCGTCTGTAATTAGGAAAACATAAAATATAAACAGAGGATAGGTTACCGTGCTGCTTTTAAGTACGTTTTATCTGCCTTTTCCAACTATCTTGAGGGTGGTTTCCAGTCTTACCATTGACAGCACAATAGCAGTGAATAATATGTAATGACTGCCTATCTGACCTCCACAACCCGGTTACCAGGTATCCCAGGTTGTTAGACTTTCAGGCTTTGTATTTTAGTTCAAGAACATAACAAATTACCGTCCTGTATAAAAATGTCCCCATGGAATGTGTGTTTGTGTGTGTGATGTATGTGAATGTGCGTTCCTGTGCTGTCTACTGTGTGTACATAAATAGTAAAATAAATAAATAAAAACTCTTTCAATGCATTCAAAACTTAACTTACCCAACACATAATTGCAGATCGATTACTTCTGGAGAAATAAATGCAATGGATGGGTAATTATTAACTTGTAATACTGATGACGAACTTATTGTAATCTAAGTGTTTATTTTTAGTATTGTTCTTAAGTAAGTGACATAATTATGTTTAAACCGAATCCGAACATCGAATGAACAACAGCCAACAAAAGCAAATAAAAACTACCTCCGGAGGCAGTAGGATAAAAAATAAAGAAATCTTTAAAAATACTGAACATAAAACTATTCTTTTTTACATCAAAAACTTGCACCCATATTACAAAGGTTTATGTAGCATTTTTCTACACAAACGGACATAAATATGTAAATATCACCTGACCCTTCTCAATGGAATCTATGTTTGATACAACAAACATTTTTACAAGAGTCTTTAAAAGACAATATTTATATTTCTGTAAGGGATACACCTCAATTTCAAAGATTGATGCTACCTACGCTACGCCCCCAATGTTTTCCATAACTTATGACAAGCCAAATTTACTGTTTAAACGGAAGTCTTGGGGGGAAACAAATGTATTATACGGTAACTATCCTTTGCTCGCGACTTCACCTTCCTTAACATTAAAAAAGATCTGATACTGTTTCATGAATAGGGATGTTTACTGACATAAAAAAATGAGATTCTAATTAGTCCGTCTGTTAGATTATCAAAAATTTCGGATACGTATTTTTGTTTGTCTTTTCAATATGACGTCACACGAGTTTTCAAAGCACTGTATCGTCTTCATTGTTTGTTTACGTGCAAAAAGAAAAAATATGTGTACAATATTACTTATAGGGTATTTCATAAAAAAATCTAATAATTTGAGTGGGGGTTTTGGGTGGGGGGACCGGTCAGTGACGTCACCTACGTCACTGACCGCAAAAAAATGTCTTAGAGTATGACGCCACACGAGTTTTCAAAGCACTGTATCGTCTTCATTGTTTGTTTTTGTGTAAAAATAAAAAATACGTGTCCAATATTTTTTGGGAATCTATATGACGGACTAATTAGATTTTTTTGTTAAATACCCTATTCATATGTAAATATGTGTCTATTTGTAGCCCGCGCACGTCATAGTCTTTCGCTACATCTCAGTTTGTGCTCACATGGTTAATAAGATGGTAGAACTACCGCCACGCCATCTATAACTCGGTATAATTATATTTAGTTTTATTTAAAGCTCGTAAAGTACAGTCAAATAGTCTGAATCGTATTTCTGACATGCACCTCTAGTTCATTGCAAACCGACCTTCGTACGAATTCACGTCAGTGGTAACATGTTACCAGGATTAAAAGTCCTAAGCTAAGCCAACCCCTTTGCCAAATTTCATTGAAATTTGTTGAGCTGTTAGAACTTGTAAAAGTAACAGAAAGCAATCAATATCCAAAGCTGAAATACTAAAGAGCAGTTGCTAATAATTGGTCAAAGGATTTAGTGCTGCTAAATTCAAACGCTGAATTGAATCTTGGATCCGTGCAATCCAGTCAAATGGCCTGTAAAACTCCAAAATGTTTTAGCATTTATTTCAATAGCGCTGGATTTAGATATGTACATAATATAAACTCACGCCCTATACCCATGGGGTAAGCGGAAACCACAGAACGCCACTTGCTACGATCCTTACATACTTTTTTGCCTCGTCTACATTCATACATCTGGTCACACAATTACGAGTACCACCAACCACCTTAGCATACTCTTTTCAATGTTTGTTTTATTGGTGCCGTTCTTCAGAAAGGAACGTTTTGGTTGGTTCGGTGTGAATGGCAACGCCGCCGCCCGGAGGGGACGCCCTAGAAAGACATATACTGATCTAATTGATAAATAGTAATAAGCAAATCTGTAAGATTACACTATGCTCCCGTTTCTACTTTGCTCGTCGTGAGGCCAGCGTGTCTTATTACTGCACAAAAGCGGAAAAAAGATGCTTAGGAGCTAGCGATTATCCAACGAAGCTGTGTGGAAATGTGTACTGGCTAGACCGAAGCAGAGCTGGGTGTACAGGCTAGTTACGCGTAGTTTAGTGACCACCCGCCGCAAACGCTCGGCGCAAACCGTTGACCGCACACCACTCACCGTAACCGCTGACACCTCTTTTTGTCTCCGCTGTGTGTTGAACAAGCATGAGACATTATCTCTCTTCTCTGCTCAACCGTTTCCACTAAAGCTTAGCGGAGATGAAAAGTGTTAATAACAGTATTCTATTGGTGATTTACAACGCATCTCCACTCTGGTCTCATGTCCGCTTCGGTGCAATCCTTTCCTTCTGCCCTTGAACGTATCCGGTTTCTTGTGGTGCGACTGGATATCTGACCTCCACAAACCTGACACACGCCAACCAACCAACCTAGGCAAACAGGTCTTAATCCTAAAGAAAAACTAATGGCTTAAGCCACAAGTACCACTCAGAGGTAATTGCTTATACTAATTCCTTGCAACTTCGTTCTCTTATTTAACTGCCTGACCTTTCTAAAACTAGATTTGGCAATTACGTGTATATCGGTCCCAGCGGAATGCGACTTCGTTTGAGATAGTCTCGCAGTCCCATACACGTTTGACTTCCAAATACGTACTCGTAAAGTCGTTTGATAGCCGCCTTTCGACCAAATGTGACCTAATCTTGTTTTTGGATTAAGCGGTTGCAGCTGGGTATGGCTATAATGATGTGTCCATTTTTGGGGAAGTAATGTTTGGTTGGTTGTTGTATGTTTGGTATTAATTAGTACAACAAATCACTTGGTTGACACTAGACGTTATCAGAATATCTATGTGTTAATTATACACACATTGTTGTACTTCTTCTAGACGTGTACAAACGGGCGTGATACTGTCTCATCATTTAATTTATTTATACCAATGCACTGGGCCCGCGTGGTGATTTATAGCCCATCCCTCTCCTAGAGAGGAGGCCTGAGTCCCTGCAGTGGGAGCACTATAGGCTGATGATGATGATGTACAAGATGTGTCTTTTATATCCCACTACTTTCTGTAATGTATGAGCCGATTCCATCAAAGAAATTGGAAAATAATTTATTGGCTAGTTGCCTAATTTTGTCATTTTTCTATTTTTTTTTGTTTGCATTTTTCATATAAAGTAATTCGACTAACTCACGATTATTATGTTTGCATGTTTTTAGCTTCAATTTTGAATGATAAGATTTAATGAAAATTAACTACTCATATTTCGAAATCATATATTGACAATTAAATTTCGAAACCATACATTTCAGTACCACGCATTCTTCGGGGTCTTTGAGTTTATGAGTCTTAAATTGTAGTAAAACTTTCAGTACCTGTCAAAAAAGTTTTTGCCTGAGTCAAAACAATCAAGTGTCACTTAGACAATTCAGTCCTCCATTTACCTCATATTAATTTATCAAATCACACAAAGAAATATATTTTCGTGACGCCACAAATTCATACAGCTAAAATCAAGAATGACACATTTTTTCCGCACCGAAAGGCGTCGAATGGGCCCAGTGGGTCGGAAACATGTGCTGAGCTTACATACAGTTGTAAGACGTACCTCCGAGGAACATTGAATCCTGAAAACTGTCCACCGTCTGGGATTAGGTCACTCATGCGAAAATTCATTCATGTTTAGTATTATGTCTGAGTTGGTTAGAAAGAGGTTCTTTACCTGTGTCCTTGGACAAATATCTACCAAATACTTTCAACTAGCTAGAGCTTATGACTAAAATATAGCCGCTCAGGTTGATCTTTAGGTTAAGCCGCGCTTGCAAAGTTTGGTCCGTTGATGGGTGACCAACCATTACATCCCGAGTGTCCTTCGTCGGTAGTCATCACCTCATGTTGATGAAGTGATGATGGATGGTTTAAGTCCTTAACGGTTCTTAATTCAATTATGCAGAAAGGATCATTGAATCGTATAAAAAAGGGGGGAGGGGTGTATCAGATGGGTGTGATGTAAATCTCATGTGAATATTACGGGGATAACACAGGGGGGGTACATTTTCGGTAATTTTTTGTCTAGAGCGCTCCGTTTTCGAGATAATGCAAATTCAATTTTTTTTTGGTACTCAAATTTGTAATACCCATAACTCGGAAATAGTGCATCGTAGGACCATACTTCTTAGAACCTAAATGGTTTATATTTCCAAGGTTAACCAAATACTGCAATAAAACTGGTAATAAAAAAATGTCGGGATTAGTCGTTAAGTCATTATTTATAGCACCTTGCCTAATATTTCTACTAGCTTAATGCAGCTGCCAGTTTTTAGTTTTTATTTTATTTTTACCCTTATTTTAGAAGCTTATTTAATAAAAATAATTAAATTTAATAAGCTTCTCTCTTTCTGCTCTCTAGTCGCCTTTTAAGATATTAGTCGGCTCGAAAATAATAAGCCTTTAAAAAGATGTGTTAGCAAACGATGCAAAAAAAGCTCGTAAAACAATTTCACTTCGCCTAAGCTCGAAGAACCTCTAGTGCTAGCAACCACAAGACTATCAATGCAGTCAGGTAAAATGAGAACTGTTCCATAATACCAATATCATGAGTTTTGTGAGCCATTTGAGCTCAATTTTATATTTCCGTTAACGCAGCACTTTATAGCTTTCACTTCGTTAACTGAAGCGTAATGTTTAATTTTTTCGTTAAGAGGAAACAGGGTCTGCAAGGTAGGTATTTGAAGAAACTATTGCCAGAGCGCTGCGTCAAGCCGGTAGGAAAAGTTAAGTTTTGACGAAATCAACGATTCGAATATCCCTTTTTTCTCATCGAAAACAGACCTGATTCAAAAAATTATTACCTGACCTGAATTAAAAGCTTTTTGAATAATTAATTTATATTTTATTTATTAAACTTTATGCACAAGCAAAAAACTGTACAAAGGCGGACCTAATGCCTTGGGCATTTTCTACCAGTCTACCTTAGGGTGATGCAGAGACAATATTCAGTAGGTGCAACAACAGAAGAAAAAAGAAAAATAATTTAAAAAAAAAAAACCAAATCAAAATAATCTGTCTAGTGGTCCTCTACGTCTGTAAAAAAAGAGTATTTTTCATAATTTTTGGAGGGTCATACTTTGATGATGATATTTTTTTTATTTTTAGTTGCTCAAAAAAAATAAATGAGGCGTTTCCACAGGATAAATGGATTTTGTGACAAAAAATGATTGCTGAAAGATTGATTAGGTTGCCTAATTTCACAGAAAGAAAAAAGTGAAACACATTTGTCTGGAGAATCGCAGATCTTGTTCCCTCTTAACGAATAATATTGGGGATTAAAGTACGGTGAGCTGTGGGCACTGAAATTCTTCTATTAATCTTTTAATATTTCAGGCACACGATTAATACCAGACTTTGGAATGATTACCAGACTTAGTGCTTAATGAGGTTTATCGCTGCTAGATTGTTCACAAGTTTAGTCGTAACTACCCTAGCTAACAAAAAATAATCTAATCAGTCTATCAGATAGATTTCCAAAAATATTTGACACGTATTTTTTATTTTTTCACGTAAGCAAACAATGCAGACGATACAGTGCTTTGAAAACTCGTGTGACGTCATATTCTAAGACATTTGTATATCACTTTTTGACGTCAAAAACCCCCACTCAAATCTTTGACGCGTTTCATCTTTGTCAGTTTTTATTGATTTGATGAAACAAAAAATACGTATTGTAGGAGGTTTCTTCGGTTGACATCACACTTGACAGAAACACAGGAGAGGTTTTTTTCAGGAGTTAAAACTTACAGAAAATGACAGGGTTTTGGATAAATATACAGGGTACAGTTCCCACGACCAAGTCCTGGGACGAAGGTCGGGGAATGAAGTCCCTCTATCCAAAAAGATATTCCTGAAGGAATATAGGTATTTTGCAACAACTATCAGGGGTGTCTCACGTGACCGTTCCAAGTAGGACGAGATCCGCAAATGCGAAAACTGGTTAGCTGTCTGAGGAAATTCACTGATCAAGCGAGGGTCATTAAGTGACGGAGAATCATAACACCGCGATTCGTAAGCGGTCGAACTTTACGGTCAACTTGATCAATGAACTTCGGTTACTTACTAATCATGGTAGGATCTATGCATAATAAATGAAAAGTAAACGTGTGCTACAGTATCCAATATTTTTCGATAATCTAACAGACGGACTAATTAGAATCATATATTATTTGTCAGTAAATATCTAAATCAGTAAATATCTTAAATATCTATTAAACAGGCAGAAATCTTTTTAATTCAAATACACTGAAAATATTGATGGCAATTTTGTTTTTAATTAAGCAACTGATGTTAAACGCTGTATCGTTTGAAATCAGTCTCTAAAAGTTTCTGTAAAATCTTAGAAGTAAATGCGAGTTAGCTGACTGTCCACTTATCAGCTTGTTCGACTGTACTAGCTTTATAATAACAACAACTGATCATTTCAAAAAGTAAAGTAAGTTAATCAAAATGAATGAAAGATTACCCAAATTTAAAATATTATTATCAACGTACATATACGGATTCATGTCTCGTTTCGTTTCTTTTGGTACTTGTATTCTGAAACAAATAAAAAACATATAATATCACGCCTGTAATTCCCATAAGATGTACAGAGGCGTAACTATTAGAAAACACATCTTTAATTTTTTTTTTTAATACTTTTTCTTTATTTTACTTCTTTCAAGCCTTCTAAAAACTTGGAACGAATCGAAGCGTCGTGGCTGCTACATAGAAATTCCTGATTAAAAAACCCAATATCACATTGCCTGACATAATAATAAATCTAGGACCTAGTGCTAACAAGTCGCGCATGTGTCCACTCGACCAACGAGGCAGTCACAAAAAAAGGAATCCTACTAATTTTATAAATGCGAAATTTTGTGAGGGAGTATCGATGGATGGATGGATGAATGTTTGTTACTCTTTCGCGCAAAAACAACTGGACGGATGTGGATGAAATTTAGAATGCAGATAGTTTATAATCTGGATTAAAACATAGGATACTTTTTATCCCGGTACAATACAATAACACAATACAATTACAACAACAACAATACAATCAACAACCAACAATTATCCAATCCACAATTAACAATTATCGAACACAAGCTAGTAAATCATAATACCTATAATGCACCAACATAAAAACACACGATACACAATTTACGACCACCATACAGATCTACATTGTTCGTTTTGTGCGCACTTGAAAATTACGGAACCCCATAAATAAGGCACCCGTTTCACATAATCCCTTATTCGCCTTATGAGACCCACGGGAAATTATGATGTGGGTACGGCATTTTTAGCATGGGACATACACGTACGTTTCGGAGAAATGTGAATCACATCTGGTTGAGGAAGTACCTAGTCAGGAGATGGAGAATCTAACAACTAAGTTTACTAAGGGTGATGGTGATAATCAGTCGTACAGTTATGATGCACCACAGCCCAGCCATCTGACCTCTACTGTTCGGGCACTGTTATACCCACTTTTTGTATAATTATATGTAATTATAGCGGACGTCACGCGGTTAAACCCGCGTAGTTCCCGTTCTCGTGGGAATACAGGGATAAAAAGCCTATGTTACTCAGGGTGAATGTAGTTTCCCAATGGTGAGAGAATTTTAGAAATCGGCGCAGTAGTTTTTGAGTTTATTCATTACAAACATACATACACACACACAAAAATACAAATCTTTCCTCTTTATAATATTAGTGAAGATGTAGATGGTAAAATGAACAAAAACGATTTATAACGCACATGAAGATACACAACACATGCACCAAAATTCTAAATGCGATATTGGACTTCTCCCTGAGTTAAGACCTTATACATATATGTATAGGAAAACCCGACAAAAAACTGCCGGATAGTCATGCCCACTAGATACAACACCTGCGTGATCCTTTCTTTTCTACGGGGCATAAAAGAAAAAGAGAAAAGATATTTAAAAAGCAGAAAACAAGATGGTTTTCAAAAAAAAAGTCCGGAAATACTATTTGAAATCGGACTGAATTGTTCTAAATTTAGTCACTAGTCTTAGTAGGTAATTATTTTAAGGTTTCTCTTATTTGTATGTATTAAAATATCTATTAGTTTATTTAATTCTATCTGTATATTTATGTATTAGTATGCACAAATTTATGTATTATGTTTACAAAAGGGTCCCCATTTCATTTTTTCATTTAATTTTTTTAGGGGATCCCTATTTTTCTTTTACTGTATTTGTACTCTACCACAGTGCTGTCCTTTTTAACCCAAAGGTTGACTGGTAGAGAATGCCTTGTGGCATTAAGTCCGCCTATGTACCACACTTGTGCATGAAGTTTAAATAAATAAATAATATTTATTTCTCGCAGTAACATAACGAGCATACAAAGAAACATGCAGGAAAAAAACAATACACATACAACGCATAACCAATAAAGACCCTGTTCTTCATGACCCTGGCATTGCCTGGCATGGCCTGGTATTGCTTTAAAATGACCCCAATTTATTTTAAAAAGCAGGTGGTGATGATCTGAAAGCCAAGACCAGTGTAAAATGGTATTCAATATTTCCACGACAGCAATACTTTAGTTACTTACATAGGGCATGTATTTAAATCGATATATGAATATTCCCTTTTTTCGAACAAAATATTACAAAGTTAAACCAAAAATACTGACTAACACACAAATTATGCACACGAAATAAATCAAATTAAGTATACTATTCAATGGTATTTGCAGAACTGTTTGACTGAACTGAAAGAAAAACCTAACTCATCCTAACCTAACCTGAACGATTTAGAGTGCAAGTTAGTATTTTTGATAAACAATTCGTAATTTTCCGATGTACGAACCACATTTTTGGTGTGAATTCGATTAAAAAGGTCATCTCGTCTTCTGTGCTTCTTTAGTTTTTTTTTGTAGGACATGTTTAGTTAATCAATTGGTTTTTTTGCACAGCATTCATTTTTCTGGTATGCATTCAGTTAATTAGTGGAGTTACCTTGTATGCTGAAAATTATACTGATATGCATTTAAAAATATCCCTTTACTTATCCTTTACAATGAATGAATACACTACAATAACATATAGAAATTAAACTACTAACTTTACTTTAAAACAGCATTAACTTGTTCTCAAGGACATCTAATCATGTTCTACTAGACCCGTAATCGCGTCTTTGCCGGCTATAATCCTAGTGGACAGGCCGCAATAAAAGGAATATCGTTCAGGGGATTGTGTGTAGGTACCAATTTATAAGCTTCAGCGGGCACAGGAACCAAGTAACTGTCAGAACTATGTGTGTAAAATATCAGCAAACAGTACACTAATTTATGCCCGCGTCTCTGCCCGCGTGGAGTTTGGTAAGTACCCCATGGGATGTTTTTCCATCGATAGATGGCAAAACTATAAACTAAAAAGTATCACCGCTGTGCCGGTTGGAGTGGGGGGTGTTAGGGTATTTTCGTTTCGGAATTTCTGGATTCGGTCTCTACGCTCAAGGCCCGCGATAGAAGCTATGCAATAGCTTAAAAACTTCGCAAAGATAAGATCAAAACTGATCATCGTTGTACAGTCATAAGCAAATCAAGCTAACCTGCAAAATTTCTTTAAATTTCGTCGTTATCGCTAAAGAATTAGGTTCAAGGTTGATTGGGATTACAATGTCGGGTTGCTTGACGTGCTGGTGACTGTTCTAAAATACTGGTATTCAACACCCGGCTAGACTGGAAGCGAACCCTAACCCAGCTGTGAATAGACTATTATTTCAAAAAATTGTTTTGCTCGCAAACATTGTAGTCATTTGAAATCAAAATCTTGCAAAACGAGATCTTGTAACTTGCACCAATCGTCAGCTGGAACTGAGTTAGACACGTAACGGACAGTCCTTTTGTTCTGAACAAATTATATCCATTACAGATACGTTGTGATCACCAGTTACTGATTGTCTTAACTGTGAGGATTAGGAGTCCGTTTTGTTATTGTTTGATTTAGAGTTTTTTTCAGTTCACTCTTCACACAGCTCACACAGTTTCTATACCCTCTATAATAGCAGGCTTTGCAAACAACGTATGTTTTATTGATTACTCGCGGACCTGGCAGACGTCGTCCTGCCCGCCCGGACAGTAGCGCCACCTACAGGGTCCAACTGCGAATCTAACCCATTCTCGAATCCACTTGAACACACAAATTGATCCGCCATTTATTGAATTAATTTGTTACAAAAAATGTGATAAATGAAGAACCGCTTGATCGATTTTGTGCAAACTTCACATAAACCATTTACTAAATAGCCCAAACAAAGCCTAAACAGATTTGGATAGGTGAGCGCGTTCTTGAGTTATAAAATTACAACGAAAAGTGGCATTGATTTTTATTATATAGATTCTAGCTTCTGATCGCAGCTTCGCTACTATTATCAAAAGAAAATACACGCGGGATCGTTTTATATGCTTTTTATTCCGTTCCGTTCCGAAGATTACCCCCTCCTTTTAAACGTAGAAACAAATACCTCCTTATAATATTAGTTTAGATTGGCAAAGCTAAGTAAATGAACTTTTTTTATTACCAAAAATATATTATTTTTTTAGGTTTTGGATCACAAAATGGTGTAGTATCTAGACCCATTATTCTGGAATTCAAAGCTAACCTGGGTAAAACAGAACTGAATTCTCATCCAATCACCGACGAGCAGTTTCGAAGCCGCTTTAACAAAATGACATGTAATTAAAAACTATTTCAACAGTCCGAAAAGTACGAAAATCTTTTAATTTCCACACAGAATTCCTTTTAAAGCATCTGTAGCAGAAGGAACACAATAAAATGTACTTCAGTTCGTTAAAATGTCGAGACAGAAATTTAATTTGTAGGTACTTTTGTACTGGATTTACACTTTTAAACTGACTTAAGAGAGAGACTTAGATGTAAGTACTTTTGGTATTGTTCTATAGCTTTTCGAAAATCTTAACCAAAGAAGTTAATATTATTTTCGGAAGTGCAATCCTATTGGTTAATATTTCTCTGTTTCTCCGCTCCGCAGCCTCACTGCACTTCAGACAATAGGCAGTCTAAGACTGATTGTCAGGCGTTCGTGTCATTGACTACCTATAACGAGTGACATGATTATACTTGTACAAATTACTTACGACTTACAAGAAACTGAAGAATGATATGGTTAGAAAAAGGATGTGACTGAGATTAGAAGTAAGAATGTAGATATTTAATAAATAGAGTTGATAACGTGCAAGACACATTCAAAAGTAGATAAGTATAGAGGCAATCTCCAGTTTATATGGAAATAAACTTTTTTTTAATAAATATGAAATTCACATTCCTGGTGTGTCCGTCAGGTCTACAGTTAAACATGTATGATATTTACAGTGTAATGCGGCCGCCACACACTCGACGAGTGGCATGGGAAGTAGCGAGGAAAGGAGGCAGAGACATAGAGTGGCCACTTTACTCGTCATGCCGCACGTCATGCTCCTCGTCCTGTCCATCGCTCCCTATTTTGTCGGTTTTTGTTTTTGTAGGAGCGTCGCGACTAATTGCGCGAGTAGAGCAGTGTGGGCAGAGCGGGCAACATCGCGGCAAATAGCGGCAGCGCGAGTAGCATAGCGATGAGCACCGCAAGAAGCATAGTGTGGCGGCCGCATAATAGGTTGAACGAGGGACTTAATTGAAGGAGGATATTCAGTATTCAATTCTCGTCACAAATTAAAAAAAAAACTATAACCTTAATTTTTGATTTTTCCTAGCTATGTTGCGGTCAGATTCCAATCTAACCAGGTGCTGCTGAATACCAATTTAGGAGTATATGGAGCGATTGCTTGTCTCCAACGCCCGGTTAGTACTGTGTAAGAATCCTTGGTAAGTTTCGAATTACTGATTACCTGTCAAAGTTCTACAAATTACAGCGAGGCGGCCCTACCATGACAAAACATTGCAACTCGAGTTGCATTATTTTATGGTAACACAGCATAAAATGATCTATGTGATGTAAGCTTGCTACTAAGTCGGTTTACAGTTCAATAATGGTTTTCAATTCCAAGAAAACTCAACGTTATACATCACGGTAACCTAAAATTCGGATGAATGTTTTTGCTAAACGCTGTAATCTAGATTGCTGTGTTGCACCGTGGTAGGTAATAGGGTGCGTGGATGAAGCGTGCGCGTCCTTGTATTTTGTTAAAACATTGCAAGCTTTGTTTTTTGTATGTGTGATACAGGCGCGGATCTAGGTGGGGACACAAAATTTGAGATTTTTTTTATTAGTGTGACGTGACGTCTCTTTAAAATATGCGATAGTAAATATTATGACAAAATAGTTAAAAAAAACTTTGGTAACGAGTTATAGATGTTTCAAACCCGTTTTTCTCAAATTGACATTTTGCAGATTAAAGCGTTTTGTCCTAACAGGGCCGCAGGACCAATGGCTTAACGTGCGTTCCAAAATACGAAGGAAGCTCGGTCTCTGATGGATGGTCACCCATCTACGCACTAACCTTGTCAAGTGTTGCTTCACTTTGAAGAATGATCCGTGTGGTAGATATTATTTAGCTACGAGCTCTTTCGTTCCGTTACATAACCATTACGTGCTCAAATATGTGCGTATCGCCTTATTATGAGCTTTGGGACCGCTCCCACATTAGGGAACAGATGTAATTGCCGACGAAATTGTCCCGATTCCCTAAGGGGTTGGCTAAGGAAATTACATAGCTACGTATCTATATCTTATTACTATATTTATTTTTCATAAATGTGTGTTAAATGCTTAACCTGGCGTCAGAGTGTTCATGGTGCTCATGAGCCTCTGACTAGGCTTTACATCATCATCATCATCATCAACAACAGCCTATTAATGTTCCCACTGCTGGGACACAGGCCTCCTCTCTTTGAGAGGGAATGGGCTATAATCTACCACGCGCGCCCAGTGCGGAATGGTAGATGTCACATGTCTTCGAATTTTTGGTTCTAAGACATGCCGGTTTCCTTACGATGTTTTCCTACACTGTTTTGAGAGCAGCGGTGATGAAATAAATTACACAAAGTAATGTGCCTGCCTGGGTTCGAACCCACGACCTACTGTTCGTAAGTCGGGGTCTCCACCACTGGGCCACCGCTGCATACTGCTAAGAAATATCGTCCCCTTACTGCAAAAACCAACTAACTGCACAAAATGTAGTTTCGAGAAAATCTGGTTCTTCCTGTATCCGCAATGTTTACTTATCTTTTGAAGAAAAGTGTTTGTATAGCAGTTTTTTATGAGTATATTAAAACAAAATTTGAATATTCACCTAGTGGGTAATTGCTAACACTAGGTAGAAATGTTAATTCTCTTTATTCAGTTATCAAATGGTTATTGTTCATCTAACTTGAATCATGCCAAAACTACGTAAACGACGATTAAATGTTTTTCCAGTAGAAAACATTGCTTACAGTGCAGAAACATTGCTCTATCAGACACTTATTGAGTTTTGCCGGTTTTTTATTTCAAATATCTCCTGTTAAGTTACTTTAGCTAAAAGCTAAATCCAGAATGAAGTTTCATCACGGAACACACAGGTTTTACTAGTATGTAGATCTTGAAAAGGAGATTCTAACGGTATTAAGTGACTTAAGTTGGTTTTTACTTTGATGGCTCGATTTTCCACTTGCCAAAAAAAAGAAAGGGAGATCTCGATACAAGTATAATTATCTCAGATGCTGGTTTATACAATACGCAGATGAATCCAAAACTCAGAGGTACGAGTACGCGTCATGGGTCCCGAGATGGGACTCGAGACCTATGGCTTGGCAGCTCAACGGTCACAAAGGGTTTTTACCAGACTTCGGCGAAGCCCAAAAGGAGGTGATGTGTTTGACCTGTGTTATGTATGTTTGTCCGTTTCTTTGTACCCTCATATCTCCTAAACGGATGAACGGATTAGGATGAAATATACGTCGTTAGATTTGTCTTAAAATTAAAAAACAGTGAAAATTTGAGGAATTTGGGGTCAAATCGCGAAATTCAAATTTTTTTTCTTCCTTTTCCTTTGAGTAGGGTATTAAAATGAAGGGTTTTAAAAGGGGATTGCAAATATATACAACTAATTATTTTAATAGAAATTTAAAGTGACAAAACGTATAAATAAGTTATATTTACTTACGTGGGTGACTAACTGAAAAGCTGGAAATAAATAAAAAAAAGAAAGTAGTTAAAAATCTAAAATATTTGAATATCAAATTATGTAAATAATAAGTTGGAACCAGGCAGATCCCATTCTGGCTCTGCCTGGTTCCAACTTATGTTTAATTTAAAATTTGTTGAATTTAAAATGTGTTTGTTTATTTTTTGCTTTTCAGTTTTTTTTAGTCGGGTGTTTTAGTTTTTGAACTACTTTTATCCTAATGGCAACAGAAAACAGCGAACTTTTGTGAGAATGAATGGATGTTTGTAACTCTTTCACGTAATAAAAAAATAAGTTTAAAAACTAAAACCCGACTAAAAACCGCGGTCTTAAAAGTAGAAAACAAGATAATAATTCTTGTCTGATATTGCATATATTGAATTTGTATATTTCTATTGAAATCTAAATAAAATTATTATAGAGGTCAGTCGCATGCTCCTGCTAACGGCAACAGCAGCTGACTTCTGTATGTGAAAACGCCATGGAGGAGCATCAGGTATCAGTGGCATGCGACTACGGCGGTCCTCTATAATATTTTTACTTATATTTAAATAACACAAACAATTGCTGAACACATACAATACTTTATTATCCGGGTAACTTACGACCCGTAGGCCGATTACGGATCTGCAGGGCGAAGCCGCAAGGATAAGCTAATTTAATTTTAACAGATTTTTTGTCACCGATAACATTGACTACACCACTCTCAACTCTAATTCCCCGATTACTCTCACTCTCATGTCTGCTTGATCTTGTTACCCGAACGTAACCGTCGCAAAGTAATTGCACGATTATTTTAAATTGCTTTTGCGTGAAATGTTGGGATTGAAAGTAACGAAGTTTTGGGAGTGGCAATTAGGGAGCCATTGTTTAAGGTTTTAAGGCGCGGGCCCACCGCGGTGCACGGAGAGGCTACGCACGTGTATTAAGCTTCGCTTTGTAAGAAAATATATGAAGTTGTGTCCACTGCAACCCACGGAGAGGCTACGCATGAATTGACGTCATTGATACACGCAGCCTTAATGCGCCGCGTGCCGTGTCGTACGGTGCGATGATTTTCTTTCATGAAAATTTTATCAGAAATTTTTGCTGTAGCGTCTGTGTGATGAAAGTGTGTCTTGTCTTGTCTTCTACTCTTCTTTATCAAGTGGTTAGAGCTTAACCTAGTGTCACAGTTTTATGGCACCATAGGCCTCTGACTTGGCTTTACATGCGGTCGGAAAATATGTCTCAGGCATGCTGTATTTTTTTCCTTCGGGACTGCGGGTTGTTCACGAGTTACCGCGGCCTCGACATATAGGGCTAAGAAGGAACATGGGTGGTTTTTAGTCAGTAGAAGTCTGACACTCCCTTTTGATCTGCTCAAGAGCGGGAAGAGTCATTTGATGATTTTTCACCCGCCAGAAAATAAAAGCATGCTGTTTTCTTCATAATATTTGTCGTGACCAAAGCAAGTTACTATCATCAGAGTGAGTAAGAGTTGGGTTTGAACTAAAAGTCTATGATTTGGCGATTCGACGGTCGAACACCACCTTTTAAAAACTTAATGCAATATATAATTTGCAGTGAAAAATTTAGAAAACACTCAATTATACAAACAAAGCATTTTTATTCACAAACAACAGTAACTCATTTTCAAGTTAACAAATTACACAAGAATAATGCTGAACACAATTTACTTTGCAAATCATAATTCTGTAACAGCAACCATTACAAAATTCCTTTAGCTCGCCGCAATTTGATAAATCAGACAATTCACTTAAACCAACCTCAAAAAGTAATGATATCATCAGAAAATTTGCCCAAGTGCGAGTCGGGCTCGGTCACGGAGGGTTCTAAACCATTGTGTTATTATTTTATACAACATATTATGTTTTGTATGTATGGTCAGGGTACACTACGTTACTTCGAAAAACTATTCTGCGAAAATTGTTTCACCGAAGCCTTCATACTGCGACGTTATGTTTGGTCTACGCCTTTTTTTTTCGCCGGGTCTACTCCGTTACGGGCGCCAAACCCCGTCTCGGGACTAAACAAGAAACATTGACCCATTTGAAAACAATGTACAATTTTAGAAGTGTCTACCCATTATAATAGTTCAAAGATTCTTTGACCTTAAAACGTTCCCTTCATCGCTGAAAATCAACTCAACGCTAGCAATCGGTTGCTAATTGTCATTTTACATAATGAAGGCACTTATTAAAGCTCGTTTTGGACTGATAGGCAGTCTTTAAACTCTCATTTTGCCTTTAATACGGTGGGGAAACCTTTGAACTTGTGGATTAAAACAATCGGCGATGTTATTTGAGTTTTGGATAAGGCTGGGGAGAAACTCGACTGTGATGGGTGCGATAAAATTAGCACAATCTGTATCCATAAAAGGCTTAAGGCTAGAACCTTAAAATTTCGCACACGTATTCCTCTTATGACGTAAGCACCCATTAAGATAGGATTTTTCAAAGTTCAATCCCCAAGGGAGTGAAATAGGGGATTACAGTTTGTGTGAAAAATCGATCTTATTTGTTTCCGTCATCCACGCGGGCGAAGCCGCGGACAAAAGCTAGTCTTAAATATGTATAATACAAGTCTATTTCTGGCTTTGTGCTGAAGAGCTCGTGGGTTAATAATAACTGCGACTCGGGTCAATCTTTAGGTTAAGCCGCGCCTGCCTAGGTTGGTCTGTGGATGGGTGACCACTACATACCGGGTGTCCTCCATACCTCGGAAAGTACGCTGAGCTGTTGGTCCCGGCTTCCATATAAACGTCTTTGGCGACCGTTACAAGTAGTGACCTAAAAAGTCTGACAACCAGTCTTACTCCTCCGCTTCTCTTTTCTAATTAATTTCGTTGCGGAATCCAAGACCGCTCATTTTTGGTTAGGGGTGTTTGCCATAATCGCCACGACGACCTGGTGAAGGTTGCGGGGATCCGCTGGATGCGAGACGCACGGGACCGGTGTGTGGCGACACTTAAGGGAGGTCTATGTCCAGCAGTGGACGTCTTTCGGCTGAAATGATAATGATCCAGGACACTCTCTGGCACTTCGTCGGGCTTCATTGTCTCGGCGCTTTTCTGGCTTACAGGAGTAGCAGTGTTTTGCGAATAATGTGGCAAACTTGTCCCATTTTCATTTTTTTTCTTTCCAAAGAAAAGCAGTTTTGATGTCACCACTTTCTAGGTTTCCCCATGATTTTTTCTTAACCAATATTAGTGATGTAAAGTTTAGATAAACATAAAAGTATTCATTAGCCTTGCCTTTTTTTTTTTTTTTTTGGTGGGTGTACAATCATCGAATAACCCCTCCCGCTCTTGGGCAGAGCGAAAGGGAGTGTCAGACTTCTACTGACTAAAAACCACCCATGTTCCTTCTTCGCCCTCTATGTCGAGGCCGCGATAGCCGGTAGACTACCCGCGGCGATGGACTACCCGCGGCTATCTGCCTTGCCTTTCCTCAACTATTTTAGAAACTTAGGAGGTATATCAGATTATGTTATATTGGTACGTGCCCGTATTAAGTTTTTGGGTGAGACGTGATGCGCAATGTCTGGGCCATCACGGTAACTTTGCATGAGTAATATTCTTGTTTTTGACAGAGTTTCATCTTTGAGTACATTCGTAACCTTATTTACTATAATATTCATAACATTCACTTAAATAAATAATTTTACATATTTGACATCATAAATCAAGAGATCGTATGGCAGACGTTCAAAAACTGAAGTTATCATTTATAAATTATAGAACTAGCTTGTGCCAGCGGCTTAGCCCGCGTGGAGTTCGATAATATTGTCCTGCGATATCATACTACCAGGATAAGAAGTATCCTATGTGTTAATCCAGGTAATAAACTACCTGAACTATAAATTTCATGTACATCCGTTCAGTAGTTTTTGCGTGAAAGAGTAACAAATCCACCATCCATCCATACCTACAAAATTTCGCGTTTATTATATTACTAGCTGATGCCCGCGACTTCGTTCACGTGGAAATTTTGATGTGTGTGATCGAGTAGTTCTAAGCGCAACTACTGAGCATGTGGTCCAGGGTTTGAGTACCGAAACGGGAGTAGGAGCCACGGAGTCTGGTTTTTGTGCCCAGTTGATGGCAATAGCCCATATATTGCTCACCCCCCTAAGTTTTAATAGCAATATTATGTAGCCCATGTGTTATTCCAGACTATAATCTATCTCTGTGCCAAATTTATTCAGATCCATTGAGTCGTTCTGGCGTGAAAGTGGGACAAACATCCATTCATCCTCACAAACTTTCGCATTTATAATATTAGTAAGATAGTAGGAATATTTAATGATTACTTAAGCCATCACTTAGTAAAGGTTAGACATATTTTTGTATGTCAAAACTGTCAAAACCATTTGTTATGTTAGTCAAGTGTTTGCTAATGACTACTTGACCAGCTTTCTCAAAGACAGTGTATATTGGCGATAAGCCAGAAAACCACTAGGTCAGACAAGCAGAAACCCATTTTGTTTATTCTCTATGGGCTCTTGTTTCAGTTATTAATATAATTATTTTTATCTATATTATAAATCAATGCCACATTTCGTTGTAATTTTATAACTCAAGAACGGGCTCACCTATCCAAACCAAATGTTTAGGCTTTGTTCGGACTATTTAGAAGTTGGTTTATGTGAAGTTTGCACAAAATCGGCCAAGCGGTTCTTTATTTATCACATTTTTTGTAACATGAATTCGATAAATGGCGGATCGTTTTGTTAATTGGGATTTTGCTGTCTCGTCTGTAACTTCTTTCTTTACATAATAATATTATATCTATATATCAGTATATACTCTATCCATTTACAAAATTAGTACTTATTAAAATCGGTGCAGCAGTTTTGAAGTTTGTCGCGAACAGACAGACAAACACACGCGGCGGAGGATTTTGTTTTGTAATACGAGTACGTATGTAGTGATTCATAATTCGAGAGAGCGCTAATTAATTAAAACACTTTTCGTAATTTTGCTTTTTTCCGGAGGCCGCCCTAAAAATAATATCATCCAAAATCAGTGTTACCGCAATATGTCACGAGAAATTCCATATTTAAAATTCAAATAATTCGCGAGCACAAGTCCATTACCTTTCGTATGTAAATCTGTATTAACATACTTTTCGGGATTGGCAGCATTTTTAACACGAATCTTGATTTTTGTGAGGACTTGTAAAGTGCTGATTTCAGGTCCCTTTTCCTTCGCAGTTAGATCCTTTGACCGCGACCCGTAACCTTTAGGTGAGCTGAAATTTTAACTTGGTATTCAAGGTCATAATGCCGTACTGGTTTTGTAGGCACTTTTAAAGGTGAAAGGGTATTTATTATTTATTGGTGGCTACAATGTGTTGGACATGTATGGATATCTGTCGGTTTCTCTTTTTTGTAAACGAATAAACAGTATTATTATATTTTGTATTATATTATACTTAGGGAGGGTCGTCTTATAAAAATTTACGAAGTAGTGCTCATCGTCAAAAAGATTCTCCTAGCATTATCCCAGTTCATTTGGAGTCGTCGCAATTTTATAGTCTTTATCATTATAATAATAATAATAATAATAATAATATTCGACAACTATCACACAACGCCATCTAGTCCCAAGCTAAGCAGAGCTTGTGTTATGGGTACTAGACAACTGATAAACATACTTATATATTTCTGAATACATACATATTATAGATAAATTACACCCAGACACAGAACAAATGATCGTGCTCATCACACAAACATTTGTCCTGGGTGGGAATCGAACCCACGACCTCCGGCATAGCAGATAGGGTCACTAACCACTAGACCAACAGGCCAGTCAATTATAACCATTATGTTGCCCTCATACCAATTTATTTGGGGTCAGCGCAGCATACTGTAACGAAAATGTATTTAATTACATACATTAACTCACGCCCTATCGGGGTAGGCAGAAACCATAGAACGCAAACTGCTACGATCCTTCGACCTTTCTTTCTTTCTTTTTTTTCTTTTTTTTTTTTCTTCGACCTTTTACCTCGTCCACATTTACACGCACGCCTGGTTGTAAGTTCATTCCATTATTTTATTTAATCATCAATCATCATCACCAACAGCCTATTAATGTTCCCACTGCTGGGACACAGGCCTCCTCTCTTCGAGAAGGAGAGAGTTTAAGTCGGGGCCACCGAATAATACCTTTTTACTGTACAATCTTTGTAGAATTTACATAAAGTGTTAAGTGAAGTGAACGTATGTTTATACGCTTAAACGTGAAAGGAGATGAACAGCCAGCTAATTTCCGTTTCTAGAGCGAACATTCCAGAACACCATTCGTGGAACGTAAGCCTTTTACGAGCTTAAAACGAAAACTGACTTTAAAATAGTGTTAAGCAGTGTCTTTGAATGTGAATATTTAAATTATAAGCTTGGCGTTGTAAGTCTTTTTTTGGATTTTTATAGCTTCTAGTTTTACTGGAGACGCGGTGGGCCAGTGGTGGCAGCCCCGACTTACGAACAGTAAGTCGTGGGTTCATTACCTTGTGTAATTTATTTTCATCACCACTGCTCTCAAAAACGGCGAAAGAAACATCGTGAGGAAACTGGCATGTCTTAGAACCAAAAATTTGATAACCAATTCGCATTGGACCTGCATGAAAAATTATAGCTCATTACCTCTCAGAGAAATGAGGCCTGTGGAAACATTAATAGGCTGATGATGATGATGACTGCCTAGGATACCCTTTAATCAAAGACTGTCAACGATCTACAACTAACAGCTGGGACCAACAGCTTAATCGTGTTTTTCGAGGCACGCTAGGCGGAAACTCGGTATGTAGTGATGGTCACCCATCTACGTACACACCACAATAGGCACTGCTCAACCTTGATATCAACTCGCGTGGCTGATTTTAGTCAATCAATTAAATTATTTATTCGCATAATTTGAGTAAATAGATGGCACATAATGCATTACATAATACAACAGTAAAGATCCTCATATTAACCATTTCTGGTATGCAAAACTTAAAACTTAAAATAAAAGTTTATAAAAAAGTGAATTGGGTACGTCTAACAAATACAGAGGTAGGTACACATTTACATTTTGAACTACAAACTAACTTAACTAGTTAAATTGTTGCACTTATAGGAACATGTTAAGGCGCTACACTAATTTTCTATTCTAATATCTAAGGTTTATCGTTGGGTCGTGTAGAAACATTTATTGACTAACCAGACGTAATTTTTTTTCCGGATTGGAATAGATCTAAGGTCTATCAGTTTATTATGTAGCTACGAGCTCCTTATATATTTTATCTCATTTCAAGCACATAAAAAATACATGTACTTATACTTTATTCCGTAACTACAGGTTTCCCAGGTATGGTCTAGAACAAAACAATAATCGCAGTGGTAGGGAGAACAAATGCTCTTTTTTTTGGCGGGTGGAAAATCATCGAATAACCCCTCCCGCTCTTGGGCAGAGCGAAAGGGAGTGTCAGACTTCTACTGACTACACCCATGTTCCTTCTTAGCCCTCTATGTCGAGGCCGCGATAACTAGTGTACACGTATCCTACCTTCTTAAACGAAACTAAAGGTACGAGTAACTCAATTAAATTCATTTCGGCAACATTTTCCTGTTACTCATTAGGTACACGTAGTATATGTCGCGACGCAGGTCCCGTACCCCAATCTCATTTAGTGACGTTTCAAGAACTGAGTGCTCGGCCCCAGACTTCTTATAAATTCATGCGATCCTGGTATCTCTCGGTGAAATCGTAAGCGTGGGTATTTTAGAAGATGTTTCCTTTTTATCAGTGTTCCTAGAAAGTGGAAATGGTTAGGAATTTTGTGACTGATAAAAGTTAATTTAGATAAATTACAGAGTCTTCTTTTTATCTAGTTTCGCATAGACGCGGAGGTAGCCGAAAGAGCAAGGCATTGACTGAGTGGTAGCTATGGTTAGGCCATAGAAACGAGGGCCGTCCTAAAGCTCGTTGGGTTTACGACATCGTCAAAGTCGCGGGAAACACCTGGATAAGAGACGCACAGGATGGCGAGGACATGTGGCGAAAAAAGAGAAGACCTATGCCCAGCCGTGGGTGATCTTTAACACTCTGTGTTTTTGGTCAGAAAGGCAGTAGTTCCATGTACTGTACTGTAATTAACTAACTGTACCTACTGTACTGTGTGTACACCTTTTTAGCTGCATTAGATTTAGACTCCAAATATTTTTTTTGTCTATTGGTCTGTTCCAGCGTATCTGCGAAACGGTAGAACCCATTTTGACTGGACTATTACTTTCAGATAGCTGATGTTTAGTTACAACCCATGAGATTGTTACTACAATTCTATTCAAATAGGAAAGTAAAGTAATCTTTTATGAGATTTTCATGCGAACTCTCGTATGTGGAACTAGTTTTGATTTTAGATGTTTTTATTTCGCTCAAAAAGAATACAATTATTCACTTCTATGAGAAAAAATACATAATAATTTTGATACAATAATTATAGGCGACGGTTACGCTTGTCGTGGCAAACTGAAATGAACTTATAAAATAACAAACTAAAATTAATTACGAAGAACGGCATAAAAACACCAATTTATACATAATTCAGGTGGTGCTTTAGTTCCCAATAAATATTAATCAATAACTGTACAAATTGATAAATGTTACACGTGTATACAAACAAAACTTGGGTCATATATAACCGAGGTATACCTTACAAAACATTGTTTTCAAGCAACCCATAATACATCATCATCATTTATTTCGGGAAATATCTCAAGTTACACGTGTCACTGTAAGTTGTGAGGGTCAATAACATTAATATTCTTCTCCAGACCCTGATGTCCATTATTTTGACACTAAAGAATCGGAACTTGGTATGTCAAAGTTTATTTAGGCTCGTGTACTTGTAAAACCGATAAGAGATGAGATACTAAAGTATTTTTGGTTAGAAATGTAAGTATGTCTGGAATTGGAAATAATTTATTTTTATTTTGCAATAAATGTGGGATAAAAATAAGATAAATGTTGTAAAATCAGTTGCAACAAATTCCATTTGCGAAATGCAAAAGTAAAAAATAATTATAACTACTCAATAGGAATGTTTACTGACTAAAAAAATGTGATTCTAATTAGTCCGTCTGTTAGATTATCGAAAAATATTGGATACAATTTTTTTGTTTTATCAAATCAATCCGGGTTGTATCTTTTGAATGCGTTGGCTAAGAACTTTGATTTTATCACAACGCTAAGGAACAGTATATTTCAGTGTTTGAAATGATTTTTACCTTTTTTTTCTTTTTGAGGTACGGAACCACGGTAAAAAGAACAAGAACGTCGAATTAAAATAAAAAAGTCATTTATTAAAAAAGGTATCATCATTAGAAGGCCAAAAAGTTTGAATAGTTTGTCGGTACAAAGAGACCAAATTTTGTAGAGGATTGTTCAAAGCCGAATTGCAAAAGAAAGAGATGGCCTAGTTTTTTTTTACCCGTCTGCGGCTAAGCCCAAAAGGAGGGTCATTTTTCATTTCTAAATATAAAGTACCTACGTCATTAAAGCAGCTTTCTAAATCTTATTTCATATTATACAACAAACAATAAGACACCTTATTCAAAAGTATCAACACACAAACAAACAAATTACAAATTCCATCCGTAGATAGAACCAGAATCTAGGAATGAAATAACTTATCACCCTGCCTAGACCACCCCCCTAGTTAGTATTCCACCCAAGCTCTGAGATATTTCTGTTATTATATTACGACAACATGATGTGGAGGTAACGGGTTTTTTTCATAATTTTCCATCTCACCTGGCGACATATAAGATGTAGTGCTAAAATACATGAGAGTATTCTGTATAGTTTTAGCCTCGTAATGTTGATACTAAAGTAGAATGTCACGTTGTTCATGTGTAAGACAGATAGTGTAACCTTTACACACTTTAAAGGAGATTGTTCTAATTGGCCCTGTGCAACAAGATCGGTCTACCACGATGATTCATTATATTAGTTGAAAATTTTATACTTTTGTAACACAGACTAGCTGCATGGCAAACTAAATATTATAAAATATTTTACGAGACTAACATTAATCTTCCCCAAATACTTCAAGAGCCCAGAGCTACCAGATATAATTTATTTTCTAAAGGACAAAATGTAGGGCTTCGACTAGTGTTTATAAGTGTATTAAATGCCTGCATACCTGCTTAGTTGATTAGCAAGGATAGATTAATTAATCTATCCCTTTCTATAAAAATATATCTACATAAAAAAGCAAGAAGTAGCCTATGTGCCTATAAACTCTTGAAAAGCACTTTTTTTCTTTGCAATTAGCAGCACCAATTATATAAACACTTACTGCCGCACTCAGAGAGCTTAATGATTACTTAGGCTATCACTTAAATATGTCAAACCTTTACTAAGTGACGGCTTAAGTAATCATTAAATATCTCTAAGTACGGCAGTTATACGATTAGAAGTATTCGCCTATTGTATTGATTTACTTTTCATGTAACGTTATGAATGTTATTTTTTGAAACAATATGAATTTTAGGTCATAAAGTAGTCGATATTCACTTTTGAACTTTGCCAAAAGTAAACATATTTACTACATATGACTGTACACTTAAAGTTTCGGCGCGAACAAAGTTTGGTCAACACTTACTGCGGTACTAAGAGATATTTAATGATTACTTAAGCCGTAACTTAGTAAAGTTTTGACATTCTTTTGTATGACAAAACTGTCAAAACCACTACTAAGTGATGGCCTAAGTAATCATTAAAGCTCTCTGAGTGCGACAGTTAGTAATGGCATACAAATGACGCAGTTTTTGCTAGTCTTGTTAAAATCCAAAACAATTCTAAACTTTTCCTCAAATACAGAACATTCAAGATCAAAGTTGCGTACCCTTGACACCAAAATTTACTTTTCATGTTACTCAAATCACCACCAATCTAATCATATATCAGCTTGAGCATGAATTTTCCACTTTATCGCTCCAGCAAACATATATACGAGCAAAGGACTTTTCTCTTTTAGGCGGTAGACACATCGTATTGCAACAAACGGGCCGTTTTACGCTCGAGTGTGCTTTGTGTACACCCCTTTATATTATTTATTTATCTGTTCAGTTGATTTTGATGAAGGATGTTATAGGCAGCCTTTGGCTGTGACGGCTGTTACTAGTCAAGTCCTTTGTTATGTGTGTGTGACAATGACAAATACATCTACAAAGCTGAAAATTTCGTCTCTATAGATGTATGGGCTGGCTACATCCTGTGTAGTTGTGGACTAGCATTATCAAGTCAATTACAAAGAGAAGGGACATCGTCACACAAAAAAAACTATCAAGTGCGAGTATTACTAGCGTATAAAGGAAGTTAAAATGCTAAAGGATAGTATTTACTGTTAAAAAAATTAAGGCTTATAAAAACACACAATCGAAATGGTAGGTAGAGCTAGTTCTCAATGCAAAACGAAGTGATCCCCCTAGCAATAGTGGAAATAACTCCAAAAATTCAGCAAAAAGAAAACCTTAACAAAATGCTAGTACGTGTGACCTCGACTCATTCCATTAAGTGTTCATTTCTAACCGGTAATTAGATAAGGTAGGCCTTTATAACTTAATTGGTCAAACGTAGGCGCAAACTGGGTGAGCTGGTACGTCCAATGAGAACATTTAACACACGTACAGGTACCTTTACTGATTGCTTTTGGAATATAATTTTAATTTAGATTTTGACCTTCTCCAAGTCATATTCAACGAACACGTCACACCAGGACTTGTTGACCGAAAATATGTTAACCTCGAACTAATCCTGCAGTTTGGTAAGAACAATTTCGAGAGGGAGATACAAGAATCCAGCTGGATTGGGCAGCATTTGGATAGCTTCATGGGACTTCTCGTCGCGTAGGTATTCCGCTGAGCTTAAAGACAACAATCAGTGCGTCCTGAATATTAAGACTTACGAGCTCACACACACACAAATCTTTGTTAGTAATTAAGAAATCAAGCCAGCCATCTCTCAATAATTAAGTCAAATAATCCTGGGTATGAAAAAAAAAACAAAAAAAAATGCTAAAACAGAACATAATAAGACGAATGTCAATATACAATACCGATATCAATATACAAAACTAAGGATACTTAATAATAAAATAATAATAATAAATGTGGGTAGGACCGCATTGCAATATTTATAAGCAACATTTCATAAAAATCCAGTTCAGTAGGTATCAATTTACATCAAATTCTCTCTAAAGCACATCACAAATTAATCTGCAAACATCGAATAGAAAATTCGAAAATAACCACATTAATCACGTTTAAATCGAATAATTTACCAGAGGGAATTTAACACCCAATCGTAAGGGTGGTACACATCATAACATGTAATTCTTCAATTCCCTCTTTACTCCAATTCCATCATTCGCCAAAATAATTAACGAGGTGCAAAACGAGGCGATTAAATCCGACATGTAAATATTTTATTGGACGAGTGCGTCTGTATGTACGTGGGTTTAAAAAAAGTTTCGTTCAAGGACGCCTGTAGGGTTTCCAAGTGGCAAATACTAATTTACGTAAGCTAAATGCATTTTTGTTGACTTTGATGTATCATGGCAGAAGTAGATGTAATAATAGGGACGTTTACTAATTTTTAAAAATGTGATTCTAATTAGTCCGTCTGTTAGATTATAGAAAAATATTGGATACGTATTTTTTGTTTTATCAAATCAATGAAAATTGACGAAGATAGAACGCGTCAAAGATTTGAGTGGGGGTTGGTGACGTCACTGACCGCTAAAATTGTCCGCTAAAAGTGTACTAATGTCTTAGATTAAAATTTAATATGCAGGTATTCTAGTACATTAATTAAAAACTATAAAATAAACTAAAAAGAAACTATAAAAGGTCATCGAAATACTGCTCCTCAACGCTGTCAGCAGGTAATGTGCCCAAAAGACTGGCAGCATTGCCACGTTGTATGGCAGCGCTTAACCTCTGGCCAAGATAAAAGCCAGCCCTTGGGTCACGAGAAGCGTCAACTAAGCGTTTAGAAATTTCCTTAAAAAGGCTATGAGCACTCGGACCCCACGGCCCTAGAGTTTCAACCCCAAACGGCTCGAAAATATAGTTACCACAAAGGTTACTATATTTACGCCGCTTGAGGTTCTCTGCAGCCGCAGATTATGACTTCAAAGCACTGTATCGTCTTTATTGTTTGTTTACGTGAAAAAAGAAAAAATACGTGTCCAATATTTTTTGGTAATCTTCATGACGGACTAATTAGATTTTTTTTGTTAACTACACTATTATGTCGGCAGTTGTTAGATACGGTAATTTTATTTGTACATAACATGCCGCCTACTGGTATACCTTTATGATGGTTAAAACAGAACTGGCGAAATTTGAGTTTACTATGAGGTACACTTCTACCTACGACTTCGGGGATTGCACGCGGGATGTTATAATGTTATGTTAGCAATACGATAAACCTTTAGAAGCTAAGCTTTCTTCTATGTAAAGGGTGCAAAAGTACCCTAAGAATGGTCTATGCTTTAACCCCCTAGTTACGGAGATATTGGTGGTCAAAGTTCTCAATTTTTTTCACAGCTGTTTTTGTAAATACTACTTTTGCAGGTTATAACTTCACTAAAATTACCTCCATGACCCGTTTACTATTCAAAGCATCCTCTAGCACAATGTTTTAAGAGTGCTACATCGAGTTTTACCGTAAAATGTCATTATTGACCCCAAAAAAAAAAGTCGTTTCCCAGCAAAAATTTTTGCGTAGGGGTATTTAGTTTGATGTACAGAATGCCTGGTTGACGGCTGTGTGATGGGTTAATTTACACCCTGAATAGAATGAGTATATTATTATATTCATTCTCCGGCCCTTATCCCAGAAACCCCACTGAAAAAACTGGAAAGCAAAAAACAAGCACATTTAACAAAATAGGCGGATTTTATTTTATTTTCATTTGGGATCGGTGTAGAATATCTTCTTTTTTCCATACTCTATTACTCATTTATTAACCTATTTTGTACCACTGCTGGGCAAAGACCTCCTCTATTTCTTCAGCTCTCCCGGTGTTGTGTCTTCTCAGGCCAATCAGTCACGAAGGAGTCCAAATCGTCACGCCAACGTTTTTTGGGTCTGCCTCGGTGACGACGACCTTCTTCAGGCACCCAGTGAGGGACGATTTTGGCCCATCTGTCTTGACCTCTCCTGGAAATGTGACCCGCCCAGTCCGACTTTAACCTCGCAGACTTATCGCCAAAATTGGCAATGAACAAACATGATGAAACTATAGAGTTTCTTCGGTCTTCCTCTACTCATACACCCCACCCCATCCATACCCAAAACACACAAGTGGGACACTACAATAATTCAGGGACGCGATCACGTGACAACCCTAGTACGCAGGGAGACCGAAAAACGTATTTTTTCGTGCGTATATTAACTTCGTCCCGTAGTTTATTTGTCATGAATTGACAGGTACATGTCCGCGACATGTTTGCCAGGGAGTAGCACTTTCGCTGTAACGTTGGCTTTACATTTAATGATGCTTTATTCGACAAAAAAGTGAGAATATGCACAGTATATAACGACTAGCGAACGTCACGCGGTTTCACCCGCGTAGTTCCCGTTCCCGTGGAAATACGGGGATAAAAAGTAGCCCTTGTCATCCGGGGACAGTGTAGCTTCCCAACGGTGAAAGAATTTTTCAAATCGGTCCAGTAGTTTTGGAGCTTATTCGTTACAAACAAACAAATCTTTCCTCTTTATAATATTAATTAATGTAGATATTCAATCTTCTTTAGACCATCACTGAAAACAAGATATTTACCATATTTACTGTATGTTTCGAGTTGCCGGTATTTCGGCGCTGTTGCACCATGATCACGGATAAACTGATGTAATTGCGGGTAAATGTTCAGTACCCACCCGCATAACCTTTTGTTTTTTTGGGGTGTGGGAAATCATCAAAAAACTCCTCCGCTCTTGGGCAGAGCGAAAGGGAGTGTCAGACTTCTACTTACTTAAAACCACCCATGTTCTATCTTAGCCCTTTATGTCGAGGCCGCGGTATCTCTTACAACATCCCCCAGCCCAGACGGGCACCCGCAATAGCCTTACTCTGGTTGCATGTTTTTCTTTAGACTTGAAATAGGTGAATAGTTGCTTCACGCGGTGTATAGATTATAATCGATCGATTTGATGATCGGTAACCAAGTCGGCCGGAGCAAACACAACCTCCACAGATTTCGCATCTCTATTACATAATATAAAACAAAGTCGCTTTCTCTGTCCCTATATCCATAATTATGTATGCTTAAATCTTTAAAACTACGCAACGGATTTTGATGCGTTTTTTTTTAATTGATAGAGTGATTCAACAGGAAGGTTTTAGTATCTTTTCTGCACCCGTGCAAAGCCGGGCGGGTTACTAGTTTTTTATAAGGCAAAATAAACAGACGAAGGATCAGAAACGACTTATCTCTCAAGTGCATAATTCTGAGGTGTTTCTAAACAAACAGAATAGTCCTTGCGCTGCCAGGCTCGAGGTTCTAACTTCGATTCCCAGGTAG